>OW388297.1:24222886-25427886 GCA_936450465.1 Gibbula magus
GTATTTTGAAATATTTTTTTATGTTTTTATTCCCAAGAAATCACATTACATGGCATATGTATACAAGCATATAAGACAATGTTTACACTCGTTGGTATATAAGAATATGAAGATAAACAAAACCTGTTGATTTGCATGATGTCATCTCAAATTAAGAAGAGTGTTGACATTCTTCGTACACAATGATATGGCCTATTCATTGTAAACAGTAGTTTCTTGCACATCGTAAATAAAGGGATTGAAATAGAAGAAACATTGGAAGATCATTGTCAATAAGGTTATACTAATAGAGTGTGGAGTGATGACCAAAACGCAAAGAATTTTGTTTGTTCATTGTTTGAGTAAGCAATGTATTTGCATAATTTATAGTATCTTCTTATTTCATGTTTAATATGATAAAAATTTGGCTTTGAATCTTTTCTGCTCATATTGTAAATGTTTTTTTTCAGAATCAGGCAGATTACATTTAATGGATTGTTATTTTTCCCTTTAAAGCCAAAAAGTATATTTTCAAGATTTAATTCAATATGTCCTTCACTCAAGGTTCCAAGCCATGATGCCAAATCTCTCCACAGTATGTTAGCAATATTGATTAGAAAGTAAAGGAAGGTGTTTTTTGTGTTGAAGCTAAAAGATGTCATCATGAAACAGAATAATGTGCTGTACACATTGAACGTTTTAATGCACAGTCGACCTTTGAAGGAAAGTAGAACGTATTTCGTCAGCCGACCAATTATCCACAGGGGCTTGTATTGCTGAAAACAAACAGTTCCTAAGTCCAATACTACGATGCGATATATACCCAATACGTATAAATAAATATATGGTATATATCGCACCGCAGTATTGGACCTAGGAACTGTTTGTTTTCAGCAATACCAGCGCCTGTGTAATTATCCCCATTTTCTCCTGATTAACTTCATTACCGTAAGATAAAATAGACATTTAGCATTTCCTTCTAACGAAAATTTACAAAGATAACGGGAAATATAAACAAAAAATGTTAAATAGAATACTACACAATTAGTATTAGTTGTCTCGATTTTATATCGAATACTTATTCAATAATTCATTTTATTTAGCAAATATTTTGAGACACAGTTTCCTTGAACAATAATTATGTTTTCCTTTATGGATATAAATTATACCAATTTCTGATATATCTCATTTCTATTTTGATATTTTACCATTATAAAAGAACTTGTTGTTGTGACCGCCGACGATAATGTCGATTCCCTCTACCAGAGCAGCAACTTCCATTTCTCTCTCGAACCCGGAGTGGCCGAGGACAATGATCTTGTTGACGTTTTGTTGCTGGAGTATCGCCACCTCCCTCTTCACTGCTTCTACTTCATCGTGGAAGGATACGTGGTCGCCTTGAAGGAGCGTAAAGAATAAAAAAAATATTCTAAGAATTTTTAAAATGACTTTATATACATTTACAATGATCACAACAAAGTTATAAAAAAAAACTTCTATGAACCAATCGCAGGACATTGAAGTGAGCATGGAGAATTTAAAAACAAACATTTATCAGAAAAGAAAATGACTTTATCGATATTTTCAATGATCACAACAAGTCTGTCAACAAGCCAAATCACAGGGCATATCCATTTATGAAGCGATGGATGTCCTACCATACGGTAACGCTGCTTCTATATTGACATCGATCAGATTGGATCGTGGACCTTAATACGTTTTCATAATATTTAAGGTAATTCTGGTAATAACGTGTTTCAATAACCATCACGTCACTGCACACAAATGAAAATTACAAATGGAATGAAAAGGAAATAAATGTCAATATCATAAATTCCCAAAACATTGACTCCCCGTCTTAAGAACATAGTAGGCAGTACATGATATTTTGTAGTGTAAGTTATAGGGCTGAGTATTGCACAAAATTTCGTATTGCGATATATTGCAATACATACAACCTGTATTGCAATACGTAGGCCTATTGCAATATATTGAGTTAACTCTATTTTAACTTTTATACAGTTTATGCAGTTTAAACATGACACATTTAGTAAAAAGCCTTTCAAATCTTTCGAAAAATAGACCATTAGTCAAAATGTTAAATTAATTTTGAAGGCATGTAATACATTTGTAATACAGTTCAACACACATTCTTGCACCTCAAAAGAATTTAGTTACAAGTTAATCTGATAACCATGCCTAAAAAACAAGATATAAGAATAAATTTCACTAAAAAAATGTTGGGGCGATATATTGCGATATTGAAAATCGTATTGCAATAATTGTATTGCACAGTCTGTATTGCAATATATTGGTATTGCGATAATATTGCTCAGCCTTAGTAAGTTACCTGGGTTGGATATCTCCCTAGTGATAGGGAGTGTGTAGCCAATCAAACCAAGTCTCTCTCCTCCAACAATGACCACGTGACTCTTGAGGAACTTCCCCGCGAGGGGCGAGTCGTCCTCCAGCTTGATGTTGGCGCTCAGCACGGTGAAGTTAGATCCGTCCAGGAAAGGAATCAACTCCTTGTCACCCTTAGCGAACTCGTGGTTCCCCAGAACCTGCAACAATTGCAACGTTGTTGGCCAAAATCTACAACAGTATAATGGTCATGTTCTAACCTATAACAACCAACAATCGCCATGTTCTCACTTAAAACATTCTTAAAACCTACCTTTTGGTAGATACTTACACCTTTAGGGATCCCCACTTGACTGATAACAGTGTTAGTATCTAGACCGAAACGTCGCATATCATTGCAATAAGGAATCCAAAGAACTAATGTTTATCTATTTTATCAACTTCTAAAATGCTTCTCACTGAAGACATATAGGACGAACGATAAAGGTTAAACATCTTGTAAATAGGATACTAATCAACTTCCCAATGCAAGGCATAACTCCTGCCAGTCTCCATTAAGGTTTTCGTGCTAGGAAATTGAGAGCCCACTATGCATTACAGGTGCAGCTCTCCGCTATCTTAACACCGAAAAGCAAGGGAAATACTGCAAGGCTAATATCAACCAGTGATGGACACTGGCAAGAGTTATGCCTTGATTTGGGAAGTTGGATGCTAATAGAAATCTTCTGACCTTGTAAGGGCGACCTTGCAAAGAAGCTGTGTAACTTGATACATACTTATTCATTATTTAACTTCACTGACGTCACCATTTATTGACGTCACTATTATTTATTAACGTCACTATTATTTATTAACGTTACTACCGCCTGTGCCTAAGACCCTACTCACCATCGCGTCATACCCGACGTAGTTCATGAAAGTGGCCATACCGGCGCCACCAAACTTGAAGAACCAGGTACTGCCAGTGAGCATGTCTCCCCCATCCAGGAGCAGAGTGTTCCCGTGGATCCCTCGCAGTTCCTTCACCTTCGTCTTCAGCCGGGGAAACCCTCCAAAACAGTTGTCAGAACCTTCGGGACACGGACCGCCATATTTGTTGATGGGGTCTACACGTGCAAGCACGTCGTTCGTGTGCAATATGGCGAGATCATAGCCGTTAACAACGGCGGACAGTGCTGTGAAGCAGAGGAGAGACAGCGAGAGTTGCGATGACATGGAGTCCATGTTTGTAGGTTCTTCCACTGAGGCGTTATTTGTTGAATGACTTTAGGCCTATATATTATATATATTCAGTTAGTTTAATCAGCACATCCTTTCACTGGAATCCTGTCGGTCTCGCTCTACTTAACACTTGGTGGATATGGTCTCTGTATTCACATTTCAATATAAATGTTTTCAATGTAGCCTTTCATTTTTCTGAAGCCCTTGACGCTTTGAATACAGGTGAATTCATTAACTAGTAGTGGAACGTTGTTAAGATACTGACGGGAACAGTGACTGCGTATATACTGGACTTGTGAAGGGGAACAACAAGCTATATGAATGCAATTCCGTATACATTGTTGGGTGGAAAAGTTTCAACTTCCGAATTAGTACCTCTGGTTTCACATGACAGGAATCTTTCAGCGGGTACAGGGCAGCGTGATGCGGGTACCGGTCTCATATTATCTACCCCGGGTAGTTTTAAAAAGCTGAGAAGACCTTTTGTGATATTTGGGTGACCTCTCGTACTTACCTACTTCTGAAGTTTGAATGGACGAGCGTGTTATTATTAAAAGGCTACGAAAGCAATTTAATTACGACAGGTGTACAATGTTATATACGGGGAAACATTTTCATCTTCAGAGTGGACAGTTGATTTGTCATGTTTTTTACGATCGGTTAGATACTCATATTTATGCATTTGTTCTTTTAACTGTATATAGTAGGTTTCACTCTGTCACATATTCGACTGTCGTTCTCGGTAACAAATGTCATCCTTAAATTGTTATTATATTTTCATAATTACACAGACGATTGTTGTCCCGGATTCGTGTACCTGCGGGCCAGTCACAAACGATTGCCAATATTGTAATTGACTGTTATTATTTCCTTCTTATTCTTTAACACCTTTACATACACGAGTGTTGCTTACCATCATGCTTGTTTTTGAAGAGACCGATAGCCTTGCGTTTTTATCGATATGAGATTTTTCTTTGATGGTTTGCACAAATACATATGTACACCCGGTTGATGCCCAAAGCTCGAGTATCTGTGCACCAAAGTGCTTGTGGACATTATTCCTTGATGGTAGCAGTATACCTATAGTTACTCGATCTGGCCGTAGATCTGAGACTCGATGCCTTAATAAACATCAATGCAATCATAAGTTACTTTTGGTGGCTGTACTTGAAACGTTTGATGTGAAGCAGGGCGTAGGTCAGGGTCGTGTCCTATCAGCTTGGCTATTTACTTTACATATCAACACTATTACATTGTATGGTTGACTCCGGTTTGGGCCTTTGTTTGCTATGGGGTGAAACACTGACGACCTGTATTGTGAACATATTCTGCAGGAGACCTTTGCGGTTTAATGCTTCAAAAAGTTTGTTTCATGTATTTGGAAGTTCAAAACGAAATCTCCATCCTGAGATATTCATTGATGAGAAAGAAATACCTTCCAATTGTATTCATCAAGTAGAACTATAGAACACGGAGTGAAAAGCTAATGATTCTCTTTTTGCAGTACTTTTGGTTTGAGATCAGGTGTAATAATGTTTGCAGTTATTCAAGGTGTGAACAGTTTAAACACTGATCATCCATATCGGTGTGTGTACGTATGGACTGAGAAGCTAGCGTCTTCGTGAGGTGAGGTGAGGTGAGTTAGGGTTTAACGCCGCTTTCAAGAGTAGTTCACTTATATAGCGGCTGCTGGTATTATGGCAGGGAGAAAGCCCGCAACGCGCGCCTTCGTGAAGCAACAACACATAACAATCAAACTGTAATGGTAATACTAACACTAAGTTACGGTCCCTCACAGCCGCAGACAAGGAACAGTCCTGCACTGCACTAATAGACTTAACTTTGTGATGTCGTCGTTGATAAGAGACAACAGAGTTCAACAGCACCAAGACAGGCCGGATGAATTTCACATGGTTAGGACAAGCGGTGGTGAATGGAGAAGCAAAGCTACTGTGTTTTGCGTTACTTTTCTGTCAGATCTGTCCAAAGACATGGCGTGTTCATAGATTCCGATTGGTCATTAGATTCCCATGCGAACTATATCTTACATACTCCAGTTATGGTCTCTTCGTTGGTTCCTTAGTTTGGAAGTTTTACAAGAGTTTTGTGCAGAGCAGATTTCCATTTTGGCAATTTTCTCTAGACTTTCTTGTTTGATGAAGTCACCAAATTTCTTGTCGTCAAAGAAAAAGGTGACAAACTGAAGAGTATATAATGTCAGTGGCAAAACTCTTGCTTAAAAAAAATGGATATTTATTATTGAACAAGTTGTAAGGAGTATGACAATAATGCTGTGGCTATTTATGTATGGTGCTATATCCAGGAACCATACCCGCTCTTGGCGCTACCTACATCATCAACCTGGTACATGGACACACATTTGTTCACGTTCAACTCCACAAGTAGTATACACCCAAAACAATTTAGCAAAATAAACTAAAGGGTTAACATGGAGATCCCATGCTGACAAAATGCAAAGATTCACTATGCCCATGAATATAATGTCAAGGTCACAAAAATAAACTAAGCATCTTCCCATGTGTATTTATGAAGAGAATTAAGGAATGGTTTGTGTGTTAATGCCAGTCTAGTTCTGACAAATCGATAAGTTTCTACCATTGACTAAGAGTCCTCTGTACTCAACAAGATTTCAGCTTGCTAGAGCTTTTTAATTTGGAGAATATGAGAATAGATTATAGTTTAATTCATGACCCCCTAAATAAGGGGGTCAGACTCGCCAATCTCCCCATTGGTTAACGTCACTATTGCCTGTGCCTATAAGACGAATGATGAACTAAAAACAAAGAAGATTGGAAGTAGAAAAAAATTATCATCACCAAGAAACAGGAAACAAGCTGCTCATTTTAATTCATTTTTATTCGTGTTAGCTGAAAACATTACCAGCTGTGTACAATGTTAAATACATGTTTATATTACACACATTGATACAAAATGACTTGTTACCATGGAGACAGATCAACATCCATGCTGGTATAGAGATCATTATAACATCTTTCTTCACATGTTCATCATCATCATTTTTAGTCCCTTTTGGCATAGAATGGTCCTTTGGATTCTCAGTCTGATTAAATGTGAAAAGTGAATTTAAACTAAAGGTGTCGCTTGTTGTAGAAGGGGCTTGCTAATTCAATTTTGTACGCTATTAAGTCCATAGATATAAGTAAGCTTGCTATTTCTTTTTTGGAGCTGAATAAAAGCAAGGGTCTATTACGGCATCTACTTGGTCTGTACACATTCAAATGAGACGACACAATAACAGTTTTGATAATATCATTAACTTCCCACCACAATAAATCATACTGACTGTAGAGTAAAACAAAGTAATCATTTAAGTTCACATATAATACAATGTTCCTCTTTCTTCATAAGCACCAATATATGTATATTTATATAAAGCAACAAAACCTTGAAGTGGTAGAACACATTGATATTTCCTTGTGACAAGATGAAAACTGATATATATTACATGGTCAGTCTTACATTATTCTCTAAAGAGTTTCCCAGTTAACGTTTCTCCACTGAGAAACTACAATGCCTCTTTAGAGTCAAGTAGGGGTAAAAGGGTTAATCTGTTGCAAAAATAGAACACAATGCTATTTTCAAAATCACGTACCATATTGTGAAACTGGTAGCCTCCAACTTATGATAAAGGCATATGTCATTGAGTGCACCGCCATTTCATCTACTTTCTCTTTCTGATAAAGTCAGCCCAAGCTGCAGTCTGCTTTATTCATTGCATATTACCTGGGGCAATTCCATGTGCTTTATATCATGACCTGTGAAGGAACAAGCTGTTTGACAATAAAAAGTTTGAAAAGTTGAATATTGAGGGTAAGGCAACAAACACAAGCCAAGTACTTGTTTCCATAGTGATAAGCACGAGTAATGTAAGTACTGTATGACAAAAGCCTAATAACTTCACAGCCCAAAAGTATGATTGTATCAATTCATGCTAAAATTTAAATAAAACCTTAAACGCTTACAGGATACTGACAAGGCCTATTTGATACACTGGATGTAAATCATGCAACATGCAAAAATATGCGCCTTAACAAAATGACACATTCACTTAAATTTTTTTGAAAATTATGAATCCTTTTGAATGACTCTGAAGGAAGGTTATAAGTCAAATACTTGTTCATGAAAGTGATCAAATCAGTACTGAACTGAACCATGAACTGGAAAAGTGAACTCAAACATGTGAATAGAAATACTTGTTAACTTATCTACATTGTAGGTATTCATAAATACTTGACAATATTCACTGCAGAAATATTTTACTCTAAACAATATCTTCAAGGGGCATTTATAAGTGAAATACATAGAGGATTTTAATCAAGTAATGCTCATTGTGTGACTCTAGTATCTATTGAAAAAGCTTCAAGTGTACCCTGTTTCCTTGTAAAAATCAGCACACTTCTGTGTTGCTTTCCTAAAACAACAGTTCATCTGGTGAACTTTGCAGACTGAAATATTCATTTTCTGATTCATCAAATAACTACTCAGATTCAATGAAAGAAACACAACTTTGAAACCCTCAACAACTTGCTGAATAATGTTGCAGGGTTACTGACAAGATTTCAAAACTGATAAATTGTCCATTTTTTTTTTTTAATTTTAAAATTAAATTGGGCGTAAGTGAATACCTCAAAATTGTTGCCTCTTGGAGAAGTAGGGTAGGAACATATTGGTTCAATAAGAATAATTTCATTTCCAGCAAAGTAAAAACTGTGTGCAAATTAGTTAAAAACCATCTCCATATAGCACCAATACTCTGGCAAAGTCTTGCACAGAAGACTGCCCACCATACACAAGGAACAAACACTAGTGCAGGATACAGCGACCAGGCTATACAACTAACAACATGTCGTGTAACCGAACATCAGTACTTTACAAATCACATATATGAGAGATTAATTACTGGAAATGATAGGTAACTTCTAGTATCTAATGACTTATCCCCATTAATATATTGTTTTTACCTTTCAGTGTTTAAAATATAGTTCTTATAGCTCTGGTAGCAACTCAAAATGGTTTGAAAACAAGTATTAATTCATATCACTGTGTTGGAAATCAATTTTAGGCCCAAAATGTCAAGTATCTCTAAAACACGAAGATTGGATCTGTAGTTTTAAAAACATGTTGTCAAGAATATTTCCTTCAATCAAACCCATAACATTTAAAAAAATTTGGCCTAAATTATTTCAAATGACTTTATTCAAATCCCTTAAATCTACAAGAGTGAATACTTACTATGGCATAGAAAAATTGATGCATGAAACAAGTCAATGAAAGCTCTTGGTACAAGCTGGTGAAGGATTGTTAAATATTGAATCAATGCTACATTCATAGCAGATTGCTGTGTTAAGGCAGACATGTTGATGTGACTTATATAGTTTCTTCATTGGAAAAACAACAGTACAGATAACATCGATGTTCACAAAGAAAGAGAAGAATTCAAGGCCTAACAAACTTTTTTTCAAATACAATTTTCAATACAGCTTGAAAAGAAGCCAGTCCAAAAGTGTTATTTTGTCAATGTAAAAGTTAAAATTAAAGAAAAAACTTTACCAACCCTGGATCGAAAGTTACCAGGTTCCAGGCTTTCATTAATTTCATACACTGATCAAAGGTGATTAATTCGGATAAAACTTAGAAATACTAAATAATAACTTTATTCCTACATTCCAAAATTTTATACACAATCTACATGGTAAATGTAGCATATCCATTTCTTGAAAAATACAATGCCAAGGGAGTTAACTCCAACCAGAGAAGATCTTGCAGCAAGTCACATCTGATTTTATGAAGAAACGAAGAATTTATCAAATAGATTCATGGCTGAAGATCAATCTGCACCAAGGCGGCCTCATTGGAATAAATGAAAGGATGATAAATTTATCTTCATGTCCAACAACTGTAGGAAAGTGAATGAGGAAAATATTTAACAGAGTTACCTCCCTTTACTTTAAAGTAAATTTAGATCAAAAACAGCACACGGGCCATGTCAAGTTGTCAACGCATGCGCTTCGATGTTTCTAATCAAAGCATCGAAAAAGACTTAAGTGTTGACTCTCAACATTAAACATTTGTCTCAGCTATCAACACAAGCAATTTAATTTTCTGTTGAAAAAATATAACTAATCTAAAAATAAACAAGGATCTGTGTATCAAAATTTAATATTTAATTCTTAAAGTGTCATGTAGGACTACCCACAATGCACTTGACGTCACAACTCGAGTTCTTGCAAAATGGGGAATACGTTCCAGACTCAACCAGAGTTGGCCATTGCTGTTGGATTTGCAAACTCAGCACTCGAGTCAAATGCAGCCATGAACATTCATTCATCAACTTTAGTACATGGAGAGAGAAACGTTATTTATTTTCACTTTGTTGAGCAGTGACGAATCTGAATTAAAACTTCAGATTGAGAGGTCTTTGGTTAACTTGAGTTTGAACTGTTACATGTCTACTTTTGTTATATAGGCTATCGTTACTGTGAAAAAGACAGCGGAAATGGTCCATCATTCTAAACAAAAGTACATCACTCGTAGCTTGCATTGATGGTGGCTTTATCCTCTTTTTTTTCTGTCATTCATAGTCGTGCAGTAGGATAACCAAATACTGAAATCTGTTTACAGTAAGATTAATGAAATTGGGCTGATGATATAGTGAACAATTGAGACTAGACAAAGTCCAATATAGTTGACAAGAAGCATGATTATAGGCTACACAGCTTCTCTGCAATGTTTAGAACACCCATGAGTCACCAAAACAACCTGAAGAGGCTGGTCCCAAAAGCTGGTACCATTAAAGCACTTGGTGCATTCTTTGTTACTTAGACTGTTTCTGTTTGAAGGTTGATTGTGACTTTGGCGGCCTTGAACTGCATACTACAATCACGCTACAAGCACATGAAATATATATATATATATACACACATACATATGTACAGCATGAGCAAATCTATCAGAAAATATACATGATTACTAATAGCTTTTAACCTCTCTAAAATCAATGTAATATAACAAGCATTTCGGAATAAATAACCTCAAAACACATCCATAGTCAACTTCCCATCAAGTCATAATTCATGCCAGTCTCCAACACTGGATAATTTAAGAGTTGCTGCATTTTGTTAACTTTCCTGTGTCAGCACACCAGCAATACACCTGAATGTTATAGTGTGCTCCGACAGGCTAGCACTGAAAAGGTAGCAAAATGCAGCAAGGCTTAAATTAGCCAGTGTTGGAAATTGTCGCTAGTTAAGGCTTGCGACTGTTTGATTTCAGCTTCTGTGCATTAAAAATTATTAATTAAATAGATATCAATACAAATTACATAAGTATACAAATAAATAAGGATAGTGGCACCGACACTCCGATAATTGGTTCATCTCACGAGCCTGTTCTTCTCAACCTAGTGCCCATCTATACAAATCTTGACCAGTTCGGCACTACAGCAAAATTTCATTCGATTCTAGTATATCAAGTCCAGTAAAATACACGCTCTGTAATAGTCTTATGACCTCAGATACCACATCTAAAGTTATAGCCATCACGCTTGTGTATAAAGCTTACCTTTGTAAAAACAATATTTTTTCTTTCTTGCAAAGATAAAGGCAAAAGTTTTGAATAAATTTTCAAAAATGACTGGTAAGATCAAAATCTCATCTTCCCAAAATGTAACGTCCAGTACAAATAAGTTAACTTTAAATTGAAAAATGCCAGATGAATGTTGTGCAGGCTCATGCCGTCCTATTGGCCACTATTCAACATTATAGTTACATTGTAATTATCATTAAGACTCTTAAACTAAAAATTACCTAGTGGCCATTCTAAGTCTGTAACATATTAAATCGCACCAACCTGTAGAGGTTGTAGTTCTATGAAGGGAATCACCTTTCAGGTACTTATAGCATAAAAATCTTATTTTTGGCATCATGACATCAAATATTTTTCAGATAAGAGAAAGATTCTGATGATATAACGTTATGCTTTGAAGCTTTGTGACCATGATAACATCACATTGATCAACATTTAGGTAAAATTGTGTTATAACAGAGACCATCTTACTGCACGCAGCGCTCTCACTATGTCATAGTGCTGCTATAGGTGCTTATCCAGAATGGCATACACACATGATAAACACTTTCTCGTATGAAGCACATCAATGACAGATTACCATCTCTTCCATAAGAAATCCGCTTCAAAATTCAGATCTAAAATGAAAACATTTAAAATCAGAGAGTGAACGAGCTGTTCAGTTGTTTTAGACAAATGTTCATTCCCATTGTAACATGCAGTGGGTGTCTCAGACACGTTGGCTTCTGTCCTGTCAAAGCTTGAAACTAGAGCTGTAAGACTGCAAGAGGATAATACGACTGCAAGCTCAAGATTTTGATATTTATACTAAAGACTCGAGCACATAACATGTCAAATTGCAGTGTAACAAATAAAACCAGCCATATTGCCGAAAGCATGGTAAATGGCTGGTACCTAGTACTTTTGTTTAAATTTGAAACTAAATTTTGGCCAACTACTTTCCAAGCTATTTCGACACTGCCGCTATGAAGCATGCACGAGGACCGTTTCACTCGAAGCTTGTCTCCAACATCACAGCACGACTACCGCACACATGTGCCGCCTTGCACCTGGTTCTGTGTCAACCAACGAGTAAAGCTCCATGACAACCAATATCTGCACCACTTTAGGACACGATCAAGACAAGATGGCTTTACTGCTCCGGTTTGAAGCGTTAAGTCCGTCCAAGCTGGCAGTACGGTGAATCTTGCCGGTTTTCTGCCATGCACGAACCTTGTCTTCACATACACTGCACATTGCCTGCAACATACATGACAGTCATCATATGAAAAGAGTAATTGGACGGACAACATACAAATTTTTTTTCAATTTAGTCTGTTGTTTTGGCTACTTTGAGTTATTTTGGTAACGGTACTAGCCTGTTGTAGATATATCTCTTTAATAAAACTACAAACACATTGTGTAATAACATCATGTGATGATGCAGTAAGGTTGCAGTTATTGCAAATGTTAATCATGAATTTACTGCAATGCTTTCTACTTCAGTCAGCTGATAATTGGATGACATGAAACCAAATCAGCTGAAAGATGTCAATCACAGATCACAATGGGGGGTCTCATAACAAATTGAATGAATTAAAACAAGTAGTTGTCACTAAGGTGACATGATCCCCCGCCGAAAATTAATACTTCAAAATTTAAAAACAAGCAAAAAAGTGAGCGTGGCTCACTAATACCCCCGACTGTTAAGGTTGGACGCACACCTAAGGATTGATAAGCTATGAAATGTAATTGCTAAGATTAAAGTGTTTGTGAAAAGGGTAGGACAAGTCTCTTAAAAGTAAAAGTAGGAATGATAGTAACTTGAAAAGGTATGAATAACATAATACACTACTGCCATTACCACTGACTTCAACTTTATTTTGGAAATTAATTCATCATAATGATTCATTCGAGTGACTTGAAACAACAGGTACATGGAAGCACACCCCTGAGGGATATACAGCAGTTTATGGTTGACAGGAAAGAAAATTTAACTTTTTCCAAAATATAACCAGTGGAAATATAAAATAGTAAATTCAACAAGAACACAGAAGTAGCTTTTGATGAAAGTTACATGAAAAAGAAAATGATAAAGTCAACAAATCACAACACAGAAGTAGCTTCATTCATTTTAGCACTGAATATGACGAGTTAAAAATTTTTAAAAATCACCAAAAGACATGTGCCAAATTGCAAAAGGATGAGATGAATAGTTTTTCTGTTATCGATCGGACAAAAAATGCTCAGAATATGACTAAGTTAAAAAATTAAAAAATTCGCCAAAAAAAAAAAAATTCACCAATTTCGTTTAAACTTCGCACTGCACCTCTCCTAGTGGTAAAGAAGACATGTGCCAAATTTGAAAAGGATGATATGAATAGTTTTTCTCTTATCGATCGGACAAAAAATGTTCAGAATATGACTAAGTTAAAAAATTTAAAAATTCGCCAAAAATAAAAAAAATCACCAATTTCGTTTAAACCTCGCACTGCACCTCTCCTAGTGGTAAAGAAGACATGTGCCAAATTTGAAAAGGATGAGATGAATAGTTTTTCTGTTATCGATCGGACAAAAAAAATTCAGAATATGACTAAGTTAAAAAATTAAAAAATTCGCCAAAAATAAAAAAAATCACTAATTTCCTTTAAACTTTGCACTGCACCTCTCCTAGTAGTAAAGAAGACATGTGCCAAATTTGAAAAGGATGAGATGAATAGTTTTTCTGTAATCGATCGGACAAAAATTGTCTTCGGACGGAAGGACAGACGGACGGACGGACGGAATCGTTGGTATTACTATATACCCCCGACCTTTTTAGGTCGGGGGTATAATAATGTCAAGATCAGCAAAATCTACTGTCAAACATGTCGAAAAAGTCAAAGCTCCACTGTGACCTTGACAAAAATGTCAAGGTCATCAAATCTAATCATCCCTTTGTCTTTCCTAGGAAGTGCATTATGTAAGATATGATGGAATTCCGGTGAATGGTTCTTGAGATATCCCGCTGACAACCTTTACATGTACATTAACATGTCAAAAAATTTAAAATTCCACTGTGACCTTGAGAATAATGTCAAGGTCACCATAATCTAATCAGTCCTTTTGCTTTGTGTAAGATATGATGAAATTCCGGGGAATGGTTCTTGAGATATTCTGCTGACAACCTTTACATGTACATTAACATGTCGAAAAAGTCAAAGTTCCACTGTGACCTTGAAAATAATGTCAAGGTCACCAAAATCTAATCAGCCCGTCGTCTTCCCTAGAAGGTGCTTTGTGTAAGAAATGATGGAATTCCGGTGAATAGTTCTTGAGATATCCCGCTGACAAGCTTCACATGTACATTAACATGTCGAAAAATTCAAAGTTCTGCTCTGACCTTGAAGATAATGTCAAGGTCACCAAAATCTAATCAGCCCGTCGTCTTCCCTAGAAGGTGCTTTGTGTAAGAAATGATGGAATTCCAGTGAATGGTTAATGAGATATCCCGCTGACAAGGGTAAAATAACAAAGTCTTGTTGTGACCTTGAAATGAAGGTCAAGGTCACAAACCTATGTAAGAACATTACTCTTCCCATGATGAACCCATATGCAAAATATGAAAAGAATCCAGTGAATAGTATTTGAGTTATTCCATTTCGTACGGACGTACGTACGTACGGACGCAGCCGAATACTATATCCCCCGCTTCGCGCTAAACGCGCGGCGGGGGATAATTAGGAAATACAAGTATTCAAGCAGTTATCTATATAACAGAGATCCTGACAACATCCAACAGGGTGTCTGTAAATGCCTGACCAAATTTGACAGGGTAAAGCATGTAGTCCATAAATTGAAGAGAGTAAAAATTTAAAATAACATAGAACCATTGGCTCTGTAGCTCATGAGTATTTGCATGATTTATTATCTAAGTTTGAAGATCTAAATCACATTTTCTAAAATTAAAATTGAGTCAAAATGCCTTAAATGACACTAAAATTGTTGAGTGTGTGTCTCCAAAGTAAAATAATGGGTTGCCTATATGGGGCATCATTATGTCGTATGAGTAGAAAAACTGGAGCAAATGTTATTCCAGTAGATGCAATATTTTGAACTATGAAGAAAATGTGCTTTGAGAAAGCTATGCTAATTCATTGCGCATGATGAAATTGATTGAGTATTATCTTCACATGAGAGAAAACAAGAAATCCTCCTTGTTTGTGCCTACCTCCAGTTTGAGTGCCCTCTCTTTGCTGAGGGGTTCGAGGGGAAACATCAGATCATGTTGGTCGGCCAGAGAACGCAGATCAAAGTAGTACTTGGCATACACGCTCGATGGGACGTTGATGTTGAACTGCAACAACTCCAGGAACTGACGCTCCAGCTCATTCCTGTTGAGAGAGATAAATCTGATTGAACATTTAAAGACAATAGATAACTACCTTTGTGATTCCTAAAAAAATATCTTACATGCTACATTGATTTTCTCATGCTCAGCTGTATTCCAACTGGTTACAAACTAGGTACAAGGTAATAGGTGACAAACTGATGGGATCGGCAGAGATTGACACAAGATTGGCATGTGTTATATTGTAACAACAACCAGTTCTTTTGTGTTGCGCTTTCTATTAGCATTTAAAGTGACTGGCATTTTGGTATTTCAGAACAACATATAAGCATTAAGTAGCATAAGGTATCTGAATTATTATTTTTTTAAATATTGAACAATTTCATGAAAGTTTTACAACATTGTTGTCAAAGGAGTTCAGATTTTAAAACCAAATTGTTTCTTTCAAATTGTGATAATGAGAATTGTTGCAACAGATGTGTCACTTGCGTTACCAGGATTAGAATAAGGGATATGACAAATTTTGATGGAAAACCAAGCACTTTACTGCAGACAATATTCATATGGACAGGATATGAAGATCGACACTCACATGTCCTCGACAGCCACATCCTTGAGGATCTGACAGAAGTCGACATTCCACACCGCCTGATCATCCCACACTTTGGAGGCGAGCAGGATCGCACCGAGAACTATCCGCCGCCAGGTCGCCGGCGATATCACAATCTCTGCATATGTTAACAGTCTCTCTAAGTACACCTGCAATGTAACATTTGGGCATAAGATAAGGCTCTCCAGCATACATATAAATGGATTAATTTTGATATATTCTATTTCTTATATGAGATGCCCTTAAACAGTTACTCGCTTTTATATAAAAGCCGTGCAGATATTATGTTGTTTGTATATATTATTTTTTTGAAAAT
Source organism: Gibbula magus (assembly GCA_936450465.1). Lineage (NCBI taxonomy): Eukaryota > Metazoa > Mollusca > Gastropoda > Trochida > Trochidae > Gibbula > Gibbula magus. The sequence goes on from OW388297.1 coordinate 24,239,312, forward strand.
ATTAATGCCTCCCGTCGTAGAACATGTTCACTAGCATTGAACAATCAAAGTGACGTATCATGTGAAGTCATTTGCTAAGCGACGCTCAAACTGACGTCTAAAATCACGAGCATACTTTATTGTCTCATAAAGCACGCTGTCGGTCCCATTGACCGCCTGTGTTTTATTGCCGTGGGTATCTTACATTATTATTTAACCCATGGTGATGACGTCACTCTATTGTGTTAACAGTGGAATATTCTTAAGAATCTACTGGTCATTGACTGTACCAGTCAGGAGGGGTGTAAGGTTTTGACATTTTAGTAATGGCTCACCAAGTAATTTGTTCAAGAATGATGTATTCTGTCTTAGTATATCTGATTAGAATCTTTAAATATCTCAAATATGAGAAATTATTTTTTGTAATGCATGACCCAGGATTCGAAAATGTAACCCTTTGTCTGTTACGCAGTGCCTCTGTCCAAAAGGCTACAAGGGCTGTTATATGATTAATTGCAAGTGAGAACCCTGCATTCTATACATGACTAGTATAGTTTGAAACGCATGGGTACGTACTGACACACATGAAATGCAGGAGTTTTGGCTGTCAGTCAAAACGCTTTGTGTGGAAGATTTGCGCCATGCACGTCAGGGTTCGAAATTAGCACTAGTCCGGTAGCCCATGGCTAGTTTAAATGAAGCTGGGCTAGTAGAGTGTAAAAACTGGTAGTCCGAAGGGCTAGTTAAAATTTGAGGTGAACTGATCAAGGAGATGTATTTGCCTAGCTGGAAAAAGTCTGGACTAGTACTTTTAGAAATGCACTAGTCTGAATGGCTACTACATTGAAAAGGTTAATTTCGATCCCTGCACGTGGGTGGAAGAATCCATTTCATAAAAACCGAAGCTACGTGTACCATATCTGATGAATGGGCACCGAAATTTGCCAAATAATATTTTTTGGGTTTGCATAATTGAAATATATTGTTTATAATGCTAGATAATCACATATGCATGTTTCGTGATGTCATACATGGACTAAGATGGAGAATGCATGAGGAGCAGTGGATTCGTTAAAAATAATAATTGTCAAACACAGTCAGCACTCAAGGAACTCCATTGGCGTTTTCTGCCTGGTGAACAGCTTTGTTGCAATGAAAATTGCGAAAATCTAACAAACATGAAAATTGTTACTTTTCGTATGTGTCGTACACAAAAATGTAGAATGTATGTATGGCATGTAGAAGTTTTGGCAAATAACATTAAAACATAACCTGGGCTGTTCCATTATAAAATAGGTAATTGAATAATTCTGCCCTGACTTTTTGTAGGAGTTTTGGCATGTAGAAGTATTGGCATGTAGAAGTTTTGGGAGGTAATCTAATCCATTACCTTATTAACAAATTTATGAATGAACAATACTTATTTTCACCGGAGAGGTTTACAATTTGTAACATTGGTGTAAAATCATATTTTAGGACAGTCATGTGTACAAAATACTCCCGAAGTGTATAAGTAGGTAGCCCTTGTGTACTCACTAGGGTAACAATTGCACATTCTGCTGTAAGCTGGGCAGCACTGAAGAGATTCCTCACGAAGCGGTAAATCGTCCGATGCTCCGGGTCTCTCTTGTGATAATCTTCAGGCACTACTTCTTTCTGCACAAACAGCACATGTGTATATAATTAGTGAAGAATTAATATCATTTAATAGTGACATCAACTGTGTAATATCATTGGAAACCCATTATGCTCCTTCCTTTTGCGCTCAATTCATGACAACGCAAATTCTCTTCTCAGGGCAATAAAGATTTATCTTTTTTCATTAACACAACTTATACCATGAGTGTGTAACATGGAAAAGGTTCATAATGGATAAAAATAGAGCCATGGGCTCCCGAGCTCATCAGGACTTCATTGATTTATTATCTAAGGTTGAATATCTAAGTTATCTCGAGTACGGTAATACATTTACCAAATCTACAATTTAGAATCTTCTTTGGCTTCGGAGCTTGCTAGCAATTTTGTACTGGGGTATAAGATAAAAGAAGGTTTTTAAGGTTGTGACCCCTGTCACCCTATTTGAGGTCACGGGGTCACCAACTCTACAATTTAGAATCCCCATTAGCCAAGGAGTCTGCACATAAAATTTCAGCTTTCTAGAGTCATTGGTTCTGGAGAAGAAGTCGAAAAAGCGAAAAGTGTATGGACGGATGGCCGGACGGACGCCATGCCATGCCATGCCATGCGCCCATCGGGCCTTTCAGGCCTGTTGAGCTAAAAATTACCAGCCAATGAAATGACTTGAAATACAGCAATATCGGCAGTCTCTGGATGAGAAGACCGATGAGCTATCATCAACTTTCAAATCAGGAAATTTCATTGGCTGTCTAGTGAGTTATTGTTTATCACCAATTCAGCAGTATTCCAGCCATTAGCGGTGAACTACTGTCAATATAAATACTATAAATAGTGATGCGTAACAAGCTGGTAAGCTTTGCAAGCATTTTCCATAATAACATTCAGGGTAGCGTACCAGTAACAGATTAAAATACCCTTAGGGTGCAGGATGTTGGCAACTAGGTATGATAACATTGAATAATCAAAATGATTACTTGTTATAGTCATTACCAGTAGCTATTTTAGAAAACAAATCTTGTTCTCAAAATGTTTGAAGTAAGTTTATTGTTCAAGAAGTAAAGATGTACTTCAAATGGTCATTTTTATGAAGTGGAAAACATGTCATGTAACAATCAAAACAAGTGTTTGCAACTAACATGGCAATGTCCCCCGCCGATAACATTGAGTTTAAAAGACACATCATTTGGTGAAAATGAGCTACTTCATATATTGCATTATTGGTAAAAAGTGTCATGATAATCATCAATTTTGAAGAGTTTGGGTGCTCGGGTTCATGAGATATTGGTTAACAAGAGTTCGAAAAGTGGTCAAAGTGTCAGTCACCTGGAAAATACGGTCAAGGTCACCAAAATCGACTGGTGTCTGTGTCATCCCCCAATGTAGACTGACACCAAATTTGAAAACATTGGGTCCATCCAGTCATGATATATCGCGTTAACAAGAGTTCGAAAAGTGGTCAAAATGTTGCGGTGACCTTGGAAATAAGGTCAAGGTCATTAAAAATCGACTGGTGTCTGCGTCTTCCCCCAGTGTAGGCTGACACTTAATATGAAGACTTTGGATGCAACGCTTCATGAGATATCGCGTAAACAAGAGTTTAAAAAGTGGTCAAAGTGTCGAAAAAAAGTGAAAAAAAAAGTGAAAAAAAGTCAAGGTCACCAAAATTGACTGGTGTCTGCGTCCAACCACAATGTAGGCTGACACCAAAACAAGAGTTCAAAAGGTGGTCAAAGTGTCGAAAAAAAGTGAAAAAAAGTGGAAAAAAGTCAAGGTCACCAAAATTGACTGGTGTCTGCGTCCAACAACAATGTAGGCTGACACCAAATTTAAAGACTTTGGATGCAACGCTTCATGAGATATCGCGTAGACAAGAAATGTGACGTACTTGATAATACGCCGCTGAATACATAGTTCCGCGTTGCGGCGGGGGACAACAAAGAATTGGCATCAAGAAAATAGTTCAATTGGAAGAAACCCTCAAGGAGGTTACAAGTTCACCTACCCTAACGATAGTGCAACCGTCTTCACATTACATTTATTAATTTGAAAACAAATTGTCAATCAGGTCAATGAATGGCAATAATATTCATTGACGACCCTAACTGCACAACACCTCCACATTTGTAATTTTCATTACAAAGTTGAAATTGCCAAGTAATACGTTTTCAAGTTAAGCCATTGAAACAAAAAGTTGGAAATTTTGCCTGTTTTGGTCAAAATTTTTTTTTTTTTTACCAGCCTGGACACAATACTACAACATGGAAACTTCCATCGTATCCGTGCCATTGTTGAAGGTTCCAAGTCAAATAGTTTTTATTAATTCGCCAGAAATACATTGGGAAAGACGCATGAACAAGAAGAGCGATATGTATCCTCTACTAGGCTGTAGCAGGCGTATAAAGTCTAAAATCACATGCTGACACTTAAAAACGTACCGAGAGAGGATGTTTCTTCTCATCAAATATATCCTGTATATGAGACTCGGGGTTTGGGGCGGTCATACGATCTTTGTTCCTGATGTGCACGTAGATGGCCAGAGCTACTGCCTTGATCGTGTTCTTCAGGTTTGGCTGTGACACCGTTGAGTCGTCAATAAATATAGTTGAACAGGAACTGAACTTCTTAAGTTGACCGAATTCATCCACCTGAAATTAAACAAGATACTTTGAGCAGGGTTTTATGTATCTCAGGCTGCATAAAAAAAAGTTAACTTGGGTACATTTTTATCAAAAGTGACGAGGGCAGTAGGACTTTGTTTTTATCTAATTTTTTTGGAAAACATAATGACAAGGGAGGAGTAGATTTGATGAACAACCTCCAAGTCCGGGCACTCTCCCTCTGAGTAGCTCTACGGTAGTGGCCCTGCCATCTTTCACGGGGCCATTGTTGTCAACCCAGTTGACAACAATTGAATATGATAGCCAAGAACCAAAGGCTTAGTCAACCAAGCAATCGGTTCAAGAGTGTTTCAATGCGTTAGGCGTATAGGGACATAAGTATTGTTGCTATTTTTGGTTAAATATATCATGTTAAATGACCTCGGCAATTGAACGAAACATTTAATTATTTCAATTACGCTAAGGAAAACTTAATACAATCACAACAATATTCGCTTGACGGTCTCTTTCCTTGTGTGTGTACAAAGTTTTTTTTTAAATCCTAAGAGTTAGAAGTTTGCATTTTGGAATGTGACAGCAATCACTGGCTGCATACACTGTATTAGAGCTTTCTCACCGGAACACCTGCTGATGGCAGCGAGTATATTAGTCATGTCACGGAGCGGTTACTCGCTGTCTAGAGCTAGTATGGTGAAGTGTAGTGTCAAAATAAACACAATGAAATGTGATGTGTTATCTGTTATTATATTACTGTTATGTATACAAATGTTCATAATTTATACTATAAACCAATATTATTGTATGCAAGCCAATTAATTGTCGGTGATAAATTTAGCTTTGTTATCAAAATATTTTACCAAAGATAAGGAACGCAACATGATTCGAAGTTTCACAAAATAATGAGAGATATTATTATTACAAACTTGGGTTATCTTAGAAAAATGTTGCATTAATATGGACGCACATGACTTGTTTTGGTGGTACTCCAATTTTCGGGTTCGAATAGGATGGAATCATGCGTCCCATAAAACCCTACTTTTGAGATGTGACTTAATATTTAATCTAGATTAGTCCTATTGGAGGTTTATTGTGTAAAGTACCAGGATGTCATTACATTTAATGAATTTCTTAACAGCTGACTCTTTGACAGCTGCTAGCTTGTGTTTCATGATTTACACATTAATTGTTGATGCCATGTAAACCATTCCAGCCCTAATTGATAATAATGAGGATATTCATAAAGCACATCCATGTGAACAGCAAGCTCAAGGTGCTCCCTATATTATTATCATGGTCTAACCCGAGCTGCTCATTGCAGAGGTCGTAAGTGTTCAATATTTATTTCATCATGTACCCATTTGTCCTGCAGGGTGAAGAGCCAATTGGGAATGAAGTCAAAAGTGACAGAACTGAGACACCAAAAGTCTTTACAACTCCTGTCCTCACATGCAACAATAAAATGAAGAGGAGTAATGGAGGATAGGATGAGGACAGCGTGAGCTAGTTTACTGGTGTAGTTGAGACAAGCTACTCACCACGTGCTGCTGGCCTTCAGATGTGACGATGATCTGACTCCGTCTCCGTAACTTGTTGTCTAGAGGAGAAACATCATGATAATGTACTTCATTACCCACATAAAGCTATAGATATTCCAGTCTGATTATAATCGACACTGTTTTGAGGAATAAAACATCGCTAAACATTGTATCTAATTTATTCGAATTCACTTGGGGTATCTTCTACACTCAGTCTGTTGACACCCACATATAGGCTCATGTTCTGTGACCAGTAACCAGTTTAGTGTTAGTAAAATCCTAGTCATTAGCAGACCAATCACATCAAAGATTTTTAAGTAATCATGTATTCAATGCATTCATCAACACATTCCAAATGTCACAGAAACAAATGATGGCAGTTTGGACTTCCCAGATTATCACAATGAATACCTTTGTTGGAAGACTTGTGATTGGCCAACTGAAATTGTATTAGAACATGGGCAGTGTGGATAAGATGTCCCCGATATCCCTCTATATGCATTATTTTGTTACTTTATTCTTCAGCAGCAGTTTCATTCAATGAATGACAACTCTGGCATGGTTGAAAATTATTTGTTATGTTTCTGGAGACGTTTGTCTCTCTTCATCAGAAGAGGGTATATTTAACTAGATTCTCTTTCTTTCCTCGATCTGCTGGATATTTCAGACCATTATATGCAAGCCCTTCAACAACAAACACAAACATTGTATATCTACCATACAGCTGACCTAACAGTTATCATTACATTTCTCCACACATCATAAGGTTACATGTCTTAACGAAAGACTGGTATACCGTATAACATCTCAACATCTAAAATATCAATGATGTTGTTATAAAGCACCTCTTTCATTAGAATTGATATTACAGTAAAGCATGAGTTTGATAATACCATAGGCAACAGTGCCTCAGAGACATTACACTCTCTACAACGGCCGTGTGCCTACATGTACAAGTGAGGCAATGTATAAAAACATTTCCTGGACTACTTTATACAGTGTTCTGTACCTGATCAAATAGACAAATAATGTGATCGAGATTGTCTACATTGTAGTTCGGTAGGCAGGGGTTAAAAAATCTGTAAATCCTAGGTCACCTAGTTGCCAGATTTGATCTTGGACTCACTAAAACAAAATCACCAAAATGTCATGTTCTCTTTTCAAGATAATCAGCTATTTACATTGGCAAAACTTACGCAAACCTTGGCGACTTGGTACAAAAAACCGCTGTAGGTCCATGACCTACCGACACCAAAATAGAGATCATTACCCGAGGAAGTGTGTCATATGACTTTTACGATATGAGTAGGGCTGAGTATCATGGGAAATCTCACGATACGATATGTATCACGATACAGACAGGCGATACAGAATGTATCACGATACATTGTTTAAAGTATAACTTCATGCATATTTTGTGAAATTTTCAAGATGATGGAAATTTTGTGTTATGAGATGATCGAAAATCGAAGATTAAACATTTTTTTTCTTCTAAAAACAGTTATTTATGAATCTCATTGCTTCATGCTTACTGTAGTTACTGGTACTGCAAAACAATAGCTGGTTTTATAATGTTCATTTAGTTTTTCTTTTCATTTTTAAGTAAGTGAAATCTATATTTAGTGTATCACGATACAGGAAGCTCACGATACAATAATCACGATTTTCCAAGCTACGATTGTATCGTAGGTATCGATGAATCGTTACAGCCCTAGATATGAGTGTATATTTTTGTATCCCCAAAGCAAAATATAGTTAAAATAGTATTACATTACATACTACATAGTTTGCCTAGAAAGACAAGAGTTTGTTGCTCTACGTGTTTTTCAATAGAGATAAAAACAACTGTCTTTCATAATTACTTTTGGAGTGCTTTTGGAAAATGCTGTGTTTCTTTCAGAAGTATTGCTGAATATTTTCTAGCATTTCGTATTCAATAAGGGAAACTTTTTGCCATACATGACAACCATACATACCACAAGGTAAAATAACTCTTTTCAATATTCTCAAAGCAGCCTATGGATTAACATGGTTAAGGCCTCCCAAATGTTGTCAAACTTCATTATTAACATTACACTTTAACACATATTTCTGTAATGGGTACTGCTTGACTTATTGAAAACAATTCAAGAGTTAATGACTGCCATAAAGCCCATAATTTCAGACAAACTCTGTTACATCGTGAAAATATTCTCAGATAACCTCTGATCCTCTGTGTGACTTAGTGCAAAGGTCTGCTTTATGTCCATGACTGAAAGTCTGAAAAGATGTTTAACCCTTGATTTTACTGTTAACAATTATACTGTTTACAGCAATTTTCATCAATCAATGAATCATATTAGGCTGACACTGAAAAGACCTACTTTTCTGGACTTCACTCTCGGACCGTGAGAAGAGTGGTTTAGCAATGGGGTTGTTTGATGGGTCAGCATCAATCTCTGAAAGATTAATTCAGTAGGAGATTATTGAAAAAGTTGAAATCTCAAATTGTCAACGTTTCAGTTAAAAACTAAGAATTACCATTTGGTCATGTTTATACACGATACCAGTTAATGACAATATTATTTCAGTTCTGATATAGATTGCTATTGCTTTTCAATGCTCGACAATAAAAGATTAAAGTTAAACGAACAACTGAAACAAAATCTGCATTAAAATATTGTCATAATTATCAATGCATGAATAATGTGAAGTTCACCTTCGGGCTCCCGTTCACTGATGTGTGGTACCCCTGGTATAGAGGCTGCGCTCTGAGGTTGAGGGAGATATGCATTCTCTGTAGCTGGGCGAGTCTGCACATACATTTCTGCCCTCTTAGACTTGCGACCCCCTTCATCCTTAGGGCTATGATAGATGCAACATGACTGCTTATTCCCCATTGTGAAACTGCTTGATCAGTAAACTCAACTGAATCTGTTCACAGATGTGTTCTACGAGGGGATGTGAGACTGTGATTCTCACAAAATTATTTGTAATGAATATAAACATATAAAGCACATTGCTCCTTTAGATATGTTTCACAACTCTATGACGTGATCAAGGCACTGAATGATGTTCTTAGCACCAAGACATGTAGGCATTTTGCCATTGACCAAAGTCTTTGTCATTTTATATGTTTTATCAAAGACGATGTTAATCATTGTTATGTTACGTCACGTTTCTTTGGTTGATAGGTTGTTTGTATAATTAACATAAATGAATTCTACACAACATATTCAAGAACCAATTTCGATGTTTTTCATTATCATATCTTTTGCTGAACATTCCTAACCGAAGAAATCTAGGCACCGGCTTCAGAAACGGAAGTGACACTGATGTCATTTGCTGTAGATCAGAGAAACGAGAGTTCTGATTGGCTCTTATTTACGCCTGCTCATACACGATTGGTCTTTGCCTGCAAGGTGCCCGCTGAATAGGACGACTGTTCTCATTGGCTCTTTTTCATTCCGACTAGACTGACACTCGTCTTACGGTCTAGGAAAAACCTGATTTAATCATTTTTTGATTGATAATTCATGAAAAAGGACATTTTTATAAACTTTTTGGAAAGTACTCTATGGAAAATGGGAATGTCGGACTGTTCTCTAAATTCAATACTAAAATTGATGTTCAGGGATTTATCATGTCGGTTTTGGTGAAAAAATATCCAAGGCAGGGTTAATTCGATAACATACCAACACTTTTATTTTTTTTAAATTTTAATATATTGAGCAATGCTGCAATTGATGAAACTATTATTTTTTACAAAAAAAACTTCAATGATGAAGTGCAGTATGCGTAGCGACAAGTTCCAGAAATAAACTATAGAAAGAGACACTTAAAAATACCCCATCAAAGCATTTTTAAAAACTTTATCTATTAGAAAGACATTAACTCGAAGAACGCAGTTTTGCACATGAATTTGTAAATGACCAGCCACCATCTATGATTTTAATCCCTGCTTCCCGACTTGGGTCCTCAAAATAGAAGCGGCCGTAAATTCCAGCACATTGCTGTTCGCAATGTTTTTAATAAATAAGTCATCAATTGGGAATCATATTTCAAATTTCTAACTTGTCTGAATAAAATGTTTTGATGCATATTTATAATTTTGTTAAGGAAACGGGAACTTGTGGTTCGTGAAACACATTATTGCTGCCGATGTGTAAACTGGATTTTTAATACATGTAGATTCTTTTAATCGTTTATGATAAAGCATATTTATTTTTAATCAGTTAAATATTACTCATTCATAGTTTTAACGCATATTTAAAGGTGAGAAAAATATTTATTACTACATTTTGTTTATGTATGCTTATAGAAGGAAGAACGCGTTTGCAAAATAAGAACAGGAAGATTTTCTGGATAACAACTCTTTAATGTGAAAATAAACGACGTTTCGGAGTATATGCTCACTTCTTCATCAGGTGGAATGTTCTTATGTATGCCACTTCTAAATGTCCCCCCAAAGGGTTTGTAATACAGGCTATTACCATTATATTACTTTTGATCATAATGCTTTATTACTTTAAAAGATCAAAATCAGAGAAACATATCATTTGGATTTATAGTAAAAAAAATTAAAAATAAATTTAACATAAATTTTTTTTTCCGGACAGTAAGAAGTGCAGTGAAGAAGTTAGAAGTACATGTTTACATTTATACAACGGGAAAGTCTTTCTAATTGATACATATTTTTAATAAATAAATGTTTTTAATACAATTTCAAAGGTACAACTAGATCTACGTGATTTCATAGATATATTATTTCCCTAAACGGCAGAAATGTGAGGTTACAGGCACGTCCGTCCTGGATAAAATCGATAACCATGCTAGTTACAGGGCCGACAATACCGCGCCGACGTGACGACTTGCCGTAATACATGGTCCGGTAACCAGCATATTTAATTGCAGCGTAAGCTACGGGTTGAGGGATTAACAGTAGTAGTACCGTGATCTATCTGTTAACTATATGTAACGTTTAGCGCTATCATCGATTCACTGCAAGTTCAACCCTGGCTACAGAGTGAAGAGACTTATGTAAAGAAATGTTGGGGCGACGTATCCTCTGTGTCACCCCTGTGATCGGTCACCATTGCAGAAGAGGAAGCAAGTCTACCGAGATATATTGCAAGACTAAACATTGTGTCAATCACTGCATAGGACAAGCCTACAGTAAAGATGCAACTACAGGGACAGGCAAACCGGTCGTCACAGGGGTAATTTCAAGGTAATTTTTTATCGGTGCAAAGGTCATAATTTGGAGTTACTCCCCTTGTCTTGATTATGATTTTCATCTTTTAAACGATTTCATGATACCAGATGATGATCATAAAACAATCCTTTATATATATTCCGCTTCAATTATTATTATTATTATTTTTTTATCTTTTCAATTGTTCGAGAGAATATGTATTGCAAGCACATCATCGCATATATCGTACATTGTATCACATATAATTGAAAGTGTTTCAATCGTACGTAAAATATCTTAATGAGACCTGAGAATGCACATTCTAAATGGTATTTACTATTTAGTGACTCCAATACCTTTTATATTTTGTCCTTTAAAAATAGAAATAAAGACATCTTTATAAATTTAAAAAACGAAACGAAACAATATAAATACCTTTTTTTTATTACACCGACGGGCAAAAGAAACAATACCAAATTTTCAACAGTCAAACACAAAATATTTCTTTCGGATAAAGTCGAATGTCTGTGATGAGGATATCTCGTAAAGAAATGCACGAAATATCATTCATTAAAGTATTTAAATCTGTTCAAACAGACATGGTTTGCTGAAAATGGACTTCTAGGACTTTAATTTGCTTGGACCAAACTAAAAAACCTTTTTGACTCTCCCCTCTCGTCCGAAAACGACGATTTAAAAAAACGTGTATTTCTCAGAAATATGAACAGAAAATGTTTTGAACTTTCAAATTTAGATTAGTTTGCTTCTGGAGACATGATGCAGCCTCGTTTCAGTCGCATGTATCGCTGTGAATTGGAATATCTTGTATTTTGCCGACACGGTATGGTACGTGTCGTTTCTTTTGCCCCTGGATGTACATGTGTCTTTGGAATATGACTATTTAAAACTTTTTATGTGAAGGGTTTTGTTCTTCTTGCAGATTCGTACTGCCGCAACTTGAGAGAATGGGATACACGATGACGGTAAACGAGGCGCAAACAGAAGCTATCATCCATACGCCCGGTCTGACTTATGAATCTTTCGACAAGGATGGTATTACTTTATTTGTTATGACAGTTTTCACATACATATCATATCATTGTTTAGTATGTAGTGTCCTACAGTGATCTACAGTGCACAAGCGGTTCGTCATATTAATCCCATCCGAGCTTTTAAGGAGCGAGGAATCCAAGATAATTTCTTTAAACGTGTTGGCATCGACTTATTTTTTAGTCTTGTTTTAGTATTTCAGTTTTTATAGTTTCCAAAATATTATAATCCAAGTCAAGAAGTCGATTGTAACATGTTATCTCATTTAATGTTTTATTTGTTCTGGTGGCTCTTATATGTGGTTCTAACATATGTCAAACGTTATTAATGGTGTTATTTTATCTAGAAGTACTCTCTGTTGTGGAAACTTACCATTTTGATTATAGCCTAGTCAGTATAGTGACGATCTAAAGGTAGAAGTAGAAGAGTTTCCATACTTGAATATGATGCTCTCATTTTCTAAACCTTGACCTCCATTTCAAGGTCATAACGATTATCTGAGACATTCTAACCATACTAGCGCGATATTTCAAGAAAGTTTCCATGGATTCTCTTCATGTTTACAACCATCCAGAGCGCAGTTAATTTTTGTGACTTCAAGATCACAACGGAACTTGTAAATAACAAAACCACACCGTAAATTTTAAATTTGACTAGATTGTGTTTTTATTGACATCAAACTTAAAAACTAATTCCTCGTCAAACTTCGATCTTTACTTTCATTACTCTTCAAATGTAAATTTATTCATACCTCATCAGTGACAATATTATTTTCTCTTCTTTGGATTGGGTAAATTATTGGTATCTTGTTCAATGAAACTGTAAAATCAGATATATTGTTACGAAACTATGCTGAAACTTACATCGATATGGCTAGTTAAATATGACATGTTATAATAACACAAGTTGTGCTTTACCAACAGTATAATTATACGAGTCATATCAGGCTTTAGTCTTTAACAAGCCAACAATGTCAGTTGTGAAAGATTTGTAACCCATCGAATACATTCTCACTACCAGCTTCCACATATTTGAAGTTTCATTAACGTGATGTCATTTTTGTAGGAAACGCTAAAATGCCCAGCCTGTTGAGGTTTGTGACGTCAGCTCGTATATATGCCAGTCACTTGGAACTTGACGAACCCGGGAAGACCATATTTGACTGGGCCAGGCTCACTTCAGACAGACTGACGTTCGTAGGATCTTCAGAAATAATCACAGAAGAGGAACTATACGACCCAGAGTTCTCCAAGAATCCACTGGACATTAAATATCAGCTGGGATACGTGGGATCTTCGTCAGTGAGTACTGTCACCACAGTTATCTCCCCTTCCACTGGACAACCTCTCTTCAAGAACATCAATCAGCTTGTTGGAATTGATAAACAGACAAGACGACCAACTCGGCTTCCTGATTGGTGGGTGGCCAAACACAAACCATCCGCCATCTTTAAAGAACCTTTGGTTATACCCAAGACGGAACTTTCAGTGAAACCCTCCCCATATTCAGTGCGGGTTGCTTGGAGTCAAACTGACGGGTACAACCACACTAACTACACGTCCTATGTACAGTACTGTATAGATGCACTGCATCACGGCATCGAGTGGCAGAGTATTCAGGACATTGACAAGGATACTATAAAGCGAGGTACCAAGTCTATGAGGAACCGCTACATAGGGGAGAGTGTGGAGAGCGACGAGCTAGTTATACACGTGTGGGTGTCTGACACTCAGGACAGGACTGTGCACTTCGACGTACAGAAGTGGGGCAACTCCATTTTTCAAAGCACATTTGTGTATCACCAATAGTTTGAATTTGTCGAAATTATTTTAATGTTATTTAATGTTTTAAAGCAATGTGTGTTTGATATAAATCCAAATTTCTTCGTTCTCGTTTGATATTTAACTCGGACACATGATAAATCTCCATATCAAACTCGTGGACACATGGTAACTTATATTATGCCCGCATAGCTCTTCCCGAGAAAAAAACATAGGTACGACGTACTGTCCGCTGTAAGAAAATCACCAAGATGTCACGAGGTCGGTTGGAGTTTCTAGCCTCGGAAATTTTGTCCAAAGCTTTGTTACTTCATTGTTTTACTTTATATTCAACCAGAAAGGGAAAGTGTTGTTTTATGGTTATTTTAAAGACCTAACTCACAGTCAAACTGTAGATAACAACAGAGATAAATGACCAGTTATTTCGCACAAAGGGGGAACTGGTCATTTATCTCTGTTGCACAACCAATTTGCACTACTGTTTGCCTGTGCATCGCACCACGTTTATTGGAATTTACATTTTAATCAGACGTTTATTTTACATGACTAAAAGAGTATAGAATATATACAGTTTTAACTGAAATATGAAGCCAATTATATGATGTGAAGTTTCAAAATAGTTTCATATAAAATTCATGAAACATGGAATAAAGTTGTGATTTGACATTGTTGCAATGTCTTGATATTCCAGCGAGTTAGTCGAATATTCCTTCTCCAAACAAGTCTTTTTATCTTAGTTAAATGTATGTTCAAGGGACTTGATTAAAATTCATAACTTGGTTAAGTGTGGCGAATAGTGTATATCTTTTTTATTATTCAGAACGAACTTGATGATTATGTGACTTTTTGTGAACAATTTATATAGGCATTAATGCACCCTATGTAAACAATATTGTCATCAATCGCAGAATAAACCGGTGTTAAGTATTTGTTTTGTTTTCTTATATGTGAAAATATGATGATAATAATTAGGTCATCGAACTGTAGTCATTCGTTCACTTTTGACATGTTCGACTTCCCCTCCAAAACTACTGATATTTGGGGGAGACATTGTACCTTGAGGGTCAAAGTTTGTAAATTGTGTAGACATCATGTAAACCTATGTAGATATAAAGTGGTAAATTTGATGATTGTCCAAACCCTAATATTAGAGACCACGTGGGCATTTCCCTCAAACCTTATTATTATTAGTTAAACAGTCATCATTGTCATCATCATTGTCATCATCAAATTTATAAAGCGCAAGTTCAAGTCAAAAAGTACTACTCACGCAGTAACACTCTCTGAACATCTCAAGAATGAAAGTGAGACAAGTTGCTTCATAGAGTTACCGTTCATGTCATGGAAACCGCCAACAATAATTCATAAATGGGGTCTAACCCATTTAAGGCAGATTAAGGTGTCATGCCTGACATGATTGACAAGTTTGGTGAAACTAGAATGCCCTCACGATTTTATGAAAATGACGTATTTTAATATTTTTTTATAAACTATGTAAATGACGGTACACAACTTACATAATCCAGATCTACACAAAAAAAAGTGATTACATTCTCGTAATATTCGTAATATTTGAACAATTAGTGTTCGAGTTATGAGTGCAACAGCAAGCTTGACGGAGGAAGGACTGCAAAGGTTCGAAAAAGTCATGAGCAGCGATGTGTTTATTATGCGTGCCACTATACTTTCCAAAAGTTTGATCACACTAGAAAGATTTGAGACTAGCCGAAACTTATTCAAACTTTCTTGGTCAAGATTGAATTGCTTTAGTATCGTGGTGTGAGTACTGCCTCCTTTAGAGGTACAGTAACATTGTCCGGAGACCGAGAGGAGTTGGTGATGCATGCAGTTCTTCAGGAGTCATGTCGATACTGACAGGATTTATTGGGAGACTATTACATGAATCTTTGCACTTCTTCTCCATTGACACACATGCATGTTCAGCTGCATTTTAGCTCATCGGAAGAACGGCTGATGGCATAGGCTGTTGTCCGGCGTCCGTCCGTCGGGTGCAAGTACACATAGGGGGATCAAAGTTTGTTCATTTGGACCTCGCCCCCTGTCAAATATGGGCGTGGCAGGCATTAGCGAAACCTTTAAACGAATTCTTCGCTAAAACCAGTTGACATAGGAAGCTGATATTTTCAGAATAACAACTTTGTTATGTGAAGATTTCATTTTGTTAATTTGAACTTGATCCCCTTCAACTATGGATTTGGCAAGGAGTGGCATTTTATAGATACAAACTAATGTTTGCTGCATCCCAACATGTTATTCATTTGTGTTTTGAAATCAAAGGTGTGCATGTTTGTACCTTTAAATTACTATGTGTGAGCCATCCTTTAACAGCATTTTAACTGCATTTAATTTAATGAACTTCCAAT
The DNA here is from genome assembly GCA_936450465.1 of Gibbula magus. Taxonomy (NCBI): domain Eukaryota; kingdom Metazoa; phylum Mollusca; class Gastropoda; order Trochida; family Trochidae; genus Gibbula; species Gibbula magus. Next base: position 24,255,470 of record OW388297.1, read on the forward strand.
AACGTAGTTGGTACTATCTGAATTTAGTACCTGTCAAGGACTGTTTGTCTGGTTAATAATCAAATCAAAACCTTTGGTTTATATGATAAACGACCTTAGACTATAAAGCATGCAAAATGCTTATCAACAGAGCAAAAGCTCTATTTGTTTAGACCTCCAATCTTAGATACTCAATCATGTTATTTCTGATGAGCTACAGAGCCAATGGCTCTGTATTTTAACAATGCAAAACGTATGTTTATGATCTTATTCATGAAGTAGTCAGTGAACAAGATGATGTTAACGGTTTCTTCTCCTGGATAAAGAGGAGCGTATATACCTTCTCTCCATTGACATTATGCAGAATATCCTTGAAATACCGCCGTTACGTGCTCACTACCAAGACAGTGCTCTCACCTGGGCCATGTTCAAGAGAGGTTTAAAAGTAATAGCAATCGCTTGAACGCGATTGCTCAATGTAGCGCTACGTAGCAAAGCGAGCAAACCTCGAGGAATCGTACCTTGTCGTTCAGGAGAGTGAGTGAGTGAGTTGGGGTTTAACGCCGCTTTCAAGAGTATTTCGGCGGCACTTATATCACGGCTGCTAGTTATGGCAGGGAGAAAGCCCGCAACGCCATGTGGCTATGCACGTTCAGGAGAGAATGTGAATGAGAATAATCGGTTCTAATTATATCAATGTTCGAAAATGTTCATCTTCTAAGGTAAAGGATTATGAATACCACAGTTGAGAAGAAAGGGAAGCATCTTTATTATGTCTGTACTTACAACTATCGGCAAACAGTAAACATGTCCTCCTTGAGAAACACAAACTTATATTAGTAACTATCCAACTTCCCAATGCAAGGCATAACTCTTGCCAGTCTCCATTACTGGCTAATTTAGGCCTTGCAGTATTTCCTTAAGATATCTGTGCTTGGAAATCCAGGTCCACTATGCATTTCTGGTGCAGCGAATCACTATCTCGGCACAACAAAGCGAGGGAAATAGTGAAAGACTTAAGTCAGCCAGTAATGCAGACTGGCAAGAGTTATGCCTTGCGTTTGGAAGTTGGTTTCTATCATTTTGTATCCGCACTTCTACTCCAACTACATTGATGTGGCCGTTCAGGCATGATAAGCTCACATATATTTCCGATGTTTTACACTACTCTAGTAACACGTGTGACGTTTGCAACACAACAAATTGAGTGCCAAAATGATATTATCAATTTACCATCTATAATGTTCAATTAACAGATAACAAATGACGGGTTATGTGAGCATTGCAGACTTTTGTCTTGTTAACAAGAAATCATAATACACTACATTTTCGGCTGATGTTGAAAATACAGGTATTTTGTAATATTATGACTAAACTGTGTATGTGAGTGTAACATAGTGCAACATAATAACGGTCCGATTTTAATTAGACTGATCTCCATGTCATCTTAGTATAAGAATCAGAGAAGAACCATGTATTGTAACAACAATGGGAACTTTATTTGAAAAATACTATCCTCATGTAACTAGCGTGTTGATTGACATTCACATTTTCTGATTATATACTTGAATATTACCAACTGTTCAGAAGAACCAGACTACACATGCATACATTACCATTTAGTTCTATTTAACGCAACACTGAAATCTTATGGATAATAAATAAAGCTTATGAATAAGATATAACTTCATTAATTCATACAAAACAACCAATGAATCATATATATGATACATAATACATTATATATTAACTTGCTGATTCTAGTATACTGTGTCATCATGTCCTTCCTTTCATCCATCCAGTACTGACTCTTTCAGTTAACAACACGAGAATCAATGACTAAGTCCTCGCTAGAATCAAGTCAATAGACAAACATGGTGGTTATCTTTTACATCTTTTCATCTTCTTGACATAGCACAACATAACTTCCTTAAAACTTACCAGTGCTATAGTTGTGTTACAACTGATAAAATCGAAGCCATTGAGAATAAATTAATAAGTTTCCAACCCTACAATGATGATGGAAATGATTAGGTTAAAAATTGAAACACAACTGTTTACAATTCTTGCCAACGTTACGAAATAATGCAACAATATATTTCTGTTTATTGATCACACATCCTCATACAATCATCACATTCACATACTAGTACTAATGTCTATCAAGGTCTACCCAGAGTCGTGATACGATAACGTATTTTGGAATACAGTCGTTCCTTCTCTCTGGACATCAAAACACACTGTCCTTGGCTCGTCCTCAGACTCCCAATAGTGTACAGACAATTCATCTTCTTCAAAACACTCGCCAAAATACGCCATCCGCATCAATTTCAACCCATTCTTGACAACTTGTTTACTCATATCCTTGAAAAAGTCTGATCTGATGCCATGGTGGACGGCATCGATGCAGAAGATGACGTAAGACGCCCAGTTGACGTGTCCATACATGTCGGTCTCGCTCCACGTGACTTTGCGAGATAATACGTGAGTATTGTCTGGTTTTGTTAGTTTCTTGACAATCAACGGAACCTTCCGTACAGCGTGGTCTGCGTATTTTTCTCTCCACCAGGTCGGCAGCGGGGTTGGTTTTCGTGTACTCTTGTCAATTCCCACCACCTGGTTGATGTTTCTAGCTAGAACTTGTCCAGTGGACGGAACAACAAGCGAACTGACGGAACTGGTTGAAGATTTTCCAATATGGCCTAGCTCCGCGTTCACTTTCAGCGGCCATTTTGGAACGTGCGCATCGTACATTGCTTTCTCTATCTCAAACTGAGACGACGCCATGAATGTGAAGATGCTGTCTGTCATGGCGCCGTAGTCTATAAAGGTGTGGCCGGCGTCGTCTAGAGGGAAGTGATAGGCCAAGTATCGAGCCGCTCCCATCAACCGCATCAGACTCCAGATCTTGCAGTTGCCTTTATGGAGAGAATGGACACATATTTGACATTTTAATTTAGGATAGACTATATGTTATAGTACATGTCTAAATATGATTGCGCTTTACCTGGAGGTGAATTCAATCATGGACCTTATATCCAATACAATCTATATTAATGTCCCTGATTCAATCAATATGTAAAGGGGTGAAGGGTGAATAGGTAAAGGGGTTTGTGAAGGTTATTCCAAAATGCTGCATCCAATAAATAGGTTACTTCATAATACTCTCAACAGCAGATAATATTAATTTAACCTACCATCCAAATCGAAAGCCTCATAGGACGGGCCGGGTATGTCGACTTCAGCTAACGTCTCGCCCTCGTTGACCTTCACCTTGTAGCCCATGTCGAGAAGATGGCGATACTTTGCTCGGAAAGGTCTGTAATGGAAACATATCTCATTTAAATCAGATCAAATTTACACTCGTACCTCTGATCTAGGTACTGCATTAAAGAGGTCCTGTCAGGTGACCTTTTACTCTAGCCAATCAACGACTTAACTTGAAATAGTACGAAACACCACATGCACTTTCGGTGCTATCTAAGATGGCCTCTTTTTGGTTGAATTTACTGAAGGTGAAATATGAGTTATGAGTTATGTGCTACGTTCGATCCGATTTAAATGAGATTGCGAAAGAAAGTACCATTCATTTCTCCGAATCTAATGGTTGAGACCCGGCGCTTATTTTCTCATTGACATTGTTCGCTCTTCATTTACAGCACCTATATTCAACGTCGCAATATAGCTCGGGTCCATTTCGAGAATTTGAAACGCTACATGCAGTTTTTAATAGCAATATCAAATATCATAAAATATGCGGTAAACTATTTTTCTTTCTTATAATAACCTGATAAATCCGCGACCCCAGTATATTCGCAGTTCATTAATAGCTATATGTGAGTATTTATGGCCAACTGCACATTCTTATAATTTGATATCAAAGCTGACACCGTACTAATATTAATTTAGTAACATAACTAGGCTAATGTACATTTTATTAAGCCGAGGCCAAATATATATATGCATTGTGTAAACATCTGTGTGTCTATCATTTTACTACCGCAACTTATTAATTGCGTTCTCTTCCCACAGAGGTTACTACCTTCAGATGTTCGATCGTTACGATGGAAACTCTGAAGGGAGTAAACTCTGTTGGATGAAAATGATTCAATCGGTCATCTGAAAAGATCAATTCTTTCGTGGAAATCATGTTATCAAATTCATTTGGCTGCTCTATTCATGAATACATCAACTGACATCCACCCGTCTAATATAGTGTCCTAGTTCACCCAGCTATGAATGGGTAGGCCTACCTCGTAAGGATGAGCATGGTGATTTTAACTTGGTGCGCCTAGTGATTGCAATGGAGCTGAGATTGACAAAGAGTGTCGTTAGCCTATATACCTAACTAACCAGTGACGGACCCCCCCCCCCCCCCCCCCCCCCCCCCCCCTTTCGATGACAGAATTATCTTCTTAATTATTACTCTAGCAACTTCACGCTTCAAATAATAAACTTTGCTACTTCAGTTTGTAACCTTATTCTTCAGTTTACCAGAAGAGGCTGCATGCATACATGCCATGGCACAATCAACGTAATGTAGGCCTACGCTATAATATAGCCTAATCTTTGTTATACCCCGGTCAGTGTAATGACCTTCATCATTAACCTTGTTTCATCATATTTTCCCCTTCCACTCACCTGACATGCTTATCGCCATTTTCTTGGCTAGACTTATCGTCTGTATTATCACCCATGTTGGCTGTCGTTGAACAAGTTGAGTTAGCTCAGCAGACGATAGTTCAAGTCACGTGACCTAAAGCTCTCTAATTCTGATTTCAGGGCGCCTGTACTCGTGTATATTCCCCACACGGTGATCACTACTCACAAGCAGTAGCCGAGAGTATATACGTGTATATCGGACTACAGATCACCCGTTCTGACGCAATATCACCCGACTTGATTGTCAACAAAACAGTAAATTCTGCTGTATCATTCGACGTTCGTAGCTGGGTCATATAAATAGAATGTCCAAGGGAGGCTACTCTATATGCTATACCAGTCTATCACAAGTGAAACACATCACACTCATTCACAGAAATTCGTCATCGTTAGTAAAACGTAGGCAATAAGAAACCTACACCCTGTACTAAACTGCAGAGGGTGTAGGCCTACTTTATTGTTACAGGAGACCTTGTCTCTGCTGTTACCTACGTTTTACTTACGTTACGAGTTTGTGTGATGACAATGCTTATATTTTTACTAATTCATTGAAATTAAAATCCACCATATGCAACATTTATGAAAATATGAGGAAATATATATGTAATGGTACTGAAGTTTTACCCAAAATAACTATTGTCCCAGGAGGGAAACTACACTTCAAACTTTAGAATTAATTTATTGTAAAACAACATATATATACCAAGTTGATGTTAATGCACCAAAACATCTCCGTTTATCTTTCATGATAGGAAGCTAGTTAGACATTTAATTTTCAATCCTCTTTTGAACAATAATTGAGAACAAGTCTATACAACCATAGAATCTGTGAATAAATTTGAAATTAATTGAGTTTAATATGTTAATTAAACACTTCTTCTCGCTTTAGGGAAGCCAATACCGAAAATACTGACCGTATCTGTTCATTAAAGTAATTTCAATGAATTTGACAGTGTCATGTTTGTGATTTTAAAGGTCCATACTGCTTTAACGACTTACTTTTATTCAAAAGTCAATTAATTAAAAAAAACCTAGAAAGAGTGGCAACACTCACATTACATCAACAAATATCAACTTTCATTTCCCATTATAATGGACTTGGATTTTGACACCAAAATACCAAGCTATCGTGAAATCCGTTATCTAAGGACAGTGAACTGTTAGTTGAATGAACTTATTCTACTATACTACATATACTTGATTGTTCTATCTTATATCACCATTTGTTTTCCTTACACGTTGTCTTTTTTCTTAATTATTAGAACGGTTTTGCAATAACAATAAACATGTGGGTGTTGCTTAATTTCATCTTTTCATCTTCATTGGTTTACGAACACATATATAGTCTAAAGAAAATACCCTTTAAACATTTCATCTGAAATCAATGTTTTTCTACTTTCATATGATATATCCAGAAGTGGAGTATGGTACCTATTTATGTATAACATAAGAACAGAATTTTTTTCCAGTTAACAACTTCTTTAATGTGAAAGTACACGAAGTTTCGGAGTATATACTCACTCCTTCATCAGTTGGAATATACTCACTCCAACATTCCACCTGATGAAGGAGTGAGTATATACTCCGAAATTTTGTGTATTTTAACATTAAAGAAGCTGTTGTCCAAAAACATTTCCTGTTCTTATGTATGCCACTTCTAAATGCCCTTAAAGATTTTATTAAAACAGATTGCAATACACATATTTGGAGTCACACATTTCACAATATATGTTAAGTTTCATCAAAATAGCAGAAAATCTAGTACACTTAAAGAGCCATCACGGATGTTAGTATTTCAATGTTTTGGAAAATATACTTATAACGTCATTCGCCAGAGAAATCTTTTATCTACAACATGGCATATGTTAAATAATTTTCATATCACGACAATGTATTGCAATTTGGTTTCAAAGAGAAGTACCACTTCGACTAGCGCGCGCTTAGGGTTCTGACGTATATAAACAGAATCCCCTTTTTTGCGTAATACGTACTACACAAACAGCAAGCGCTTCCGAAGCGTGAAGGCTCGTCTCTAGCGCAAGTCGCCATAACAACCTATAAGCTGCACGTGCTTCACGTGTCTCTCTTGCAAGTTACCCGTGTCACACATTACTGAATGTGACGATTGCTTTACAAACAATGTTTCTAAATGTCCTGAGAATATACAAATTATTTCCTGTTTAATGTTCTTTTTATTGAGATAAGACCAGCAAATTATGACAAATTTTTACTCTCATTAATTATAAAATTCAAGAAAAATACCTAGTTGGGTAAAACAAGTATTCCAATATATGTAGCAAATACATAATTAAATGAAATAGTAAATAAATCACCGCCAAAAAAATTATATTTCTATATCTTTCATTGCTCATATTTTTTGTTATTTTTTCGTGTCTTTGTTTACTGTGTGTGAGCTAGACCATAATGCTTTGCGCTTGAAAATAATAGACTGGATCTATATTTAGACTGGAAAACACCTTAACTAATTAATGCAATTTTTCGGCTTATTTTAAGTGTATTTATTTCACGGAGATGGATTTTTGGAAAAAATTTGATATTTTCATCAACATCCGTGATGGCTCTAAGTTTTGACATTTCAAATTAACGGCATACCAACATACACACTTTGGCTGTGTAAACCATGTTTTTTTTCATTGTGACAAGCCTATATATCATTCTGAAAGTTTCCTGAAAATTGGTACCTCAGAACGCATTGAGAAAGTTCATCTTGAAGACCGAACAACGCTCTCATATTCATATGTGTGAAGTAGGTTATTGATGGAGCTATCTTGGGGCAGGGTAAGGATACACCAATGTCGTCTATACATGATCTCATATAAGTCTTAGCCTTCATAGTTATATGAATTTTGTAAACACCTGTGGTGTTTGTCATTGGGTCGTATATCCTATTTTTGAGAAATCAATTGCTTTATGATCAACGTCAACCTGATTCCAACAGTGCGATTGAATGATAAAACCTTTGTAATCATCAAAATGAAAACAAAGTATATATCCAATTGACATTTTAAGGAAATCACGTTAATCAATTTGACATGGTAAGGGGACTGGTTAAGTATTTAGTAGTTTTTATTGTTTCTAATAGTGATGCACACAGATGGCATACTTACAATATCTCCCTACCATTGTCCCTTCCATGTAAAACGTAGGTAAAACTTTAGGGGGAAAACTTACACCCTATATTACATTGAGAAGGGTGTAGGATTTCCCTCAAACCTACGTTTTGATTACGATATCGAGTTCCTGTGTAATTAAGGTAGGGATGCACGATTTCTCCGGAGCGGCATCTCTATGACTTCATTAGCATCGGCATCAGCATCATAGACTAATAGACTCGATGTATATTTAGACTAGGAAAAACCTTTACTCCGCTTCTTTGGGACTGAAAACATCTTGAACAAATGTGCATGTCGTTCAGTGAGATAGACTTTTGGCAATTTCCCTGTATTTTATCAACATACTTAATGGCTCTTTGATGTTAACCACGTTACCAGGTTTATCTACTCATTACCTGTGCCTGCATCATAATCAACATCAACATCAGCATCAGCATCAGCATCAGCATCAGCATCAGCACCAATTAACACTACCATCAATCAATGAACAAATTGAACCCCAATTGTGTCTATAATTTAATGTTATTAGCGACTTCGATTCAGAACCCAGTCAGTTTATTATTACACCACGAAGCCTGTTGAAACTATGACAATTTTTTGATGACCAAACGAATAAGGTTCTTATAATGCGTGAAATAATATCACAAATTTATGTATTTTTTTCAAAATATAAGAATGTAATTTAATTTTGGTCGCAAAATGTCTTAACATACTGAAAGTTGCTTCTGTTTTCTCTAAACTTTGGCCACGTTGACATTAGCCATGCAGTTTATAGCGTTAGCTGTACATTTCAGCAAGATGCACGTGCATCTGCGTTGACAATACCGTTATTGGGCCATATCAATTAGATTAGAATTTTGGTTAACCATACAACGCAGCACGGTCACTGATGAGGCCGTGTTTAGGTTGTGCGTTTTATACACAAGCTTGTTTACAACTGTATCTGTTAAGAAATATCATGAAATAGTATCCGCTTACACTCGACCGCAAGTGGGGTATAAGGCAGATATACCCATACTTTTCCTCGTGTATCAAATGATACCCTACGTTTTTCCAAGTTGGAGCCTCGTAAGGGCTCCACGGGGAAAAGTGTAGGGTATCATTCGATACACTCGGGAAAGCTTGAGTATATCTAACTTACTTCCAAGTATTTTTTTTTACTTATTATACTGAATTTTTCGGTAGAGGCAACTTTGGCAGTGTGGCCCTAACTTCCCATTTAATATATTAATGTTATGTGTCTCTCGGATATTCTTCTTTTTATACATATGCTGTTTTACTTGTTCTAGATCTCAAGGAAAGATCGATGCTGCTAATGGACGTAGAACTGGGAATACTTTATGTCCTTAATGTTTTCATATTTTCTTGTCAAGTCAATTTTTTCAAACGATATCAGTTCAGACTGCCGTTCCCTTCTACCCAAATTATGAAATTGATGACTACCGTTAACTAAAGGGGCTTTCTATTTCTCTCTGTGATGTTTTCGTGGTCTTAATCTCATAAATGATGATTACATACATTACATTCTTCGGTCATGATTCATTTTTCAAAAGAATATAAACATTTTATGCCTCTTCATACGCAATGAGTGAAAATTGATAAGTGAATTAGTTCCTTCGAAATCTAAATCATCCCTGTGTGTAAGTATAGGATAAAACACGATACAGAGGTTATGCTTGGGATTGTAAAACCCGAGGCAAGAAAGCTGAGCGGGAAGTAAGACCGAAAGCGAAGCTTGAGGTCTTACTTCCCCGAAGCTTTCTTAACGAGGGTTTTCAATCCCAAGCATAACTGAGGTAGAGTGTTTTATCTAACTTAGATATCGTAAAACATAAATGTAAGCGCTTATCGGGTAGTGTTTTTTGGGTTTTTTTAAATTATAACTGTCAAATGTCAAAATTTACATTTTATGATGTTTGATTCCCAAATTCTGCGTTATAAAGAGTATGTCTCCCGGACTCGCGTTATATTGAGGCAGAGACAGTGTGACTGTAAATAGAGGAAATCCACAGTTCTTTCGGCTTCCTCGGTGTGACTGTAAATAGAGGAAATCCACACAGTTCTTTCGGCTTCCTCGGTAGCGTGGAGGTAGAACGTCCGGTTTAAAGAGCAATGGGTATCGAGTTCGATACCCGCCATCTACACTCTGAAAAAGTTATCTTTGTATACTTTTGTCATAATTGTTATGAATTGAATCTTAGTCTCATTCAAGGTCTTACTATCAAAAGTGAAAACTTACTTTCACAATAAAAACCTAATACGTGGTTATTATCAGAAGAAATACCGACTGAAATAATAATGAGGGGTTATTACGAGAAAACAAGATACCTACGAAACAATAGACAAAATCCCTGATAGGTTTATAACTGTGGTTAAGGTGTGAATTCAAATGTTTACTATTGTAAGATGTCACGTACCACAGTTCATTTTCTCTGCCAAAGGGCCGTACGGGGTAAAGTAGCCGAGATCAGTTCCATTCTTTGACACACAGTGACATCTACAACACAGAAGTGATAGTTTAAGTTTTTAATCAAAATTAAATATTAATTATTAATATTAAAATTAAGATGAAAGTCTAAAACATTAACGACGATATATATATATATATATATAAACTTCCAAATAGAAGTTAAATCTAACATTGAAAACTAAATATAATTTGGACATAAGTTCTAAAAGAAATCTAAATCTAAATCATGTTTTACATACGTGGGATTCTCCATGCTACAACCCTATGCCAAGTAATTCATTTGAAACAATAGCTTATCTGAGTGATGAGAATATGGTGGACTTCAACCTACTTCGCTGTTCTTCATCACTGGCTGATCTAAGCATTTCTGTATTTCGTGAACTTGTCTCTGCTATCAGCGCTCTGTATGCAGTTCAGGTTAAAACTTGTGAGGGAAGTTGAGATAAGCACAGATGAAGATTATTCGTCGAAAATACCTACCCTCCTCCCGTGCATTGTTTCGCTGCGTAGTTTCCATCCGTGTCACACGTGGGTAAGCTGACTCCCAACAGACTGCTCCCTTCAAGCTTGTTCAGAGCGACGTTGTACTTTCGGTTCATGTTGACCATGGTGAATCTCCGTACATTAAATCACAGTGCAGTCTCCATATAAACAATAACCTTCCACCCTCATACCGCTTATATACCTGGTGGTCGTTGACCAAGGATGCACGTGTTGTCTCTCGACTTGTCGCAGTACAGCCCCTTCCCACACTCGGTGATGCCAGCGATCCCAGCTTGTCCACATGTGTCTCCCTGGGCTGCAGAAAAGATGAAAACCATAAGCATTGGTTGATTGCTTAAAGTGGTCCAGTTTGTGCCGCTCTGGACTGGTGGGGATAATCTGCTAAATCCTCAACCTTCCTTTCGGAATACCTCTTATCTATACCCAACAACAGTCTTTCTAAAAAGTTTAGCCCCCAGATAAAATTCCGATTATTTAAACTCTTTTCAAAGCAGTTGAAAATATATTAATAAAAATATCGTCAAAATGTGCAATAAGTGACACGATTATAGTCTGCAGAACGTGAATAATCGAGAAGAAGGTCACCGTCGTACAGTCATTTTGACATGGGTTGTAAGACTGGAGACCAGATAGAGACGAGACACGTGGCTACCAGTAACTTCATCATGGTTGTTTGTGTGCTGATAGACGCCTTCTGTGGTGATAAGATATGTACCTTTTCGAGCAAGTGTCATATTTATATAGGCTTATGATTTAGTTTACTTGTTGACCGTTTTGTGATATATCTTAAAGTTGTGGGTGTGTAATGAAATCAATTTATCTGGTAGAATAGCATCAAATGTATGAGAAGTGGCACAAAATGAAAAATATTATCAGTCTTGAGAAATGCAAATGTGATTCTTTTAGATTGGATCAGTCCTTGCTTTCGAGTGACTGATAATTTACCATTTCTATATCCGTAATTCAGAGAATGTAGAAGGTAAGGTCTCCCAGATCATACCAGAAAAAAACTTAAAGGTCGACTGCAATGCTCCATGGTTACTTTCGGAATTTATTAAAAAGGAATTTCACTTTGACAAATACCCGACTTTAAAATTCTGAAATCGCCCCATAAATTACTTAAATAAGGCTTTTGAATTACACCAACAATTACCTCGTAGTATATACCGACAAGAGGTTCCTTGAAGTGTACCTGCCGGGTTGGACGTCACTCCCGGCGCTTCCATATCCGTGTGTATGATACAATATCCTATATTATAAATTACGTTGTCGTTTATACACATGCATGTATTGCTCTGTTGAACCAAAATGTAGCCTGGGCCTATGGCCTCCACTACGAAATGAATAAAGATTAATTGATATAATAATCAACACGGTGTAATAAAGTTTGCCAAGTTTATATATATGTTTTTGTATTCCTTGTTAGTTAGTTGTTGAAATGGTTTTAGCATTATGAACTGAGGTTAAAGTGTTATTTTATATATAAAATATATTTTGACTGAACGCAATTTAGGTACGCTTCTTTAAGTCCTGAGGCTGTTCATTGAGAGTTAGCTCCCTTAGTTCACACATGCTCGCTAGCATGGCGTAGACGGTATGATGAAAAAATCCCTCCCATCCCACCCAGTAGTTATTATTGGTTTGAGAAACACACCCCATTGTAACGGGGGAGTAAACAGTGTCATGTGTTTTGTGAGTTTAAAGGTCCATACTGCTTTAACGACTGACTTTTATTAAAAAGTCAATTACTAAAAGAAACCTTGAAAGAGTGACAACAATCACATTACATCAACAAATATCAACTTTCGTTTCCCATTATAATGGACTTTGATTTTGACACCAAAATACCAATCCTCGATAATCCAGCGCTATTGTTCCGATAAATCTACACATCCTCGATAATCCAGCGCTATTGTTCCGCTAGATTTATCGGAACAATAGCGCTGGATTATCGAGGATGCAAAATACCAAACTATCGTGAAATCCGTTATCTAAGGACAGTGAACTGTTAGTTGAATGAACTTATTCTACTACATGTACTTGATTGCTCTTTATAATATCTCCAATTGTTTTCCTGACACGTTGTCTTTTTTCGTAATTATTAGAACGGTTTTGCAATATAAAAAAATGTGCATGGGTGTTGCTTAATTTCAAACTGTATCTATGCATGAGCTATCAATGTCTTTTTATCTTCATCGGTCGACTGCAATGCCCCATGGTCACTTTCGGAATTTATTAAAAAGGAATTTCACTTTGACAAATACCCGACTTTAAAATTCTGAAATCGCCCCATAAATTACTTAAATAAGGCTTTTGAATTACACCAACAATTACCTCGTAGTATATACCGACAAGAGGTTCCTTGAAGTGTACCTGCCGGGTTGGATGTCACTCCCGGCGCTTCCATATCCGTGTGTATGATATTTAAACGTGTTTAAGCACATTTTAAACTGTCGATTTATTAACATACTATAATAATCAGCAACTTGAATATCTAAGTTATCCCAAGTAATACATTGTTAACAAGCAAAAAATAGGTTTTTAGATCATGACCCCTTTGTCCCGTATTTGGAGTCACAGAGTCACCAATCCTACAATTCAGAATCACCTTTGATCAAAGAGCGTCTACACAACTTTTCAGCTCTCTAGACCTTTTGGAACTGGAGAAGAAGATGAAAATAGGTTTTTAAGGATGTGACCCCTGTGACCTCATTTGGGGTCACGGGGTCACGAAATCTACAATTTAGAATCCCCATTGGCCAAGAAGTCTGCACACAACTTTTTAGCTCCCTAGACCTTTTGACACTGGAGAAGAAGATGAAAATAGGTTTTTAAGGATGTGACCCCTGTGACCCCATTTGGGGTCATGGGGTCACGAAATCTACAATTTAGAATCCCCATTGGCCAAGGAGTCTGCACACAACTTTTTATTTCCCTAGACCTTTTGGAACTGGAGAAGAAGATGAAAATAGGTTTTTAACGATCTGACCCCGGTGATCCCATTTGGGGTCACGGGGTCACGAAATCTACAATTTAGAATTCCCATTGGCCAAGGAGTCTGCACACAACTTTTCAGCTCTCTAGACCTTTTGGAACTGGAGAAGAAGATGAAAATAGGTTTTTAAGGACCCCTGTGACCCCATTTGGGGCCACGGGGTCACGAAATCTACAATTTAGAATCTCCATTGGTCAAGGAGTCTGCACACAACTTTTCAGCTCTATAGACCTTTTGGAACTGGAGAAGAAGATGAAAATAGGTTTTTAAGGATGTGACCCCTGTGACCCCATTTGGGGGTCATGGGGTCACGAAATCTACAATTTAGAATCTCCATTGGCCAAGGAGTCTGCACACAACTTTTTAGCTCCCTAGACCTTTTGGAACTTGAGAAGAAGATGAAAATAGGTTTTTAAGGATGTGACCCCTGTGACCCCATTTTGGGTCATGGGGTCACGAAATCTACAATTTAGAATTCCCATTGGCCAAGGAGTCTGCACACAACTTTTCAGCTCTATAGACCTTTTGGAACTGGAGAAGAAGATGAAAATAGGTTTTTAAGGATGTGACCCCTGTGACCCCATTTGGGGTCACGGGGTCACGAAATCTACAACTTAGAATCTCCATTGGCCAAGGATTTTGCACACAACGTTTAAGCTTCCTAGACCTTTTGGAACTGGAGAAGAAGATGAAAATAGGTTTTTAAGGATGTGACCCCTGTGACCCCATTTGGGGTCATGGGGTCACGAAATCTACAATTTAGAATCCCCATTGGCCAAGGAGTCTGCACACAACTTTTTAGCTCTCTAGAGTCATTGGTTCTGGAGAAGAAGTCGAAAAAGCGAAAAGTTTACAGACGGATGGACGGACGGACAGATTTTGCAGACTTTTATGTTTTATTTTTTATTACATATTTACAACATATTTATATCATGCATTAATCAAAAACATTTCATTTTATACACAACATGCAAATCTTCAAATACATTGCAATCTTGAAATGAAAGAATAACGAATTAAACTGTTTTATAATTAGTCTCATGATAATAATGGGTCCGGCTAATGGGATGAGTACCCAGGTCCCATCAGTGCCCACCCGTTCCGGATATCCGGGTTACCCATCCCAGCTCTTTAATGTGCACTACTACCATGTTTCTAAATGCCCTACAAGTATACACATTATTGACTTTTTATGCCCCCGAATCGGAGATTCCGGGGGTATATTGTTTTTCACCTGTCCGTCAGTCTGTCTGTCTGTCCGTCTGTGTGTTTGTCCACAAAAACTTTAACCTTGGCTATAACTTTGGATTGCTAAGAGCTAGGGCTTTCATACTTGGCATGTGCATACCTTGTGCTGAGACCTTTCAGATGAGGTCATCATATTTGACCTTGTGACCTTGACCTTGCCGCAATTGACATTTTGAGAAAACTTTAACCTTGGCCATAACTTTTTATTGCTTAGAGCTAGGGCTTTCATACTTGGCATGTGCATACCTTGTGATGAGACCTTTCAGAGGAGGTCATCATATTTGACCTTGTGACCTTGACCTTGCCGAAATGAACATTTTCAGAAAACTTTAACCTTGGCCATAACTTTTGATTGTGAAGAGGTACAGCTTTCATACTTTGCATTTGCATGTCCGTCAGTCTGTCTGTCTGTCCGTCTGTGTGTTTGTCCACAAAAACTTTAACCTTGGCTATAACTTTGGATTGCTAAGAGCTAGGGCTTTCATACTTGGCATGTGCATACCTTGTGATGAGACCTTTCAGAGGAGGTCATCATATTTGACCTTGTGACCTTCACCTTTACCTTGCCGCAGTGGACAACGTCAGTAAACTTTGACCTTGGCCATAACTTTAGATTGCTCAGAGCTACGGCTTTCATACTTGGCATGTGCATACCTGTTGATGAGACCTTTCAGATGAGGTCATCATATGTGACCTTGACCTTGCCGAAGTGGACAATATTTAGAAAACGTTAACCTTGGCCATAACTTTGGATTGCTCAGAGCTACGGCTTTCATTCTTGGCATGTGCATACCTTGTGATGAGACCTTTCAGATGAGATCATCATATTTGACCCTGTGACCTTGAATTTGCCGCAGTGGACAATATTCAGAAAACTTTAACCTTGGCTATAACTTTGCTACATCCGGGGGCATCCGTGTTTAACAAACACATCTTGTTACTTTTGTAATAGTACGGTTTTGTTTTATACGTCATTATTTATAATACCTGTTGACAACTCACTGTAGTCATATAATTCCCCCTTAAATATCCAATAGACACTATATAACATTGTAAACAAAAGCAGAGTTACCTACCCTGTCCCCGTCTCTGAGCCTCCTCTTGAGTCCAATAACTATTAGTGAACTCGTAAAGAGGGGAGGCCGGATGGGAACTAAAGACCATGAGTTGTCAACCGTAAGCATAGATTAATGACGTTTAAAGAAAAACGTTTTATTATTTACCTACTCTCGTACTACTCACCGCAGCCAGATTGCTACAGCAGGTGGAGGGTTGCGAAGTGAACCTTAGGCAGGGGCTGATACCCTGTTAGGACAGGGTATAGAAGCTCTCCCCAACATAAATGGAGGTTGGCGACTAAAGATCCACGGGACCTGATGACCTCGAGGGTAGAAAGACCCTAAGGCCAGCCTCATTGGAACACCTTGTGGTTAAGATCTCTTCCCCTGGTACCCAACGATGGACGGAATCTAAGAGGACTGTAAGGGTCGCCAACTGAAGCCGATAAACAACAAAACCGGTAAAGGAATATACAATAATTTTATGCAGGATAAAACACTTGGGAGGGGTATGAACCGCTCAGCGTGGAGGTGTGAACCCCCTTGGACTCGCTGCTGGGCGAATACTTCCTTCCCCTTAAACAGCTTCATCACTGGCTGCAGCAGAGAGTCTGCCCTGGTTGAATCCTGTTTGTTCATCGCCCTGAGGCCGCCTGACCAGTGATCAATTTCCAGGCGAATCACATCTAGCTCCAGAGCATTGCTGTGTCCCTCCGCATGTACAGAAGACCACGTGCCCGACGCCTGATCTGAGCCCAGATGGTCTTCCCACCCTTGGGTGGAGGCGTCTACATACAACTGAACTGTGGCTGGGGGCCTCTTGTTCCCACTAGGCAAGACGGTGAACGAATCCCAGACACGCTGCGTGTTGAAGAAGACCTGTAAGGGTCGGAGTTAGAACCTGTCCATAAGGATAAAGTCTTCTGCCGAGTTCAAGACACCTAGCAGGCGTTCTTACCTCCGGAGCAGGAGAGGCTCGCGGCGGGCAGAGGCCAGGAGGCTCTCGTATCGACCAATCCGTTCCCTTTTCCAGTCGAACACTAGGGGCGTCGCTGACTCCAGATCAGACTTGACCAGCCAACCTAGTCGCCTGAACAACGCAATCACAAAGTCTCGTTGGGCTCTGAGAACAGACGTGTAGTGGTGGTCGTCGTCCAGATTCATTGTAAACTGCACTTTGTGCTTGTGCAGGACTATAGGTTGAGTCACTCGTGTGAAGAGCCACGAAGCTGACAAGATCCGGGATGGAAGAACGTTCCACTAGAAATGGCCACCTACCAGGACACATCGGAGGTATTTGCGATCCGCATCATGTCAGAAGGTTCCAGTAACCGCATTACTGAAGGCACGTTCAAGAGTCGAAAATATGACAGCCGATCGTGCGAAGGAGTGATCGAATTCCTTCAAGTCGTGTATTAGCCGCCATTTATTCAAATCTCTCTTTGGCTAAACTAACACTTGAGAGTGAAAGCTGGGAGTGAGGTTCTCAAGCGGGAGATCGACCATCGCTATCTTTGAGTCAAGGCGAGCCGCTCCAGCTCAAATTGACCCTCCACTGGTGAACAGGTTAGAGGGGAGAGGGTTGTGACAGGTATACGAAACCCCCGATCCAGAACCTTGCATACGAAATGGTCCAGGCCCAACTGGAGAGAAACGGAAGAGGTGCCGCTCATGAGGCCATCCCAAGAGTCCATGGTCAGTTTGGGAAGATCTAGAGGGACCCATGAGTCAGGATTTCCTCGGGGTGCTTCCGTAGGCGCCGCCCTTCGTGCTCTGGCTCTTGCGTGAGAGACCGGAGTCTGAGTCTCGACCCCTGCAAGACGGGCCCCCGTCATAAGGAGCCGACAGGAGTTGGCGGGACGCCACCCCTTTTCTTCTACGGCGTGGTTGTCACGGACGCAACCCAACAGCCGCGAGGCTATCGGTAATTCTTGATGCTGCAGGTCTTGTTGCTGGCGATCTGTCTGTTGAAGACCGTGGAGGAGGCAGGCGTAATGGCCTTACATGCGTAGCCTAAGGAGTTGGTCAACACCAGGATAGTTCTGGCCTCTTGTCAAAATGAGGTGGGAGTCTGACACCTCATGAGGGACGGACTGGACTGCAACGCGGCGGACATCATCGTCCAGAGCTGACGGAGATAAAGCATTTTCGTTTATTTTTTCAATTCAAGCAAACTGCCAAGTCGGTTAAAACGGTATTTCAATATATACACAAAGAACTTAATCAAGCACCACCTCATATTTTCAGATTTGTGTAAAGATGCCTATAACCACTGTGAAAATCTTGTGAAATGAATCGAAGAAATGCTGTTACTTTATGGAAGTGCATCATCTTAGCTAAACAAAAAGACAACACTGAATACAATGTGTAACATGTATCTCATAATATTGCCAAATGAACATGAACAGTGGTTTTACTTGAAAACTCACTCCTGTACAACTATTGCTCTGTGAACTTCAAAAACGGTGAAATGTTTGTTAAGCAGTTGGACAATGTTCTTTGTTGTCTTAAGGAAACAAATGACCATCACATTATCAATAACGGGTGTATCCGCCACGTGCCCGGATGATTGCTTCAACCATCCTTCACGTCATTGTGGTGAGTCTCTTGATTCGCTGCAGTGGTAACAGCTGCCACTCATGATGTATAGCTGCTTCTAAACCGACTAAATCCTGTACTGGTGGGTCCATGGCTTGCACTCGGCGTCCAATCATATCCCAAATGTGTTCCACTGGATTGATATCCGGGCTCATGGCAGGCCATGGAAGTTTGGATACTGCATTGTTCTTTAGAAAATCAATCACTAGTCGAGAACGATGAGGCCGAGCGTTATCATTCATGAATACAGGACAAGTGGCCAATGGATGATTGTCAAAATTTGGCAAAAGAACAGGCTGCAGAATGTCCCGGATGTAACAATCGCCATTGAGATTACCTCTCGAAGTCACCAAATCGAGCTTACAACCGTTAGAGATGCATCTCCGGCAGACCATTACAGATCCACCAACGAATGGGACTGATGCTTGGATGTTCTTTGGTGCATATGCTGTGGTTTGACGATATTTCTGGACAAGACGGCTTATCACAGTGTGGTGAATGTCCAACTGTCGCCCAATAGCTCTACAAGACGTTCCGGTGGAACTCATTCCAATAATTTGCCACCTTAATGCTTCTCCTTTGAGTCATGTTCAGAGGTAATAACACAATCATTTGAAAATTTCCAAGATTTATACTGATTTCAAGAACGATTTAAAACTGCAATTTCAGAAATCCGTGGGTGGTGTGCTTCACATGCATTGTGGGGTGTGTTTGTGCGATTGACCTCACAGAAAACCCGAACACTGGGGAGAGAAAATGCAGTTCCATACCAATTACCTAACAATACATATTAGTGACTATGTTTATTTGTATCACTGAAAATATTAGGGGGTGCTTAATTAAGTTCTTTGTGTATATGTATGAATTACATAATTGAATCAAATGGAAAGTAATTAAACGCCAACAACTATATATTTCAATTTCGTTTAGTACTAATAAAGTTTGTTTTCTCTTTCGTATGTTTGTTTAGGCCTACATTGTCGGAGTGTACACTTTGCACTTGAAACTAATAGAAAGTACTCACTTCTGATTTTATCATATGTATTATTTTCAATTGCAAAATCTCATGTTTTCGATGTCATAATCTAAAAGTGAAAAATACAGGTAGTTATAGTCAGCAGTCAAAGAATACTTCTACGTGTTTTTTTCTAATTTTAAAAAAAGAAGAAAAATACATGTTAGGCAATATTGAATATTTATTTTATATTTCATGATAACAGAAGTTTTGTCTGAAAGACAAAAATAAAAAGTAAAGTTTTTAATTTTTTAAATTTCTTCAAAAATTATTTTAGATGATACACAACTGTTTATCAACATTTAGACATTTTCAACATTTTCAACATTTTAAACATAGTAAAGGTCATGTTGATGTAAATTTCTTACCCCTGTCTTTTTTAGTTAAACAAAGATATGTTAACTAAAATTCACAGTGACCAATTAATTCATTCAAACTACTGCAGATAAGTATTTTTGTATCGTGCCATAGTCAAATGCATCTGATTTCTTTTTAATATTGAATCAATCGAAACCAACTGGGGTGAGTACCTTCTTTTGCCTGGCAGTTTATATTTAGACAGGAAAATACCTTGACTAATTAGAGCGATTTCTTGCTTCTTTTAGGCTACACAAAACTGCGAAAATTTAATTGTGTACAATGAGATAGATATTTTTGACATTTTCCGGTTTTGACCATCAACAAATTGTACCTGATGACCTACACGTACTGACTTGAATCACGCCGGAACCACAGCATGGTTTATACACACTTATCTTGAATGATAAACAATGACTTGATATACAACTTTTAATAATTCAGTTTATATAAGGCTTTTGAGATAATCGGAATATTTAAGTCGTAGTTTTTGACCTGTGTGATCTCAAGGCCGTGCGCAGTAGATAGACTAACATTCATGTAGTAATTATAAATCGCGAATAGCTTCTGTTTAATCTTTAAAGGTTTGAAGAGACCACGGCCATGTAATGTGTAACGAGCAAAACAATTGAGTATTTGTTTTAGAAGTGGCTGCAATGTGACAGAAAACTTATAGCGCCTTAATTGGTGGTATACTCCCAGTGAGTTGAGAGTGAAAAGGGGACGATGTTGGTCCTTACACCAGGGTAATAATGTGTGCACGCTGTGAGCATGACCCTTTGTGTTGTGGAGTTCAGCGTTGTATAAGTGTCCTCATTGTCATAACATGTTCCAAATGGACATCTTTAATCATGCATTTAGAGCATGCAAAAAATACGGAACTGTCCCCTTGAATTTCGTGTTCACAAAATATCGCTGTGGTACTTTTCATTTAATTAATCTTTGTGAACTGAACCCCGCCACAGTCACGAACACGGTTTATACAACTGATCTCGATAAAATGACACGTGATATAAAACTTCAAAAATATATTTTGAGTTTTGAGATAATCGGAATCTGCAGACAGGTTTTGAATTGCATGATCCATATAGGTCTCACGGTAGATAGACTGGCAATTATCTTAGTTAAAGGTTTAATGAGACCCCCGCCATATGTACCAAATATTGCATACAACATATGTTATGAACAAACTAACATAAGTCTTAGAGCTAAATTGATTTTATTGCTTTGATGAACGACTATCATTGTTGATGGAGACAGAGATCGTGAAATGTTGTTCACAACTTTTAATAACGTCTAATGTGACTTCTAACGCAAGTTGACAACTATGCTTCGGTCCTTTCAATAATGCCATATAAATCATTGATAATCCATCGCTAAACGTATATGATTAATCAATCATTAACATAATGTCATCTAATCTTATGTTGAACTTTTCTAAATTTGGAAAAATTGGCCTTTATTTTTCTTGATCTATGTGGTGCCACCTCCGACGTCTCCGACCTTACATGCTACAGTTCCAGGAAACCGAACTTTTGTCACCGTCACTGCTCGACACTGTGTCCGTCAATTTTGGTACTGCCTTTTTCTTTAAAGGGGCAGTAGCACGTTTTTTTGCAAATTTTATTTTTTTTAAATTTCCCATTTAGAATAATTGTTTATGTCATTTATATTTACTTTAGAGGGTAAAACATCTTATTACACAAACCAATTATCTGTAGTGGTAAAAGCTATGTTGCGTATAAAGCAAAAATTGCATGGCGGCCATTTTATTGTGAACACAATTAATTATTTTGTATTACAAAAACGATTCCCATAGCTTTACCAAAACATGTACACTCATTTTAAACTTTATTTTCCGAAGAGAGAAGGATGATTTACTTTTGGTGAAATTATTTTTCAAATACAATTCATCAACTTATTTGAGCGAAAAAACGTGCTACTGCCCCTTTAAGTGGGTTCGAATGTCATAAGCACATACAAAGAATAAGTCAGGTACTGGCATGACAATGCTTTAAACAGCTGGGCATTGCTAATTAGGTCATATCTCATATCTAAAACACGTGTTGTTTGGATCATGTGATTTCATTTATCATTTAAATAAGAAATGTTTTGAAAGCTCTCAGTAGTTCATCAGTCGTCATGAAAGTAGTATTCCTTCTCCTCGTTGCTTCTGTCTTTGTCTTCTCTGCAGTTGGTGAGTTAACGGATTTTAATTATTTCAAACAGCGTATTCATTTCTTTTGTTAACATAAAATTGAAGATTTTATTTACATCAAGGTAAATAAAATACATTATTTGGACTTTCAATGTAGATTGTGTCAAACGTTAGGTTGAAATTGATATGGTCGATATCGATCAAGTGAACTATGTCGAGGACCACGTGCCACCACATACCTACCTACACGTAATGAGCATCAAATTAACAAGGGGTCGTATATAAATAATACATATAATACACATCAACACCACAGACAGGATCATACCCTTGAGTTGACTTTCGACATAAAATCCTCCGACCACAAAATAAAATTGTTAAATTCTTTGATTGTTTAGGTCACCTGGTCTGAAAGGGTCACAGGGGTCACAACCTAAAAACCTATTTATTTAATTATTTCCATTATGAAGAGTGCACAATATGTGTTAGCCCTTTGACAAGTATTTACATTTTGAATCTTGCATAGTGTATTTTTTAAGGCAGATGAATTACATAGCCCATGGCCTTACTTTTGTGTTTGCCAGAGACCGCGGATGAATGCCTCGCCATCGCTGCGTGTGTTGAGCCTCGTATCTGCAATTTAGAGTGTAAATGTACATCAGCCCAAAGCACAGATTGCAACATTAAATCCGGCAATTTGATTGGAGAGTGCTACTGCAAAGACAAAGCACAGGTATTACTCTTAAGACAAGTGAATGGATGACAACTTCTATATTCGGAGAGCACATTTCATTCTTCTTAAAACGATACATGGATCTGCACGAAAACGTCACGCTCTCAGAATAAAGAAGTAATCATCCATACACTTGTTCTCATTTGACATCCATCTTCTAAAATGCCACTCAAAGAAGGTACAGTACTCTTATTTTTAAATCTCGATTGTCGTTACCCCGTTGTTCTCGTAAGGCTAAACACGTGCATTTCTCTCATGATAAACCAGCCTCCCCCGCAAGTCAATCACTGGCTATTTAAACCCATGTTGCATTTATTTACCATTTAGTGCTCGCCTAGAACAGAACGTTTAACCAAATGCAGCAAGATTGAAATTAACCATGATGAAGACTCGATCGAGTTATGACTTGAGTGTGAGTTGATGTTAAACCGAGAGTGACGTCACTCTGGTGTTCTCGGAGGACTCATTTTCTAGAACTTTTTCTCTGCAAATAATTCTGGGCCGTGTTCAAGACAGGTTTCAAAGTAATCGCTCAATTAGCGATTACTTTTAAACCTCTCTTGAACGCGATTTCTCAATGTAGCGCTACGTAGCAAAGCGAGCGAACTTTGAGATTTTTCGCCGTATCGTTCATTAGAGAATGAGCGCTACTTGAGCGCTACATTGAGCAATCAATGAGCAATCAATGAGCGATTATAAATTGTAGATTTCGTGACCCCATGACCCCAAATGGGGGCACATGGGTCACATCCTTAAAAACCTATTTTCATCTTCTTCTCAAGTTCCAAAAGGTCTAGAGAGCTGAAAAGGTGTGTGCAGACTCCTTGGTCAATGGGGATTCTAAATTGTAGATAATGTGACCCCGTGACCCCAAATGGGGTCACTGGGGTACGTCACATCCTTAAAAACCTATTTTCATCTTCTTTTCCAGTTCCAAAAGGTCTAGAGAGCTGAAAAGCTGTGTGCAGACTCCTTGTCTAATGGGGATTCTAAATTGTAGATTTCGTGACCCCATGACCCCAAATGGGGTCACAAGGGTCACCACCTTAAAAACCTATTTTGATCATCTTCTTCAGTTCCAAAAGGTCTAGAGAGCTGAAAAGTTGTGTGCAGACATCTTGGCCAAAGGGGATTCTAAATTGAGGATTTCGTGACCCCGTGACCTCAATTATAGGTCATAGGTTCATTTTCATCTCAAGAACCTGACCCTAGACTCCTTGGCCAATTGTGATTATAAATTGTAGATTTTTTGTGATCCTGCGACCCAAAATATAGGTCACAGAGGTCATGACCTGAAAATCTACTTTCATCTTCAGATTTGATGTGCTCTTCAAAGGGAGGTAATTTAAAGGAAACAACAGTGATGAATTAGAATGTGTCTATTTGTAGGGGATTTTATCTCTGGCCTCAAAGATAGGTCAGACGGGTAAGGACCTCAAGACGAATTTTCTTTTCTCCTTTTAAAGTGCTTCCTTTTTGTCGTATCTCTCACCTAGAAGTTGACTTTTTGTATTAGTTACTATAATTAAAGCCTCATGAGCTACAGAGCCAGTGGCTCTATTTTTTATTATAAAGGTTATAAGGAAACCTGTATTGAAAGCAGAACCTGTTAACTTTGTAAATTTGTCCAATCCAAAGTGGTGTTTATAGTATAGTAGCTATCGTAACTGATTAGCGGCAGAGCCCATGGCTCTATTTTTTTTCAATTCGTTGACGTTATAAATAATGTAGTAGAAACACGTTTGTAGATTTGTTAACAGGTTTAAAATAATATTGCTTTATGTATTTAGAACATAAATCACTGTAAAAAGGGCATTTGATAATGAAGTGGCATTTATCTTTTACTTCTACTTCATTCCACAATACTGGTTTTGTTCGAATGATTCGCGTCGGTTTGATAGTTCTTTGAACTACCTTTTGTGAGTGAAGTAGGTTTTATCAAGTGTTTTAAGCATGACCTGTTGACCTTGAACACTTGAAGGATCGTCATGGCTTCCGAAATTCATTGCATTGCAAGAGATTTAAAATTTCGTACATCTATAATCTTATTTCAGGATAAAGTTATGTGAAATGATGAGTTTTCGATAAGTAATACAATTTCAAGACAGTTGTAGACGATTTAAAACTTAACATTGATTTTTTCTTTCCAGAACTGAGTAAAACCGATTCCCGGCTGCGAATGTGAAGGATCATATTATGACTAATAAATAAAGTTACACACTGTCTTTGTATTGATGTACAAGTTATATAATTAATGGAATTGATGCTGTCACAAGTGACGGTGACTGGCGGGTTGTCATTCATGAGTTAAACCTCCAAACTTGTGAAAATGCGAAATGCATATCTAATAAACAAATTTATCCCATAAAAGGGAGTCTATACACGACATTTCCGAGATTTTCTAGTGCTTTGGGTTCTGAAGAAGAAGACGATATAGGTTTTACGATTGCGGTACGTTTGGCTCTCTGTGAGAGGGTTCTGCATGTACACAACATTTCAACTTTCAGCTGTATCCCCCGTATAATAAAACGGCGGATAAAAACCTTTAGTTCACCAATTTGGTGTACAAGTATTGGATAAGGTTTAGTCTTGACATACGATTTCGCTATCTCTTAACACAGAGTTTACTTCCTTCAGATTTCCGATCTTAACGTTAGGGAGTAACCTTTGTTGGAAGAGAATGACGATTTCGACACTTGATATGATTTTACTTGACAAAAGCATGAGCGTGTTTCCATGTATTTTCAACTTGATTGAAAGCACATTCTTAAAAAAAAACATACTATAATATCAGATTTTAGGTGTTATGGTATATTTTTCAATTTACAAAAAGTTGAGAAGTAACTTAAGCCATGGATATATTTATTGTAATTTGGAATACAAGTTTATTATTTTAAAAAATAGAGCCATTGGCTCTGTAGCTCATCAGGAATTGTTTTGTTTGATGTAGAAAACCAAAATAAATTGTTTTCAATATAATGCACAAATCACTGTAAAAAGGGCATTTGATAATGAAGTGGCATTTATCTTTTACTTCTACTTCATTCCACAATACTGGTTTTGTTCGAATGATTCGCGTCGGTTTGATAGTTCTTTGAACTACCTTTTGTGAGTGAAGTAGGTTTTATCAAGTGTTTTAAGCATGACCTGTTGACCTTGAACACTTGAAGGATCGTCATGGCTTCCGAAATTCATTGCATTGCAAGAGATTTAAAATTTCGTACATCTATAATCTTATTTCAGGATAAAGTTATGTGAAATGATGAGTTTTCGATAAGTAATACAATTTCAAGACAGTTGTAGACGATTTAAAACTTAACATTGATTTTTTCTTTCCAGAACTGAGTAAAACCGATTCCCGGCTGCGAATGTGAAGGATCATATTATGACTAATAAATAAAGTTACACACTGTCTTTGTATTGATGTACAAGTTATATAATTAATGGAATTGATGCTGTCACAAGTGACGGTGACTGGCGGGTTGTCATTCATGAGTTAAACCTCCAAACTTGTGAAAATGCGAAATGCATATCTAATAAACAAATTTATCCCATAAAAGGGAGTCTATACACGACATTTCCGAGATTTTCTAGTGCTTTGGGTTCTGAAGAAGAAGACGATATAGGTTTTACGATTGCGGTACGTTTGGCTCTCTGTGAGAGGGTTCTGCATGTACACAACATTTCAACTTTCAGCTGTATCCCCCGTATAATAAAACGGCGGATAAAAACCTTTAGTTCACCAATTTGGTGTACAAGTATTGGATAAGGTTTAGTCTTGACATACGATTTCGCTATCTCTTAACACAGAGTTTACTTCCTTCAGATTTCCGATCTTAACGTTAGGGAGTAACCTTTGTTGGAAGAGAATGACGATTTCGACACTTGATATGATTTTACTTGACAAAAGCATGAGCGTGTTTCCATGTATTTTCAACTTGATTGAAAGCACATTCTTAAAAAAAAAACATACTATAATATCAGATTTTAGGTGTTATGGTATATTTTTCAATTTACAAAAAGTTGAGAAGTAACTTAAGCCATGGATATATTTATTGTAATTTGGAATACAAGTTTATTATTTTAAAAAATAGAGCCATTGGCTCTGTAGCTCATCAGGAATTGTTTTGTTTGATGTAGAAAACCAAAATAAATTGTTTTCAATATAATGCAAATTTCATATTTCATAATTGTATCTCCATCCTACAAATATATGAATGACAAAATTTCACATTCTTATATCAAGCGCTTTCGGAGAAGAAGTCGTTTAAAGGTTTTACTTTTAACGTCTCTGGCAGCCATATTTGTGGGCGTTGGAATTCGTGATAAACAAACTTTGAGGTGATGGGTACCCACCCACCAAATTACAGCTTTGGGGATGTAGCGGTTCTGGAGGAGAAGTCGAAAGAGTGAAAAGTTTACGGACGGCGGACGATGGACGACGGACGGACGAACGGACGACGGCCCATGCCATAAGAACATCTGGCCTTTCAGGTCTGATGAACTGAAAAGATGATCCCCAATCAAAAGTATATAACATATTCCCCAACAATACAAATCTCTTCTCAAATAAGTATACCTTATTAATGAATCCTACTTATTAGTGGAACTCTTATTCACAAAGACCTAACCAAAACCCAATGAACATTTTATTATATCCCTCAACACACTGAAAGAGCCTGTGCCTTACAGTTAACAAACTAAAAAAAAAAACACACACACACACATAAATGTTGCACCCATGCCACGCCTTTACTTTTTGGAGTAATTTAATGAAATTTACAGATCTTAGTCTCCATTAATAAAAGAATATATTGTAAAAAATTGAGCGCTTTAGTATTTTTGGTTCTTGAGGTAAACAAGACAACTTTATATTACACCTCTGCCACGATCTGTTTTTCGGAGTTGGCTAATGAAATTTACAAATTTGAGACTCCATCTATCAAAGAACATATTCCCAAAATTTGAATTTCATAGCATTGCTGGTTTTTTAGGAGAAGTCTTTAAAAGATATTTGGATGGACCCCCTTCCACGCCCATATTTGATAGGGGTCAAGTCCAAATGAACAAACATGAATCTTCATGTAATTAAGATGCAGATTAAGACGCAAGGTACCTCCCCACAATATTTCAGCTTTTGGGGTGTAGCGGTTCTGGAGGAAAGTCGAAAGTTTACGGACGACGGACAACGGACAATAGTCCTTACCATAAGCCAATGTGGCCTTTAAGGCCCGATGAGCTAGAAAAACAGAGCCTACGGCTTAGGCCTATATAATATTGAAGACTTGCATGATATGTTTTGAGGGTATTGGTTGGATCATCATCAACTTTACAAGTAATAATCCGCATTGATCTACATAAATATCTATATAAGTTATGTCTACACATTATTTTAGCAGTCTATTGCTTTTGATAATTTCCAGAAGTATATTCAGTTTCTCTTTTTAAACGCCCAAACGGTCTTTGATTAATCCCTGCTACGCCCATTAGGTCTGAACTTATCAATTAAGGAATTTAAGTTCAAGCACTCGAGTTGGCTTTATGGCTATTTAGAGACTCGTGAACATGTATTTTGTTTGATATCTATGGTGACCATATGGCTTTGGACCTGAGTAGTAGGTTGCTTGGCTTCATTTCCAAAGCTAGAGGAAAGTTAATACTTCGTACATGTACAGAACAATCCTTTGAGATACCCATAATGCAATTCCAGAGATCCTCACAAACAAGTCATTAGTATTAAACGTTTTCTTAAAAATAACTTTTATTTCAAGACAAGGGTATACTTTGTCTTGCCAAGTACTAAAACATAGACCAATTATAAAATGTCGTTCGTTACGCAAGCAGAGAAATTGCGTCATTTCCATAACTTGCCTCACAGATCGGATATAATACGAGCATTTATACTAATTCATGTATGACCGAAATAACCATCGAAGTTGTCGTTTAAATAACATCCTTGTATTCTTGGATTGCATATCCAAAAAGCAGGATCTTGATTGTGAACAACTCTGTCTTTTTATTTGTACATATTTCGTTGTATTATCATTACGGTTACACCACCTCTTATATATAATCTCAAGATTATGCAATTGGACCTGTTCGGTAACGGTAACCTAACACCTGGCATGTACATAGATAAGGCGTAGGACAGAAGTCTTCATCTACCGTTGTAAATGTCGTTTCCAAAAAACGTTTAATCTTGTAAAGATGATATTGCATTTATTACGAAAAAGCAAATGGAAGCGTATTATTTTTTGTTATTATGAAGAAAAAAAACATCCATCAAATTAGCTACCTAGCTAACTAGGACATAGCATCTTTCATTATCAATTTAGGGCTGTTTACTTGTAAAATGACAGTGCAACCCGAATGAAGGTGTAGTGTTCTTTGCTTGGGTATTGGTGCCATATAAATGGAATGAAAATGGAATGGCTATGCCTATTTATAAAGTGGAAACTTCAATTTTATTAAGCATTGGGATGGGGATTATATTTGGCATAGGGGTGAGGCGCATTCTTAGCTGTGTTGTATGCCCATCATTAAGTGATAAGAACATAAAAACAAGAAGACATAGGCATCAACATCCAGAACCAAAGAAATTGTTAAAAGGGGAATAATTTGAGAAGAAATAATTTTGCACTTCTCATTATCATTCCATCAAGGTATTTATACCCTCAAGCCACACAACTGATTTGGTAATCTTATCTTAAATAGTTTCTGAGAAAAGCTGTCCCCTTTGGAGATATCATGAAAAAAAGTCCAAAATTACGGAACAAGGGCAATAACTCCGGAAGAAAATAATTGCACGCTTCTCATGTTCAAACTCCATCAGGGTAATTATGCCCTTCAACAACACAACAAATTTGGTAATCCTATCTTAAATAGTTTCTGAGAAAAGCTGTCCCCTTTGGAGATACCACGATGAAAGTCCAAAAATACGGAACAAGGGCAATAACTCCGGAAAAAATAATTGCACGCTTCTCATTTTCGAACTACATCAAGGTATTTATGCCCTCAAGCAACACACCAAATTTGGTAATCCTATCTTGGACGGTTTCTGAGAAAAGCTGTCCCCTTTATCTCTGACGGACGGACGCATGGACGGAAGCACGGATGGACGGAGCCCAAACCTCTATCCCCCTCCCACTTTGTGGCGGGGGATAATAACGGTATCACTTTCAAGGTGGAATTGGCTATGCAGGGACATTTGTAGATAAGAGATGCTTTCATTATGTAGCGTTTGCTCCATTCTTTAGGATTCAGATTGATGAGGATGGGCTCCGCTCAGATCCAGTCGATAGGCTTAGTATATATATGAGGGGCTCATGGCAAACACTTCTTTGATTGGCATTCTAGAAGATGAGGTGATGAAGAATGAAGACAATTTTATGTATATAACTTCTTATGTCTGTATTCAAATGTCAAGCAAGTGGAGGGTGCGGAGTGGTAGTGCTTTTCTCCATGTATATTTGACAGTTACATTTGTTTCTGACATCACTACTATGTTGAAGAAGACAAATATTTATGGATGATCAACTTCTTTATTAACAATAGCGACGTTTCGGTATAGATCCTTATACCGTTATCAAGCATATGGAATGGATGCTGAAACAGCAGATTATATACAGGATACATGTTGGTATGATAAAGAGATAACAAATACAACAAGATGAGGTAACAATGGCATAAATGGTTGTACAAGTGAAGTTGTGATAGCAAGGAAACCAGAGAGTAGTAAGTTAATTAGCCAGGGGGTGGCGGATGAGAGGACAAAGGCAGGATGAGGGTACCAATTAGTGGTGTAGGTAGAAGCCAGAGTGAGTAGATTGGATTAATCATTTGTGGATTAAGCGGTTGTAAGCTGATGGGATGAAATAGCCTTGATCCCTATTCATAGAGGGCTTATGTCTAACAATATGCACGGCTTCAGCTAAACGCCGGTGGGTGTAGTCATGTTTGTTGTTTGTGAGTGTTT
This sequence comes from Gibbula magus, assembly GCA_936450465.1. Taxonomy (NCBI): domain Eukaryota; kingdom Metazoa; phylum Mollusca; class Gastropoda; order Trochida; family Trochidae; genus Gibbula; species Gibbula magus. Next base: position 24,286,356 of record OW388297.1, read on the forward strand.
TGACAGAGTCCCATTGAATGTTGTGTTGAGGAAATTTGGTGATGTGTTCCGAAATGGCTGATTTGTTGTCTCCCTTGATTGTTGATGTTTTGTGTTCTTTGATGCGTGTGTTGAGCGGTCTTGATGATAATATTTGTCTTCTTCATCACACCAACTTCTAGAATGCCTCTCAAACAGATCACTACTATGTTGTACAAAAACACAATATTTTCATTATTTTGTAATCAATTTTGTTTTTCAAACATCTCCACATTGGTAAAATCTGTCCCAACATTCCTTCTTCAAGTGAAATGTACACTTTCCATTATGAATGAAAAAAGCAGACAACTAATAAAATTATTCACACCTTTAATCAGATGAATGCAAAACAAAACGTATTTCATAGCATAAACCATAATGAGATAAATACACAGTATAAGTTAATAATTGTGATGAAACACATTGGTTTATTTAACATTACATTACAATAAGCCCCAGCTTTTGAAAGCCCTCTTAAAGTGAGTGTAAATGTATGGACACTAAATTCTTATCTTAATGCTTAGGAACCTTACAAAACCTGGGGTCAGGGAGCATTTCACTAAGTCACCTTAATACTATGATCAGTCGTAAGCCCATAAGCTATAATTGATCTTAGGCTAAGATTTCTTAGTGGTATGACCCAGGGCCTCCTTTTACACTAAAGTGATTGTGAGTCACTAAGGTTAACCTTAGTAGAAGTTGTTTTGTGAAAGGAGCCTATGGTCAAATCTATTAACAGGAACAAGTCTCAACACACCACTAAATCTTGGATCTTTCCATCAATACTGGTAGGGTCATAGTCTGCTTTCTTGTACTTCACTGAAATTCATTATTGTAAAATCCATTATGTGATTCTGAAATATACTAAATTTTGTTATATAATAGCAATCTGTTACTCTTTATTGCAGAAAACAAACATTTCTTAATTCTGTTTTTAATCTTTCGTTTCATGTTTCTGTTTTTAATTTTTCAATTCAATTGTTTGTTAAATCAATATGAAAGATACAGAAGGTAGATTTTAATAAATAACAAAAACTGGTCGCACCTTTAACATATCATACATAATTACCGTATATCACAATTAATGAGGAAAAGTCAGTTTGCACCTTATATAAGTACACTACATCTGCTAATACTGCACATTTCTGCTCTAAGTACTCAAACACTAAACTTTGTGCCAAACTCAAATGTCACTGTATCCCTTTGACAAAGACTTTGCAAGTGAACTTATTTCCAATTTAACAATTCTAATTCAGGGTCTATATTGTCAAAGCTCTCTTTACACTAAGATAGCCGTAAGCCAATGATAATGTACGGTACTTAAGGCTATCTTAGCACTAAGAGAGCTTCAAAAATCTTGCCCTGAATTAAAATTATTGTCTTACTGAATTTGTACCATAGATCAGCAATAAATAAAGATATAATTATCTGACATACATGTATATACTGATACCTCAATATTCAGTTTGTGCTGGGGACTGCAAACAATGAACATAGATAAATGAAATAATTTTGTAATAGAATAAAATGAAATAACAACAACAAAATAATTTACTATGATAATTATAAAAAGATGATTTTATGTCATGTGAAATTTATTTTTCTGGTAAATTACACAAGAATAATTAACAGTTATGCTAGTATGTTTAAATTACACAAGAATAATTAACAGTTATGCTAGTATGTTTTATAAGGACAAATGGAATGTGAATAAAAGATCAATTTCAACTGAAAACATTGATACAAAGCATTTGGGGCTGTATGTTAACTTTTCAAAAGAAATTAGTCAACATTTTTTGACTTAACAATTAACCCGTTGAGTCACTTGATTATTAAATCTCTCGAACAAGATTTCCTCAGTTCCTAGTTTTGACAAACTACAAAGAAATTAACTCTAAAAGATATTTAGCATAAACTTAACATTGTTGCCTAAGCCTTTAAAAACTTGTTTTCAAAATGCCAGCAGAAGCGTGTCAGGTATCAACAATGGCTTAAGACATTCAATGAGAAATGGTTTTTGAAAATCTTGGCCAAGATATTTAATTCTCTCTTCCTGCTCCATCTGTATCAAAAAGGCTACTTCCGTCCCCTGATCTTCCTTCTGGTATCACACTCAAAATAACCAACCAATAAAATTAACTAAAATCATGCAATAGTGGCAGTCCTCGGATAAGAAGACAGATGAGCAACCATCAAGTTTCAAATCACGACATTTCATTGGCTGAAAAAATACATGCTATATAGAGCGATGAGTAACGGACCTTCAGCATACTGATGAAACAGGATGTAGTTCAATTTGGTAACTCCTCAAAAAGGAGTTCTTTATGATAAGCAATTAAACATGTAAATCGAACATGAATGGCAGTTTAAATTGACATATTTAGCACACTATGAGGTAATCAAGCCTGTACAGTAGCACCGTCACAAGGAAACACATCTGCTAATGTCGGAACACAATCACACGTTCTAGCACATATCGTTATCCCTGGCAACATAATACATAACCAGGCAACCAATAATTACAAAATTGTGCTTAACTTGCTCAAATGTAGTACAAGACTCTAAACCACGGGAACAGGCACATATATACATGTATGTAGGCCTACATATATATTAAATCTATCCTTTGATAAAAACACCAAATTTGTCAGCTTTATGTATCTTATTTTACAAGGATCTATTCACAGAGCAAGCACATTTTACCATAATTTCAAATGTTCAAATAGCCTAAAGTTTCCCTTCACAGAAACATGTAACGTAATGATGTTCCTTCTATTTCATATTGCTGTACTCATACATGCATCAGAATAATGATACATATATGGCAATTGGTTTTGATGGTAGTAGATATAATGTCTCTCCTATGAAGTCAACTTGTGTTCCAAATTGCTGTAGAGGTACGTAAATCTGCATTACTTCTGGTTATGCCTGGGTTGAGCCAGTGGGGGTTACACTTCAAGGACTCTTCAAAATGTACCAGACTCATAGTTCAAGACCTGTTTTTGGTTGGTAGTTGTTGTCACCCCCTCAAACAAAAGCTTGGTTTCACCCGTGGGTTTATAACATCACTTGAAGAAACTCGATTCGATACACTTTGTGCATCATTTAATCTGACATCAGCTGAGTACGAGACAGACCGGCCAATATATTCAGATGACAGCTAAGGTATTGATGACAATTATATTACATGATGACAGCCATAGTACATGATGACACCCATATGGTGCACTGTGATGGTCGCTGTACAGCTACGATACATGACCTTTGCCAAGGTAAGCGTCAACCATTGGGTACACTACGCTAACCGCTGTATGATGACAGACAGTCTTGCAGCACACGGTGACGACCGTTGTTCAATTACAGCCAAGCAATGTGACAAGTACCATGGTATATGACGATAGTCGCGGTACATGAACACCATGGTATATGACAATACTATGACAACCGCTGACAGTCTTGCAGCACATGGTGACAACCGCTGTATGATGACAATGTTACAGCACATGATGACAACTGCTGTATAAATTGACAGCCAAACGATATGACAACTATCATGGCATATGACGACAGTCGCGGTACATGATGACCACAGTATATGATGACCACGGTATACGATGATAACGATGTGTCATGATGTATCTGAGTTCTGTCATGAAGGTACCTCATTGAGCATTAATTTTTATAATGAACACACAGATAGGGAACACAACAGTGAACTGTACATAACTTCACATAACTCATCATTATCACATATATCCCTCACAGCCCCTACAAGTATTTAAAGTAACAACACATTTTAAATGACATTTAACAAGTTGAAGATTTGACCATAGCAAATATTCTGGTTGCCAAGTTCTTTAAAATCATAAAAGATATTAATTTTCTCATTTGGTTGAAAAAATCGCAAATTAATGATTTTTTTTATTAGGATCTTGACAATATCATTAAGTTTTATTTTTTTGTCATAAATCTTTACTATTTATTTATATTTTTTTTAAATTCTAAAAACAAATTAAAGGTAACATCCAAGAAAAAACAACCAACTTAACAAACCTTAACAATTTTCATAGAATGAGTAAATTTGGAGAAAAAGCCAACAAAACAAATAGTAACAAATATAATGTGATGAATGGTAATTAACAAACAATACATTCACCACAAGGTAGAATTCTACAGTTGCTAAATTTATTAAAGAATCATCCCTACAGCTGATGTGTGCTTAAAGAGCCAATGAGTGTGTTGTTGGAGTCACATATGCCAAAACGTTATAAAAGTTATTTTATCAAGAAGAACTCATTTTTCCAGACATTAATTGTTTTAATGATAGTCAACTCAGTAAACTGACGATATAAAGGTGAAAGTAGTGTTTCTGATCGAAAACCACTCTGGCGCATATCAATTCGTCAAACAATTTGGAAACTTATCTACAACAGACAAAAAGACAAATTTGGGTTGGTAATGTTTACAAGGACATATAACTACTCTGCATGTAATCGGGAGGAGTAGTGTCAGTTTCTGCACATGTATAATGCTGTTGCATGATTTTCATCGAAAACAAGTAATTATCTATATTTGGCGATAGGGTCGACAGTCTAGTGAAATTATTTAATTTAAACCAGCACATGTGGTATTTCTGCATGTATGAAAGTCAATAAGATATTATGAAAGATGTCAATGGCTCTTTAAGGAACCTTTATTTCAAGTGTTACATCCTTGACTGAATATTGTCTTCATCAACATAGCTCCTCTTGGTGGTTGACATATATTTCATATCTATCTTTTCTCTTATGATTTGTTAACAAACACGATAGATTTAATTACCACCTCAAGTTGAAAATTAAACATACACAGATTTGTTTTGTTTGTCCATTATCTAAATCCTTCATCACAATCGAGTCCAACATTACATGTAAAACTTTTCAAAGAAAATTTCAAAATTAAATTTCATCATTAACTTCACAATTATAATAACAATCACAGAAATCTACATCATATAATAATGGGAAAGATAGTACTTAATTACATACTGTCATGTATATTCAGCCAGCCTTTGTCTATATTTAAATATATATACATAATTCTACAAACCAATTTTGGTTCATCCTCAAGTCTTCACTATTGTCAATTTAATTTTCATGAATGATACTATTGCAGTCCACTGAAGTCTTACAAAGACTAGAGTATTATCTACAACCCCGACTTGTCTTCCTGCTTGGTCCAATGTTGAATATATACCAGAATGTTGTCTTGATTGTCAAGTAAACAAATACCAGTGGTTTATAGATATACAGACGAATATTGAAACATCTTTTGCTTGCAGTCTCTTCATGAGCATCATTTCAGCAAATGCACATATTGCAAAATTGAGTAAAACATGTATGATTATATCAATTGACGTTGAGCTTGATCTAATCACATTTAAGGGAAAACATCCATCGGAGCATGACACTGTTTACAATTGACTTGAAGACATCAACTGAAGACACGATAATGCCACATAGCAGCAGATATATACTGGGAAGGTGGAGGACTAGCATGAGTCCAACTGTGAGACAGACCAACAAGACCATCTGACAGACAAGACTTACATCCAGCAGACGGAAAATTCAACAGACAGACCATCTGGCCTTATGACAGACAGAAGCTACTGTGAGTCCATTGCTAGATTGTAGAGAGGATTAGGACTAACATCGAACACATCTGAGGCTGAACTCTGTGTCTGTCCCGTGTTGCTACTCTGACTACCGCTATCAGACACTAAAGACTCTGACATCAACTGAGGACCTCCTAGAGTAGCACTCTCTCGAGAAGAAGCTCTCTTCCTGAGGAAACTGTCTAGTTCCAGCTCCTTCCCAGCTGGATGACTCACTCCATTGTATGAGTCAGGTGACTCGGCAGCCTCGGAATTATCCTCGCTGCTCATGTAAAATAGTTTCTGACGTTTCCCCTTTCCTGAATGTCTTGGTCCCCGATGGTGGTCCATTGATCCGGATATAGAGCCAGCAAGATCCGATTCAGGGGAGGTAATTGGTTCATCCTTGTAGTAGTTGTCACTGATGGCAATCTCGTCCTCATCAAGAAGATTTTGAGAAAACCGCAACGTGCCATTCAGCACATCTCGTACCTGAAGATACAATGAACACTATTTTATAAGGATAAGGAATAACAATCATGCACACAACAAGGTTCTAATACTTTAACCATTATAAATGCAAGTGTCCTCATGATTGAAAGGCTACACAAACAGGCAAACAGGCTACTTTGTTTACCACAATTTAACATCTAAGCAACAATGCAAATAACTTTATTATTAATCACAGGTCAATAGCATAAATAAACTAATAGAATGTCAGTTTCCCCTTGACTTTCATACCATAACAACACTCCTCATGTACTGTCCCTGTAACAATCATAATAAGTCAATGTTTCCTGTGGTACAGCATCAGAAAAGAGTGAACCAAGTTGCTCCAATACAGAAACTGTACCATTAGTGGGTGGAGGCGAGTGAGTGTGTGTGTGAACACTCCAGTACCTGTTTGATCCCTGCCAGGGCCAACATCACCTCATCATCTGCGTCCAGCTCCAGCTTCATTATCTCCCCTTGCAGCCGATCTGAAACACACCATTGTCACATGTCAACATTTGAGTTCAATGGATCTGCGTTTCCTGGTACGTGAGTTAGGATCAGTGTCTCATGGACATTTATGGAAGACTTATATGATATTTCTACTAGAATGTCCCTTAAGTACCTATGTGGACATAGAGAACACGTGATGTGGTGGGATCAGGGTTTAGAACAGAGGTATATCTTGTCATTGACACCAACGGGGGCTTCATCTAACGTTCATTTGACTTCAATGGATCTTTGTTTCCTGGTACATGAGTTAGGATCAGGATCTCATTGAAGTTTATGGATGATTGATGTGATATTTCTACTAGTATGTCCCTTGAGTACCTATGTGGATGTCGAGTTTACTGGAACAGTATCTGCACATGGTGGACTTGTCGTTGAGCTGTCCCTGCACATGGCTCAGAGTCTGCTGTAGTTCCTGCTCCTGAAACATCACACACACACCAGATACAGTCATAGTTACAATGATACTCTACTTCTACTTTTAGTGACAAAAACTCTTTACACAGTACACAGAACACCATTCGGGGATCAGAAAATTCTAAAAGAGGGTTGGTTCACCTTTTGGAAGTCCATCAATTTACATGCAAACATTTTCAAAAGGTGTACCTGATCGATCCACCACTGGATTCCACAGTATTCAATGTCCTAAGGACAACAAATTGGGTAGCATAAGCCTGAAATGGTCATTACACTCATCACTGCACATACATTTCTGGTTAATCTCTTGGTCTTGCTCTTGCCCCGACCAGGTAGAGTGGGGTACTTGGTGGGGGAGCTGTGAGTGGAGGCGTCGTCCCCGCTGAACCCTACAGGGCTGCGTGCAGCAGGAGTCGACTGTGTGGAGCGGTTCATGACCTCGAGGCGCGCCAGGGAGGAGGACGAGGGTGTGTGTCGGAACATCTGGTCCTCCAGTTGGGATAAGGACGCGGTGGATCCTCGCTTCACGTCAACCACCACAGGGCTCGCTGTGTAACCAGGGTTTAAAGGGAGATAATTAGGTATTGGAAATAGATTAACCCTTGACCTGCATGATCTATTAATGACAAATCATGGCTGAATTTGGAATGCTCATTATCAAAAGGGGCACATTTACCCGCAAGTCACATTTTTTCTGATTAGGTATTGGAAATGGTTTAACCCTTTACCTGCATGATCTATTTGTGACAAATCTTTCTTCCATGGCTGAATGTGAATCACTCTTTACCTAAAGGGACAACTTCCCTCGCAAGTCACAAGTTTCCTGAGCTGGTGTAGCAGTGCATACTTTGAAGTTTAGGTGAAAAGAGCTGCTACACCAGTACAGTAAAGTTTAAAAAATGCAGCAAGACTTAAATGAGCCACTGATTAACAGGACTTGATTGAGTTATGACTTTTGAGGGAAATTACAAAGAGGATAAGTTGGTATTGATCAGGGGTTAATGAAAGCTACAGCCAATATTTGTACCACTGCATCAACAGGTAAGGGGTTAACTAATACTTGTACATGTAGTAAGTTACCATTAACAATCTATGAATGTAGAATTTATTCTTTGCATGATAACAGTGCTTTATAGAGTGACTAAGACTGATACTGGTTTTAAAGATATTATTTAATGAAATGGAGATCAATTTGGCGGAGAAAATTAAGTACAGTAAAATCAAAATGAATTCTAAAGATGATTTGTCTTTGCTTTTGATCTAGTTTTGGTAGATGTTGTTGTATGAAATAAACATATAACATTATATATACATTTTACAGTTCTTTCTATCATGCAGAACTGTATTCAAATCTAACAAAACATTTATCTCAACATATAATAACAGTTTAGAGATTTTAACACATAAAAATATTTTTAAAAAACAATGAAAAACCTATGACATTTCATGCACACCAGTTACAAGCAGACTAATGCTAAAAACCTGCAAAGAACAACCGTTATAGTCCGTTTGTCGTAAAAACGTACCGATGAATTTCAAGGTTAACCCAAAAGTAAATTAATTACGGTAAAATATGAATTACAAACCCTCATAGTTTTACATCGCCAAATAGGCATTTAATTTTCAGAATTTTATTCAACTTAGGTAAAAAGTTGTTTAAGAAAAGATCATAGTTTGAAGTCGCTGTTATTGATTTGTATGACAAGGGGGTATGCACTGTGTCCTAAACACCAGAAACATATAGGGACGGTTTCAAAATATTTACTCATAATTTGAACCTATAAATGAAAATGTCTAGAGGTATATGTAGGACTCCTTTTTAAACGCCTTGTTGCATCTCTGAAATTCATTCATGACACGGCTTATCGCATTTAATAGGGGTTTAGAGCACAAGTAAAAGTTTGACTACTTAGTAGACATGGTTTGAATGATTTATTTTCATGTTGCTTAATGAGCTTGTAAATTGTATCGAAAAATTCCATATTGCGAGATAAAAAAGTAAATTAATTACGGTAAAATATGAATTACAAACCCTCATAGTTTTACATCGCCAAATAGGCATTTAATTTTCAGAATTTTATTCAACTTAGGTAAAAAGTTGTTTAAGAAAAGATCATAGTTTGAAGTCGCTGTTATTGATTTGTATGACAAGGGGGTATGCACTGTGTCCTAAACACCAGAAACATATAGGGACGGTTTCAAAATATTTACTCATAATTTGAACCTATAAATGAAAATGTCTAGAGGTATATGTAGGACTCCTTTTTAAACGCCTTGTTGCATCTCTGAAATTCATTCATGACACGGCTTATCGCATTTCATAGGGGTTAAGAGTACAAGTAACAGTTTGACTACTTAGTAGACATGGTTTGAATGATTTATTTTCATGTTGCTTAATGAGCTTGTAAATTGTATCGAAAAATTCCATATTGCGAGATGTCAACTACGGCACCATGTCTCAATCCTGATAGTTTGAGGTTTTTGCTGATGTGCAGTATGACTGGTACTCGCCCATCTGTCATTAGACATACATGTTCTACTTGAACCACAAAACATGGATTAATCATTGTTGTTTTTTTCATCAACATCAACGCATGTCCTGTTTGCATGTTTTATTGCCGTCTCAATTAAATAAGAAGTTGATAATCCATAAATATCCTTCTCTTCTAAATAATTTGATGCAATTAATTGAAAGTAATTTATAATACGGTTTTATACTCGTTCGCTTTGACATCCACCTAGATTCCAAGCTTTCTAGGTTTTGAGACGACCCTTTCTTGTGAGATTATCAGTTGGCCGTATTTACTATAAAACTGGTTTATCGTTTGAGCTGATTAAACATCACTTATTGCTATGTCTAAAAGGATTTAATAAATACAATGAGAGATAGGTTATTGTATGGTAGAATGTGTATATAACGAACCCGGAAGCTTATGCCTATAATTTCTCTCTTCAACCAGTATTGCGATGATCAAATTAATAAAGAGACTACGGTATTCTATGTTAACGTTGATCACGCAATTCACGTGTATTCGTGAACTCTTCCAAACACAGTGCATACCCCCTTGTCATACAAACCAATAACAGCCACTTCAAACTATGATCGTTTTTTAAACAACTTTTTTTCTAAGTTAAAGAAAATTCTGAAAATTGAATGTCAAATTGGCGGGGTAAAACTATGAGGGTTTGTAATTTTCATTTCATCGTATTAAATTCACTTTTCTGTTAAACTTGAAATTCATCGGTACGTTTTCACGACAAACGGACTATAAGCACAATGAATTTTTAAAGGTTTCCCAATAGTCTTGAACCTGATAAGCCCAAATTAAGAATATATGAATTAAGATGATCTACAGCTAAGTCGAATAACTTATTCCCATGTAATGCATTTGAAGATTGTGCTGGTGAAAGTTATTCAAAATTATATTTTTTAATAAATATGAAAATTTTCTAAATGCTTACATGACAAAGACTAAGAATAAGAAAATTGTTTGAAGATGATCTTCATGAAAATGATGTATCATAAAGTATGCTTTGCCTTTAGCAGTCCAGTCAAGATAAATTCCTTTTCAACATATCTTCCATGAGTCTATTGAAAGTTTTGATTTCATGTTCCACAACATATTTTCTATATTTCTTGCGCAAAACAGTAAAGTGTCAAAATGCTTTCAACGATTAATTCTAATTTCTTAAAGATCAAAATTTTACCATCATAAAAGCCCCAAATGACAATGATTATTCAATCTTCAACAAATTGGAAATGTTTTTGACTGGCTAATAAAAAACAAGCATAAAGCATGATAATATAAGATTTGGATCTCAAAAAGGTAAAATGTTGAATTTTTTAAGAAGTACCACGGCCCAAATGGTTGGTAGTGAGTATGTTACCACAACACCAGACAGGGTACATGTCTGTCAGTGCTAGGTACAGGCTACTGGAACCTGCAGACAAACCAACACAAGCTACTTTACTATACAGCACAATGGTTGAGGCGAGGTGAGGTGAGGTGAGGTGAGGTGAGGCAATTTGGGGTTTGGGAGTTGGTGCCACACAGCTACATGTACTTGGGTAATGCAGGAGACTTCAGTGGCGGTTCAATTTTATAGACCCCAAAGGTAGGCCCTCCCTGCTTTGAGTGAACCTGCCTTTGACGATTTCTGAATCCGCCACTGAACTTCATTCAATATGTTTTCACGGATTTTCAAGGGGGAGGGGTGTATGAAACATAAACATGACACATGACATTTTGATGAATACATGAGGAAAGACAAAATGAATCTATAAATGAACATCAAAACCTGATGGTGAGGAAATGGAAGCTTTACTTAATCTGGTTTAAAAACTAAAACCATGGTGGGCAAAAACATATCAGGATCAAAAAGACTTGAAAACTAGCTAACGAAGACTCCAAATAAAAGACTAGCAACATCAAGGTAGGACAACTGAGACCTAGAGAAGGAGAACTGAAGAGGACACATGACAACTTGGGCAGTAATGGACATCTACTCTATTCTCCAAACTGATCTGAACTAAATTGTGGAGCCTACAGGGCAAACATCAACAATGGACAAAGCTAAAGGTTTTGAAGAAAGAAAGAAAAGAATCTGAAAGTGCATGCAACATGGCTGTTGGCAAAACAACAAATTTACATGCAGGCAAGGTTCCAATGGGAATGGTGTTGCTGGTGGCCATGAAGCTTCACAACATTGGACATCATGGTTGGTTCTGTGTCTTGGGCCTTATTATCATGTGAGATGGTTGGTGATTAAATAAAAGTAGGAAAAACAATAGGGAATCAAGGAAGTCTGTGCTCATAACCTCTGACACCATTAAGTGGTTCTTTACTTTGGACTTGGTGAGTTTGAAATGGGTTTATTCAATCAGCTACCATTTGTATTATAAACCAGTAAAGAGTGCTTTGGAATTGTTCATGATTCAACATTACTCATAGACAGTATACAAGGGACTATTTTGTCCTGAAATTAAAGGTCAAATAAAAGGTTTAAAGTATACAACACAACATTGGAATGTAATAAAGGTAAACTAACACAACACCATTACAATACTATCCCATGTCAACAAAATGCACCAACACTTATGCTAAAATAGATTTATCTCACTCTCACACATAGTGAGACACCAGTTTACTATGACAACACCAGGTCACCAAGACATCAGTTCACCATGGCAACAGCATATTGCACAGACAACACGTCACCCAGATCCCAGAGAAACAAATGGATATCATGACAACACCAAGGCAACACCTAGTCACCATGACATCACCAAGACAACAGAAGGTCACTGTGACAACACCAAGATCACCAAGACAACACCAGGTTACCATGACAACAGCTTGTGTACCTGGTGAAATGTCTGTCTGTAGATTCATAGGCTCGCTCGAAGATTTAGGTAGGTTCTTGCTCGAGAATACAAGAGTTTTGGGACGATTGAACTTGCGAGAGAAGGATGAGAATCCCCCATGTCTCGAGCTTCCATGGTGACCACGAGACTGGTGTGCTGCCGACAGATCAGTACCAGCATCAGTAGAGTAAGGTACAAAGTGGAAACGAAGGTAGGCTTGCTGAAGTACATACTGAGAATAATACAGTGGAGGCAAAGGATAACGCTGGTTAGTCTCTATAGCAAGCATGAGCTAGATTAATATAGAACAGTAACATTTATAATAAGAGATGGTTTGTTAATTTTGTTAGAACATCAACCTCTATTGGAATAATGCTGGTCCCTTCATCAAGTGTTCAAAACTGACCAGCAAACCCGTCTTGTTTCTGGGGCTTTTGATTAAAAGTCCTTACACATTGCAGGGTCTTTACACTTTTGAGAAGGGCTACTTTGTTTTTTAAATAACAGGCAATAGTGCCAGTACAGACGAAATGTACCCTGGAATCAGTACAAGTCAAAGACCATATTAAGCTTCACATTAAAGTCCATGTCAAAGTCAATAGTAAAGTCAATATCAAAGTCCACATAATAGTCTACATCAAAGTCCATATTAAAGAATTGTTGCTATCATTTACATCACACAAATGTATTAAGCAAACTCTATCATAATCCACCATTAGTGATTAAAATTACCAATACTAATAAATATTCAATGTATTCAAATGAGAATATGTGTCAAGTTTATCTCCTACTAAAGATATTTTCCTATTATTACCTCGAGACGGTTTTGACTTGGAGGCTGCAGAGTTGACATTCTGGTATGTGTAGTTCACCGGTCGGGGGTATTGCTGCAATGTGAAATGGAACTGACATTAGAAAATTTTGAACAAGAAAGAGTTGAATTCAAGGAAAATATAAACTTTTACTTCATGCGATGAGCTATAACTGGTACCCACATTTGAATAGAAATGTCAAGAACTCTCTATTTAACACCAAGAAAGGCAAACTGTGCCATTGAACAAATTTTACTTGGAATCTATCAAACGGTTTCTGGTTAGAATATATTGTCAAACAATTTGTAAAATATAATTACTGACAAAGAAAACATATATAGTTTGATGGTGAAGCATGAAGACCGATGAAAGGAGATTGATTAAAAGCTGACTCAAACTTACAATTCTACTGTCACAGTTAAAGTGAATTTATGAACTACACTTACGTTGAGTATACGGAGGTAGAGAGTCTTCTCAATGAAGTAGCGGATATATACTACACTTACGTTGAGCATACGGAGGTAGAGTCTTCTCAATGAAGTAGTGGATATATACTACACTTACGTTGAGTATACGGAGGTAGAGAGTCTTCTCAATGAAGTAGCGGATATATACTACACTTACGTTGAGTATACGGAGGTAGAGAGCCTTCTCAATGAAGTAGTGGATATATACTACACTTACGTTGAGTATACGGAGGTAGAGAGTCTTCTCAATGAAGTAGTGGATATATACTACACTTACGTTGGGTTCACGGAGGTAGAGAGTCTTCTCAAAGAAGTAGTGGATATATACTACACTTACGTTGAGTATACAGAGGTAGAGAGTCTTCTCAATGAAGTAGCGGATATATACTACACTTACGTTGAGTATACGGAGGTAGAGAGCCTTCTCAATGAAGAAGTGGATATATACTACACTTACGTTGAGTATACGGAGGTAGAGAGCATTGTAAATGAAGTAGTGGATATATACTACACTTAAGTTTGGTTCACGGAGGTAGAGAGCCTTCTCAATGAAGTAGTGGATATAAACTACACTTACGTTGGGTTCATGGAGGTAGAGAGTCTTCTCAAAGAAGTAGTGGATATATACTACACTTACGTTGAGTATACGGAGGTAGAGAGTCTTCTCAATGAAGTAGTGGATATATACTACACTTAAGTTTGGTTCACGGAGGTAGAGAGCCTTCTCAATGAAGTAGTGGATATAAACTACACTTACGTTGGGTTCATGGAGGTAAAGAGTCTTCTCAAAGAAGTAGTGGATATATACTACATTTACGTTGAGTATACGGAGGTAGAGAGCCTTCTCAATGAAGTAGTGGATACATACTACACTTAAGTTTGGTTCACGGAGGTAGAGAGTCTTCTCAATGAAGTAGTGGATACATACTACACTTACGTTGGGTTCACGGAGGTAGAGAGTCTTCTCAATGAAGTAGTGGATATATACTACACTTACGTTGGGTTCACGGAGGTAGAGAGCCTTTTCAATGAAGTAGTGGATATAAACTACACTTACGTTGGGTTCACGGAGGTAGAGAGTCTTCTCAAAGAAGTAGTGGATATATACTACACTTACGTTGGGTTCACGGAGGTAGAGAGCCTTCTCAATGAAGTTGTGGATATATACTACACTTACGTTGGGTTCACGGAGGTAGAGAGTCTTCTCAATGAAGTAGTGGATATATACTACACTTACGTTGAGTATACAGAGGTAGAGAGTCTTCTCAATGAAGTAGCGGATATATACTACACTTACGTTGAGTATACGGAGGTAGAGTCTTCTCAAAGAAGTAGTGGATATATACTACACTTACGTTGGGTTCACGGAGGTAGAGTCTTCTCAATGAAGTAGTGGATATATACTACACTTACGTTGAGTATACAGAGGTAGAGAGAGTTCTCAATGAAGTAGTGGATATATACTACACTTACGTTGGGTTCACGGAGGTAGAGAGCCTTTTCAATGAAGTAGTGGATATATACTACACTTACGTTGGGTTCACGGAGGTAGGGAGCCTTTTCAATGAAGTAGCGGATATATACTACACTTACGTTGAATATACAGAGGTAGAGAGAGTTCTCAATGAAGTAGTGGATATATACTACACTTACGTTGGGTTCACGGAGGTAGAGAGCCTTTTCAATGAAGTAGTGGATATATACCACACTTACGTTGGGTTCACGGAGGTAGGGAGCCTTTTCAATGAAGTAGCGGATATATACTACACTTACGTTGAATATACAGAGGTAGAGAGAGTTTTCAATGAAGTAGTGGATATATACTACACTTACGTTGGGTTCACGGAGGTAGAGAGCCTTCTCAATGAAGTAGTGGATATATACTACACTTACGTTGGGTTCACGGAGGTAGAGAGTCTTCTCAAAGAAGTAGTGGATATATACTACACTTACGTTGGGTTCACGGAGGTAGAGAGCCTTCTCAATGAAGTAGTGGATATAAACTACACTTACGTTGGGTTCACGGAGGTAGAGAGCCTTCTCAATGAAGTAGCGGATATATACTACACTTACGTTGGGTTCATGGAGGTAGAGAGTCTTCTCAATGAAGTAGCGGATATATACTACACTTACGTTGAGTATACGGAGGTAGAGAGTCTTCTCAATGAAGTAGTGGATATATACTACACTTACGTTGAGCATACGGAGGTAGAGTCTTCTCAATGAAGTAGTGGATATATACTACACTTACGTTGAGTATACGGAGGTAGAGAGTCTTCTCAATGAAGTAGTGGATATATACTACACTTACGTTGGGTTCATGGAGGTAGAGAGTCTTCTCAATGAAGTAGCGGATATATACTACACTTACGTTGGGTTCATGGAGGTAGAGAGTCTTCTCAATGAAGTAGCGGATATATACTACACTTACGTTGAGTATACGGAGGTAGAGAGTCTTCTCAATGAAGTAGTGGATATATACTACACTTACGTTGAGCATACGGAGGTAGAGTCTTCTCAAAGAAGTAGTGGATATATACTACACTTACGTTGAGCATACGGAGGTAGAGTCTTCTCAATGAAGTAGTGGATATATACTACACTTACGTTGAGTATACAGAGGTAGAGAGTCTTCTCAATGAAGTAGCGGATATATACTACACTTACGTTGGGTTCACGGAGGTAGAGAGCCTTCTCAAAGAAGTAGTGGATATATACTACACTTACGTTGGGTTCACGGAGGTAGAGAGCCTTCTCAATGAAGTTGTGGATATATACTACACTAACGTTGAGTATACAGAGGTAGAGAGCCTTCTCAATGAAGTAGTGGATATATACTACACTTACGTTTGGTTCACGGAGGTAGAGAGCCTTCTCAATGAAGTAGTGGATATAAACTACACTTACGTTGGGTTCACGGAGGTAGAGAGTCTTCTCAATGAAGTAGTGGATATAAACTACACTTACGTTGGGTTCACGGAGGTAGAGAGTCTTCTCAATGAAGTAGTGGATATATACTACACTTACGTTGGGTTCATGGAGGTAGAGAGTCTTCTCAAAGAAGTAGTGGATATATACTACACTTACGTTGGGTTCACGGAGGTAGAGAGCCTTCTCAATGAAGTAGTGGATATATACTACACTTACGTTGGGTTCACGGAGGTAGAGAGTCTTCTCAATGAAGTAGTGGATATATACTACACTTACGTTGGGTTCACGGAGGTAGAGAGCCTTTTCAATGAAGTAGTGGATATATACTACACTTACGTTGGGTTCACAGAGGTAGAGAGTCTTCTCAAAGAAGTAGTGGATATATACTACACTTACGTTGGGTTCACGGAGGTAGAGAGCCTTCTCAATGAAGTAGTGGATATAAACTACACTTACGTTGAGTATACGGAGGTAGGGAGCCTTTTCAATGAAGTAGTGGATATATACTACACTTACGTTGGGTTCACAGAGGTAGAGAGTCTTCTCAAAGAAGTAGTGGATATATACTACACTTACGTTGGGTTCACGGAGGTAGAGAGCCTTTTCAATGAAGTAGTGGATATATACTACACTTACGTTGGGTTCACGGAGGTAGAGAGCCTTTTCAATGAAGTAGTGGATATATACTACACTTACGTTGAGTATACAGAGGTAGAGAGCCTTCTCAATGAAGTAGTGGATATATACTACACTTACGTTGGGTTCACGGAGGTAGAGAGTCTTCTCAAAGAAGTAATGGATAATTACTACACTTACGTTGGGTTCACGGAGGTAGAGCGCCTTCTCAATGAAGTAGTGGATATCTCCGACAGGAACATACTTCATTAAGCAGGTGAGCAGGGCAGCGTAGTCACTCGATAGTACTGGGGACATAACAGAGATAGATGGGGTCATTCAAACTTTAACCCCGGAGGGCCAAGAATATTCTGATAGTCTTTCTTTAGCTTGTGATTAT
Source organism: Gibbula magus (assembly GCA_936450465.1). Classification (NCBI taxonomy): domain Eukaryota; kingdom Metazoa; phylum Mollusca; class Gastropoda; order Trochida; family Trochidae; genus Gibbula; species Gibbula magus. Next base: position 24,304,015 of record OW388297.1, read on the forward strand.
TCTTTTTGTTAACGAGATGTAATTCCTGTATATCAACCCCTGAGAATTTTTTGGTTTTGAATTAATTGATTCAGCAAGTTTAATTACTATTTTCAAGATGATATCATGGTGGCTAGCAATTTTGCAGAGAATAAACCTGCATCACCACTGCAACATTCCACTGAAGTGAAACCTGGCACCACAGTGAAGAGAAACAAAGAAATAATTTTGAATTCAAGACATACTATTAAAAAGAATATCAGATTATAATTATTCCAAATAAATCTGTACACAATATTTGTAAAACAACTCTTGTCTATTTAAACGGTATTGGTATAAATTTTTTAAAAATTTATGAATTGTCTTCAGTAACTGTTTGTTTCTGAAAGATTAACACAGATACTTACGCAGATTCCTGATGTAGAGCAGCATAGATACAAAGATGTAGTCGACAAGGTCAAACCCGATCCCGTCTGCAAAGATGGCATCCCAGAGCACTAGGAGGTCTTGCATGGGGAACTCTCGACCAAACAGGAGGCGGACCCAGCGTCTGAGGGAGAGAAAGTGGGAAGCAGTCATTATCACATACTGGTTTTAAGATAGAAGTTCTACTAAATTGAGCTCTGCTTCAATTGATAAGGAAGGATTTGCACTTACATGCCGTATATCTGAGGTGCGATGTCGAGTCTCTCCAGATGTTGATGAAGCTCTGGATCGTACTTCTTCAGGAGGTAGTCCTGTATACGTGTCAGCTTCGTCACAATCACACTTGACGGGTTTAAATCCTGGGGCTTGGAGAACGGTTGAGCAACCATGTATTTGCTTCCCTGGAAAGAAGAGCAGTAATGTATCTCATAGACCAAATGTGATACCGTAACATTGTTTGTGATGTTACATTTTGCCCTAGGGCAAAGTATGAAAAATATGAACCCCAAAATGATTGCCCTCATCGGTGAGTGAGTTATTTTTTAAACATCGCTTGGGCAGTATCGCAACCATAGCAGCGATTGCCTTCGTAGATAATAAAAATATTACAATCATAGGTCATGTGTTAATTGACCCCCATGGTAATAAAAAACAGGAAGAGAATGAAAGTAGGAAAGGATATATATCATAGACCAAACTAAACATTTTTGTTATCATAGGTCATGTGTTTAGCCACCCCATGGTATAGAAGACTGGATGAGAATGAAAGTAGAAATGATCCACTGTCTATCACTACATACCCTACAAGGGTAGTTCTCCTTGGTTGTGTACCACGGCTCCACTGTCTCCATCACCTGACAGAACATAGCGCTGCAACATAGGAGAGGGTTTCATTAAGTTGGATAACTTGTACCCAATCCTCTCTCTTGAATAAATATGTTTAAATCAACATAGACAACAACAGCTGTGTCATACTCTCACCAATAGACACAATGTTAACACTCAATTTGCAGACTTTTAATTTGAACAAAATCATTCATTGCAGATCAATAGAGAGACATTGTCATTCTCTGTCGGAGGTTGCATTTAACTTGTCCCTCAGTTGTCTTGAAACAGCTAAAAGGAACGATCCTATGCCTGAGTTATTCGTACGAAATATATTGCTTAGGTTATTATTTTGAGCATATATGGCATGAATGCATGCACAGCTGGATTATTGTATGAACTTGATTTCCACAAGAAATACTCTTCTCTATATATGTACTTATAAAGACTCTGGCTCTCGCTCTACAACAGGATATGAAATAGGGCCTGTACATGTCTGGTCGACAGCCTCATAACATTGTTACATTTCATTCAGGCCGGTATCTTTTGGAGGTTTTTGCTTAGTTTTACCATGAAAATTCACAAAATCATAGTTTTGGATTGATTATATTTCAGACTTATTTCATATACTGTCTACAGTATAGATCATGAAATTATTGTATGTTACTTCCATACTTCAGTGGCTGGTACCAGAATATTCTTGGTTTACTAAATATGATTCCTGTAGTGTAGCCTCTCAGGAATGGTTTGGCACTTCATAAGCATACAACAGGTAAAGTGTTAATATCTGTTGTGTTAAATATGTTGGCACAGGTGCCTTCTTTTCAAAGCAATTACAGGAACTGCTTCTTACAATGAGATTAGATAAATTAGAAATTGTCATAGATAAAGATATAGCTTGGATACTGCAATTAGAGATCAAGAAGCGAGTTAAGAGCAAACTTACTACGCGTCATGTTCCAAATGTGCTGGGCTCATGGTCTCTTTCACGATATCTCTGCAAATGAAAGAAAATTATTATTTTTGATATCCAAAATTACATGATCGAGGTCATACTTAGTATCTGGTTTTCCTAAAAATATTGAAATGAACTAAAATATATTGATGTGTTTTCCAGTATATATAGTGCAATACAGAGACAGGTGCAATCTAAGTTAGTTGAAAGTGTATTATAAGCTTTTGATAAGCTGTGACATGGGATTTATGGAGTTTTAATTCTCGCGTTCCTGACAAATTATTCAAAAGATATTGCAATTCATCTAGTTTTGAAAATGTGCATTTAGTCAATGAAAATATTGTTAACTCAGTGATATTTCATCCCAAAAAACAAGTCGGCAATGTTTTCATTGGCTGATTGATGTACATGTACGCCATTGTCTCCAGGGCAGTTTCTTCAGATCCTATGTCAAGACATCTTGTCTCACGGTAAACGTATACTCTCCACTCCACTTATATACCCTGGGTGCAAGCCCCACATTAACCTATAAGTGGAGCAGAGCGTATATATACGTTTAACCCTGAGACAGGATGATGTCAAAAGTATCAAGTTATTGATTCATATTTCAATTGAATTGGCCATATTTATTACTAGCTGGGGTTCACAGACCCACAAGGTATGATCTATTTTACCTGACAAAGAAAATTATTTTGAATGTTAGAGTTGCTTCTTACAGTATACTAAATGGAAACAAGTGGTTGTCACTAAGGTGACATGATCCCCCGCCGCAAATTAATACTTCAAAATTGAAAAATAATGTCAAAATCAGCAAAATCAACTGTCAAACATGTCGGAAAAGTCAAAGCTCCACTTTGACCTTGAGAATAATGTCAAGGTCACCAACATCTAATCAGCGCTTTGTCTTCCCAAGGAGGTGCTTTGTATAAGATATGATGGAATTCCTGTGAATGGTTCTTGAGATATCCCGCTGACAAGATGTACATGTACATTATCATGTTGAAAAAATCAAAGTTCCACTGTGACCTTGAGAACAATGTCAAGGTCACCAAAATCTAATCAGTCCGTCGTCTTCCCTAGGAGGTGCTTTGTGTAAGATATGATGGAATTCCTGTGAATGGTTCTTGAGATATCCCGCTGACAAGATGTACATGTACATTATCATGTTGAAAAAATCAAAGTTCCACTGTGACCTTGAGAACAATGTCAAGGTCACCAAAATCTAATCAGTCCGTCGTCTTCCCTAGGAGGTGCTTTGTGTAAGATATGATGGAATTCCTGTGAATGGTTCTTGAGATATCCTGCTGACAAGAATTACATGTACATTAGCATGTCAAAAAATTCAAAGTTCTACTGTGACCTTGAGAATAATGTCAAGGTCACCAAAATCTAATCAGCCCGTCGTCTTCCCTAGGAGGTGCTTTGTGTAAGATATGATGGACTTCTTGTGAATAGTTCTTGAGATATCCCGCTGACAAGCTTCAAATATACATTAACTTGTCGAAAAATTCAAAGTTCCGTTGTGACCTTGAGAATAATGTCAAGGTCACCAAAATCTAATCAACCCTTTGTCTTTCCTTGGAGAAGCTATGTGTAAAATATGAAGAGAATCCAGCAAATGGTTCTTGTGATATCCCGCTGACAAGGGTAAAATGACAAAGTCTCGTCGTGACCTTGAAATGAAGGTCAAGGTCACAAACCTCTGTAGGAACATTACTCTTCCCATGATGAACCCATATGCAAAATATGAAAAGAATCCAGTAAATAGTATTTGAGTTATTCCATTTCGTACGGACGGACGCAGCCGAATACTATATCCCCCGCTTCGCGCTAAACGCGCGGCGGGGGATAATAATGACTTAAAATAACTGTTTGAAATAACTGGATTGACACCTAATAGTAAAATATTTGGATCCGTCAATGTCAAGAATTTAATTAGGGAAATATTAGAATATAGATATCTAATGGATAATTTTATCAAAAGGACAAAAAACAGTTCAAACAAAAGAGACGGTTTAAATAATATTTTAAACCCTTTAACATATAATTCAAAATAGTAAATATGAATAGGGAATGAATAGAATAATTAAATACCGGTAAAATAATCAAACATCCAATACGAGTGAAAGTCACAATTCACCCTAGATACAATTACGTTGTCAACATATTGAACATATTCTAGTGGTATTTATCAGACATAAGCATATGTATAGTGAATACACATCAATTACGTGTAGTGACAAGTACATGTGTACACATCGGCACTACCATGATTAATATTTAAGCATAAAGGATTGCCATGAAAAATTAATGTAATATTCAACTAGTCGAGATGACCTCTGTAAATCATATCTGATGAAAATCTGATATCGGGATATATTAATCAATAAACTGATGTGATGTTCAACTTTAGAGACAAGTACACCAATAGTGCAGTTATTGTGACACATGATCAAGAAATGCGAGACATAAATCTCAACTTATTTTGTTGACAAGAAATGAAAATCAAACCAACAGGTACCTTCCCCCGCAAAGGGGAAAGGCAGCATGACTTAAATTAGCCAACGATTATAAGAGACTTGCTTCAGTTAATGATGTCAAGACTATTTCATATATGCCACATCATCAGTTGGTATTAGTGTAAAATGGAAACCTGCACTACAATGGTGGCTGTGTATTTAAGTGAAACCTATCAGCATCGACTTGCGCAAGTGAGTGAGTTACTGTTAACGCTACTTGAGTAAGATCGCAGCTATTAGTGGCAGAACTAAAGCTAACCATAGATGATACTTCACTGAAGGAAAATGCAACACTGCATCCAAACCGTACTGATATAAATTTCTGCTGGCAGGAATCAAACTCCAGACCTCTTTATCTCAAGCTGAAGATGCTTACTAACAAGCCTCAAACAATAATGTGAATCTATTGACTTGAAAAATTAACCAACAGTTTCATAATAACTGATTTACCATTTTCTATAAAGTTAATATTTTGTCATCTAAATTCTTACATGTATAACAATTTGACAAGGAATTCAGGTGTGTTCACAACAATGGTTAATGGTTCAAATATGAAAGCAAATCCTTCAAGACGGATATGCGGCTCATGCTCTTAAAGTGAGAGCTTGAGAAGGAACAAGTAGAGAAACACAACCCGGCATGCATGCTTGTGAGGAAAGAGTCTACAAGGCCAACATCAACACAAGCAGAATTTATAACTGAAAATATAATAATATCAAACCTTGCAAAGTCGGACATGTAGCTGAAAACAATCCACATGAAGTATCAGACACGACACTTCTTACAATACACGGACACGCCTTATCATCACGCCATGCAACTGCTTATAATAATGACACTAATAGAAGTAACAAAGGGTATGATGGACACAAAAATTATTCAAAAAAATGTTTTTTATTACTTTGTGGTAAATGTACATCATAAATACAGATTGCTTGAAAGAGTAAATAAGTAAACACAAAACATGTTTCTACATTGAGAAATTCTCATACCAACTTTTTAAAAAACTATTAAACATTGATAAATGTCTCCTAAGGGGCCAACCCATGACATGTGCATTACCCAGATATACCTCTTTTGAAAGAAAACCAGTGGTTCACGATGAATGGTTTTATTTTAAAGTATATGGTATCAATTATTTCCTATTGTTGTTCAAAATGATAAAAGTATCTTTTTGCCTGTTAGTTGGTACACAGAACAAGAAGAGCTAGAGAGAAATACATATATACACATAAATACACAACACTTGTAACAAATCTGTAACACTAGTATACCACTGTGCACACACAACTCAAAGTGCAATTTTCAATAAAGCAGTTAAAGGGGCTGTAGCACGTTTCTACTCGTTTCAAGATCTCACATAATGGAAAAGAAGTGTTACCAATTGCAAAACAATCCTCCTAAATCAATAAATAGATTTTAAAAACAAATGTTATGTTTCCTATCCTCGATTTGCTCAAACTAAAATGGCTGCTAGCAGTTTTAATTATATACAGGACACCGTTATCTAAGATAAAAGATTATCAGGCCATTATAATGTGCTATTTTACCCTCTCAAGTAAAGATATACTGAATAAACTTCTAAATATAAAATATAAAATGTGCAAAAAACGTGCTACAGTGCCTTTAAAATATAAATTCACACGAAATGAACATCTAGTTTAAACAGGTGCCCCTGAAATGCAAAGTGAGATATTCTTCTGTACAGACATACATACACACTGTGACATGGACCTCAGGTGATGAATAGCTACAAGAGATCAGTCTGATAATGTCCGCGCCAAGAAAGGATACTTACTGTAATGTTTCTATTTCTGATGCATGGAGGAAAGCCTGGTGGTCGCAGTGAAGCACAAAGATTAATGGAGCCAGAAGCTCATGCATTCCCTGAAACATCGGAGTTCTAGGTCAGTGTGACATAACTATAACGAGGACTGAACATAAATTTGTTCACCATAAACATAATGTAACTGCAGATAAGTGGATTTAACAGTATTTGTTCAGTTGTTATTAATTGCTGCAAATATGTTTCATATTATAAACATTTTAAAAGTTTCTAAATAAACATTATCTTTGAATATTTTTATTAATTCATTAAATCCAATTTAGTAATTAAATATGATGATTCGTGTGGCTTCATTAACAGGTTAATGATAATTAGTTAGAGTATCAATTCATCAAAAGTTGATTTAATATCACAAAGATTATTATCAAGATGCAAAGTCTTTGAAAAAGCAAACAATAGAGAGGATACAAATATAAAACCTTAATTTTCATTTTCACACTAAAACTTATCGAATAACATCAAATTATCATAATATATCACATATGCACAATATAAACTTGAATGTCATCAGATCAGATCTTTAGAAATGTACATGTTCACATCACTTAATTTATATCTACTAACACGCTGGAGCATTCCAATGAAGCAGATGTTTAATATGTTATTTACAGCAGAGGAAAAGTCTGCAACACCATTGTGGCTGTTTTGCAATAAAACCTACATGTTTCAGCAAATCGTGGATGTATTGCACTGAACTACAATGTAGAATTGCACTCAAATTTAAGCTTGTAGAATAGCTCTTCATTGTTAAGTTGAAGAGCCCCTTTAATTTCAAATGCAGAACCTCTTCATCGAAAGCTGAACATCCTTCATGACAGGGCAGAAGTTACTTCAGCTCAAATACCCCTGCCTGTAGTTTGTGAAATTGTTCCAAATATTCAATTTTTTTATTTTTTTATCATTGTCAAGTAATGCTCAAGAAACGGTTTCAATGCATGCACGGACGGACACGTAGCATAATATACCACCAACTATGTGTTACGGGAGTATATAATCAAGTAAGTGTAAAAATTGGAGTGTAAATACTACATTGTAGTTGCAGAGAGTGCAGACCAGTTCATTAATGATTCACTATTTACAGTTGACATTTCTAGCCTTCACTACAAGCCAAAGCTACAAGGTTGTTGCAAGCTTGAAGTAAAACTAGCGATGCTAAATAATTTGAAGTGAGGACAAGATGTTTGGCAACAAAATACGTATTTAATATTCCAGGGGTTGAAGATGATTTTACTGAACAGTATGAAAGGAGCATTTTGGGGGAAAAGAAATAATTGAGGGGTTACACTTGTTCCTGAATTTATGAGATAAATGCTATGAAATATACACCCTAGGCTAAGTTTCACATGAACTGTTCTACACTTGCTGCTTCTTTGACAGCACAGAAGCTAACAACTTATTGAGGTGAGGCGAGTTGAGGTTTAACGTCGCTTTCAAGAGTATTTCACTTATATCGTGGCTGCTAGTATTATGGCAGGGAGAAAGCCTGCAATGCCATGTGGCTATGCATTGCTGTGAAACCTGCGAGCAGCGGCTGGAACTAGCGAACCATGGGTGGTACTACGCTGAAATTCAGTGTAGCATTGCACCCAAACCTTACTGTAGAACAGTTCTCTACTGCAAAGTTGCAATGCTCCTGGCGGGATTCGAACCCCGGACCTCTTGATCCGAAATCAAATGCGCTAACCCACTGCGCTATCCCGGCTCAACAACTTATTGTCCTGGTTGGTAAGTTTATGAGGTTTTTGTTGTATTTGTCATTTGAATTGACAAAATAACACTTTCAGGCTGGCTTCAAGTTAATTCCATACACTGACACTTTTTATTTTACATTGTAAAGGATAACATCTTAAACAACTTTTAATGTCAATAAACTAAAAGATATTCATTATGAAAGAACTAAAAAGAAAAATGTGAAAACATTTTTTTTATATGAGAATGATTTGCTCAAAGACACACAAAACATTCAAATGGATATATTCTCTAAAATAAGAGTGGGTAAGAGTGTAAAAAAGACTTTTTGCTGGGACTGTGACACTAACCTGCTTGTAGCTAAGAGCAGGGTTGGTGCGACTATAGCAAAACAACACATTCACCATCATATCTTGCATTTTGTCACATTTGAAAAACTCAAGCTCTGGAAAACTAAAACAAAAATACACATGATTCATAAATACAGAAATAAATATGACAGAAATTAATGTGATATTCACTCAGGCCACATTCACAATGTAACATAAAATCACATCTATATAAAATAATTAAAGCATAACAGAGTTGAGTATGTATTTGTTTGAGAATTTGAAGAATTGTCAATTTATATAGTTCAGATTATATACGTAGCAGAAAATTAGGTGTTTTTTTTTCTTTCTTTTATCATTTCTTAGGAGATTTAAGAACCTCTTTTACAAATATACTTATGAAAGAATATTAATTTCAATAAAATATTTGTTTTGTAATTTCTTTTCTACATCTTACAATTCTACTGTTCTATATTACTAAAGATAATTTGACTATTTCACACCAGAAATAAGAGGCTTAAAAAAGGCAGGACTTCTTATTTTAAAATAATAATTTTGTTTATAAATATAATCTTATCAAGAGAAAGATCATTTGGGTGAGACTCATAGACCCATAGTCAGCAATTATGATAAAACAACTATAAAAAAAAATGTTTTTGAGACATCTCTTTAGGTCTTTCATCAAATTCTTCAAATTAGCAACGCATACAAAGAAAATGACAAGTGGTGATTATATATTTAAGAACATTGCATAAACATGGAGAGAACGGAAGGAACGAAAGTCTGAGATTTACAGTTGAGGTACGTCTATACAACATTCACGTGATACCTGGCGATAGGAAAGTTCAGGGTTAACTTTTGCATAGATGAACAAGATATCCACCATCAAGTTCCGTAACTGATTCGACTGAAAAAATTCTATTTTGGGGTAGCTGAAATAGAAGAGGCCTTTGGATCTAGTATTTTTTAAAGTCATAAAATACAATTGAAATATGTTGAAAAAACAAACAAACAGTTTTTGAGATGTCATGATAATTTTTATCCTTGACACTGCAACCCTAAAGATCAAGATACAACTGGATCAACAAATTTTGCATAACTCTTGCCAGTTTCCATTACAGGCTGATATAGACCTTGCAGTATTTCGCTAAAGATCTCTCTGCTTGGAAATCTGGGTCAACTATGCATTTCAGGTGCAGCGATCCACTATATTGGCACAACAAAGTGAGAGAAATAAATCAGTCAGTAATGGAGACTGGCAAGAGTTGACTTGCTTTTGGAAGTTGCAAATTTTGCTGCCATATTTAACCGATTTCATACAGTGGTTCAGAGCAAATATTGTTTTCAAAGTAGAGGTTGTGAAAGACACCTCCTTAGAATATATTATAGCTTATATTTTTACTTACGTTCTAATAACATCTTGCTTAATTGTTAACCGTAGTTCATTATCTTGGAAAAACTGGTTCCATGGGCTCTGAAAGGAGAACAGGTCAGATTTGAAAATATGCATGACATTTGAAGACTTTTGTAAAGCAGCCTCACAGGCTAAGGTGATTGTAATGAACTAACATTTTCGATACCTTTTTTTATCAATAGAAGCCTCACGCTGACGTGTTCGGCTCCGAATGATAAAAATCGCTATCGAATCTACGTTAGACTCACAAAAAGTTAAAAACACAGTAGGTTTATCTCCTAATTCTAATATATAGAGGATATCTGTCTTTTCTTGACTAATACCATGTTTATCTCATTGAGTGAGGTAGATAGGTTACATTTTCACGAGTGGCGCAGCCACGAGTGAAATATATAACTTTTCTACCTCACGAGATGAGATAAACATGGTATTTGTCAAGAATTGACTGATATTCTATTAATTATATGACATTATCCATGTAATTACGTCCGAAAAGGGTCGTTTTCACGCAGAGCGGCCACTGGAAACGGCCCGTCACCACAGTAACACTGTGACCTCATAAGTAAATTCGCCGCGTGAGACCATTGTTTTATGACATCAAATTATATCAGTCACCGTTCGCAGTGAAAATATAAGTTATTTTCACTGTAGTTTGATAGACAGTTTATTTCACTGATAAATCTCAGTATTTCACTGCCCGTCATATAATATATTATCTAGATTAGGTGGAACACTCATCAAAGCCTACATATGAAGAGTATAACCTCTATTCTATATAGCCTGTATTACCTCATCATCCTGAGACAGAGGGTTGTTGATTGAAATGTCTACTCGGTCCACTGCTTTCCTGGGGTTGACAATCAGCTGCAAATAATGTCGCAAATGAGCTCATTAGATCGTCAACATTGACGTCACTTGGACTTGCAGCCATTAGCGGCGATCAACATTAGGAGCTACTAATGGAGCAAAAGCTATCGGGGCTGTTGGGACAAGCCTTATTTCGTAAACTGCTATAGTGCCAAAGATCTAACATTCCTTAGTGACTGGATTATTGTTTAACGATGCTGACAATATTCCAGGTTAGTAGTGTGAAATTTCAATTGTATCACCTGAGATACACAAAGTACGAAAGTCAACATTAATCAGTAGGCCTACATGATATAAGATCTCTACAACACGAGGTTAACATGGCAGATTTCTTCACTTTTTGTAGTATTTCTTTAATTTCAGATTGACAAAGTTACAATTCCGGGATGACTAGTTTCTGAACTTATTTCAAACAGTACGTACAATAAAAAAAAATACCCCTAAAGTATCAGCAAAATGTATGCTAAACATATATTGACCGATCTTTGCATTGACAATATTTTGATAAAAAATATCTAGAACATCAGCATCATATTTGCCCATGCAAATGTACTGTGAAATTTAAAGACACAGGAAAAATGGGTTCTTCATACAAAATTGACATCATAGCACAAGTTGGATCAAAATGCACAGAAAAACTCATAACTGACATTCCTTTTATAGAAAAAGGAATAGATATCTTTAAAATTTATTCTTAAAATCAATACAGAGCATATAATAAAAGAACATAACTTTTTCGGGGTAATTGTAGGATATAAATCAATTGTTGTATCAGTTTTTCATTAACGTGACACTGAAAAACAAACATAGAAAATGTCAAAGTGCTTGAGCTGGGTAGTGTTTCAAAGATTGGGCCGAGATATAAGGGAGATAACTCTTGACAACTTACTTCCAGCTTTTCATTAATCATCTGAAATCATGGATTTTGCATCATAACATATCTAAATTAACATATGACACAGCATTGTTCAGTAGACTTACTTCAATAATCGGCAAGATATCAAGCTTCAAACCAATGAATATACAGAGCCAAACATAAACAATACCTGAACTACAGCAATGCATGTAGAGTAATGCGGAATCATATTTGTAGAAAAAATACAAGAACAATCAGTGGCTGATCTAGAGAGGGCGGGGGGTTCAAACCAACCCTTTTGAAAAATGTTGTATGTAAATTTGATGAATCCCTTATCAATAAATGACCCCACTCCCCCACCTGTGACCTTTTAAAGATACCCCTATGCCAATGGTAATCTTTAGGACGTTCACCTGGTTTTTGAGCACTTCATACTTCTTCCTCCACTCTCGACACTTGACGAGCCAGTGGTCCATATCCGCTGGGAGGGCCTCCAGGTACACCTGTAATTAACAGACAGGTAAATGTAACACCTATGTTGTAAAACATGTCATAAATATAACAAAATTATGAATATTGATACATGTTTCAGTTAAGTCCATTCTGAATTGCCAATTTACAGAAACAAAAACTTGTTGCATAATCTGAGAAAGGTCACTGGTTACTCTCAATATTCCAGTACCCACGGACAAAGGTTTAAAGGGTAATGTAAACAAACCCAATCAGCAATATTCTGGAGCTAATTCAGACTGTATATACGCACCTTCCAGACGACGCTCCTAAACCGACTACTGCGAAGTCTACCTTCGATGCCATGCCTCTTCAGTTTGACCATGTAGTTGGGTGTGTTGAACAGTCTCTCCCACTCGGCACTGAACACAATTAGCATATACATGTCAAAATATAGTTAACAAAACACATGGGATGAAATTCTGGAGTATTTAAAAACTTACATACAAGTATGGTAATTTGAGAATCAAATACATGCAGGTTTGAAACTTTTTACTAGGATGAATGACAATAAATTCAATACATTTTAAAGCTTAGCTTTTCAAGGCTCTCTTAACATTAAGATAGTCGTAGGTATCCACCGTTGGTATTGACTAACAACTATCTTAGTGCTTGGAGAGCTTAGGAAGCCTATTCAATGATCTACTTGCTTTCTAATTACAACATGGTATTGAGAAATTCAAATACAAGTATTGTCATTAAAACAATCAAACAAAAGTTTGAAACTGGTAGAAATTGATGGGTGTTGTTGAATAAAAAAAACCCAAAAACGTAACCATTCAATGACAAACCAAAAGCACATTGATTTTTAGTTCTTTTTGAGTAATATTAATAATTATCTATATATCGATCATTGGCCCTTTTCATATGAATGAAAACGAACATGATAAAGCTATGCTTAACTTAAGTTCATAACAAAATTCTGATTTTCTTTCAGAACTCATCATAAACACCTGCTGTAAGAATTAGAAATATTTTGAAAATATATTACATTATTATTAATTATATATATATTAATATTATTATATTACATAGAGAAGTTGCCTTTTGCTTTCATAACAAAAATTAATTAAAATTATGAAAAAAATATTTTGAATTTAACCCTTAACATGCGGGCGACGGAATAATCCGGGCGGGCTATAAGCGATTCGTAGGTACTCCAGTACGGATCCCGGATCGCTTACTTAGAAGAATTCACGCCTGTCTATGTACTGGGCTAGCCTCCATACCGGGTCCCGAGTCGATTGTTTCCGCGACTCGCTGCATGAGAATGGCTGTATTTATGCCTCGCAGCCCGCAATGAGAATAAAACTTTCTTCAGTGTCTGGTCAGAACGTCCAGCAAAATTCACACCAATTTGCGTGTGCATTGTTGACCCGTAACGCATCGATAATTAGCTTTACAAAAGGCCAATTTTGTCCTGCTTCGCTCCGATGGCTACACTGCCCGGCGGCTAATTAGCACCTAAGTGTCTGCACTGCCCCGGGGTGAGATAGGCCCGTACAGGCTTATCTGTCTCGCATCCCGCCACATGGGCAGATAGCCTATGCTTATCTGTCTCGCATCTCGCCACATGGGCAGATAGCTTCTAATTACGGGAAGATATTGCGATAAGCTACCTTTCTCTCGCACTTCGTATCATATGAACCAATTGGTTGTTTTCATTTTTTTTATACCAAAATAAAGAGGAAAGAATGGCCTTTATTCCCATATAAAAATCGCAATTGCGCTAACATAACTGAAAATACAGCAATCGCACAGAGATAGCCGACTTTCGCACTTTTGAATTTTGATACATGTGGCGCATTTACCCCAACATGCCTCGGCGCTCTATTTCTAAGAAACTACTTGGGATATTTTCATAATTTTTTTATCAGTATATAGATAAAAGAATTGTCTTCAATTCCATATAAAATACGTGTATTTTCGGCAATAACTTTTGATGCGCCAGGTGTCGCGCAGAAGGTGATATTCGGCTTTGAATAAGTGGCGCTCTTAGCATATACCATCATTACGGGCTTTATAACTTGTGAACCGCAAGTCCGATTTTCATAATTTTTACATCATTGTAAAGAGAAAAACATTGTCTTCAATTCCATGTATAATGCGCATGTTTTCGGGAAGAACTCTGCATGCGCAAAGCGCCGCGCCAAAAGGTATAATTTTCGCACTTCATAACTTTTGAACCGCAAGTCCGATTTTTATAATTTTTACATCATTGTAAAGAGAAAAACATTGTCTTTAATTCCAGATATAATGCGCATGTTTTTTGGAAGAACTATGCATGCGCGAAGAGCCGCAATATTGATGTACGCATAAGTGAAGAAGTATGATAATATATAACTAAAATACTGTTCTTTTGATACGCAAATATAGAGCTTTATAAACGATGAACAACTGTCATGACGGAATTTTGTTTCCAGTTTTGGAAAAAAAATTATAACATAAAAGTGAAAATATATTTGAGTACGGGACCCGCCGCTCGGGGAAAAGCCTTTTCGTGGGAATATTTTCTCAGGAAAATATTTCACTTTTCGGAGTTTCTAAAAATGCGTGAACATTTTTGTTACTGATGCCATTTGCGAAAGGTTTTTATTTCTAAAATTCAAATGCGAGGGCGCACCTTTCCAAACCATTTGAATTGAATTTATTATTTTATCTTTTACATTATTGAATAAAAGACGTTTCATTCAATAAGATTTGAAGAATTATTTATATGTGTAGCGGACTGAACTGAGCAGATGGAGAATTTGATTCCTCACCACTTTTATTACCAAAGTTCTTTTGTATCACAATTACTTTTTTAGGTATTAGTTTTTTCGTGAGCAGGGGAATTTCCGACGGGATTCGCCATGACATAATGAGAAAAAATTCCCATGAACATGGGCGTGGTCCGTCATCTTCGGGACCGACCCACAAGTATAAATATCTACCGGGGGGTGCGCGGACCCCCCCGCTTTTGGTCGCCACCCCCCAAACTTTTTGTGCAAATTATTTTTTTGTTTCTACTTTGAAATAAAGGTTCGTGTCATTCCGAGGTATGAAGGTTTCTGCTATATATGTCGAGAGGGCATGGGAACCCATTCCCAATAGAATCCGGGGTTCGTCCCATAGGATTGTTCCTCGGAGTCTCTCGTTCTCAAAAGAGAACATGGGAAACCTGTCCCGCGATTGAATCCGGGGTCCGCCGCGGAAGACGGGGACGGGAATTCCCGGAGAGCATGGGAGTATGCTCCCATGGGTCCGGGCTCCGCCTCGAGAGACCGCTCCTTGGATGCTCTGCTTCTCGAAAAGAGAAGTCATTCGGCAACTGACAACCCGAGCTTCCCTGACATAGTAGTTTATTTTCCGGGCCTCGCGCCCGGTGCTACACGTCGCCGAGGAAATCAGAAAATGGTCCGTTTGACATATGCGTCGGAAAAATCGGCGCGATGTCAGAAGCCGTCGGCGCCGTCGGCGCTTGCGGCGCAGTCGTCCTAGATGCGCCGGGAGGTTCTGAAACTGGCAAATGAACGTCCATGAAGCTCACATTCATTATCTCTGTATGTTTATTGTCTCTAATCACATGTTATATGTTGCATACATCTAACGCATTTTCAATCATTTACAGGTTGAAGCAGAATGCTGCGCGGACGTGGACGCAAGGCCCTGCGACGGCCTAGGACGTTGCATACTAGGACACGCAGCTTTGAAGCCGTTACAAGCGACGACGACTTCATCAACGAGATCCATGCTGATGAAGCCTCTGATATGGAGTCAACTGACAGTGATGGTAGCAGTGGTTTAGACAGTGATGATGCATATGATCGGGACACTGTAATAGATAGTGAACATGGTGACACAGATGCTCTGAGTGATATAGAGACAGAGATTGCCAGAAAGATTCTAGCCGCCGGTAATTCCACCGAAGAAGACTTTAGTGGTTTTGAGGAGGAGTTTGCCGAAATACCACAATATAATCATGATAATTCACAGACGTTTGATGAGTGGGTGGATGGTCCGCGGCCACGTGTAAACTTGCCTTTCACTGGTCAAACTGGGTTGCGCCAGTTCATAGAACTTCCTGAGAACCCTGAACCTATTGACTTTTTCAATTTGTTTATACATAATGATGACTATGAGGATATGGCAACGGAAACCAATAGATATTTCAAACAAGCAATGGAGGACAAAATTCTAAGACCCCGTTCAAGAATGCAACAGTGGCAAGACACTAATGCAGAAGAGATGAAGGTATTTGTAGCCATGACAATTGCCATGTCATTGGTTGTGCAGAGAAACTTTGCTGATTACTGGTCAACAAGTGATGTTACCTCAACGCCTTTCTTCGCCAAGTGCATGCCCCGAGACAGGTTTTGGCTTCTTATAACCTACCTACACTTGGCTGACAACAGGAGGATGCCGGGCCGTAACACCCCGTGCTTTTCACCAATAAATAAACTGGGACACTTGTATAACCGGATAGTTCACCGTTTTTCAAGAGTGTATAAACCGCATCAAAACATTTCAGTCGACGAGGGCATGGTGCCCTGGAAAGGTAACTTATCTTTCAAAGTTTATCTTCCCGACAAGCCTAAGAAGTATGGGATAAAGGCTTTCATGTTGTGTGACTCGCACAACGGATACGTTTGCAAGTTCAAACTCTACACTGGAAAAACGAATGAACCGGTTTCTGAAGGTGGCAAAACTTATGATGTAGTCATGGACTTGGTGAACGACTACGTTGGACAGGGGCATCACATCTTTATGGACAACTACTATTCGTCCACAAATCTGTACATAAATTTGTGGGAGCGGGGAATAGGTGCCACGGGGACGTTGAGAGCCAATCGAAAGGGACTTCCTGATTCAGTCAAGAAACCTAAAAAGAAAGCCAAGCAAGGGGACATGACAGTTTCTCACAACCATGGCCTACTCGTTCTTCGCTACGAAGATAGAAAATCAGTGCTTCTCATGTCTACTGTTGAAGATACACAACTTGAACAAACAGGGAAGAAGAACCGGGCAACAGGGGAACCAGTTCTCAAGCCGCGCATTGTAACAACGTACAACAAGTACATGGGAGGTGTTGATCGGGCCGACCAGATGTTGTCGTACACGCCGTTCCGAGTGAAGACCCTGAAGTGGTGGAAACGGGTTTGGTTTCACGTTCTCAACGTTGCCATGTTGAACTCTTACATCGT
The DNA here is from genome assembly GCA_936450465.1 of Gibbula magus. Lineage (NCBI taxonomy): Eukaryota > Metazoa > Mollusca > Gastropoda > Trochida > Trochidae > Gibbula > Gibbula magus. The sequence continues at coordinate 24,321,413 of OW388297.1, forward strand.
TTATAAAGAATATAGCAAAGATAAACCTCTAAAAACAAGTCGGGAATACAGGAAGGCTTTGGCGCAACATATAGTAACATTTGCGGACAAGGAACAAGTTCCATCACTTTGCAGACGTCCCCGTGGTCGGCCGAGCACGAGCGACGAGAGTGTCACTCGTCTTCATGGACGTCACTTTCCGACGAAGATTGAGCCTGTCGGAAGGAAGAAAAACGTCACAAGGATGTGTGTGGTATGCTCTAAGGCAAAACGCGCCGTCCTCGCAAAACAGATTGAAGAAGGCAATGGGCCAGCAAGGAAGAAAAAACGAGTAGGCAGAGAGTCTTCTTATGAATGTACAGATTGTAATGTTTCTCTGTGCGCCGCACCATGCTTCAAACTGTACCACACCGCCACTGACTATTCCAGGGCTTACATCACTGCCACGGAAAAAGAAAGAAATGAAGAAGGGAATGAAGAAGAAGAAAATTGAAAGTAAAGAGAGCCGAAGTGTGGACTAGTATATACACATTATATACATACCTTGTTAGGTCCCTAAAGCTGTTCTGCGCACAACCGCAGGTAAATATTGTGTATATTTGTACATAAATGCATTGTAATTTCATTGTAATACATGTCATTGCAAATAAAATATTCTTTATTTTATCAAAGAGACAGAGAAAGTGAATGCGAGCTTTCATTGGAAGTTCAGCCAGAACCGCATCATAAAAAAACACCCATAAATGCTGAACCGGGTGGCCGATTTTCATAAAACTTACATGGGGTAAAGAGGAAAGATTCGGCTTTGATTCAATATAAAATTTATACATGCGCACGAAAAACTAAAGTTGCGGCACGTGCCCCGATATGCGCGATAGTCAAAAAGTTGCCTCAAAGTACCGAGGGTACCTTCATTTGGCACGCTATAGCTTCCGAACGAAGTTGCGCATTTTTTTTCTTTTTACATCATCGTAAAGAACAATAAATTGTCTTCAATTCCATGTATCATATGTATATGCGCAGCGAAAAATAAACATGCGGCAAATGATGCGCCAGATGTCGCAAAAAGTTAGTTTTTCAAAAATGAATTTTCTAAGTACTGGGGGTGCCTTCCTTACGCTCTTCATATATTGCGAACCATTTGACGTATTCCAATAATTTTTATATCATTGTAAAGAGGAATAAATTGTCTTCAAGTACATACGTGTTTCGCATGCGCGCGAAATAATTTACGATTTTATAAAGCTGGAAATAAAGACAAACTTTACACCGCGCAACATGTATTGCGTTCGCCGCGGTGATTAGTGTATGCTGTGCTCATTAGTACCCATTAGTTCCACGCGCGCTCGGCTCTGGCACCCTCGAGGAGGTCTCGAGGAGGTCTCGAGGAGGTAACGGTACTGTAATTAGCACAGTCCCGGGGGGACCAAGCAGTGCCAGTAAATTGGTGCGCGTCGGGACCATTCACGTGGTACTGTCGGGGTAGCGTCACTCTCCTTTGGTTGGTTATATTTTCTGAACCATAAGTCGTATTCTAATAATTTTTATGTCATTGTAAAGAGGAATAAACTATCTACAAGCACATATAAATTTCGCAATATGCGCGCTCAGGAGTTTTGATTTCATGAAGCTGGAAATAAAGACAAACTTTAGATGACAATAGAATTATAACCATAGGTCGCATTCTAATATTTTTTATATCATTGTAAAGACAAACATCTGGTCTTCAAGTCCATATAAAAATTTCAGTAGCGCGCTCCAAATTCATGATGTTATAAGGCCCGAATTAAAGACAATCTTTACAAAGTAATAGAAAAGTGAAGAAAAATCGTAAAAAAATAATTCGAAGATGCGGGTATAAAGCAACCATTTGTGTACGGGTGCCGCGACTTGAATTTGTATTCAACGCCCGTATATAGCCCGTATTCGCCATGTAGATGCGGTATTTTCGTAAAAACGGTACCGGAATCGCCGCCTGGAAATTCCGCCAGCAGAGCTCGTTAGTGCCTAAGCTCAAACTACTGCTGCGAGCTGCGAGCCTGTAAATTCCGCCACAGGGGCTAAAAAGGGTAAAATATATATACGCAACGTAAGGGTTAATTCAATTTCTTTTACTGTTAGTGAATCTTTTATCTCAAAGAACAGAAGTGGACCAATTTATCTAATAGACAAATGCTTTGCAGATATCAGGATTCAAAATAATCTCTCGGGAAAATTGTGCAGGGCAGTGAAGGGAGAGTGTTCTGGAAAATAATTCAATCATTGTGGGGGATTTTATGTGTGTGACATTACATTGCTTCAGTACATGTCACCTACCATCAACATCAGAATGTGTAGTTCATTATCAACATAGCGTTATGTGCAGACATTATGTGTATGAATAATAGACAAGAGTTTTATGTAAAGCCATTAACAACTTTGCTTTTCACTCTATCAGGCTATATAAGATAATGTAGTTACTGTTGTTCCTGTTTGCCGATATTGTATATCATGAGGACCAAAATATCAAGGTTAATATTTCTCATGAAAAACACCATTATGTCATGGTGACATGTGGTCATGAACACCACTGGGACAACATATTTCTTCTATGGTATTCTTCAATAATAAAAATCTCCACTTGTGAAATATAAACTTTAGCCATGACAATCAAATGAACCTGCTATTTGACAAACTCAATTTAGTATCTTCTATATATTTATACTCATACCACATTGCTAAAAAACAAAACATTAACAACAGTCCTGGGCCCATATTTTCGAAGCTGTCTTAGTTCTAAGACAGTCATAAGTCAATGTTAATGTATGGCACTTACAACTATCTTAGCGCTAAGAGAGCTTCGAAAATATGGGCCCTGGCCTCTAAGTACTGCACTATCTGACCCGAATACAGGAGGTATAAGATGATATTTTATGCCATACTAGTATGTAGTACATTATGTAATTACTCTGCAGTATAAAACCACACCAATATTACACAGATGCACAGAACTTGGTTAAGTATGTATAGGTAACCCAGCTGTTACAGTGCAACTATTTACCTGGAAGTGTTTAACAATGTGACACATTGTTATTCAAAGTGCAGAATGAGATCTAGCTATAGCCATCAATAAACAGGACATACCAATTGATCACTTTGATCACACTATTCAGCAATTTAACTTCAACAAGTACTTACTGAGTAAAATTAATATTCATACAGGAGGTTTTCGTGTCCTCCTCCAGAAAAAGTTAGTGGTCAAATACCTCAAGTAAATGTTTCATGACAAAAAACTCTCACAAGAGATACACCTGGTGGGCCTAACATTTCTTACATTGAAAAAATACTTAGGGCCCTTTGAGCACATTTCTATTGAAATCAAAAGATTTCTAAAAATTAAGGAAAATTAAAAATTAGGTTTAATTTGCATATTGAAATTGTTCATATTTCACTGGAAACTTCTTTTAGATGTCTTTCAAAAGTACTAAGGATTGCTTTCTACATTGCAAGGATGAAATTTTCCGAGTACTTTTTATTTCTATTACCGGTATCATTTTACTGATTACAGTGTAATTTAAGTACCTTTAACTAAACATTGTATTCATGCAATTAAATTGGGTCTATAGGGTTGATTACATCAATTTAGTCTGTCTAGTCTGTTTAGTTTCATAATATTAGGAATATGTTGTAACATCACTAAATTTGTCTTCCGTTTGAAGTATGTACCCCGGTACTTGATTATAGAAGCACATATACATGTGTGTGATCAAAGACATTGTCCAGCTCACTCTCAACTAACCAGAATAACTAATGAATGTTGTCTTATTGATTCTGTAACCAGCAATGTAGGGGAAGAGGGTATGAACATGTTTCCTTAACGCTGTGTCAGCATAAATGTACATGTACATGAAGACTTCTCAAGAATTTCATTCAATAACCAATACAGTAATCACGAACCCTCCCTAATATTCATCCCCCAATCCAAATTAAAGCACCCAGAGCTCGTCCTTCCCTTTCCCCTGAATCTCTGCAATAACTGCATGTAAAAACAGAAGCCATATGCAATGTGACAGTGTCTGTGGCTTTTGGGACTGTGAGGTTGGGACTTTGGACTTTCTTTCAACCCTTTTGACTTTTGACTTTCTTTCAACCCATTTGACTTTTGACTTTCTTTCAACCCATTTGACTTTCTTTCAACCCATTTGATTTTCTTTCAACCCATTTGACTTTTGACTTTCTTTCAAACCATTTGACTTTTGACTTTCTTTCAACACATTTGACTTTCTTTCAACCAATTTGATTTTCTTTCAACCAATTTGATTTTCTTTCAACCCATTTGACTTTCTTTCAACCCTTCTGACTTTATTCCTGTTCCTTGACTCTTAATTGAGTGTTTTGAATATGCCATCTGATAAGTGCACAAGTTCAAACAGCACGCATGTTGAATTATAATGAAATTGGTTTTTAGCAACACTGAAAAGAGGTAGGATTTCATTAGCCTCTTATATGGATATATTTTTACTGATGAATTATTCACACCCTCATTAAATGTATGTTGTGTGATAACATTATTTATCAACCTACCTCCGTATAATCGTTCATTTTAAGACAGTCTTTTCAATATCGTATCATATGGTTAGCATTGGTTACATTTCTGTATCAACCGGTACAAGGGACTTCCAACATTGTAAGTCCCTCAAGGAGGAATTACAATGATTGTAAACCCTGATATGTTTCCTAAGAGGATGATGTGAAAGAATAGATCTGAAGAAATTATCTTAGACTGCATGAGTTTGAAAAATTTTGCAAATGTATAGTGTAATATGAACCGCAGATGTTTTGACCAAAATGCGTCTCGAACCTGTAACAAGTAACACCTCTGGTTCATGAGCTAACGCTTAAGACTGCTGTGCCACGGAGGCAGATGGAAGACAATGGTAATTAAGCCAATTACATTGATATATTGGCCGTAACCGTAATCAGGTATTTTACGAGCGACTCTTATATTTACCAGGTATCTTTGATAACGCAATAACAAAGCGTCTTTTAAACTTAAAAACGGTTGATAAGATTGACAAATCCCTCTTTCTCAGACTTTCCTCGAAATTGAGATTTCTCCATTACTGAAAGCACATTCTTGGATATATCTTAATTAAGCCCTTAGAACACTTATTGCACTATTCATGTTATTCATTGTGATAAGGGGTGATAACAATATTCAAGCAACTAAAAACATTTATGACCCGAGGCAACATTATTGAAAGCACCCTTTTGCATATATCTTAACTAAGCCCTCAGAACACTTATTACATTATTCATGTTATTCAATGTGATATGTTGTGTGAAATATTCACACAAAGATTAACATTTATGAATGTTTGTGATAACATAATGTGACATTGTTAACTTGTTTCATCAAATATTTATAAATCATTAACATACATTGATTGCTTACATTACATTGCAATAACATTACGGGGTATTGAAAAATTATATGATAAATGAATATGAATTGCAATATAAATTATTTCAGATAAATTTATACATATATTTTCAATAGGCACTGTGTATATAGGTCACATAACAATCAAGCCATACCTTATTGTTAGTTCCCATTTATACAAGGAGCAACAGCAGGACGATAGGGGTAATCAGAGTCCATGACAGACTGTGTGTGAACATATTCATTTCCATATAAACAAATAGTTGAATGAATGCTTTCGTTTACATTCATTGTTCAAATACGAACCATAAAACAAACAAATGTTTATGCTCAGAATCAGCGGATACTACGCTAGATTCAGAGTAATACAATTTTTAATCTAGGAGGTATTTTATTTAGAACAAAATCAGCAAAAGCAAGTTTGAGACATAGTTTTTCTTCAACCCTAAAAGTTTGATGACTTCGAGAGTAAATACATTTAGTGTTGATAAATGAGAAATTTAAATTTATCAATGTGTATCAGATTAGAAGAAGAACATTAACAGAGAGTAATTTGCAGTGTATTGAACTTTCAAAGTAGGTTTTATAGGACTTGAGGTGATCAAACTTGTCAAAACTCATATTTTCAGTACATTGACCTGCCTTTGAAAGAGATTCAACAGTTAATTCAAAACTTGAAAACAGCTTTGCAAAATATCCGTTCCGAGATTCAGTGATGTTACATTTTAAAGGAATAAATCCTAATCCTGTCCTGAAAATAGGGAAAGAAAGGGAAAGGGAAAGAAGTCATTTATATGTGCATTTAAAGTGCATGTGTTTATATTTATTTCTGGCACACATTCGTATCTTGCAACATCAAAATGACAAGATGACTGTCAAGAAGGAGGCTCAAAGTGCAATATATTCAAGAATCAGCACGAGTAGCATGTGTGGGAGGACACTGATTCTGTGTTGTACACTGTGAGACAAAGGGCATCACTTCATCTTCCCCACATGACATGACTCACAGTATCTGGCAGAAGTAGGTTGTTACTTAAAGGGACACTGCATCGAGGATAAAAATGAGTCTCATCTTTATCTTACTAAGCTGATTAAAGTGTCTGCTAACGAATTACGCTTCGCTTCACTGTCTATATGCATAAGTTTTTATTACCAATTACGTCTATTGTCTGAAATTGGGTGTCTGTGACTTGTTAGAAGACATGTTAATTAGGATAGGTAGATACACATGATCTGATTTTTATCTTCGTCGCGGTGTCCCTTTAAAGAGAACTTTTGCCTATAAATTGTGGTGAAAGAACATTGGATCAAACCTTACTCCATATAAGTCAGTCCTCTAATCAAGAAAATTGCTGAGCACCTCAAGATTCAAGAAGTTGGGAATCACCTAGAGTGATTTAAAAAGTTGACAAGCCCCTGAAGAAATTCAAACCTGAATCCCTTGTTCTGCAGTAGTGCTAACCACTGCGCTATCCAAGCAAGGATAGTAAGTGGATCTCCACACTTCACTCTTACTGAGTAGACACGGTTTACTGAGACACTCAACTTGGATTAGCAACAAGGAGTTCAGAGGCAAAATAAAGCTTATAACTTGGGTCAACTTGACACTTCCCAAAATTATACATCTTTTGTTGCAGGAGGAAAACTCAAGAACAATTTCAGTTGGATGAAATATTGATGGAGTTATTAAAAATACGGTTGCAAAAACAACATGATTATATTCCCCACCTCAGGTGACAAATATAAGACAAATATAAGACGAACGTCAGGAGAAAGCTCTTATACTCAGTGTAAGTGTGGTCTCAGCTGCTCAGGGGAAGCTTTGATGTGCAATGTGGGCTGTGTCAAGCACTTTGTTAAGGTTTGTGTGAGTTCGGAGATGCTCCAGGTTCGGAAAAAACTCTTTGTAACTGGCTCCTGAAATAGACTGGTGTCATATACGTAGATGGAAAGAACAGGTTTTGCTGCTTAAAGAAATATTGGTGCAAGTCTTTGTACTTCGCTTTCATGAGGTGAATATGTATGAGAACTTGGCATTTGGAGATTGTCTGTAAGAAATGTCCACTTTATAGATGGTTTGTCGAACTATATTCTCGGAACGGCTCAAGAAGACATTTGCTATACAGTCAATCATAGTTAACGTTCAAAGATGGAGATACATTTGAATAAAGCTTTACCTTTGCTTTATTGAACTGGTCCTAGTCTGTTTGATACGCTGCTCGCATATTACTTACAGTTTTTAGAAATGTTAGTTTTACTTCTTCAATGAAGTTTGTAAAGGGTAAAAGTCAAAAGCCATTTAGTAAAATCTTCGTTCGTATTTTTCTTATCCATTTTCATTTACAATTAAAAACATTCCATTCATACATATGAAAATGTATTAAAATACAGTACTAGCGTAATTCCAAGCATAACAATCTTACATTCGATCACTATCAAAATAGTATGTATTTCAAACATCAATTCATAGTTTCTTTAATGATTGTTCATAAACAATTCCTCATTGAAAGGGTAAGGATCAGCGAGGTCTCAGCTGCAGAAGCAATATCTGTAAGTTATGCAAGTTGACCAAAGGATTCGGTGGTGGGGTCAGCATGTAGACAAGTCCTACCTATACTTGGACCCCTCCCTGATGACCGTCCAGTCCCAGTCAGTTTGCACTGGGGCATCACTAACCCTGAAACATCCAGGACACATATAGTGGAGCTCTCTAGTGCAGGAGGTTCTAGTGCTGTCATTCAAGATGACTGACATAAGACTTTATTTTTTAAATCCTCGCATCCTGGCTGCAAGTCGCTGATCTATTGGATAGATACAGTACCCCTCTCTTTGAGGAATAATTTTGTTTGATGAAAATATCTTGCCTGGTATTTCCTTTGATGACCATAGGGTCGTTGCATAAAACAACCATTACACTAAGGTTAACCTTTGTGCAATTCAATAATTGTGTTAAGTCTAACTTAGTGTTTTATGGTTACTTAGGGTTTTGTGCAACGGGACCCAGGATGCTTATATATAATGCCCATATTCTAATATGACCAAGATGTCTAAAATTATTGGGTACTAGGAATTCGGGATGGGTGCCATGTTGGATGCCATGTTGGATGCCATGCTGGATGCCATGTTGGATGCCATGTCGGGTGACATGTTGGGCGCCATGTTTAGAGCCAAAGATTACAGAAGTGAATCTGAGATCACATCCAGTGGGGTTCAAACCCTGATCTGGAGTCAGAGCCGACGCTCTACCAGCTGAGCTAGAAGGAAGACTTCATCTCACTCTGTCACACATACATTCCCAGCTAAGGCACGACAGACTTGTTCACAATAAACACTGTCTCAAAGCTAAATGAGAACAAACAGTTGAAATTGCTGACATAAGCTGTACACTGTATGACCTTCATTATTAGACGCGGCAGCTGCTGTCCCAGACACGGAAGCTAATTATCTCCCCTTAATCTTCAAGACCATAACATCTTTGATCATAAATAGAACATAATTATCTTTTTTAAAAGATCTAAGACAACTTTGATCACAGTCTGTACAGAATTAAAATAATACTGTTGATTAATCTATTTCATACATTTTTATTCATGACCAAAGTACATTTACAATTTTTTTCAATAACTATCAATTTTCATAAAATTCAAATGGTAAAAAACATAAATTGCCTTTTCTTATTTTTTTGGGGGGTGGAAATAAATTCAATTTGATACTACAACTTATGTATTTATGCTAATACTGCATGATCAATAGGCTACATTCTATCTAAAAGCTATTGTGGGGACTATTATCCTGATGAGTTAACATCAATGTCATTGAATCAATTGGTAGCATGCCATTCTGTGTGTCCAGTTTAAAGGAACCAAAAATGATTGAAGAATGTTAAAGATCTGGGACGTGTAACTGGCTATAAGCTAATCTGAAATATTCTGGGACACAAAGTAAACAATTACTTCAATCTTGCAGGAAACACATATACAGACTGAAGAGAAATTTTACCTTGATGCTGGCAGTAGGGTAATGAATTTAGTTTAGGATATTTCTTCACAAATGAATCAAATAATAAGCTTGACCTTATAGCAGTATCCATCTTCAAATTTTGAGAATAAAATTTCGACAAAACATGTAGTCACTTATAACCATTCAGATTTCAGAGAACATGCAGTATAATTTCAGGACTTTTTGCGAAAATCAATGTTTCTGAACTTATTACCGAAGTGGCAGACAAATAAACATAAGTGGACCATGAACAATTCCAGAAAATCTTTGGAAAATGTGAGGGTAGAATTAATAGAAAAAGTACAGTAATAGCATAATTGTACAAATGGTAATAGCTCCTGAAAGTTTGTTTCAACAAAAATGCCTATATATATGAATTACAAAGGCTGCCTTTAATTGTAGCCATTTTGACAAAAGATGGAGTTTCAAATAATTGTAACGCTATCTATGATTGCGTTGACAAACAGTTCCCTCAAAAACATTTTTATACACAAAACTTTTCTGATAACTTTGAAAGTAAATTTAACATAATAATAATGTATAATGTACCAATCCCGCTGAGATCCATTAAAACAGAGGTTATGTGGGAAGAAATGACTTGAGTAACCCCTGTGTGAAGAAATCACATCCTCCCAAGAAGATCCAATACAATAGTAAGCAGCTGAAAGAGCGCATAAGACAAGATATTTGTTTGTGTATCTGTCTGACTTTGTTACAAATTAAGGAAAACCATCAACCTACTCTTTTTCGTCGCTGTCTAAACAATTTCACCTGAAGAGGTGGTAGTTTTTTTTAAATTCATGAGAAATTTAAATCTAACAGACATGAACTTACACTTTTTCAAGAATTTAGAGACATCAATCATTCTTAATTTCAATCCTAGGATAATGAAAATGTCATTATAAAGCACAGTTTTATATGAATTAGTCTATTTTCAGTGTAATTCTGTCCACTACATTTCAGAAATGAATAATACAGTCATGAATGTAAGTCATGAAACTTTAGCACTTATGTTTTGAACCACACAGTAAGAATACAAGATCCTACTGAAAAATGCACAATTTGTATATTATGAAAATAACTGAAAACTGAAATATACCGGTAAGATATATTAGCTAATTAAGTTCTCAAGGACAGAAATGTCAAGTAACTTTCATAGAACCAATCTATTAATCATATACGAGTAACAATGAATTTACATGTTTAATAGTGGAGTTTTTTCTAAAGAAAAAAAGATTTTAAAATTAGTAGACACAAAATTAGTAGTAATCATTGATTTGGATATTTGCACTTTAAGACATTATGATCTTTGGTTCCATGATTTATTTACACATCTTCTCTCAGCAAACAATTACAGGGATCATTAAGCAGATGTACATTCTCTAAGCCTGAAGAGCGTCTATATTAAATGAAACAGGAAATTGTTCTTAATGAACCTTTGACTTAAAATCTGGTAAAAAATGAGTAGTTTCTTTGAAAATATATTTTGATGAAATAACAATGATAATAGTACTTCTTTATTGTCCACAATTGAAAATAAATTTGAAATTTTGTCTGTGAATAAAGTGCTCATGTATCCACTCTGCAGCACCAGTTAAATCAGTGTTCTATCTTTATAATGTTGAATGCAAGACAGGGAAGCAACAACTGAACTCCCATCTTTTATTAACATGTTTGGGTAGGACACAGCTGGGAATCAAATCCCGACCTTTTAAGAGATGAGTGGACAATCTATCAATTAAATTATATACCGGTATTCATATTTTCCACATGTCATCAGGGACTAAAATCAATGTATAAAGTTAACTTTTATCATCAAAATGAGGAAGAATAGACTGATTAATCCCAATATTCACTGCACTGTGACTCAACACATATATCCTGTTCCACCAGGATTATATTATGTGCAAGGTTACTTCAATACCTTCTTTCTTGTATCCGTCTAACCAATAAAAGGATAAGCAATAGTGGCAGTTCTCGGATGAGATGCCGGATCAGTGATCGTCAAATTTCAAATCACAACATTTCATTGGCTGACAAAAAACATTCTATACAGAGTGCTAAGTGAGATATCTCCCTGTTCCCTACATGTTAACAAGCTCTACCCACCTGTAGGAATGAGAGTAGCTGGCGCTGGGTGACTCCATCTCCTCTATCTCGGGACGTCCGTCAGCGCTGTCCCGACTATTCTTCCGTACCAGGTTGTTGTTGTCCTCAGAGCCACTTCCTGGAAAGTTATGTAGATTCAGATTCAGTTTATTCAGTATTTCGGGCCATAAGGCCTATAGTACAAGTACAGAGGCAGATAATAGTTTATATCACGTGGTAACATTTCAATAATAGAAAACATGTTTTAAATACATTGCTATAGCTTTGATAACATCAGTATTTTTGGAATTTAAAAGATTGGTCAATATTTGTTTATAGCTTACATGAAACAATACAAATGCTAAGTATTTATTACGCAGAAGAAAATAGTTTGAGCATTCAAACAATACATAGAATTCGTCTTCAATGTGACCAGAATTACAATGTTTACATATATATTCACAAAAATCACAAAGCATTAACTTTAAAATCATGGAAACCAATTCGAAACTTACAAAATACCCGTATTAGCGCCTTATCGTTCAAGTTCAAAATATAAAACTCTGGCACTAGTAAAGATTTATCCTTTGAGTAATAATTCAGATATTGAAATAGAGTTATGTACACAACATTTGACTTGTACATTTTCATGCTGTATCTACTATTATAGTATACCAAACACAGGTGTTTGCAAGTTGCATGGCTTAATTCTATTTTTCTCGGCCATCCTTATCTCTGAATCAAGGGACCATCAACATTCCTGGGTGCTTACTCTACTGACTCTATTGAATCTGGTTCAATGCTAAACCATGAGTAATTGACTCTGTAGCTCATCAAGTTTTGTAATGTTTGATGTTGAAGACTAAAATAACAATTCCTTGCCATGAACTTGAAAAAACCAAGGTCACCACAATTGCCAGTTCATGACACCCAACTTTCAATCATGCTCACGTGTAGAGAATTGATTAACAAAACCTAAACATGCTTCAATTCTCCAAATCCATCAAGTCTCATAGGCCACAGAGCTTAAAATCCATAATCAATTTGAATAGATATACCCAATGTCATCACATTTGATTGGTGGCTAGATTCGTCCAAAACCTTTGGATTTTTCGTTGGCTAGAACTAACAACATAACGTAAACAAGTTGTGTTGATGTAATTAACAAATATTTTCTCAAGATCCTCTATATACTTCTTACAGATGATAAGCCCATAAGTTAGTCACAAATTTCCCAGTTCTAAGCTTTGAACATAGATCACATGATGGAAATCAATTTGAAACTCAGCTACTAAATATCTTGTTGAAACAATCATACTTTATTGCTGAACTATATTTGGAGTGCACTAAACCTTCTGGGTAAGCAGATATAAAATATAAGAGAATCTAAATTTTTCTGTAACGATCACATGAACAACACACATCTTAAAATTTCTCACAAAAGGAAACACACTCACCATTTTTGTCAAAAGTGTCTATTGCGTTGAGGATGTCCTCTTTTGATGGTGCGGGAGAAATGTTTTTTCTACCCTTTGAGGACGTCCTTAAACGACCAAGAACTGAGTCCATTGTGACAGCTGTTAAAGAAAAGAAATATTTTGAAAAGAAATTATAGAAAGTTTATTAGATCAGCTGAAAACCAAAAACAGAAAGAGATTTAATATATTTCCTCTGTTCTTACGTGTTAGGATGTATTTTCAATAAACGTAACTCTGAAGTTGTGCTTTATTCACTTACAAACTTCTGATGCTGCTTTTCTTTGCCATTTATTTCGGGGGGAAATGAGGAGGGTTCCCATGAAACTGTAGAGTTTAAATTGCTGCAGTTGAACATTCTCTAGTCAAGATAAAATTGATTTTTGGATAACTAATAGCTTTTAACTTTATTAGAAAAATCAATAAAGGGAAATTGATAATATTATTAAAAATAATATGTTAGCTTGAAATGATTCCCTCAAAATAGTACTTCTGTGATTACTTCATTTAATTTCCGAAATGAAATTTGTAACAGCTTTGAGTTTATAATTTTGGAAATAAAATTAAGAGTTAGCAAATCTTATTGAAAATACTTCTTTTCAAATGGTCAATACAATCTTAATTCTAAGATTAAATTTGGAAAAATATTCTCCTCAATGAAATTCTCGGTCTCAAAGGAGACACAAGTCTGTAAATCTAAGAATGGAGACGACATGGCTGATTTCTTCAGTTTCTCAAATATGCAATACTAATTACATTGCACAAAATCAAATATGTGTTTCAAATTTAAATCAAATTTTGAAATTACATCACAGAATTGTTTTAAAGCGCTTACAGAAACCATAAAGAGCAGATGGCTTGGACAAAAGATTCAGGACTCAACATTTAGAAAATATTTTGTTCTTTTCGAAAATCTTTAAAAATTATTATACCAATGCTGAACTTCAATTGAAGATTATCCAGCAAACTAATCTCTGCTGTATTTCTTTGCTGGGTTTATTTTTTTCTCTTCATGCTATAAAATAACATTCAGGGTTAACTTGAAATGGTTTTGTGGAAACAAAATTCAAGAGAATATTCCACATTTCGAAGACAGGATAATTAACTCACATTTTTTATTAACCCTTAACATGCGGGCGACGGAATTATCCGGGCGGGCTATAAGCGATTCCTAGGTGTCTGAATACGGATCCCGGATACAAGACTTAGAATAATTCACGGCTGTCTAAGTACTTTTCTATCCCCCATACCGGGTCACAAGTCGATTGTGTCCGCGACCCGACCCATGAGAATGGCTGTATTTACGCATCGCGACCCGACATGAGAATAAAGCTTTGTTCAGTGTGTGGTCGGAATATCAAGCAAAATTCACACCAATTTGCGTGTGCATTGTTGACCCGTAACGCATCGATAATTAGCTTTACAAAAGGCCAATTATGTCGGGCTTAGCCCCCGAAGCATTAATTCGCTTGAGGCTATTTTCACCCACGTGTTTGTATTGCATCGGGTTTGCCTCGCCCGAGAATGCTATCTGCCTCGCATCTCGTGAGACGGGGAAAAAAATCGCTAACTCGCCTTACTCCCGCACTTCATATCATGTGAGCGAATTGTTTGTTTTCAAAAAAAAATACGGCAAAATAAAGGGGAAACAATGGACTACATTCCCATATAAAATTAGAAAATCTCAAAAAAATAATAAAGACACAGCAAGTGCCGTGAAAAAGGTCATGTTTACACTTCATAAATTTTGAAACAATCGGCGATTTTCACAACTTCTAAAACATTTATCAAGGCTAAAATACTGAATGCATTTTCATATTTTTTATATCACAATAAACCGAAAAGAATAATCTTTTATTCTATATAAAATGCGCAGATTTATTCACAGAAATAAAGATACAATTTTACCTTTCTGAGAGGCATGTGAAACCAAACGGCACACAAACTAATCAACATATTTTCATCAGTTATGGTTCGAGGTTAGCGTTTATTTGAAAAGTCAAACAACATAACCATATTTGGGTTGACATGTGCTTATTTGTCAACTGGTTCGAGATTATGATTTCTTGGAAAAGTGCGATGAACGACCGTTTGCAATGCCGCATACATGTTGTAAGTATTGACGATTTTATAGGTGGAAATAAAGACAAACTTTACATAGCTATAGAATTATAACCAAAGGTCGCATTCTAATAATTTTTATATCATTGTGAAGCCAGACATCTTGTCTTCAATTCCTTATATAAATGGATTTTTTTCGTTTCGTATTTATGATGTTACGAGGCCCGAATTAAAGACAATCTTTCGAAAGTAATAGAATAAAAACGAAAAATCATAGAAAATTCATTCAAAGTTTCGGGTGTGAATTAGCCATTTGTGTACGGGTGTCGCTACTTGAATTTGTATTGAACGCCCGTATATAGTCCTTATTCGCCATGTAGATGCTGTATATTTTGTAAAAACGATACCGGAATCGCCGCCTGGAAATTCCGCCAGCAGAGCTAGTTAGTGCCAAAGCCCAAACTACTGCTGCGAGCTGCGAGCTTGTAAATTCCGCCACAGGGGCTAAAAATGGTAAAATATATATACGCAACGTAAGGGTTAAAATATCAAAGAAAATATAGATTTCTTCTTAAAAAGTGCTTTATCCTGAAAATCAGGACCATTACTCTTTGTTCAGATGAATTATAATTAAAACCCAGATAGTAGTGTTCTATCACTGATGCAGAACACCAACTATACACTATAAGATTACTATCTGGCAAATTAGCTGTGACATATGTTTGCTCGTGGAACCATTTCCTCCTCTCCGAGTGGTAGATACAGGAGCCACTATTGTCAGATAGAATCTCATGTACCTTCCATTTTCAAGAGGCTATTGATTAGTTTTACAAGTGTTTCCTAACGATTCAGGTAATTATACGTAATTGCTCAACACAATGAACGCTTTAGTCATTAAATTGAAATGAGACGATTCCCCGTTTTAAATGTAATGATGATTTGTTTAACAGAACTAGATATGTTTGTCCCTTATAAATTAACAATAATTTTGAAAGAGTTTTTGAATATTGAATGTTAGTTAGTTTTGACAGGTTATTAAAAGATTAAATTTTCATTTTATTCTTTTAATCTGTGAAAGGAATGATTCGTTTATGTAGAAATATTAAAATGGATCAATAATAATTGATTAATATTTCTGCTGAAAATGCATTTTCAAGCACAAAAATAACTTTTTTTCCCTTTTATTAACAACCATGCAAGCTTGAAAAGGTTAGCTTAATACAACTTGACAAAATATTAATGCAAAATAACCAGGAAATACAATATCCTTCAAATCATCTTTTTTTCCAAATTGGCACATTTTCAAGAAGTTTCACTCCAAATTCAGAAGAACACTTCAAAGAAACAAGAGCCATAAAAAGTTGACTTTATGGTTATAAAGTGCGACAAATCAATTCTGCAGCATGAAACAAGGTAAGTGCATCCGACTGGAAGAGTGCGGCCATCTTGCTTTTGCAATGTTTACACAAGCCTACACAGTTCATTTAATTCTGCACTTCATAAGTGCTTTCAGCGTCGTGTCAGTTGTGCTTCAAAACACTCATCACACTTCATTTAATATCTCTTCTAAAATTACCTTCCTAAAACAACAAAACATGCATGAAGCTTTGATATTAAGTCATATTCAAATGAAAACGATGTTGACAGGAAATGTCAGTTATCGACCATTCAACCCTCTCATCCAGAAGTATTTTTTTGGTCAAATTAAAACACATTAAACTTAGATATACATTTAGCATATGGAAATATGCAGTGGCAGACCCAAGGATGGGGTGCAGTAGCCATATAAGGGTAATGTCCTCCCCTGAGGTGCAATGCACTCGCAAGTGGAATGGATGTGGGTAAAAATATGTTATCCCAATCTCCTTTCGACATCTTATCTTCTGAACCGTTGGGCGGATTTCACCCCAACAAATATTTACTTGCTTGTAAAGTGGATATATCTGTCTTCAATTCCATAAATTATTTCCAATTACAAAATATAAACCCATATGCGCACAAAGAAGCAAGTGTAATAAAACTTCAGCCATCTGTCTTCTACGCTGATTAAAACAATAGTGTGTGGATTCTGTTGTCAAGTTGGTACACAATCGTTGCAGGAGCTCTGTCTGTATTCAATGTTTGTTGACTCAGTCATTTGACAACTAAGTAACGACATCTCTTTGTTATTCCTATGCTGTTAAAAGTGTGTTTGTGTCCAAAGTTCAGGGAAATGAGACAAAAACAAAACATGCTAGAAAGAAAAATAATATCTTGTTTGAAGAAGCAAGGAGAGAAGCAAGAGCCTTGTTGTGTGGGCATTTTTACATGTTTGTATGTTCAGAAAGAGGACTGCATTGTCTTCAATTCCATATATAATTCAATCACGTACCCACAACATTTATGGTTTATAAAGGTGGAATTTAAGACAATGTTTAAAACATTTGTAGAATTCAATCCAAGAGACAGAGATATTTTATTTTAACTTTAAGACAAAGTTTAACTGTTTAAGGGATTTGCAATGTGGATTCAATTGTCGATAAGGATATGGATATAAACAACCTAAACACCACCATCGGGCCATGGGAATGTGGTATATGTAAAGAAAAACGGTACCAAAATCACTGCCTTCATTTACCAACCATGGTGCCGAAGAACTCTGCTACTTTATTTTTAACAGAAATAAATCAGAATTATATTTCATTTCCTATATTCAATGTAATCCACATTCATTTAACATTCTTTGACAATTTAAATGAATTATTTTGTCAATGCTTCTTATAATTATACTGATAATAGTATTGTGTTTCTCATTGTATTATTCAATATTTGAAATATTTTATCAATATGAAGCAATCAACTCACAAATTGGAAATATATCTATCAACTTGTCAGTGCTCCCGGAACCTGTTGTTGGAATATTGTTATAGCAAACAATACTGTATGTCACAGCGCTCAGAGCCATTATATTATTTACTTGCTCTGGAGAGACTTGCTATTTGATATCACGATATTTGCTTTTTCAGAAAACATTTGTTATCAAAACAAATTCTGAAATATTCATGTGCTTGAATATTAAATATGATTATCAATCAACCATGAAATTGATGTTCAAGTATACTCTCAATAAAATCGTTGAAACAATTGAGTTCAATGATAAGAACCAGGGCCCATATTTTCGAAGCGGTCTTAGTGCTAAGAAAGTCGTAAGCCAATGTTAATGTATGTCACTTACGACTACCTTAGCGCTAAGAGAGCTTCGAAAATATGGGCCCAGGATCTAAGGTTAATATAAAGAGATCTAACGAAAAAAGGAACAAAATATTTATTATCATGAAACAAAGTATTTTTTCCAATTAGCTATTTTCAGCTTATCATTTGCCAATGGTTCTTCGAGAAAATGTTTAAAATAGAGCTCTATCTATTAGAAGCTTTCTAGTGATTAAATAACTTCCCAAAAAACACAAAATATATATATAGATACTGTAGACTTGCATTGCAGAAATTCTGTGAAACATACATATATGATACATACATTTAATTGTGATTGCAATTGTTGTCAAGGCTAATTGTAAAGGGACTGAATACTTTCTGACAACATTTCACATTTGGGAACATACATAGTCATTTAAGTATCTTACCATTACAGTATATACATATGCTATTATGACTTCCCTGTAATTGATATATATATTTATACAAGAAATTATCTCCACGAGATAGACATCATACTTGTCAAGAAAAGATAGACATCCTCCATTCAATCCACTATAAATAACAGAAACAGTAATTAAACCCAATTCATCAATTGTAGCTACAACAGCTGTTGTTGGAATGAGGTGATTGAGGTGAGGCAGGGTTGAACATTGCTTACAAGAACATTTCACCATCATCACACACAGACAGTAACTCATTACAGGGAGAATGTCTGCATTTGGGTATTTATTGCTGCTTTCAAGATTATTTCACTTACATCAAGACTGCTTGTATTAATGCAGGGAGAAAGCCATTGTGGCTATGTTGTGGCAAAGCCTGTGAGCAATAACTGAAACTAGCAAACCATGGGTTGTAATACGCTGAAATTTAAAGCATTGCATCCAAACCGAACAAGATTTGAACCTCAGACTTCTTGATGTGAAGCTACACTAACCACTGCCACTGATATCATGCCCACGCAAATCCCTTTTGAGTACAGAATGATGTTAAACTTGCAAATTATAGCTTTAACACCACTGAAATACAACTAAGTCTAACTGCATGAAGAATAGTTCTCTACATCTGACAAAGTTGTCAAACTCTGCCGGGATCCAAACCCCAGACCTCTTGATGAACAGGCTGACAAGTCAAGCTGTTGCTGAATTTGACCTGATTAATGAAACCATGCACAGTGTCACTGACACCATTAACAATCCACACTACAATACAGCAAGTAAGAAATAAATGTATTCTATGAGAGACTGACAAGGTGTCAACTGAAGCTGTTAGCATCCCTGGTGACTATAGGCTTCAGAAGAAAGATTCAAAAATATTTTCATCATCATAATCTGTACTCAACTTCACTTCACATAACTGCCAATGCAAATAAACCATATCATATATCTAGCCTTAGGTTTTGATAAAATTAATTCAATATATATATAAATTCATATTTATCTACTCTATCTAGGATTCGATAGATATATGTAGATACACATTTATCATTAGCAGAAAGTATTATTCCAGTATTACTTTCTATATGTATGTCCTATATATAAGTTTCAATAAAAATATTCAAAATATATATATACTCTTCTACTGTCTCCCAGGAAGCTGGCCGTGGTCCAATCTGCGAGTCGAGTTTTCTCCGGGAGTCGCTCCATGAGAAGCTCTGTATTATTGGTTCGCAGTTCGCTCAGAAACAAGTCTTTGATCAATGTCCGGTTGAAATGTCCAGCAAAAATCACACCAATTTGCGTGTGCATTGTTGACCCGTAACGCATTGATAATTAGCTTTACAAAAGGCGAATTTTGTCAGGCTTTGCTCCGACACCTTGTCTCCCTGGGGGCTAATCATTACCTAAGTGTCTGCATTGCCCCGGGGTCAGATAGGCCCGTACAGCCTTATCTGTCTCGCTTCTCGCCACATGGCCAAATCTTCAATAATTACAGGAACATATTGCGATAACCTGCCTTTCTTGCGGACTTCATATCATATGAACTAATTGGTTATTTTAAATTGTTTATACCAAAATAAAGAGGAATTCGAAAGAATGGCCTTTATTCCCATATAAAAATCGCAATTGAACCAATAACCCATATAACCAAAGGTCGCATAATAAGTCTAATATTCTAAGTCCATATATAAATTGCATTAGCGCGCTCCGAATTTATGATGTTATAAGGGCCGAATTAAAGACAATCTTTAGAAAGTAATAGAAAACAAACGAAAAATCGTAGAAAATTCATTCAAAGTCGCGGGTATGAATTAACCATTTGTGTACGGGTGCCGTGACTTGAATTTGTATAGAATGCCCGTATATAGTCCATTTTCGCGATGTAGATGCGATATCTTTCGATTTATTAACAGTACCGGAATCGCCGCCTGGAAATTCCGCCAGCAGAGCTAATTAGTGCCTAAGCCAAAATACTGCTGCGAGCTGGAGGGTCTGTAAATTCCGCCACAGGGGCTAAAATGGGTAAAATAGAAATATGCAACGTAATGGTTAACTATTTTTAACATACATAAATATATAGAGGATATCTGTCTTTTCTTGACTAATACCATGTTTATCTCATCGAGTGAGGTAGAAATGTGATATATTTTCACGAGTATTTGTCAAGAATTGACCGATATTCTATTTATTATATGAGGTTATCCTTGTAATTATGTCCGAAAAGGGTCGTTTCTCGCCGAACAGCAGCCTGTTACCACAGCAACACTGTGACATCATAAGGCAATTCGCCATGTGAGACCATTGTTTTATGACGTCAAATAATAAATGTTACTGTTCGCAGTGAAAACATAAGTTATTTTCACTGTAGCTTGATAGACAGTTTATTTCACTGATAAATCCCAGTATTTCATTGCTCGTCATGTAATAAACACAATTAGTATCAATTACCTCTAAGGAAATAAGATAAAAATTTGCTTTCAATTTCCGTAATTGCATTCTTATGACAACAAATAAACTCAAATCATAGATAAACCCGGACGGATGTATCAGATGATGAGGTGATATAGGGTCTAGTGCTACCAACGTATTTCATTATTTAAAATTACTTATGATTTTTCATGAGCAAGTGTACAGAAAGTAAAGCCAGTGAAAATATTGTTTAATTCAGTTATAAATTTAGAAGGATAGACAGATTTATTCTTCAATGCATTTCTATTTACACATAGCATTTTGCTTATTTTGTTCAAAGTACTGATAATTAAGCATTTCAAAATTGTCATTTGCTTTATCGAGTTTTAATCAGAGGTTTCAAATAAATAATTGGAAGTTACTGGATATTTAACTTGAAAATGATGATGATGCAATTACCTATAATATCAACTCCCATGTGAGTGTACAGTATCTTCTGTAAATGTCACCGTCATCTCTGATAATTAACTTATCCAAGCATTATCATTATAATGACTGGAAATATACACAATGGATATGTTACACAGCAATCTAGCTTCAAAAAATAGTTAATGTACATAAAGAAATGAAGATAAGTAGTAGTGGTGGTATTGGCATACATTTTGTCATACGATACATCACGATACTATAATTTTCGTCCCAACGATATATAGCCAAAGTATTGTGCACCTTAACTGGGATACGATACGTATCCCGATACAAGGCAGGCGATACGATACGTATCACGATACTAAATCTTCATATCATTGAACCCAACTTACCAACTCTTACATCAAATTATTACATCAAAACAAAGGCAATGATTGGTTAAATGAAAGAACCTTTTTATTTGGAACCTTTTTATGAACAGGTAAAAATAAATTAAGCATGATATCATACTATTACTGTAGTGTATATACTATATATGCACCTGAGAATTTTGTCACTTGAGAGAGTTGAGAAATGAATGTTTACTATGTAATAGAATATAAAGATGAAATATGAAATTTATGACAAACTGGAAACTACAAACTTCTGTTGTCACTGGAGTCACTTAACCCTTAACTTGCGAATCCCGGAATTATCCGGGAGGGCTATAAGCATGTCAGAGGTACCTCATTTCGGATCCCGGATCCAATACTTAGAAATAATTCACGGCAGACTCTCAGTTTACAAGCCGTGGGACCGGGTCCCGAGTCGATTGTGTCCGTGAGTCGCTCCATGAGAATGGCTGTATTTACGCTCCGTGGTTAGCCGTGACAATGAAGCTTTGATCAGTGTCTGGTCGGAATGTGCAGCAAAATTCACACCAATTTGCTTGTGCATTGTTGACCCGTAACGCATCGATAATTAGCTTTACAAAAGGCCAATTTTGTCGAGCTTAGCCCCGAAGCCTAATTTCGCTTGAGGCTATTTTCACCCACGTGTTTGCATTGCGTCGGGTTAGCCTTGCCCGAGCCTGCTATCTGCCTCGCATCTAGCGAGACGGGAAAAAACTTTGCTAACTCGCCTTACTCCCGCACTTCATATCATGTGAGCGTATTGTTTGTTTTCAAAAACAAATACGGCAAAATAAAGGGGAAAGAATGGACTACATTCCCATATAAAATTAGAAAATGTCAACAAAAAAATAAAGACACAGCAAGCGATTTTCACAACTTCTTACACATTTATCACGGCTAAAATACTGAATGTATTTTCATATTTTTTATGTCACAATAAACCGAAAAGAATAATCTTTTATTCTATATAAAATGCGCATATTTATTCACAGAAATAAAGATACAATTTTACCTTTCTGAGAGGCATGTGAAACCAAACGGCACACAAACTAATCAACATATTTTCATCAGTTATGGTTCGAGGTTAGCTTTTATTTGAAAGGTCAAACAACATAACCATATTTGGGTTGACATGTGCTTATTTGTCAACTGGTTCGAGATTATGATTGCTTGGAAAAGTGCGATGAACGACCGTTCGCAATGCCGCATACATGTTGTAAGTATTTACGATTTGATGGGTGGAAATAAAGACAAACTTTACATAGCTATAGAATTATAACCAAAGGTCGCATTCTAATAATTTTTATATCATTGTGAAGCTAGACATCTTGTCTTCAATTCCTTATATAAATGGATTATTTTCGTTTCGTATTTATGATGTTACGAGGCCCGAATTAAAGACAATCTTTCGAAAGTAATAGAATAAAAACGAAAAATCATAGAAAATTTATTCAAAGTTTTGGGTGTGAATTAGCCATTTGTGTACGGGTGTCGCTACTTGAATTTGTATATAGTATATATCCTTATTCGCCATGTAGATGCGGTATATTTTGTAAAAACGGTACCGGAATCGCCGCCTGGAAATTCCGCCAGCAGAGCTAGTTAGTGCCAAAGCCCAAACTACTGCTGCGAGCTGCGAGCCTGTAAATTCTGCCACAGGAGCTAAAATTGGTAAAATATATATACGCAACGTAAGGGTTAATGTAAATTCATTCACACCTAGTGAAAGTGAGTAACTGAATATTATCCAAACTTTTAGTATATTTACCAAGAATACTAACATGAAAACAAACTGAAACTGGAAACTGTTCACAAATAACAAACTTCTGTTGTCAATTTGTCACTGGAGTCACTTAATAAAATTAAATAAATTGATATTAAGATCTCACATCATCTCAGTATCACAAATTCAAGTACATTTTACCAACTTCAAAGTATCTGAAATATTGAATGAAACACCATCCGCCATTTTGTTTGGCACAGGGGATTATGGGAAGTTCAGGAGGTACAACTTTCGTTTTGTCATTTCAATGCATTAACGTTTTCCTTCTAAACTCTATCATAAATCAGTTGATTAAAGTATGCATCTCTAAATAATTATAAGAATAAGGACAATTTACAACATTTGTAAATATCTCGTCAGATTCCGGAAGGATTTTTCTATATGCATTCGGATTCGAGATGACCAAGTTAAAACACTGATTGATGAATGTTACATCGACCGCTAATATTGTCAAGGAACGTTTTTGGAGCAAGAATTTCCAAGCAAATCTTTTTTAATTGTAAGCATGCTATTTGAAAATAAATGACATCTAAGTCATATTTACTTATTGAGCCTATTTGACATCGGGATTCGCCGATAACGAAAATAAACATCGATGTATCGTGGACCGTTTGGAGTATCGCATCGGGATATTTTTCAAAACAAAACTTAGTATCGATACACTGTATCGGCGGCCCATAGATCGATGCATCGATGCGTATCGATGAATCGTCGCACCACTAACAAGTAGGTGAACTACATTTCTATTACTTGGCATTACTTAATATGGCAATCCTCTATCATCATAAGGAATTTAATACTAAATTTTAATGAAAATGGAGCGGCAAGCGGAAATTGCATTCTGTTTACATGGTTATATACGAATTTGTAAATATATCATATTTTTTTTTGCAGTGGTATCACACTTGTGAAATAAATGAACAGTGCTCCAGATAAACTGTGTATCTGCATATTTTATGCACTTCAATTGTTAAAAACGTATTTAAAGAAAACACTGCGAGTACAGCTACGTAGACATTTTCTTTAAAACTCATACAATCATAATATATATCGTAATGTACACAATGGTTTGGAAACACTAGCGTATTTGAACATAAACTTGCCACGATTTGATATCAAAGCTCTACATCAGTGTTTGACATGTATAAACCGATGTCTCTGTTGTTTTAGATTATGGGGAATCTGCACAATAAATCATATAAAATTCTACAATAGTATTTGTTTGTGTAAAAAAAAGCCTCCTCAATAATCTTAGTTGTTTTACTATCACCATGTAAGTTATCAAAATGGCACTGTCAGTCGGTGGTAATAAATCTTTCTTTTTGTAACAATTTGTTACAAGCTCAGAAAACAACATTAATTTAATTTAAGACAATTGTTTCATCAAATTGTCATGCAAACGTGAATGAATGAAAATAAGTCTAGATGACTAATTATTCTGTGAAATGACAACAGATGCAATTATTTCATTTACTCTTTCGAAATGACATGAAAAAAGTGAAGAAGTACATTAATTGATTTCAACATCTTCAATACATGTAAGATATATGTTCAATAGTAAGAATAACCTAATCATATAAAATCTTGAGTGTAGTGTAATCCCATTTTTTTAAACCTTAACATGCGGGTCCCGGAATTATCCGGGCGGGCTATAAGCGATTCCGAGGTGTCTGTATACGGATCCCGGATCGCTTACTTAGAATAATTCACGGCTGTCTATGTACTGTGCTATCTGCCATACCGGGTCCCGAGTCGATTGTTTCCGCGACTCGCTGCATGAGAATGGCTGTATTTATGCCTCGCAGCCCGCAATGAGAATAAAACTTTCTTCAGTGTCTGGTCAGAACGTCCAGCAAAATTCACACCAATTTGCGTGTGCATTGTTGACCTGTAACGCATCGATAATTAGCTTTACAAAAGGCCAATTTTGTCCTGCTTCGCTCTGATGGCTACACTGCCCGGCGGCTAATTAGCACCTAAGTGTCTGCACTGCCCCGGGGTGAGATAGGCCCGTACAGGCTTATCTGTCTCGCATCCCGCCACATGGGCAGATAGCCTATGCTTATCTGTCTCGCATCTCGCCACATGGGCAGATAGCTTCTAATTACGGGAAGATATTGCGATAAGCTACCTTTCTCTCGCACTTCGTATCATATGAACCAATTGGTTGTTTTCATTTTTTTTATACCAAAATAAAGAGGAAAGAATGGCCTTTATTCCCATATAAAAATCGCACTTGCGCTAACATAACTGAAAATACAGCAATCGCACAGAGATAGCCGACTTTCGCACTTTTGAATTTTGATACATGTGGCGCATTTACCCCAACATGCCTCGGCGCTCTATTTCTAAGAAACTACTTGGGATATTTTCATAATTTTTTTATCAGTATATAGATAAAAGAATTGTCTTCAATTCCATATAAAATACGTGTATTTTCGGCAATAACTTTTGATGCGCCAGGTGTCGCGCAGAAGGTGATATTCGGCTTTGAATAAGTGGCGCTCTTAGCATATACCATCATTACGGGCTTTATAACTTGTGAACCGCAAGTCCGATTTTTATAATTTTTACATCATTGTAAAGAGAAAAACATTGTCTTCAATTCCATGTATAATGCGCATGTTTTCGGGAAGAACTCTGCATGCGCAAAGCGCCGCGCCAAAAGGTATAATTTTCGCACTTCATAACTTTTGAACCGCAAGTCCGATTTTTATAATTTTTACATCATTGTAAAGAGAAAAACATTGTCTTTAATTCCAGATATAATGCGCATGTTTTTGGGAAGAACTATGCATGCGCGAAGAGCCGCAATATTGATGTACGCATAAGTGAAGAAGTATGATAATATATAACTAAAATACTGTTCTTTTGATACTCAAATATAGAGCTTTATAAACGATGAACAACTGTCATGACGGAATTTTGTTTCCAGTTTTGGAAAAAAAAATATAACATAAAAGTGAAAATATATTTGAGTACGGGACCCGCCGCTCGGGGAAAAGCCTTTTCGTGGGAATATTTTCTCAGGAAAATATTTCACTTTTCGGAGTTTCTAAAAATGCGTGAACATTTTTGTTACTGATGCCATTTGCGAAAGGTTTTTATTTCTAAAATTCAAATGCGAGGGCGCACCTTTCCAAACCATTTGAATTGAATTTATTATTTTATCTTTTACATTATTGAATAAAAGACGTTTCATTCAATAAGATTTGAAGAATTATTTATATGTGTAGCGGACTGAACTGAGCAGATGGAGAATTTGATTCCTCACCACTTTTATAACCAAAGTTCTTTTGTATCACAATTACTTTTTTAGGTATTAGTTTTTTCGTGAGCAGGGGAATTTCCGACGGGATTCGCCATGACATAATGAGAAAAAATTCCCATGAACATGGGCGTGGTCCGTCATCTTCGGGACCGACCCACAAGTATAAATATCTACCGGGGGGTGCGCGGACCCCCCCGCTTTTGGTCGCCACCCCCCAAACTTTTTGTGCAAATTATTATTTTTTTTCTACTTTGAAATAAAGGTTCGTGTCATTCCGAGGTATGAAGGTTTCTGCTATATATGTCGAGAGGGCATGGGAACCCATTCCCAATAGAATCCGGGGTTCGTCCCATAGGATTGTTCCTCGGAGTCTCTCGTTCTCAAAAGAGAACATGGGAAACCTGTCCCGCGATTGAATCCGGGGTCCGCCGCGGAAGACGGGGACGGGAATTCCCGGAGAGCATGGGAGTATGCTCCCATGGGTCCGGGCTCCGCCTCGAGAGACCGCTCCTTGGATGCTCTGCTTCTCGAAAAGAGAAGTCATTCGGCAACTGACAACCCGAGCTTCCCTGACATAGTAGTTTATTTTCCGGGCCTCGCGCCCGGTGCTACACGTCGCCGAGGAAATCAGAAAATGGTCCGTTTGACATATGCGTCGGAAAAATCGGCGCGATGTCAGAAGCCGTCGGCGCCGTCGGCGCTTGCGGCGCAGTCGTCCTAGATGCGCCGGGAGGTTCTGAAACTGGCAAATGAACGTCCATGAAGCTCACATTCATTATCTCTGTATGTTTATTGTCTCTAATCACATGTTATATGTTGCATACATCTAACGCATTTTCAATCATTTACAGGTTGAAGCAGAATGCTGCGCGGACGTGGACGCAAGGCCCTGCGACGGCCTAGGGCGTTGCATACTAGGACACGCAGCTTTGAAGCCGTTTCAAGCGACGACGACTTCATCAACGAGATCCATGCTGATGAAGCCTCTGATATGGAGTCAACTGACAGTGATGGTAGCAGTGGTTTAGACAGTGATGATGCATATGATCGGGACACTGTAATAGATAGTGAACATGGTGACACAGATGCTCTGAGTGATATAGAGACAGAGATTGCCAGAAAGATTCTAGCCGCCGGTAATTCCACCGAAGAAGACTTTAGTGGTTTTGAGGAGGAGTTTGCCGAAATACCACAATATAATCATGATAATTCACAGACGTTTGATGAGTGGGTGGATGGTCCGCGGCCACGTGTAAACTTGCCTTTCACTGGTCAAACTGGGTTGCGCCAGTTCATAGAACTTCCTGAGAACCCTGAACCTATTGACTTTTTCAATTTGTTTATACATAATGATGACTATGAGGATATGGCAACGGAAACCAATAGATATTTCAAACAAGCAATGGAGGACAAAATTCTAAGACCCCGTTCAAGAATGCAACAGTGGCAAGACACTAATGCAGAAGAGATGAAGGTATTTGTAGCCATGACAATTGCCATGTCATTGGTTGTGCAGAGAAACTTTGCTGATTACTGGTCAACAGGTGATGTTACCTCAACGCCTTTCTTCGCCAAGTGCATGCCCCGAGACAGGTTTTGGCTTCTTATAACCTACCTACACTTGGCTGACAACAGGAGGATGCCGGGCCGTAACACCCCGTGCTTTTCACCAATAAATAAACTGGGACACTTGTATAACCGGATAGTTCACCGTTTTTCAAGAGTGTATAAACCGCATCAAAACATTTCAGTCGACGAGGGCATGGTGCCCTGGAAAGGTAACTTATCTTTCAAAGTTTATCTTCCCGACAAGCCTAAGAAGTATGGGATAAAGGCTTTCATGTTGTGTGACTCGCACAACGGATACGTTTGCAAGTTCAAACTCTACACTGGAAAAACGAATGAACCGGTTTCTGAAGGTGGCAAAACTTATGATGTAGTCATGGACTTGGTGAACGACTACGTTGGACAGGGGCATCACATCTTTATGGACAACTACTATTCGTCCACAAATCTGTACATAAATTTGTGGGAGCGGGGAATAGGTGCCACGGGGACGTTGAGAGCCAATCGAAAGGGACTTCCTGATTCAGTCAAGAAACCTAAAAAGAAAGCCAAGCAAGGGGACATGACAGTTTCTCACAACCATGGCCTACTCGTTCTTCGCTACGAAGATAGAAAATCAGTGCTTCTCATGTCTACTGTTGAAGATACAAAACTTGAACAAACAGGGAAGAAGAACCGGGCAACAGGGGAACCAGTTCTCAAGCCGCGCATTGTAACAACGTACAACAAGTACATGGGAGGTGTTGATCGGGCCGACCAGATGTTGTCGTACACGCCGTTCCGAGTGAAGACCCTGAAGTGGTGGAAACGGGTTTGGTTTCACGTTCTCAACGTTGCCATGTTGAACTCTTACATCGTTTATAAAGAATACAGCAAAGATAAACCTCTAAAAACAAGTCGGGAATACAGGAAGGCTTTGGCGCAACATATAGTAACATTTGCGGACAAGGAACAAGTTCCATCACTTTGCAGACGTCCCCGTGGTCGGCCGAGCACGAGCGACGAGAGTGTCACTCGTCTTCATGGACGTCACTTTCCGACGAAGATTGAGCCTGTCGGAAGGAAGAAAAACGTCACAAGGATGTGTGTGGTATGCTCTAAGGCAAAACGCGCCGTCCTCGCAAAACAGATTGAAGAAGGCAATGGGCCAGCAAGGAAGAAAAAACGAGTAGGCAGAGAGTCTTCTTATGAATGTACAGATTGTAATGTTTCTCTGTGCGCCGCACCATGCTTCAAACTGTACCACACCGCCACTGACTATTCCAGGGCTTACATCACTGCCACGGAAAAAGAAAGAAATGAAGAAGGGAATGAAGAAGAAGAAAATTGAAAGTAAAGAGAGCCGAAGTGTGGACTAGTATATACACATTATATACATACCTTGTTAGGTCCCTAAAGCTGTTCTGCGCACAACCGCAGGTAAATATTGTGTATATTTGTACCTAAATGCATTGTAATTTCATTGTAATACATGTCATTGCAAATAAAATATTCTTTATTTTATCAAAGAGACAGAGAAAGTGAATGCGAGCTTTCATTGGAAGTTCAACCAGAACCGCATCATAAAAAACACCCATAAATGCTGAACCGGGTGGCCGATTTTCATAAAACTTACATGGGGTAAAGAGGAAAGATTCGGCTTTGATTCAATATAAAATTTATACATGCGCACGAAAAACTAAAGTTGCGGCACGTGCCCCGATATGCGCGATAGTCAAAAAGTTGCCTCAAAGTACCGAGGGTACCTTCATTTGGCCCGCTATAGCTTCCGAACGAAGTTGCGCATTTTTTTTCTTTTTACATCATCGTAAAGAGCAATAAATTGTCTTCAATTCCATGTATCATATGTATATGCGCAGCGAAAAATAAACATGCGGCAAATGATGCGCCAGATGTCGCAAAAAGTTAGTTTTTCAAAAATGAATTTTCTAAGTACTGGGGGTGCCTTCCTTACGCTCTTCATATATTGCGAACCATTTGACGTATTCCAATAATTTTTATATCATTGTAAAGAGGAATAAATTGTCTTCAAGTACATACGTGTTTCGCATGCGCGCGAAATAATTTACGATTTTATAAAGCTGGAAATAAAGACAAACTTTACACCGCGCAACATGTATTGCGTTCGCCGCGGTGATTAGTGTATGCTGTGCTCATTAGTACCCATTAGTTCCACGCGCGCTCGGCTCTGGCACCCTCGAGGAGGTCTCGAGGAGGTCTCGAGGAGGTCTCGAGGAGGTAACGGTACTGTAATTAGCACAGTCCCGGGGGGACAAAGCAGTGCCAGTAACTTGGTGCGCGTCGGGACCATTCACGTGGTACTGTCGGGGTAGCGTCACTCTCCTTTGGTTGGTTATATTTTCTGAACCATAAGTCGTATTCTAATAATTTTTATGTCATTGTAAAGAGGAATAAACTATCTACAAGCACATATAAATTTCGCAATATGCGCCCTCAGGAGTTTTGATTTCATGAAGCTGGAAATAAAGACAAACTTTAGATGACAATAGAATTATAACCATAGGTCGCATTCTAATATTTTTTATATCATTGTAAAGACAAACATCTGGTCTTCAAGTCCATATAAAAATTTCATTAGCGCGCTCCAAATTCATGATGTTATAAGGCCCGAATTAAAGACAATCTTTACAAAGTAATAGAAAAGTAAAGAAAAATCGTAAAAAAATAATTCAAAGATGCGGGTATAAAGCAACCATTTGTGTACGGGTGCCGCGACTTGAATTTGTATTCAACGCCCGTATATAGCCCGTATTCGCCATGTAGATGCGGTATATTTCGTAAAAACGGTACCGGAATCGCCGCCTGGAAATTCCGCCAGCAGAGCTCGTTAGTGCCTAAGCTCAAACTACTGCTGCGAGCTGCGAGCCTGTAAATTCCGCCACAGGGGCTAAAAAGGGTAAAATATATATACGCAACGTAAGGGTTAATATAAAATACCCAATTGTCAAAAATCGGAGGAGTATCATTTTACTGAATACGTAATCAAAATCGAATTTACTCAATGGTTAACAAAAACAAGGGGTAGATACCTAATAGGTCTAAAATTATCTGGAGTACTGAATAAAATATATTACATCATGGTAAATAAAAAGTGATAAAAACATCTAACGATGGAGCAAAAATGAGAACAGTATTATGTTATAAGGTATACATGTTAATAATATGACTTTATATATTATAATATCATCATTAACGACATAATGATTTTAGTGATATTACACTTGTCAAATAAATGAAAATATTGTGTTATCTTATGCAATAAGTGATGAATAAAAGTACTATGTATACGATAACGTTGCATACTTCCAGGCTACTGTCCCACCAAGGTCAACCAATGAGACATCTAGATGTCTTGTAGCTATAGTGTCATGTCCTACCCGACACTACTGCCATCAGCAAACCCTACGCTAATTATCAGTCATATTGATTTGTCCTAATGACAGCAGATCATAAGTATATTGTGTGTCCTGAAACACGTCAAGGTCTAACTTCTCTGTATGGTCCGGTAGATGTGATCAATATCTTTCACACGCTTTAATTGCTTGAATCTATCAACCATGGTTTGGTTTTACGTCACTGGAACTCAAAAGATGAATCTTTCTTTGAAAACATGATCCTACGTCTTATCTTGTAAACAGCAATTTGCTTCAATGAATCATAAAACTTTTTCTCATTTTGTAACAGGATTTGTTTTATAGGAATGGTGAGATGGGTATTTTTTTTAATAAACAGTAGATGTACCTTCTTAATAAAACATTTGAAACATCGATTTTATACATCTGCAAGTTTCAAACATTTTTAGAAACATAAGTGTTTAATATTTGATAAGTCTTATGCTTTTATCAATATCAATAACAGTATGCATACTAGACATGACAATATGCATAACTTGGGTGATTGTAATCTTCTTTAGAACGACATTGTTATTAGCAAGCTGTTGATTCTAAGAATAAAAACATTTTCATGTAAATGAACAACTTTGTTGTAAAGTATGCATATCAAAAAACATATAATAATTTTTAATACTGACCTTGATATTATCATCTACTTGTTGCCATGGTAGTAAAAATCACATTCCATAGTCCACTGTTTCTTAAATAGTCTTGTGAAGGTCACAATGACCATCAAGGTCGTTGCTCCTGACCAAATTTCTGCAAATCAGCAAGTGTCCTCCAACTGCAACCCCTTGATCCTCCTCCTCTGAGTCACGCCGCTCTTCAGCCTGGAAGGTAAAATTATCATGGTGATATATGACTCATTCCCTGCCTCCCCGACAGAAGAGTTCCAAGTTGCAGGCATCCCCCAACTCCAGCAAACACTGTGTCTACATAATCAATAGGATACCCCACCACACTCACTGCACTACCACAAAATACTACAGTAATCACCTCATCAGAGAGATCTTTGAGCGTCTGATTTACAACAAATAAATCCCGGAATAGAGGCGACTTTGCATAACTGTCTGCTGATGAGTTCACCGAGAAGAAACATGTTCACATATTGGTTTGAGTTCATATTCACAGAAGTGGAGGCAGAACAGGCGATTGGATGCTGGAATTTGTGTTTCCGTGATAAAGCTACCTATGGATATCTAGCGTTAGTAGAACCTTTCACGGTCCAGGAATTTTGCTTTTAACCATTCATAACTGGAATATCATTCCTGTGTTTAGGTATTATAGGATTTTAACTCTTAGCAAAGGGGATACTTCGGTTTTCTTCAGGGTAAATAATAGAAACGACCAATAACAATGCATTTCAGAGTTCTGATTCAGTATCATTTTCAATTTAAATGCCACGTATTAACAAAAGAAATATCAGCTTTGGCTTAAAGGACAAATTTCTATGTATACATAGTCTATTAATAAACTGTAGATGTAAAAAATGTAAGAACTGCTTGGAGTCATTAAAATGTCATTAAACCTTTTCACTGCTGGGCTCCAAGGATCCTAATATTCTTCTTTCTTTCAACAACTTTCGTTCTCAAATCCCATGCGTGACTGCAAAGCATTAGATGTGTTGGTGATTAAACCATTAATCAGAGTGATTTTCTAAAAACATCTATACAAATAATTCAAAAACACATAAAATCTAATTAGCTTTGCAAAGTTAATTCCTTAATATAAATGGATTGTGACTTTACGGTAAATCTAACAAATCTGTAACAAGAGATAACATCTTCAGATTACATATGATCTGGTAAAAAGTCACAGCAAAATAAAAAGGGCAGATGCTATCACTGAAGATAATGATTTCCAATGGCAATAAAATTAATGACCTTACACCAGCATGATCTTATCCTTTGTAGTAAATTGTTCGACAACTTTGAATTTGTCAAGCTTTAGCTTGGAGAAAATTCTACAATAATAAAGAGCGGTGGAAGTTAATATTTCAGAACAAAGACTCAAAGAAGAGAGACTGTGACTGACAACACCCTGAGTGTCCCTTACAGCTATGCAGTGCAGTGAAACCTGCGAGCATTGGCTGGTCTTAGGAAACAACTCAATAACAATATATCTTTTTTTCTTTCTTTTTTTTATTGGTTCCCAAGATTACATAATATATACAGTCAGGTCAAAGTTGTACATGTACATGTATATACAGTCAGGTCAAAGTTGTACATGTACATGTATATCAGTACATCAAATAAAAAACAAGTTTAGACAAGTTGCATGATCAGGAATCAATTACAATATATCTAACTAGCTTGGCACACATTTAGAACAAACGTATTTGCATGTACCCCAAAACCACAAAGACATTCCAACCCCTAAACACAAAGAAAAGCTCTCCGTGAAAGACGCAATGCGAGACTAGCGAGACAAAGAGATTATAGAGGTTCCACTGATGTAGGATCTCTAACCAACATCAGGTCTAATAAAACCTTCTGGTAATAGGGAGACTGAGAAATAGAAGCTTACATCACAGAGTCAGTTCCTTGTCTGTGCTTCACAGGATGAAAGAGACAGTTTATGTTAGCCATGAAACCAGAAATAAAGTATTCATAAACATTTACACACATAAAAGACTATGGAGCATGTACATCAGAATGGTTTACGTTTCAAACTTGCCATAAAACAAAGAGATAAAGAAAGTTTATCCAATAAAAGTCTTTCTCGGGCATATCATGTCAATTTATAAATTCTTTAAAGACTGAAACATGAAGATATTAAACTAATTATCATTGTCTGGACAGCAGTCTACGTATGAAATAGGGCCTGTCATGTGAACATTTATTAACTTTTGCTCCAGACTTAACCCTTTGAGAGTATCTTAATTTTTTCATTAAATTGACAAAATTACACTGGCTTATATATATATACACACTACAATGTTTTGGTTTGAGGGATTCAAACCCTTGCAAGACCATCTGAAATTAAATGTTTTGAATGAAATGAATTAGGGCTGGGACGGGTAACCCGGGTACCCGGGATGGGTCGGTACTGAGTAGGACCCGGTACTCGTCACATTTCCTGGACCCATTATTATCATGTGACTGCATATAAACAGTTTAATTTGTAGTTATTTCATTACAAGATTGCAATGTTTTGAATAGGCCAACACAATATTATAGACAATTGTCATTCATAATAAGATTTGATTAAAGAGCCATAGATCTCTACGTTTTAGCTTTTTAGCTTCATATTTCAACCTACCAGTTGAATAAAGTTGCAAAAAATCTTAAAAATTAGTAGTTTGAAATCGACAAGACGGGTATCCGGGTAGGGTAGGGTAGGGTAATAGGGGGTCACGTACCCAGGTGGAATAAATCCACCTATCCCCTAAATTGTAACCAGAGAGGCAATGAGACAATTTCTTAAACTTCCTGGATCCAGTCATGTATAAAGAACATAGGAAATCTGAAACTTGTGCTGTCCCAGTGGCCTTGAATGGATTGGTCCCCCTTGATACCTGGAACACCACCATAATATCTAGCCCACAGACCACAAGATGAATTATGTATAACACAGTCCTGACAGATGGCTGATACTGATGAAGCACATGCATCAATCGGTGTCAGAACCAGGATAGAATTGGTTTCCGGACACCGACCATATTCCTATCTCTACAACGGGAGATCTACAATGCTGTACATTACCATCGAGATGCGGTGTTCAATGTGTTGCAGAGATTACGCAGCGACAAGACAAGACACAGGTCTGAGAGAAAATGAACATGATCTTGCAAACAAAAAGCCAGGAAATGTCTTTCAAAGTCAAATAGAGGACAAATAGAGGTTGATGGGGTTTAACTAAGTTGCTGAGCCTATTTTGGGATTCAAACCAAGACCTTTTGATATAAAGTCAGACGCTAGCTTACAAATACATGTGGATGGTGTTTTTCCTCCATTTTGTAATGTTAATAGCAAATGTTCATTTTCATTTCTGTTCACAGTTTCTGAAACTCTTCTCTGGATGTCAAATTCATGAAAACTAACTTAATTTAAATAATCAATTACTTGCATGAGACAAGATAATGTAAAACTTCCAAGCTGAGTTGATTAATTTCCTTGCTGCTTCTAATGAAACAGTCTGTTTAAGTCGTACTCTCCATTTCCTCAGTTTGAATTCCATTGAAGCAATAATGCCTATAGAAAAACTCAAACATAGAGCCATTTGTTCTGCAGCTCAGTCTTAGAATTATTCATAATCAAGACTTAATACAAATTGAAAAATAGAGCCATGGCCTCTGTAGCTCATCAGGAGATAATAAGTGGGTTAGGGGTATGTTATGGAGTGGACTTTATAGCAATGGTCAGATAATGGAATGTAGTAATAAGAATCTAGGTAGTGAAACGATTTAAGCAGTTTAAAAATATTTTGTTACCATAACTTTGCCAATCTGCTATATATATGTGTTGAAAGAGCAACACAAAGCTTGGAAATAAATTGCTGGTATCAAACATATAATAATGTGGTGGAGAGATCATACTATTTTTTAAGATCGTACACACATTATATAATAATGAATATACCAGGTACAATTCTTTGCATACAATTCACCACTGTAAGCTATTGCAATAATGGCCTGGGGCTGTAGAAGAAAATGAAAAAAACCTTTTTAGGTCATGACCCCTGTTAATTATTATCAAAATTAGTTACACATAAATCAACATTCGTTATGAATATCATACACCTTTGCATTATATTGTTTTAATTCTTAATTGCATTATGGCAATACCAACATTTATTACATAATGAATAGGAGCCTCAGTTTTTGAAAATCCCATTTCTCATAGGCTCCATTTCAATACTTAATAAATTGGTGAATTTTTTTTAGTAAATTCTTTTTCACCATTTCTTATAGGCTCCTTTTCAATATTTGATAAAATGGTGATATTCTATGAATAAATTCTTTTTTAGAGTCAGTGGAAGACTAAAGCAGTCTCACGCACAGTCTATGATAACACAGTGCTGCACAGTAGTTTGAAGTAACCTGAAACCTCTGTGTAACTATCAGTTTTCATTCTTCTGCCAGGAAGAGGTCAACACAATGCAATTACATAACATGCAGACACTGGACTCACAGCCAGTAAAATTTATATGTTAGATGCAGTTTTTCCTACAATTAATTATTTTTCTGTACTGGAGAAGATGATGAAAATAGGTGTGATGTCACAATCTCATATAGCTACTTCTTTTATAGTCCTATGTTATCACCAGTCATCACTAGTCATATTCAGTTCACATATCTCATGTAAAATGAAAAAATTTAATTCCTCTTCAAGTTATTCCTTCAAAGGGTATTCAATAGTTCTCATTTCAAATAGATTCACATTAAACATGTCCATGATGTAGACATCTATCTCATTTCTTGTTCCTATTGAATAAAATTAACTGCAAAGTTAATAGAAAACTAAATCAGTTATAAAGTATAAAATATGATATAAATAAGGTATACCAAATTGACTCGTACTGGAAATTCTCAATAATTAATTAATTAATTCTCCAAATAATTACACAATATCATGAGATATTAAAAAACTCCATTATTTACTCTTAAATTACAAAGAACATAATATTAGATTTAATAAAAGATTCTGTATTAAGTCTTTAGAATACTTTTAGACTTGTGTACCTTTATCAGCAAATTCACTTGCAAAATACAAATAATTACTCATATGTGAAATGTGAGACAAAGATAAAATATGACTTATAATTTTTGTTAGACCTCCAATTCTAAGTTTTTAATTCTAAATATCTCTTTTTCATCAGACATATTATATTCTCAAAGCACATGTAGGACTCTCACATCAGAAAGATGAAATGCCTTTAACTCAGCTGTTTTCTTTAAAATTACCTCCCTTACCTAATTACTGATTGAAGTGCACATATAATCTCAGAAAGATGCTGTAAACTGAAATAGGCTTTTAGGTTAATGTCTCTGTGACCCATATTTGGGGTCACAGACTCACCAAATTTACAATTTAGAATCCCTTACAGCCAAGGAGTCTGTACATAAAATTTCAGCTTGCTTGAGCCATTGGGACTGGAGATGAAGATGAAAATAGCATTTTAGGTCATTGCCTCTGTGACCCAATATTTGGAGTCTCACTGTCACCAAATTTACAATTTAGAATCCCCTTCAGTCAAGGAGTATGTACATAAAATTTCAGCTCTCTACGTTCATTGGGACTGGAGAAGATGATGAAAATATTTTTTTTTAGGTAATGACCCCTGTGAGCCACACTTGGGGTCACAGGGTCACCAAATCTACAATTTAGAATCCCTTTCATCCAAGGAGTCTGTACATAAAATTTCAGCTCTCTGGAGTCATTGGTTCTGGAGAAGAAGATGAAAATAGCTTTTAAGGTTATGACCCCTGTGACCCACATTTGGGGTCACAGGGTCACCAAATTTACAATTTAGTATCCCCTTCAGCCAAGGAGTCTGTACATTAAATTTCAGCTCTCTGGAGTCATTGGTTCTGGAGAAGAAGTCGAAAAAGCGAAAAGTTTACGGACGGACGGACGGACGGACGGACGCCATCCCATGCCATAAGCCCATCGGGCCTTTCAGGCCAGATGAGCTAAAAATACATAAATCACTGAATAAATAGGCCTTATACAGGAATAATAACATTTTAGTCACTATGATATTTTCAAGCATGGAATTAGTTTGAAAGCTGATATGATTAAGACCAATAGTATTAGATTGAAGATTTGAGCATAGTCATTAAAGGGGTCCACCACTTAAAATCGCACCCCTGTCATGCTCTTATTTTTGGGAGTAGGGTAATGAAATTTACAAATAATAGTATCCATTCATATAAAAATCTTATTCCCAAATTTGAACTTTCTAGCATTACTGGTTTTTGGGAAGAAGACGTTTAAGGATTTAGGGTGGACCCCTTTCATGCCCATATTTGAGTGGGGACCAAGGCCAAATGAACAAACTTAAATCTCCATATAACAAATGTTATTCTGAAAATGTCAGTTTCCTTTGTCAACCTATTTCAGAAAGAAGTCATCGAAAGGTTTCAATAATAATGCCTGCCA
Source organism: Gibbula magus (assembly GCA_936450465.1). Taxonomy (NCBI): domain Eukaryota; kingdom Metazoa; phylum Mollusca; class Gastropoda; order Trochida; family Trochidae; genus Gibbula; species Gibbula magus. Next base: position 24,360,435 of record OW388297.1, read on the forward strand.
TGCCCATATGTGATGGCCGAGGGTCAACTGAACAAACTTTGATCCCCTAGGAACAAGGTACCTCCCCACAACATTTCAGCTTTGAGGGTATAGGGCGCCTGGAGGAGAAGTCGAAAATGTGAAAAGGTTATGGACGATTGTCGAACCATGGCCCATGCCATAAGCCCATCTGGACCTTCAGGAGGATGAGCTAAAAAGAACCAATTGTATTGGCTCTGTAGTCCATCAGGTTTTATGTGATTGTCTACTCTTGATGACTAACAAATGGATGCAAACATATAATTATAATCTGCTGATCTCAGTATGTCTGCACAAGATTAGAGCTTTTTCATTCATTAGAAGATGTGAACACCCTGAACCATCTTCAGAGACTTAACCTGCTGCCCACTGTGTTAAACCGCACTGTAATAACTGGAAGACCTCTTGGAGACATGGTGTCTCTTGAAGCTTTGCATTTTTATTGCTTCATTGAAGTATATCTGGTATGATCAGCGTTTGGGAAAGACACCTTTGACAATGGGTCATTTTTATTGCATCATTGAAGTATATCTAGTATGATCAGCATTTGGGAAAGACACCTTTGACAATGGGTCATTTTTATTGCTTCATTGAAGTATATCTAGTATGATCAGCGTTTGGGAAAGACACCTTTGACAATGGGTCATTTTTATTGCATCATTGAAGTATATCTAGTATGATCAGCATTTGGGAAAGACAACTTTGACAATGGGTCATTTTTATTGCTTCATTGAAGTATATCTAGTATGATCACAGTTGGGAAAGACACCTTTGACAATGGGTCATTTTTATTGCTTCATTGAAGTATATCTAGTATGATCATGCAGCGTTTGGGAAAGACACCTGTGACAATGGGTCATTTTTATTGCTTCATTGAAGTATATCTAGTATGATCAGCGTTTGGGAAAGACACCTTTGACAATGGGTCATTTTTATTGCTTCATTGAAGTATATCTAGTATGATCAGCATTTGGGAAAGACACCTTTGACAATGGGTCATTTTTATTGCTTCATTGAAGTATATCTAGTATGATCAGCGTTTGGGAAAGACACCTTTGACAATGGGTCATTTTTATTGCTTCATTGAAGTATATCTAGTATGATCAGCGTTTGGGAAAGACACCTTTGACAATGGGTCATTTTTATTGCTTCATTGAAGTATATCTAGTATGATCAGCGTTTGGGAAAGACACCTTTGACAATGGGTCATTTTTATTGCTTCATTGAAGTATATCTAGTATGATCATGCAGCGTTTGGGAAAGACACCTTTGACAATGGGTCATTTTTATTGCTTCATTGAAGTATATCTAGTATGATCAGCGTTTGGGAAAGACACCTTTGACAATGGGTCATTTTTATTGCTTCATTGAAGTATATCTAGTATGATCAGCGTTTGGGAAAGACACCTTTGACAATGGGTCATTTTTATTGCTTCATTGAAGTATATCTAGTATGATCAGCGTTTGGGAAAGACACCTTTGACAATGGGTCATTTTTATTGCTTCATTGAAGTATATCTAGTATGATCAGCGTTTGGGAAAGACACCTTTGACAATGGGTCATTTTTATTGCTTCATTGAAGTATATCTAGTATGATCAGCGTTTGGGAAAGACACCTTTGACAATGGGTCATTTTTATTGCTTCATTGAAGTATATCTGGTATGATCAGCTTTTGGGAAAGACACCTTTGACAATGGGTCATTTTTATTGCTTCATTGAAGTATATCTAGTATGATCAGCGTTTGGGAAAGACACCTTTGACAATGGGTCATTTTTATTGCTTCATTGAAGTATATCTAGTATGATCAGTGTTTGGGAAAGACACCTTTGACAATGGGTCATTTTTATTGCTTCATTGAAGTATATCTGGTATGATCAGCTTTTGGGAAAGACACCTTTGACAATGGGTCATTTTTATTGCTTCATTGAAGTATATCTGGTATGATCAGCATTTGGGAAAGACACCTTTGACAATGGGTCATTTTTATTGCTTCATTGAAGTATATCTAGTATGATCAGCGTTTGGGAAAGACACCTTTGACAATGGGTCATTTTTATTGCTTCATTGAAGTATATCTAGTATGATCAGCGTTTGGGAAAGACACCTTTGACAATGGGTCATTTTTATTGCTTCATTGAAGTATATCTAGTATGATCAGCGTTTGGGAAAGACACCTTTGACAATGGGTCATTTTTATTGCTTCATTGAAGTATATCTAGTATGATCAGCGTTTGGGAAAGACACCTTTGACAATGGGTCATTTTTATTGCTTCATTGAAGTATATCTAGTATGATCAGCGTTTGGGAAAGACACCTTTGACAATGGGTCATTTTTATTGCTTCATTGAAGTACATCTGGTATGATCAGCTTTTGAGAAAGACACCTTTGACAATGGGTCATTTTTAGGGCCTTGAGTCATATTCTAGATTTTAAATGGGCCATTCTCCTTTTTAGCAATAGTACAATTTCAAATTTTAATGGGCCTTTTTTTATCCAATGTGCAAAATGGCCCATGGCCCCTACCTTTACCAATCCCTGGGTATGTATTCTAGTGCTTACAGCAGGAGACTGGGAAACATGGCTGCAACTGTAGACCAATAGAAATACAGAACAAATACAGCTACTGTACGTGAAACCCAAGCAGCAGCCCAGTAGAGCAATACATCGTGTGGAGTTGGACCGTCTGTGGAGTATCAGTTACTTGGCTGCAGTAGATGGCCAATAGGAAGATAGTGGAAATGTGAACATTGACCGAGGAAGCAGAAAGTATGATCTATGACAACGCTAAGTCAGTGGGACACAGTACTGGTGGGCGCATAAACCAGCGGCAGGTTGGAGCACTTGTCTGGAGTTTGATGATCTATAGAACAGTTACATGACTGCAGTGGGTAACATCTGTCTCCAGCTTACATTGTGTAACCTGCTCCTGAGTACACAGCTCAGCCGATCATGGCAGGAGATGAATATGCATTTGATTTGTTTGGAAATGTGTTTATGCTTCTGTAGTATAATGAGACAAACACAACAAGAGTGTTGTACATATATGTCAAAATGAGACATCTGGTGAAATTCCATCAGACTTACATTTTAATTAACCTGTGCAAAAATAATCTTCATAAAACTCATTTAGACGACTGTAGAATAGGTATGAAATATTTCCTGGGAAATATCAAAGAAAAGGATCTACAAGACAATTTTAAATAGTATAATTTTAAGTTGACAATATACAGGGGATGACTATTTAAAGTGATTTCAAATCCAGTTTCCTTTCTGTGTGTCAAGCAAAGTTCTTAAAGGGAGACTGCGTCAAGGATAAAAATGAGTCTCATTTTTATCTAACTAAGCTGATTAGAGTGTCTGCTAACGAGTTATGCTTCACTTCACTGTCTACATGCAGAAGTTTTTATTACCAATTGCATCAATTGTCTGAAATTGGGTGTCTGTGACTTGTTAGAAGACATGTTAATTAGCATAGGTAGATACACATAATCTGATTGTTATCCTCGAAGCGGTTTCCCTTTAAATCAGTCTGATTAAAATTGACCCTGTTCCAAGGAAGACAAGTTGCAAAATATTGCATCTACCTGGAAACAAACTTCAGGAGTTTTCTCTCCACATGGTCAGATGTCAGTCTGTATAGACACATGTTCTGACACAAGTGTGTCATTATAGCCAATCATAATGCTTCCAACAAAAGCTGTCAGTGGAGTAGTTAAGGGCAAGTTACTCACTACAGTCATCAATTTGTCTGTTTCCGTCACAAAGATTCATGTAAATGAATGATTCTGAATGCATTCAAAATGGCAAGCTTTAATGTGATTAGTCTGCTAATTACTAGGTTTTGCTATCTAAACAGATGGTACTGGTGAGAGTCTTCAGACCGTTGAGACAGAAATATATCTGACCAGTTGGTATACCAGTACATATATGCAATATTTCACATCTTGTATTCCTCTTAAAAGGGTTGATTTTAATCTTTTAATTCTGCAGTGAAATGTTACCATTCAGATGACTACTCTTTGTTACCATAGCCATGCCTCAAGCACAAACATATCTTTCCTGTTGTCTAATTTAAAATGAATTGAAGCATTTTTTTTTCATATGTTTAAATTTGCCGTTTATAAATTAAGATTATGCAGTATATCTTTACTAAAAAGGATAAAACAGTCCAAAGACTTGATTATCCAAAATCATAGAAATTGGTGTCAAGTGTAAAACTACTAGCGGCCATTTTAGTGTGAACACCTTTTAATAATTTCAGGGATGTGAAATGGATCCGCATTGCTTAACTGAACCATAAACATTCGTTTTAGAACTTTTTATTGATTGAGGAAGGAGGATTGTTTGGCAGTTCTTTACCATTTTGTGAGATCTCTTTATTTCCAATAGAAAATGTGTAACAGCCCCTTTAACTGAATTTTCCAATCTATCTGGATGTTAGTTTCATGTTTAAAGTCTACATGACGAACAGCTAGCTAATAACAACGAAGTTGTGCAATCACATTTCTCTGTTCTCTTCTTTCAAGATTAATATCCTGTCTGGCACTTCATCAATCTTTGGGTTCCTATTCCAGAACACCACAGACCAACGTCTCTCTTTTTCACAAAGAAGGCTTGTTTCTTGCCAGATGAATCTATGCCTGCTTCAAATTCATGGACTTTAAGATCAACATCCCCACCATTGGATATTTTATCCAATATTGTCTTCAAATGATATCCTTTTTATTTGTACATACGTACACAAGAAGATATATACATCTTACACCCATTACATATAATTTCATTCCTATCAAAGGCAAAATTAAAGTACTAACATAATACATACAAAATGTTTCATGATAATGATGGTGCTTGATCGAGCACTTAAAGGGAAAGTTCTATCAGGGTATTATTTGTGAAAACACAATTTGATAAAGACCAGCGCATATTTAGCCAAAATTATAACAATGAGAAGTAAAGCGATTCATTGGTGCAATGAGTGTGTAATGCAGTGTAACTGGAACTACCGTTTGTTCCAGTCACGAAATTAATAAGTCCTAACAGACCTTACAAATGCTCAGTATAATAAGTTAAGGTGTTATTTTGTTTCATACCTACACAAAGACTTGCGCTGTAGGGACCCGTTTCACTAACCAATCTTAGCCTTAAGATCAATCTTAAGCCCATCTATTATCATTTGCTAAGATGAATCTTAGGGCTGTGATCGGTTAGTGGAATGGTACCCTGAACACTGTATTTGTGCTTTGTGCTAAACGTGAGAGGGAGATAAAAACAAGCTCTTTGACACCTAAATTAATGAGTACTTCAATTAGTCTGAGTCTGATTGATGTGAGAATGTAAAAGTTCTACTCCTCTTTGCTCCAGATGAATATTCAGATTACTTGAACCCAGTCATGTTTATTGGCTATAGAACCTGACTACATGCACATCGCAAACTACACAGTATATAGGCCAATGCTTTATCACTGGAAGAGGGAAAATCAAACAGGCTGGCTCACTGTCAGTGGTTCTTTCACCGAGGAAAGAAAAAAAGCTACATATCTTACATTCCTTAGAATAAGCACACCAAAACCTCAGACTAGAATCACATCGATGTTTACATCCTCATCACTACCGGTAATCATATTTGCTTATCGACAACAACTACAAATAGACCAAACGTTTATTAATGCTGAATTTTTCACCTTTATCGCTTTAAATGATGAAAATGTGATAAATCTCTGAGGACTCTTCTTTGTGCATTGACAGCAACTCCAAAATAGACTAAAAGTTTAAAAATCTTTAATTTTCCATGTTTACGTGTTAAATCTTTAAATTGTGATGTATCAAGAGAAATGCTATCCTGATTGGCACTGATATGTATACAGTATGACCAATGGTGTACAACTCTTTAAGTTCTAGTGTATCAGTATTCTCTTCCCACAGGTTACTCATTTATAGCAACCAATTTGGGAGCATTTGCTCCCTATTTTTTCAGTTTGCTCCCTGTAATTTTGAGTTAGGGGCACATATCCTTGAAAATTTGGGCTCCATTTAACAAATTCTGTTTTTTCTTCACCAAATTTAACCATTATCCATCACAAAGCTTCAAAATAGTGTTGAATATTAGCTAGCTTACAGTTTTCTGCTGTATATTAATTGATCTGTAGATAATTGCAGCGATCTCATTTTATATGTGCTCCTTGCGAATTTTCCTTTGTTAGGAGCGTGTCCGCTCCTTGAGAAAAATGTTTAGTTTTAGGGCTGCACAGGTTACTCCATTCAGTTCTTCCATCCTCATCTCTGTTGCATATGGAGTATACATTTCACGATTCTCACAAAATCCTCTGGGGGTGATAGTTTGCAACACTGGTATGTCCTTATTTTTATCCAATCAAACTTTGCTTTACATCTGAGACAGAATTCTGTCTTCCAAACATTATGTGCGCGTCATACAGATAACAGGATGACAATTCAGTTTCAAACAATGTCACTGACCACACAACTAACTTTTGATGCAACCAATCATGATTATATATTTCTAGCCCAGAAAGTGTTCCATATGCAACAGTGATTAGGATGCAAGAACTGATTTGAGTACCCTCTGCTGAAAGAGATTGATGGAACAGCAGCAACCTTCCAACTCTATCATAACAAATCATGCTTATGGACTACCACACCAAGGAAGCTCTACCAGTTAAATCTACAGATTCGTTATGCTGACACAGATCTGGGAAAGTGAGCTGAAAGCCTCTTCAAACATCAGAAAGGTTTTTTTTCCTCGCTCCAGATAAAGAGTATAACTGATACCAGTAATGCTTTTGTTCCTTGAGGAATGAACTGGGACAAAATCCCACAGGAACACAGGAATTAGTCATTTTAACAGCTGATGCCAGCTCCTTGCAGGGTATAGTGTTGCTAAAGCAGCCACAAGTGCCAAGAAAAGCCCTGCAGTGGAGCTTTTGTTGGAGCAGACGTCAAAAAGAAAACATTTTTTGGAATGACCGCTGTGAGACAGTTAGTAAGCAAAAGTTTTTCAAATATAGTTCATTTTGAAATTGATCCATATTCAACTAAAGTTAAACTGTTATCCATTTTCGGTATTTACTTCTTGGAGCATTGAATTCGAAATTATTTTTTTATTTTGATTATCATATCTGTCAACACTGATCATCAAATATGTCATTTATGAAAATATGAATTATTCATAAAGGGATAATGTGAAATTACAAAGAAAAGTAAAGATACCATTGCAGTTAGGCATTATCCAGAATGCGGGATAATGCTTTTATTAGTTAACAATTTCATCCAAATATATAAGGTAATACTGGAATTAATGTTGTATAAGTAGTTAATGTAGCAAAAGGGAAATTTACCTGTAATTTTGGATCACTATTTTATGATGGCAAGTTTCTATCGATTTGATGATGATTGTGATGGAGTTCATCACTTTCCAATATGTCCTGCATATGCTTTTAGCAATTTGTTACGTCTTGATGAGAATAAACACAGTTCCCTGGGAAACACAACAATGCATTTGTCATGACCCTACAATCAATCATTATGATATAACCGTTGTCATGGCCACAAGACAATCACTGCTCCCTGCTAGATTGTGGTGAAATAACATAATAATACACTGCAGCAAAAGTGGATGGAATTACATGCAAAAATAACTCATATCATACTTGGACGATTAAATTTACTTTTGTTACACAAATTTAGATGAATGACAAACAGTTCTACTGGAAGGAATAAAAAATTCCAAGAATATGGATGTCCATGTAAGCAGAGAATGTTGCAGTTTAATCTGACTAATGCTCAAGAAACTTTGTCATTTGTCGTCTGTTGTTGCTTGTCATCTTGTTAGGTTGTTGATAATTTTCAAATGAAATTTGATGTAAACACATTCATACAGATTTTATAACTACAACTACCACCCAAATGAAAAATTCTTGAAAAATAATAAATCATCTGTTTTCAAACAGAAGAATGAAAAATAATATTCACAGCTCAGTGTAATGAAATTCAATAATATGTTTTAGCTGATACCTAAAAGTTTTAGGCTAAAACAATATGTGTTTAATATTTCAGCAATATTTTTAAAAATTGATATCGGATCCGAACTAACTTTGTATTTTGCAAACAATGACAACAATGCATGATAAAAATATTTCATGAACCTTACAGACTTCATCAATATTTAACTGCAGAAGAATGTCTCTGTATTTCTCAGGAATGTTTCACAGGGCTACTCAGCATATATTCTGCAATGGTTCTAGTTACCCCAGTGTTGATGTGCATTATTTCAAATATATGTCAGGAGCTCTGTTATTTGGTTTTGTACACATAAGAACAGATTTTCTCATTCTAAACTTTCCACACACACACACACAAACACAGACACACAAACACAAATCAAATAAACATGTTTAAGTAAAACTCTTTTTTATAATTGTCAAATTTCTATATTACTATGTTTTCAAATGAAAATTTCATACTATATTCATACAGTTGAAAAAATTTAAATTTGCCTTCCAAATTTCCTTAAAGAAGATATTGATAACTCAAAAATAACAGTTATGTTTCCAAAATTGAACATAAGCAGAATTACAAATTCTTCATGCATAATAAACAAACAATTCTCAATGTGCAGAAATTCTGTGGTTGCCATGGAAACTACAGAGATCTAGATTAAGTTTCGAACATAAGAATACATTGGATTTGGCTGTTCTCTATTGGGAGTACCTTCAACATTGATCAAAGGCATTTTAATTCAATATATAATACTCATGTCTACCTATGACATTCAACTATGCAACTGAAGAGCAGCACAGCCGAGCTGCGGCTCAGTGGAGGTTAACCCTTCACCTACGGATGTTGGAATAGTCAAATGCAACCAGTCTGTTACCATTGGACAATCTAGATAATTCCTTTGTTATCAAATTGTGATCTCTGTATATGTGCCATTTACAATATTTTAGCACAAAATAATTCAGGTGTTAATGTTACCTTAATCATTTGTCTATCTTCAATTAATCTTCCAATTTCAACTCCCTGCATAACTTGTAACTCGTGCTGCCACACGGAGCAACTGGAATTGGAATTGGCTAGTCATAGTCTACTTAGATGACAGGCTATAGAAACTTAGAGGTCGACCTCTATTACAATCTCAACTCCCTGGGAATCATTCAACTTATGCTCTCACAAGGACCAGTGGGATGGACATTGTTGCGAATACTAGGTGAGGACCAGACACTGGCCACCCTTCTCATCTTCACGATTGTTGATGTCAACGTCACCTGAAGGCACAACAGCCCCTACTACCAAGGTGAAGGTTGGCATAGGTATTCATTCCCCTGTAATATTCACAGTCTCACCTCTAGTACGCTGTGGCATGGTATAGAGCTGTATTGCACTAGGTTATCTGGTGAGATGATGACATCAGGGTCCCATCAAGGAAAGAAATGATGTCATGAACCTAGGTAGTCACTAGAACCTACAGACCTGTCTTGAAATCTTCTCTATCGTTTATCATGTCAAAATTTACGATATAAGTAATAAAGAAGCTCACGTTTTAACTTTTCCCCGAGAAAAACGCAACCTACTAAATATTGCTGGCTCATCTTGATTGTTCCTTTATCTATAGTATCCAACTAACTGGACAAACATCTCTATCAACCCTTATCAAGGTTATCAATATTTTATACAGTATGACACCTCACGTACAGGTCACAACATGACTTATAGTAACAACTAAATACCTATATACTCACACTGACAGTGAGATGAAAAGTTAATTGATTATCCATGAACTTTCAATTGTCTATTACAGATCAGCAAATCTTTGAAATAGATCAAACATTCCAAACTCATTCCTTAGAAATAGGATACTAATACATTATGAATTCTTAACTCAGCGATAGATAAAGATAAAAATATAAGATAAATATCCTGAGCAATGATGTACAAAGCTATTAGTTCCAACATAATGGTAAATGCAATGTAATGACTCTCACTTACATCCAACTCAATCCTAAGATTGCTTTGCCTTATTACATTAGCTAACATCTACATGAAGTGCTTTTGAAGATTACATTCTGATAAGAGTTCAAAGAATCTTAAAGTTAATAAAATGAGTTACTCTCACGAGTGCCTTTTTGAAAGTATAACTTTCTAAATAGATATAACATAACTATAACATTACTAAATACATCCTAAAACTACACAAATTACACAAGATTGAATATATTCAATGAGTAAGAAGATGAACATTACTGACGAGGAAATTCATGAATATTTTGTGCATGAATTAATACAAAAGTCTATCCACACCTTTGACCAAAGACATCAAGAAGCCAAGAGTGCCTAAAATGAACAGCCAGCATGACAGTATTTATATTTATCACAATGACATTCAGCCACACCAGAGAATGTTGTATGAACTTCTATTCAGTAAGCGGATAACGCACAGACATCACTATAGCAACAGTGCCTGCAATTTAAGATAACGGTATAACCGTAACAGCAGTCATCTGTTTCAATGAATACTGTAAGAAATGGAAAGAGAGATAACACCATAAATAAAAGTATTTATATTAATCACACTGACTTTCATTGGTTTCAATGAATATACTGCAAGAAATGGTATCGATATTTGAAAAGCAGAGGAAATATTCAATACTGTAAGAAAAGGTACCAAAATTCGAAAAGCAGAGGAAATATTCAATACTGTAAGAAAAGGTACCAAAATTCGTAAAGCAGAGGAAATATTCAATACTGTAAGAAAAGGTATCGATATTCGAAAAGCAGAGGAAATATTCAATACTGTAAGAAAAGGTACCAAAATTCGAAAAGCAGAGGAAATATTCAATACTGTAAGAAAAGGTACCAAAATTCGTAAAGCAGAGGAAATATTCAATACTGTAAGAAAAGGTATCGATATTCGAAAAGCAGAGGAAGTATTCAATACTGTAAGAAAAGGTATCGAAATTCGAAAAACAGAGGAAATATTCAATACTGTAAAAAAAGGTACCAAAATTCGAAAAACAGAGGAAATATTCAATACTGTAAGAAAAGGTATCGAAATTCGAAAAACAGAGGAAATATTCAATACTGTAAGAAAAGGTACCAAAATTCGAAAAACAGAGGAAATATTCAATACTGTAAAAAAAGGTACCAAAATTCGAAAAACAGAGGAAATATTCAATACTGTAAAAAAAGGTATCGAAATTCGAAAAACAGAGGAAATATTCAATACTGTAAGAAAAGGTACCAAAATTCGAAAAACAGAGGAAATATTCAATACTGTAAAAAAAGGTACCAAAATTCGAAAAGCAGAGGAAATATTCAATACTGTAAGAAAAGGTATCGAAATTCGAAAAGCAGAGGAAATATTCAATACTGTAAGAAAAGGTATCGAAATTCGAAAAGCAGAGGAAATATTCAATACTGTAAGAAAAGGTACCAAAATTCGAAAAGCAGAGGAAATATTCAATACTGTAAGAAAAGGTATCTAAATTCGAAAAGCAGAGGAAATATTCAATACTGTAAGAAAAGGTACCAAAATTCGAAAAGCAGAGGAAATATTCAATACTGTAAGAAAGATACCAAAATTCGAAAAGCAGAGGAAATATTCAATACTATAAGAAAAGGTACCAAAATTCGAAAAACAGAGGAAATATTCAATACTGTAAGAAAAGGTACCAAAATTCGAAAAGCTGAGGAAATATTCAATACTATAAGAAAAGGTACCAAAATTCGAAAAACAGAGGAAATATTCAATACTGTAAGAAAAGGTACCAAAATTCGAAAAGCTGAGGAAATATTCAATACTGTAAGAAATGGTATCCAGAGAGGAGAACTATTCAATAGTTTGAAGACTATTTATCCCCTCTTCCGTTGGAGTTGAGAGAAAGTCATTACCGCCAGATGGTTCTAATGTGTTTCCCCGAGTCCTTGATGGCGGATGTCCGGTCAATGAGAGCAAGACACACAAGCTACGACTAAGTCAGTAGGTTTAATGGTCAGCTAATTCAAGACAGGATCTGCCAATATAAGTCACAACTAATCCTTTTCCGAAAGGTAAATCTGAACCTTTGGATAAAATTTAACATATGCCCGATTTGGTCTGTCATATAACCTTTGAACTGCTGGCTTTTGATAGGTTGCATTGCAGGACTCATAACTGATAAACAGGAGAATAAGCGCAGTTTGGTCGGCATTGAGAGGCATAAACTAGAATACCACTCAAATGGCAGGTAAAATGTTAAATTGAACTTTAAATATCAACATTTTGAGAGATGCTTATTTTATAACAAGTATTTAAGAAAGACAACTAACACAAATGAAGAAAGCAGAATGTTAAAGGAAAATATTTTCTATAAGGTTAATTTTTGTTTGTACTAGATCAAATGTTATATTGTTTTGTACTTGGCAATAGTAAAATAATACTACCGGTATAAGATAATAATATAAGATTATTGATTCAAAATTTGACTTCATATTTATCATTAGATATCATATGACAGACTTCATGACATGAACACTTGTAAATGTCAATCTATTCATGTCGGCAACTGACAAATGTCAACACACAGTGCTTATATCTATACCTACGTTATACGATATGTAAGGACATTACCTACCCATAAATCTTCATAACGCAGCATCGATTTCTGCATCAGTATAAACATGCCATAAACTACACCCATAAGAATATTATCAGATCGATACACTGGATATAGGACCGTGACTATAATAAATCACTTCAGTATAAATACTGTCATCCTGCTATTCAATAACACCTGGCATGTCTATAGTAAATGGGAGTACAGTGGGTCGTGTAATCACATTAACAATCCCCCTGACCGAGGGATGATCACATAAACTACGATTTGTCAGTGGAGCAAAGCTTGGGATGCTCTAGCAGTCATTCCCTACAGAAACAGACTAAACACTTAACAAAATCAACTCTACTTGATTTGTCCAGGGCATACTAAAGTGTCAAACACGCCCCCGTGACCAGAGGGTTTCAATTACTTGAACAGTATATGAAATAAGCGTGAAGAGTAGTCAGCAAAAGGATTTTGTCAGTTTAAAAGGAGGGTTCTATCGGGTATTTTTTGTGGAAACGGAATTCGAGAGGATATACCTGTTTTAACATATATGTTATTTATACATGATTAAAACACAGTCAAATTGAAAGATACCAACAAAGGTAATATTTTGATGACTTTATATCTCACAACTTGATAAACACTAGCGCACATTTGTTTAAAAATAAAAACAATGAGCACTGAAAACATTCATCGACACTGCGAGTGGGGGAAACATCGCTACAGCATAACTGCAAATTGTTTATTAGTTTTATCACATGTTATGTATTACTAAGTAAATACTCTATCAGTGTATGTCTCTTATTATAAAAAATTGTAAAGTTAGATAAAATATAGCGTGTTTTCATTTCACGTAACGCAAACAAATCCAAGATGGCGACAGAACCTTTCCTTTAAATGGCAAAATTAAATAAAATCCTCAAAAGTGACCAGCCTGGACCAAAAATTACCAGGTTATGGGACGGGCCTTGTTTCATACACTGGTATATCTCAATATACAGAAATTTAAGTTATAAACGCTCTCTCCCCAATAAGACCGCAGTTGGTGTTCAAATGAAGTTCTTTGGAAATTGAAATCACATTAGCACTCTCAATGAGCTGGAGAGCACAAGGGAACATCACATCACAACATGGTCACACAATTGCCAATCTAGCCTCAATAGCTTAATGTAATGACCATTTTTTTTACCTCAATTGAATTACTGTAAGGACCAAATCAGCTATGTTTCATTGAAAGAAAAGTACAGTTATTTCCCTGGATGTATTGCCGATGGATTGTAGATAGCAACAGTTTAATCCTGTTCTTGCAAGTCTAGAAATAAATCAGGATGGCCTCTCTTTAATCAGTGGTCAATCTAACTTCAATAGTTTTAATTAATGTAAGACCAAATCAACTTTGTTTTAATGTTAGTTATTTATAAAGATGTAGTGTTGGACAGGAAATAACGACAGTTTAAACCAAGTCTTCCATCTAACATTGTTCCATTTGTGATAACACTACCTTCAACAGTACAAATTCTTGTACTTTTTCAGGTCAAGTCCCTATGCAGGATTCGAACCCACACCCTCAGATTAAAGCAACTATCGTCAACATTGACTGTACCAACAGCTTACCACACGACCACAGGGCCTCGACGTGGCCAATTTCAGATAATTCTCTTTATTATATGAATCATCAAATAATTTGCCAAGGTGATGAATGCTTTAATCATTAAAGAGAAACTGAGATTTCTCATAAGACCATTGTGTAAAATTAAATCTTATTGACCTGAATGATATCTAATATTAATCTCCACTGATACGGCAATGATAGGCAAACAAATACTGAAGATCAAATTTCAGGATTTAACACTGAAGAGGTGATTAGTAACTCTACGGCAACATTTCCCTGTAAAACTGATATAACTGTTTATTATATGACGAGCAATGAAATACTGGGATTTATCAGTGAAATAAACAATCTATCAAGCTACAGTGAAAATAAATTATATTTTCATTGCAATCAGTGACTGATATAATTTGACGTCATAAAACAATGGTCTGAAGCAGTGAATTGGCTTATGACATCATAGTGTTACTGTTGTGACTGTCGGTATGACCCTTTTCGGACGCAATTACAAGGATAACATAATATAATAAATAGAATATTCGTCAATTCTTGACAAATACCATGTTTATCTCATCTCGTGAGGTAGGAAAGATATATATTTTCACTCATGGTTGCGCCACTTGTGAAAATACAACTTTTCTACCTCACTCGATGAGATAAACATGGTATTAGTCAAGAGGAGACAGATATCCTCTATATCTCCCCCTGTATCTTTTCCTGAGACTTTGATTGGAGAAAATGGATAGATCAAACTAAGTATACTGAACTGCTCAAGTGTATAATTGTAATTATAATGTTGTCAAAAACAAATTCTCTATTATTGGTCTATGATGAAAGTAGAAAAAACTGTTGTTAGCAAGTTATAGTTAAAAGGAGGGTTCTATCGGGGTATTTTTTGTGGAAACGAAATTCGAGAGGATATTCCTGTTTACACATATATGTTATTAATACATGATTAAAACACGGGCAACTTGAAAGATACTAATGAAAGTAATATGTTGATGACTTTATATTTCACAAATTGATAAAGGCAAGCGCACACTTGTTGAAAAATAAAAACTATGAGAACTGAAGCCATGCATCAGCGCTGCGAGTCGGGAAAACTTGGCTACGGTCTAACAGCATATTATTTACTAATTTTATTATGTGGTATATGTTACTATGTGAATTTTCTATCATTGTATATATTTTATTTTTTAGAAAGTGTAAACTTGGGTTAAATATAGTGTTTTTTTTCATTTCACGTAATGCCAAGAATCCAATATGACGGATGCTGCCGCTAGATCGGCGATAGAACTTTCCCTTTAACTCTGCCTCACACAAAAAGAGTTCTATGTCTTAACCTTTTCAAAAACATAATTACATGGATATGAAACACGTGCCAACATAGTGCAATTTGTACTACTGCAGATAGTGTGATCCTAAATTTAATGATAGTTTTCTTTAATTTGTCATTTAATAACACTTTTGGAATGGCTAGTTTTCAAACCTTTTCATATCCTGTTTCTTGTAAATGTCATTTTTCTGCCCACGCAGACTAAAAAGACATAATATGCTTGCCATGTAGTCATGATAGTTAAACTATGAATATACTTCTTATAATTGAAAGATTTATACACCTTGCTCCAGAGATATGGCATGTAATAATTAAATTCACTTGTCCATGAATGATTGAACTGAAGTGACCTCGGTTTGTGTGCATAAATTCTCATCCTAAAAGTAATAAAGTTATTAAGTCTCATACACTGACTGACACTGCTCGATTCAGTATGCATGGTCTGTCTGAACCTCAGAAACTTCAATACACTTCTTGACTCTCTGTACTTTAACCCTAGAGCTGCCAGAGGCAACCAAAGCAGCTGTGTGTATTTGATCAAATGAATAAAAATATCACATTCACTCTCTCGAATGTTGATATCTGCGTTGGAAAGAGGTTGTACTTATATCCAGATATTCTCCTGGTATGTTTATCACATCATATCTGGTCTTCAGGGTTAATCCTGAATTATTATTGCAACTGAGTTATAATTCCTGAAAATTGGCCCCTCTGGAATGGTTAAGCACCAGGGCCCCATTCCACCGGCAATTGTAAAGTTATAATCAATTGTAGCTGATTCTTTGACACTGGTTGCAATTAATTGTAGCTGATTCTTTGACACTGGTTGCAATTAATTGTAGCTGATTCTTTGACACTGGTTGCAATTAATTGTAGCCTTACAATAGATTGTAAGTGTTCTGAGAAACGGCACCCAGGTATATTCTGCAGGTTAAATGTTAACTGATGGCAGCATCAAGGGCACTATACTAACCTTGCAGCAGCACCTATACTCACATGTCTCTATGAAGCAGTTATCGGTTCTGCCTATTCTATCTCACAGGAGGAAATCAATACAGAGTGTGGTCACAGCTGCATCACTGCATCGCGGTGTGGAATCTCAATCGTACTAGTTTGCATCAATTCAAGACAACATACTCTTCCGATTACACTTGTTTTTACATAACATTAGCCAGTGTTTGAAAACAAGGCTCCTTCGACAGCCAATAACCTGGTTAATTTTTCTGGTGATTTATAAAACTTTAATTTAATTATGCCATTTAGATTGACAAAATTATACTTTCAGGTTGGCTAGTTATCGAGTTATTTCATATATTACATTAGATCTTCTTGTCACTAAAAGAGATATTCACGCCTATTTTCAAAACATATTGATAGTGGTGAGAAGAATTGGGGTTTAACACCGCTTTCACCATCTCCGACACCCTGCAGTTTGGATCTGCAAATGGTGATTGTAACAGTACAAATGACTTGAATTCCATACATCAGTACACAAAACATTGCTAAAGTTATTAGTGTTGTTCAGCTGAGCAAGCACACAACTATCTTTGGTAGACTGGGAAGATTGTGACATCTGTTTACCTAGATAAATTGCAACAAAGCTATTTCAAAATGCAACTACGATTGTTCATAGTATTCAGATCATCACAAGTCTCAATAGGACATTATTGATTACATTTTTCCCCCCCTTCGAGTTAATGAAAATATTCCTGAGGTGGGAGTCACAATGGCGACAGTATAACACTTAATTGATACAACTGTAGCTTCCTAACACCAGTCTGGTTACAACATATCATCATTACAAATTCATTTCACGTGTGTACTGATAAAAAAAAGGCCATTGGCTCTGTAGATCACAGGTTTTATAAACAATTCAAAATGTCAACTTCTAGGTAAGAGGTACAACAGGGACACATTTTCATTTCATCAGAAGTACATTTGGAAGTGCTGCTATTATACAATATGGAACCACATGCATTCATACAGACTCATAGTCTTGGTAAGCACATGGATGGTTGACTGATTGATTCAATATTTATTTTTACAAATAGCAATAATTAAACTGCTAAAAAAGTGATGCACCAATGCACAAGAAACATTTCACTTTTTTGGCTCATCAGGGCTTATGGCATGGTGTCCGACGTCTGTCTGTCCATCCATCCAGCAACAATAACTCTAGAGAGCTGAAATTTCATGTGCAGACTCCTTGGCCTATGAGGATGCTAAATTGTATATTTCGTGACCCTGCACATGTGACCCAAAAAAAAGGTCTAGAAAGCTGAAATGTTGTTCACAGATTCCTCGGCCAATGGGGATTCTAAATTGTAGATTTGGTGACCCATGATTACTTCAAATAGGGTCACAGGGGTCATCATCTAAAAACCTATTTTCATCTTCTTCTTGAGAGCTGAAATGTTACATACTCCTTAGACAATGGGGATTCTAAATTGTAGAACCTATTTTCGACTTCTTATCCGGTATGAAAAACTCTAGAACAAGCTGAGAACAATTTATTTTGGTTTTGCAAACAATACAAATCCTGATGAGCTACAGAGTCCATGGCTCTATTATAATTATAGTAGAGATGGTTGTGAAAATGACTCCAGCAAGATCAAACCTTGGGACCAACTGACAGAAGTCAGGGGGACATTTTATCTCACCTTGCCAGCAACATTTAACTTCAACCATCTACAAAAAAAACTTTAGGCTAATATATTTGGTCTAAAAGACACCCACATTCTGTTTTTGGAACCACTTCTTGCCTTGGCGCCTGCTATAAAGTTGCATTTACAACCTACAAGCACACAGTTTTGTGACTGAAAATACACTCAAGATTTTGTATTCGTTATTTCTCAATAAAATCAAATTTTATGTACAAATAATATAATTTACATTAAGTGAAAGCCAGTTGATTTCTGATTCAGAAAATGTTAACTTATTCCTGATTTACAGAACTTCGTCACACACTTTTTCCCATGTATGCCAAAGGGTCAAAAGTCACTGATGTTTCAATATATCAAAACCTTTTCAGCTGCAAATGCAGCATGACCATATTTTCAGTTTAGTTTGTTGTAATAAAAAATATTATTTATATAGTAAACTGTATTCAACCCTTTGCCAAGTAAGCCTATTATAGGCCTGGCTGTCAATAATCTGATGGATACAATTACTGATGACTCAGCTTGTAGTCAAACTTTCGATGAGACATTGTGTTCATAATCTGTAACCTGCTTAGGTGTATTTAGTGTGAAAGCATGCGTAGAATAAGTTGAATAACTACATGTCAGTTTCACATATTTGTGATATAAATAGGTGGCACTTTTTTTATGGTTAAAATGGAAATGACAGTAATATGATAGATGTGTTAACAGATGAAACCCAAATATATGTAGTAGTTCCTCCAAGATATAAAAGTGCATTTTCATTTTATCGGGAGTTGTGGAATGGACTATGTAGATTAATGGTTAGACAAGTAATAAATCTAAGAATCAGTTACCAGGGAGATATTACCTAACTGGAATCAGAGTACCCGATTTTGCCTCTTTTGAATAATCTTTAAACAAGACTGATTTAGAAATCATATTCATGATTATTACTTTTTATTGGATACAATTGACAAATGATTTCAAATATGTGTTTTGACTGAAGTTGATTACATCTAATTTGTAAATAAATATTATGATATAATTGTACACTTACAGTTACAGTAAGGTAGGCCTACCGGTATTCAAAAACAAACAAGAATGTATAAAGGAGTACATTACATATTATGAACAAAATGTTAATTATCAGAGTGAAATTTGTTCTCCAGCAATTGTAAGATCCTAATGTAAATAGTTTAATGCCATCTCCATTAGACATTGCATCAACTATTCACGAATATTGGCATAATTCATAATTTCATATAGGATGTCTATGACGAAATATATTGACGAGAAATTGTAAATTATAATTGCAAGTAAAGGAAATCATTTGATCTCATATAAACATAAAAATACTAGGCCCTAAATGGTATTATTTATTAAAATACCATTTTTAACAGACATATTTACTGCAGCAGGAAGTGTAATTGATGTTATTATTCATTATATTATTCAACATCTTAGACAGATAATTGATGAGTGAATTTATAAATAACCTACAAACTTTATACATGATTTTAATAATAATAAAAAATTAACATGATGACATAATTGTAAACAATCATTGAATATTTATAATTAGAAAAAAACTAAAAATATGTCATTAACTTAGAATAATGACATCATATTTACAATGCACACATGGAACAGTAGCAGATGATAGAGAGATAATGAATTGGAGATGCCAAATTATTCCACTCTCACTGCATGACATAATGTTGATTTTTCACCCAGAGGGTGAACGTAGTAAAATAGTCATTTGAAGAGAGAACTTACCTAAGGTTGAGCTATGTGCGTGATGACTAAACCGGTGGAGAAATTATATTCTGAGAATATGTTGATGTTCCGGAAGAGAAGTGGCGTATAGGTCACATGAACAAATCACGTGATCGTCTGTTTACGTTCCATCTGTCACCAACATGAAACCGGTTTGACATTTATTTTGACGTTTACACAACAACATATCGTTATTTGATACTGAGAGATGCAACCTTACCTTAAATATGATGGTTGTAATTGCCTCGGATTGTCATGAAAATTACGTCCAATCTCATTTTAATCGGATAGCACAAGATGTATCATATGATCTTGAACGTTATATTGCGTACTATGCCACGAGGGATAGCCGATGTATTCCGAATGATATGTTTGTTATAAAAGTGGGAACGTCGGAATATGAATGCACCATAAGAGGCATATCATTTTCAAAGATATGATAATATTTTTGGTCATTACATTTTTTGAAAGATACATTTCAAATTTCTGTCAATTATGTTACTTTTTTCGTAATATTTGTTTTGGTTTGACTTCAACCACTCATAACCAGATACCTTTATGGTCTCTGCCTAACACTATTTCGTTTTAACAGAATCCACATTTTCACAAAACCCAGAAAAAATCACATTGGAAAAGGTAAATAAAATCAAACCATTATTTACATTCTTTAAAGTGACTTATAGTAAGTTAATAACAATATTCCTTCAATCTGTCTATGGTTAAATTATTTTTCTTTCTTCGAATGTAGCTAAAATAAGGATGTCAACATCAATTTGAGCTGTTTCTTAGTAGTTACAACTGTATTGTTCGGTTTTCGATCAAGGATGGCAGTAGGCCTACTGCACTTGCCGGGCGCTAGTAACTGCACTACCAACCCTTAGGCTAGACAAACTAACCCTAAGAGATCGTCGAAACGGATCCAATGGTTAAAGATAGTCTTCTGATATCCAAGGGCTAAAGAAGACTGTCTAACTGGAATCCAAGGGTAAAAAAGATCGTACGAAATTACAAAAATTTATGTGCGCCCGCGGTAAAGTGCAGTGCAGCCGTTTTGCTCTTAATTTGGTGAAAATATCTTAAACTTGTGCAATGTCAGATACACAGAATTTTTTTTTATCTTGATCGTTATAAATATCCAGAGCAAAAACAGAAGTGGTTCACCACCTAGAATAGGCCTACCATCCTCGATAATCCAGCGCTATTGTTCCGATAAATCTACACACAAGCGCTGGAAAACAGTAAGGGTATTTATCCTTAACCAAGTTACCTCCCTTCGCAATGACTCAGCGAAGCGCTTGCTTTCTAACAATCAATGAGAACACTTGAAATCAAGAGTGAAATAACAAGCACTTTCGTGTCAGGATCTTGGCTTTCGCAGATGATTGGGAACGCCTGGTAGCACAGGGTTTTTAATAATTTACCTCCACCCGTTTTGATGGACATGAATACACCCTTCTTCTCGTACAGACTTCTTAAAACTTTCTTTTGAGTTTCTGTCAGGTTTTCTACGCTGAATGTGTTACAAACTTTATCGTAATCGAGTGAGTCGGGTGCAGCTAAGTTTGTTTCTATAAACAAATGTAGTGATGCGTTTTGATTGGTCGAGTTGTTTACGCAGATAGTGTCTGCGTTTGGTTTCAGATTGGATAACATGGACCCAAGAGGAGGTTACAAGGTTAGGGATAAATACCCGTACTGTTTTCCAGCGCTTGTGTGTAGATTTATCGGAACAATAGCGCTGGATTATCAAGGATGTAGGCCTACATGCTAAAGATTAAACCTAAACCTAGACGATGTAATGCTCGCCGTGACTATATCCGGTAAACCTCCGTTCCCACAACGAGGTGCCGTCCTATCTAAAAAGCTTGATTTTCTCAAATGAAGCGCTTATTTATTCTTATACACAAAAATTAATAAAATCCAAACTGTTCATGACGATAATTTAACTAGGAGATTTTGATTATGACGCTAACGAGGCCATAAATTGCCATAAATATTCAATTTGAAATACAGGTAAGTAAGTACAGTAAGTAAATCTTAATTTAAGTATCCTTGAAGCTGGTGACAGCATTTGCAGAGTGAAGAAGTAAAAGAATCAAATGAAAAATTTTTTCATGAAATGATATCCACCTAATACATGTATTTCAAATTTCAATTCCATTTTATTTTCACAATTGTATTGTTTGTTATTTTAATTATGGCAAGTTCCAATGCGAAAACTATTAGGCAGTTTAATATCTGTAAATATTACAATAATTTGGAAATTGGTGGAGAAAATATAAACCAAACACAAAGAAACTTTAGCATAAGTTTACTTATCCATGAAAGATATATACTGTATATGAGCAATGTATTGATAATTGTAACAAAAGCACATCTTACATGCATGTATCTGTTGATAACAACTGAGTTTATGGATGAATAAATTAAGTTAATTAAAACTATGTAAACAAATTTATTTCTTTAAATCTAAGTACAAAAGTTTATTAAGAAATTTCAACAATAGTGGTTATGTCATGGTAATGTATAAATTTAATTATATATTGTCTTTGGTAATGTAATGTCATTCTCTTTCCACAATGACATTTTATAAAGTGTTATCCCACAATGAGTTTAACTGGCTTTCTTTAATAACATACATTTATGATGAATATTGTGATATAAATATCAAATGAAGTTTTAAATAAATATAATATTCACTTAATCTGGGAAAAAAATCAGTACTTAATTACATTTTGATAGAATTATGGTCACATATAATTCCCATCAAATACCACATGATAACGTTACTTGGAATAATTTCTGGATTTGTTGACGATCAAGGAGCATTGTGTTGACACAGTGTTATTACAAAAAGTACATGTTGAGTTTGGGTCAATTTGACATCCCATATCTCGTAGTTTTCTCTACAAAGTGTCAACTGTCACTGCTTGAACAACTGTAATTGAATCGATGTTTCATTTATTATTACAAAGATTTAGTTTTCAAAATGGATTCTTACTGTCTCCAGTTTTGAAACTCGAAATTATTAGTCTAAGAGTGGGAGATTTGTTTTCCTTGAGAGGTCAAGTCATAATTGCAGTGTTCTTTCCGGTTCGGTGCGCATGCACAATCGATGAAAAAACAAACGAAATCGTAAACTTACACCTTCTAAAACATTACTAATTAAAACATTATTATGACACCGAGAGGTTTGATTTAATTAAAATCAACAATTTATTTGATGAAAAACACGGGGGTAAAAATTTGTGTGTGAATTTGTAGTGTTTCTTAGTAATTAATAGCCAAAGGCCAATTAGGATCAAAATCGGGCCCATTTTTCAAATCGTCGATTTCGGCAAATTATTGGAAAAATAATGCAAATAATAAAAAATACACTGACTGGATGATTATATTTCATAATTTTACATTGGTATATGACAATAATTTGATCGGAAAACTCCTATTATTTCTTTATTTCGACTTTGAAAATTTCAGAGGAAAATTTCCACTTTTTTCAATGCGAGGCTCCTCGTCTCTGTAACAGCGGAGTGTAGCCCAGTGTAGAGGAGCTTGACCGAGGCGAACACGATCGTCTACCCTAAACCCTAATATTACCCTAACTAATATATGTCATGCCGGTGTTACGAATATGGATGGCGAACCAATTCTATAGTTATACCTAATATCCTTATAATTCTAATATTCTGAGTATCAATTTAGCTTGCTTTGGGTATATATATGTTTAAATCATTTCACAAACTTTAAATCAAAAGAATCCTTGATCCTGGTAAAGCAGTCAAAGACTTACTGTTCCATACAATCCTAAATCAATAAACCAAAAAATGGTATTTTTTTACCCCTGCTGTTCTTTTCATTTCAGAACAATAATGAGTTATTATCCTTTGGAAGATGATGTGTATCAGACTGGTCATCCCTTCGATGACAGAAGAGGGGTTTATGAAGCAGATAGACCTCACTTTGGACATGGAGACATTGTAGAAAGAGACATGGCCAGAGAGAATGAATATTATGATAGAAGAGACATGTATATGAGGAGAGAAGAGCTTGTAGAGAGAGATGAACTTGATAGGTTATATGAGGACCAGAGGGCCAGACATATGATGGATGAGAGAGATCGATTGGTGGAAATAGACAGAATTGAAAGAGATCGAATGGAAATAGATAGAATTGAAAGAGATCGAATGGAATTAGACAGAATTGCAAGAGATCGAATTGATTTAGACAGAATTGAAAGAGATCAAATGGAAATAGACAGAATGGAAAGAGCTTATTATGATGAGTATATGGAAACTAATAGAATGGAACGTGAGAGAGAAAGAATATTTGAAGACAGAGAAAGAGGAATTACTGGAGATGAAGACTTTGAAATGGATGATAGACAGCAAGACAGGTTTGGTCAAATAAGATTCTACTTGATGCTAAGTACACCTGCTCCTCCGGTCCTTGTGTAGGCTCAGAGACTATATATAAAAATTGGTCGTGTGTATTTTAAACTTGAAAATAAAGAATGTTGTAAATTGTTGGTTTTCCATTTGTGACAATATAACAACAATGAAGGCATATGATATGAAAGATTAAAATTCTTTAAAGGACCATGTTTTACTGAGCACAAAAATGAATCAAATTTTACTCATCAGACCATTTCCCAATACCTACATTAGCTGGTCAATTGGCATGATTCCAGAATTAGAGACAATTAGAAACATTACATACAGGTGTGACATGTAAAATGTATTCCAGCAAAGGTATTATTATTATTATTTCATTATAACAAACCCAATGTCTATTTGATAAAGGGTTAAGGAAAAAGGAATTATGTGCAACTGATTCAATTTCCGGTATTTCTGATATATTTTCATTAAATTTCAACAACTAGATTCGTTAGAAGTAAAAGGATGCACGAAAGAAGCCAAGGTGAAGGACGTGGGCGCCAAGGGAAAGGTCGTGGTAATCAAGGACAACTGAAGGTATCAAGAGACAGATCTGCCAGAGGTGGAAGACAGTTTCATGGCAACAAGAACCAAAACTTTAAGGAGAAATTTGTCCCAAGTAAAGCATCATCCGTTCACAGTCGTGAGGGATCTGTCAGAAGTAATGAGAGATCGCCAGCACGAGGAGTAGCCAGGGTATTTTTTTTTTTTTTTACTTTTCTCTATCTCCGTTAACATCTTATTCCAATACTTATTTTTATTTTAATGATGTCTCATATTTTAAATCAACCCAAAACAGACATAATCACTTGTAAGAGGTATGACAATTCAGTTTTGTGTCGATTCCCGATTTTAATCCCAATTTTAGAATTTCAATTTGATTCAATACAGTTCAATTGATTGTTTCATCCACTGCACCAGAACTCAAGTCAGATACAGACTGAATTTGAAATAAGGTTAAATAAAACTAAAATGTTTTGCATAATTCATAACTGACTGCATGTGAAGTTTTACACCTTTAATGCAATGTATCAAAAACTAGTAAATGTTTTCAAGTATAGAGGCAAAGTCTTATTTTTTCTGTACCTCTTGAAATTTTGTTTTGCTTCTTAGAAAAACAGTTTGGAGATTGACAGCACATCTGAAAACATATTTATTTTGAGGTATGTTTTGTAGGCGACAAAGGCGACAGCGGCTTCATCTGTGCATGAAGATCCGTGGACCCAGTGGAAGTCAGCTAAAGCTTCTCCCTCTGTGTTGCTAATCGGACTCCCTGTCGGGACTGACGAACTGGATGTGAGAAGTATTCTTTTTTATCTTAAAATATTTTTATTAGGTCATTTATTATGGTGTATGTGTTCGGCAAAAGCATGAAGACCTACTGTCATTATAGTGTATGTTTTCTTATCATTGTTTAACCCTTTTTAGCTCATCAGGCCTGAAAGGCCCGATGGGCGCATGGCATGGCATGGCGTCCGGCATCCGTCCATCCGTCGGTAAACTTTCGCTATTTCGACTTCTTCTCCAGAACCAATAACTCAAAAGAGTTGAAATTTTATGTGCAGACTCCTTGGCGAATCGGGGTTCTAAATTGTAGATTTCGTGACACCGTGACCCCAAATGGGGTCACAGGTGTCACAACCTTAAAAACCTATTTGCATACTCCAAAGGGAGTTGAGAATGAAAAAGGAACGATGTTGGTCCTTACACCAGGGTAATAATGTGTGTAGCGCTTTGAGCATGGCCCTTTGTGTTGTGGAGTTCAGCGCAATATAAGTATCCTCATTATCTTCTTCTCCAGTTCCAAAAGGTCTAGAGAGCTGAAAAGTTGTGTGTAGACTCCTTGGCCCACGGGGATTCTAAATTGTAGATTTCGTGACCCCGTGATCCCAAATGGGGTCACGGGTCACATCCTTAAAAACCTATTTTCATCTTCTTCTTCAGTTCCAAAAGGTCTAGAGAGCTGAAAAGTTGTGTGTAGACTCCTTGGCCCATGGGAATTCTAAATTGTAGATTTCGAGACCCTGTGACCCCAAATGGGGTCACAGGGGTCACAACCTTAAAAACCTATTTACATCTTCTTCTCCAGTTGCAAAAGGTCTAGAGAGCTGAAAAGTTGTGTGCAGACTCCTTGGCCAATTGGGATTCTAAATTGTAGATTTTGTGACCCCATGACCCCAAATGGGGTTACAGGGGTCACATCCTTAAAAACCTATTTTCATCTTCTCCAGTTTCAAAAGGTCTAGAGAGCTGAAAAATTGTGTGCAGACTCCTTGGCCAATTGGGATTCTAAATTGTAGATTTTGTGACCCCATGACCCCAAATGGGGTCACAGGGGTCACAGGGGTCACATCCTTAAAAACCTATTTTCATCTTCTTCTCCAGTTCCAAAAGGTCTAGAGAGCTGAAAAGTTGTGTGCAGACTCCTTGGCCAATTGGGATTCTAAATTGTAGATTTTGTGACCCCATGACCCCAAATGGGGTTACAGGGGTCACATCCTTAAAAACCTATTTTCATCTTCTCCAGTTTCAAAAGGTCTAGAGAGCTGAAAAATTGTGTGCAGACTCCTTGGCCAATTGGGATTCTAAATTGTAGATTTTGGTGACCCCATGACCCCAAATGGGGTCACAGGGGTCACATCCTTAAAAACCTATTTACATCTTCTTCTCCAGTTCCAAAAGGTCTAGAGAGCTGAAAAGTTGTGTGCAGACTCCTTGGCCAATTGGGATTCTAAATTGTAGATTTTGTGACCCCATGACCCCAAATGGGGTTACAGGGGTCACATCCTTAAAAACCTATTTTCATCTTCTCCAGTTTCAAAAGGTCTAGAGAGCTGAAAAATTGTGTGCAGACTCCTTGGCCAATGGGGATTCTAAATTGTAGATTCTGTGACCCCAAATGGGGTGACAGTGGTCATGATCTAAGAACCTATCTTTTGCTTGTAAATAATTACTTAAATAACTTAAATTTTCAACTTTAGATAGTAAATCAATGAAATCCTGATGAGCTACAGAGGCCATGGCTCTATTTTTTGTCCAATGGATTTCCATGTAACCGCTTCACCGATTTTCATGAAATTTTCATTGTAGGTCGATCTTGACAGACTGAACTCAAATTTCTACATTGGTGGGACTATCAAAATTATTCATTCATTTGATATTAAAAACTGTACTGAGTACACAGAGAAATGTTTGCTCATGACAATTTGAGGCTGCACTATTGCAATTTCAACAATGCATAATCCTACCCTAAATAAATAAAATATTATTGAAATAAAGAGTTATCAAAATAATTAAAATATATGATCGTAATGACTCTAGTAATGAGTTCCTTTCACAGTTGTGTGATCATTTGATATAACAGCTTCTCTATCAGTTCTAAACCTATATCAGCCTTCAATCTGAACTTATCAGTTCTATTTGACAACACCTTTTCTACAGGAGGCAGAATCATAACTAACCAATGATTTTATGAATGCTTTACAAGCTTTTCCCCTGCTAATGGCTGAAATGAATAGTGCTCAAAGGGTTATAAACATAAGTCGCTCACATTTACTAGTTCCAGATGGTTGTTTATGTCTTTCAATAACAGAATACTGTATTACATCATTGTATTGCAACTTAATATTTGGTTTTATTTTGCAGATTTACCGTTTGCTCTATCTCTTTCATTCAGCGGTTGCAGATGTGAAAATAATGCACAGTAGTTTTGGTGAGAGCTCTTAGTTTACACATAAATCACTGCTTGGATATACTCAAAACATGCCATTTTATTTACAAGTTTATATAAATACATAAATATACAAGCATGATAACAATTTGATATCAACTTTTGTATTCTGTTCAGGTGACAGCGAGAAAGGTGGATATGGTTTTGTTAATTTTATACGCAACACAGACGCTGCGAAGTGGATGGAAGCCAATAAAGTAAGTTGGAGAGTTTGTAGCCATAATGGGTAAACTATGTTTGTACATGTGGCTGATAGCAGGTGTTGAGCTACATGCACAAACGTATGACTGACCAGTCGGCCCACTGGAGCAATCAAATGCATGGGCGAAACACACTTCACAGTCATTCAACTGTAATCAGCTGATTCAGCTGACAGACAATGCCTCAGCCTTGTTCAGTTTTGTTCAGTCGCTCCATAACAAGTCCTGGTTGATGAATTTTCTTGGCAAACAGGTGAAACTGTTGTGTGACTGATCAGCTGACTAGCAAATAAAGAAGTACCATATTTCCTCTATTATGTCGGAGTGCTTATTAATTCAGCATAATCTCACACCTGGCGCTTGACCGAGAACGAGCCTTTACTGGACATCCGGCTCTTGAATCTTTATCGGAAATAAATGTAGTTGGCTTGTTTGTATCATATAAATGACATTTTTATTGAAGCTAGTTTGAGGGATGCTGATATCTTTCTCTATTATATTTTCTGAGGTAAAATACGGCATTTATCAGTGAAAATAAAATCCGTATTTTCACTAAGTGAAATAATATGTTATTCTACTCAGTGAAATAACACGCTCAATCGTATGATAAATCGTATGGTAAAATCAAAAGATCATATTTTAATCAGGCTCAACAGATAAGCAAAGTGTCTTAGAAAATCATCTTAATTTATTTTATTCTCTAAGATACTGTCAGAATTCCTTAATTAGAAAATAAACTGTTTTTTAATAAGTACACTACGGTACTTATTGTATTGTCAAATATGTCATAAAGTATTAATTATTTAAAACTTTGTTTCAGAGCAAGTTAGAGATCAAAGGAAAAACTGTCACACTGTGTTTTGCCACACCAAACAAACGAAACTTACCGGTAAGTAAAGTATGCTTCTAAATAAATAATTTAATCCTTAGTTAGTCCTCAATGTAGAGACTTTTTAGCTCATCAGGCCTGAAAGGCCCAATGAGAACATTGCCTGGCATCCGGCGTCTGTTCATCCGTCTGTCAGTAAACTTTTCTCTTTTTCGTCTTATTCTCCAGAATCAATGACATTTGAGAGCTAATATTTTAGGTGCAAACTCCTTGGCCAATGGGGATTCTAAATTGTAGATTTGGTAACCCCATGACCCCAAATAGGGTCACAAGTGTCGCGACCTCAAAAACCTATTTTCATCTTCTTATTCGGTACCTAAAGGTCTAGAGAGCTGAAGTTAACATGAAGCATGGTCAGAACTGGTAAATAACTTTAAAGGTTTTAAGGTTTTGGGTTTGTTTTTTTACTTGGACATTTTCATCTGTGTTCTTCATTTCCAGAACTTGAAACTTTAGGAAGCTATTTGCTGAAAGTCGTATAACATAATGAAGCATGTGTTTACACTGGTTTTTAGTTTCAACTTTATGAGTTATCATTCCTGTAAATCAATCATGCACTAATTCATTCAGCAGGTGAAATGTTAAGGACTATTCTGCAACTTCCTTCTTAGAGCAATAAAGATTTATCTTATCTTATAGTTGTCAATATATTTGCTTCATGCTTGTTTTGTTTACAACATGTTTGTGAAGCTCCATCTTGTTTGTTGTCTAGATGACAGGTGACAAGGGCTGGCTGAAGTGGGCCACAAACACGCCATGCAGCAACATCGTTATCTGGAATATAAACCTCTCTCTCGAGGCAACTGAGGTACCTACAGTCTTATATCTTCTTTTCTTTGGTGTAGACCTGTGTAGAGCTGAAAGCAAGACACAAAAACTTGTACCGTGATTGTATATTACTGAGAAACTTCAAATTTGGATTTTACCTATATGGTATTGATGTGCGTTTTATTGGTTTAAACCCCATGGTTCAAATAATTTTTTAAATATTTTCATTAAAATCAATCATTGTTATTCATTAACATGATTGAGTAGATCATGTTTTCTAATTTATCAATACTGTAAGAAGGCGGTCAAACTACAGGCAGGGGTATGTGAGTTCACTTTTGCCTTGTGATTTACATGACTGTATGAAGGGAGGGAGTTTAGGTATGTAATGCATAGAAATCAGTCAATAAAATTATCTTGGTCTTTGAGATGTTTTTTCAAAAAGATTCTACTGGTCGGACAGTGATCTCTGTAAAGTGGCCACTCAGTATGATTTGATCACAAGTATTCATAACCTTGCAATTTCATCCCTGATACTTTTTTTTTCATGTTCATTCTAGATTGAAGAGGCAATCAAGGAGGAAGCTAAAAATCTGGTTTGTTGCAAGATAATCCGACATCCCGGAACAGGTTTGTACCTTTCATCTAATTTGAAATTAACATTTTCACTTGATTTTGGCTCATCAGGCCTGTATTACCAGGTGGGCATATAGCATGGACTGCGTGTCCTTTGTCGTTTGAAAAGAACTACTGTGCCTCAAAAGCAAAACTTTTTGGGGGAGGCACACTTGCATATATTCAGTCACAGTTTGTACATTGGGTCCTAGGCTCATATGATGTGATCTGCTTGTCAGAAGTAGATTTAGTTTCATCTGTAGATATGTTTAAACATAGATAGGGTGAAATGGTACACTTGAGCTTAGTCTGGTATATATAATCGATTCGGTTCAGATCCAACAAACCAAAGTCAATATAAAAAACATGTTTATCCTTCAAAAGAAAATCTAGTAAAATTCTACGAAATTTATAAATGAAATATGCTAACCGATACAAACTGAAAATAAACTTTGAAGCACGATACACCGAAGGCAAAATATCCTACCATAAATTAACTGTTTTAAGGAAAATGGTATATTATGAAGCGACCTTGCAATTATTATAGACAACTTACTGTACGTACTATCAGACTGAACATCATATCATATTTTTTCAGGTGAAAGTCGAGGGTTTGGTTTTCTGGAGTTCAAAAATCAAGCTAGTGCTGAAAAATGGTTCAATGAATCTAAGGTTAGTATTTGGACCCCTGCCAACTGACATTAGACATTAAGAGTATCAACAGTCCCATAAGCCTAATCATTTCTAGTCTATTTTGATTTAAACATATTTTATTCAACAAAGATGAAATGTATTGGCAAACCAGCCTATATGACTTATGTAAGTGCCGCTCCACAATACATGTATGGTTTGAATTATACATGATGTTTGCACAAACATTGTAAGAGATGATATGGATTTGTTTCGTGGTCTATTTCTTCTATATTGCTACTGGCCTCATTAGAAATCAGTGCCAGACAGCTGCTTTGAACACTACATGACCAGACATTTAATAATCAACTATGTTTTCATTTTATAATGACCTTTTAATCAGGAGTCAAAATTCACCATTTCAAAACATTAGTATTAACCAAAACTCTTTCCTGCTTGCTAAACAATTCAACAAAATTGTAAAAACTCTATTTATTCTTTGCAATACTAGAATAACTTCTTACAAGCCCAGCATCTTTATTACGAGTCATGGGTCCTGGAGTCATGTTAATTTCAAGCCCAGACAATAACATATGTATCGTTCATACGGTACATTATGAAATCAATGATAACAAAGTAGCTCATCTCCAGGGTATGATACTGATGTCCAAGAAGCCAATGTTTGCGACCTACAGCTCTGGGGACCAGCACATGAGGAAACCGTGGTTGTGCAATAAGGTATGAAATGCAACTGGAAACATTCATGGTTCAAAATAATGTTTAATAACTTTATTGATCTTACTTTCATGTAACATGCTAACAACCAGTACCTCCTTAAGTCCATGTGGATTTTCCCAAATTCAACGAAAAGAACTTTTTTTTGCAAAATCATTTCAAAATGATTGTCATGAATTATTTCAAAATATCCTTTTTGACAAATCTCATTTGTTTTTATGGAGATTCCGGGGGTATATTGTTTTCCACCTGTCCGTCTGTCTGTCTGTCCGTGTGTTTGTCCACAAAAACTTTAACCTTGGCCTTAACTTTGGATTGGTCAGAGCTAGGGTTTTCATACTTGGCATGTGCATATCTTGTGATGGCTGATAGCATATATTCGGGGCATCCGTGTTTAACAAACACATCTTGTTTATGTTACTGATCCTAATTTTGGTACCTCTACTTTTCATTTTGTTTGATACTAAATCATGCTTAAATTTACCAAAAACATCTGCGGAAAAATGATTAATTCTTTTTCAGAAGGGATCCTCCTTGGGGTACTTATTGCATAAAATCCTTGATTTTTGATATATGACAGGTTGTAACTATATTTTCCACTTAAAAATAGTTAAAAAACTAAAAAACGTACTTTGGGTCACCCCTTTCGAGCCCCACCCCTTACGGTTGTCATGCAACCAGGGGCGGATAACTCTAATCTCACCACTTTTCATCCTGTCATTGAACTGACTAGACGCACGAAGTTTTTCACGAAGTTTTGTTTCGCTGAGTACGTACAATCGAAAGAAAATGGCCCATAACAAAGCTGTATGTGTGGTAACTTCTACCTTTTCTACAGTAGGGTCGAATGGCTTATCGGTTTTAGTACTAGATTTCGTGTATTTGTAACTTGCTTTCTCGCGTAGGGCGGGAAAGTCGACCCAAGATGGCGGCCATTTTTTCTCGATCGATTTGTTTTGATCGTGGAATTTGGTCAGATCTTGGCTTTCCACTTTTTTATATTATCATATTTGGGTTCTAGATTCGTTTTCGGTGAGTATTTCGAATCGCCCACTGGCCTGCAAGCAAATTATTCATATTTCATGTTCTATTTGTTTCAGTGATGTTAGGGGTGTGGCCATGCTTGTTTACATTTTACTTCGCATTTTGCCATTCGCCTCTGCTCATGTTTTTTACATGCATGTTTACAAAAACATTTACATTGCAATTCCCCCATGTATTTAGTATATATATATTTTAAAAATATTTATATATATACACATGTTGCATGTGCACGTCTTGATTTGGCTATTTTGCTTCTAGCCTTTCAAGCCTTGTGCCCAATGTAAAGGGCCGGTGTCTATCACCGACGCCCATGATGAGTGCCTCAAGTGTTTGGCCTCTGACTTTCATCACCCACTCGACTGTGGGATTTGTCAGGCCTTTACCCCCAAGGCCAGATCAAGGAGGGATGTTGACTTAAAGTTCTTCTCCGAGGCTTTGGAGAGCGGACGGGACATCACCAAGCTTGACCCCCCGTCTAAGGCTAAAAAGGTGAAGAAGTCACCAGTTAAGAAAGTAAGCGGTAAGAAGGTTAAGGCTTCGGCCTCCGCTACGGTGTCCTCGGCCAGGTTGGGTCTCGATGATTCGTCATCCGAGCCCGACTCGGTCGAGGACCAGCGGGGGTCCTCAGCCGGGGATTTCATCCACCCTCCCTCCCCTCAACAACCTAACTTACAAAATGCTAATTTTAACCCTGTTGATATGACGCAAATCATTACACAGCAAATGAAGGTCATGATTGACTCGGCGGTCTCGGGGCTCCGTACGGAGTTCCGGACCTCGAGTCATGAACCTGATGCAGCTCATGGTACCAGGGGAGATCTCGGTGTCGGACTCGTCCGAGGCACGGGGTCTCCTCGGGGCGCTCAGCTTCCGGCTCGCGAGCTGCGGAGTATGGAGCCCCAGGTTACCATAACACAAACACACCAGCCCCCTCAGACACCTGGCTTCGGGCAGGTCTCGTCTGGGGGATTGCTGGCCCCGCCGAACCTGGTGTCGCTCGTTGGAGTAGGTTCCCAGGGTAAGGCTTCTAACCCAGGTTACGAGGCGCCGCCTGTGCTCCAGGTGCAGCGTCCTCCGACACCTGCCCCGTGCTCCGAGACCGTCGTCCCAGTGACGATGCAGTCCGGGCCGCACGCGGGACCCACAGGTCTCGGGGGGCCCACTCGAGGTCGATCCTCGGGCTGGGGGCTCGGGACAGCCAGTGGTAGCTGACGTCTTCTCTCGCTCTCTTGTCCACGCCCGTGACTCTTTCCTAGACGACTCCGAGTTGGCCTAACGCCTCTCGGGGAGATCCGGGATCGAGTCCATGGACGTGGATGAGGTTCGGGAGGATTCGGGCCCTTTATCGGCTGCCACTGCCATCAGGGATCTTCGCAGCTTAATCGCCGAGGCTATTCCTGGTGTTGCTGCCCCGGTCCCCGAGCCAGAGGAATCGGACTACCGCTTGTCGGGGGAGGCCTTCGCGCGAAGCAAGGCTCCCGTAGTGGGGCTCCGCATTCTCCCTTCACTGGTCGATGATCTGATCGCTCCGCTCCTAGCTGATACTCGTTCACTGGCCGATCTAGGCTTCTTATCTAAGAGATATCAGCTGGGGGAGGAAGGTCTTTTCGACATTCCGGTGGTGGGAGACTGTGTATTTACCGCGGATTCCTTGCAA
Source organism: Gibbula magus (assembly GCA_936450465.1). Lineage (NCBI taxonomy): Eukaryota > Metazoa > Mollusca > Gastropoda > Trochida > Trochidae > Gibbula > Gibbula magus. The sequence goes on from OW388297.1 coordinate 24,395,117, forward strand.
CGACCGAAGGTTTCACCTTCGGTCGGGCGACAAGGTCGGCGGCTGCCTCCCTTCACTGCTGGTGCAGCTGATCTGAAGTCCTCGTATCGGTCCTTCGAGGACCAGTACCGAAATGGAGGGGTTTCGGGGGCGCGGGAAACCAAACCAGGGTTCCTAGCTCCTTCCGTACCGCTAGGGGTGTCCAAAAATCCGGGGGCCGGAGTGCCGCCGGAGACGGACACCTTTTGCTTGTTAGGGCAGATCCCTGTAGGCGGCCGATTGACAAGGTTCATAGACGCTTGGGCGAAAGCCACGTCGAACACCTGGGTCCTGTCCACGGCCATATGCCTCAGTGGAAGCTTGGTCCACCTTCATTTACCGGGGTGCGGCATACGAAGGTGCCCTCCGCGCCGGAGAAGGCGGACATCCTCCGCTCAGAAATCAAAGCGTTGCTGAGCAAGGCTGCGATAGAGCTAGTGCCTGTGGGTGAGGAAGAGAGCGGATACTATTCCACATACTTCCTGGTGACCAAGAAGGGCGGAGGGTTCAGACCCATCTTGAATCTAAAGATCATGAACAAACTCATAGAGGTCCCATCGTTCAAGATGGAGACTCTAAGGTCTGTGATCTCGTCAGTGCAGGTCGGAGAATGGCTATCCTCCATCGACCTCAAAGACGCTTACCTTCATGTTCCGATGCACCCAGAATTCAGACAATTTCTGAGGTTTGCATTCGACGGGAAGTGTTACCAATTCAGGGTGTTACCCTTCGGAATCTCAACGGCTCCGAGGGTATTCACCAAGCTTATGCTGGTAGCGGCTCAGGTCGCCAGGTCTCAGGGCAGGTGTTGTCATCCCTACCTGGACGACTGGCTCATCAGAGCGCTGTCCCAGCTTCAGAACCACGAATCCACCCAGGCCATACTACACACGTTACTTTCGCTGGGTTGGATCGTGAACCTCAAAAAGTCGGAGCTGGCCCCGTCACGGGACCTAGTCTTCCTGGGCTCCAGGTTTCGGACGGAGCCGGGGATCGTATCCCTGGCCCCGGACCGGGTCCCGAAGATACTGGGGGCTGTGAACTCGTTTCTCAGTGCTCCATGCCACACGGCTCGAGTCTGGCTCCAGCTCTTAGGAGTCATGGCAGCGACCGTAGACGTGGTTTGGAGGTCCCGGCTCCGCATGAGGCCCGTCCAACAAGCTTTGGCGGGTCTATGGTCCCACTCGGAGTCTTACGAGAAGCAGCTCGTCACTCCGGAGTGGGTCTTGCCACACCTGTTATGGTGGACCAATGTCGATCACCTGACTCGGGGTTACCCCCTGCAGCCTCCTGTGCCGACCCTGACGATCCAGACCGCGCCTCCCTTACGGGATGGGGCGGGGTTCTGGGATCTCTTACGGTCTCAGGCCTGTGGTCACAAGCCGAGTCTCAATTACACATCAATGTGTTGGAGCTCAGGGCGGCCAGATTGGTTCTGCAACATCTGAGGGATCAGGTGATGGGTCAGGTGGTCCGGCTCCAAATGGACAACAGGACTGCCATGACTTACATTCTCAAACAGGGTGGGACGGTTTCCCCGTCCCTCCTGGAGGAGACATGGCAGTTCTTCCTCTGGTGCGACGAAGTCGACACCCAGGTCCTGCCAGTGTACTTGCCGGGGGTGGACAATGTCCGAGCAGACGCTCTGTCTCGCCGGATCCTTGCCCCCCACGAGTGGCTACTGGATCGAGAGATATTCGAGATTATCTCCCAGTTATACGGGTCATTCCAGGTGGATCTGTTTGCGTCAGGGACGAACTTTCAGATACCCCAGTTTTGCTCCAGGATACCCGACACTCGGGCTCTATCCCAGGATGCATTCGAACTGGACTGGACAGACAGAGTTCTGTGGGCCTTCCCACCAGTGCCTCTGATCTCCAAGGTCCTGGCCCGTCTAGCCACTCATCCTCCGCGTCTGCTGGTGCTAATCACACCTCTGTGGGCAGCGCAAACTTGGTTTCCACAGGTACTCAGGTCTCTGGCTATGCCACCTGCTCTGTTACCGTGTCGACCGGGACTTCTGTCCCAGGACGGAGCCCCCCACCCAAACCCCAGGGTGCAGTGGGTGGCCTGGCCTCTGTCCGGAATCGCCTCCAAAACAGCGGTATTCCTGCACGAGTTGCAGACACAATACTGGCTTCGAGGAGGGATTCAACGAACATTCAATATGAGGATAGATGGGCCTGCTATTCGCGCTGGTGTGCAGATAGGGACGTTCTCGATCCCTTTTCTGCAGATCTAGTGTTTGTCTTGGAGTTGGCCGCATCTACTGTCAGGGGTTACTCCACGGCTATTTCAGCCTTTCATGTGCCAGTGGACGGCGCCCTTTTGGGGGTACATCCTCTGGTTCAGCGCTTTTTAGCAGGCGTGGACAGGATCCGACCTCCTGTGAGGCGGTCCAGCCCGGTTTGGGACCTTTCTATAGTCCTGGATTGGCTCTCGGGTCCGCAATTTAGGGATTTATCGGCAGTATCGCTGCAACTGCTTACTTGGAAGGCAGTTTTTCTAGTGGCGGTGGCGTCTGGCAGACGGGTAGGAGACATACATGCTATGTCCTCCAATCCCGAGCTTACAGTCTTCCACAGGGACAGAGTCAGCATTAGACTGCCAGACTCCTACCGGCCAAAAGTGGCCCACTCATTCCATGTCTCGGCCCCAATAGAATTACCGGCTCTTAGGCAACCGGCTGCATCAGGGTCTCAGGCCTCGCATGCACACATTCTGGACGTGCGCAGGACGCTGAGAGCCTATCTCAAAAGAACGGCCTCCATCCGTAGAGATGAGCAACTCTTTTGTTGTTACGGGGGAGGTAAGCAGGGCTTACCTGCTTCTACGCAGACCATATCAAGATGGATTGTCTCGACGATCTGTCTTGCATATGTTCACAAGGGCCGTGAGCCCCCGGGTAACCTCAAGGCTCATTCGGTTAGGGCAGTTGCGACGTCTAAGGCGTACGCAGCGGCCCTGCCCATCGAAGAGATCTGCTCCGCTGCTATCTGGAGCCAGCCTAGCACGTTCATTCGTCATTACCAACTCGACAGGCTCTCGGCGGAGCGTGCTCGGTTTGGTCAGACAGTTCTCTCCGGTGGGCAGAGTCGTCAACCCCCTAGCTGAATGAGCAGAGGAGGGTTGTGCGTTCTGTTTTTAAATGTTACTAATGCCACTAATATCACGTTGATACTAAGGGCCCAAGTCCTTTTTTCCCAAGGTGACCTCCCTGGCTGAGGTCCCCTGCGGGGAGTTTTTATATGGTACCTTTTTTGCCCTCGTTCTCTCTTTTCAAAAAAAAGGGGGGGGGGGGGCGGGGTATTTTGACCAGTAAGGCGAGTGCGAGTGCACCAGGTAATCCCCAGGTCAATGTTGGTCTCCTCCATGGTGGATTCGCAAGGTACTTTGGGTGAGTTAACTTTGTATATTCATATATTCTGTGTGCCTTTGGGTGCAGTCTGAATGCCACTGCCTTAGATTCAATCTTTGGGAGTCTGTCTAATGCAATAAGTACCCCAAGGAGGATCCCTTCTGAAAAAGAATCAAACTAACCTGTATAGGTTTCAGATTCTTTGAAGAGGATCCTCCTTGGGGTAGGGCCACCCACCTCCCCTTCATTCAGCCTGCATGACTGGATGGAAAAGTGGTGAGATTAGAGTTATCCGCCCCTGGTTGCATGACAACCGTAAGGGGTGGGGCTCGAAAGGGGTGACCCAAAGTACGTTTTTTTAGTTTTTTAACTATTTTTAAGTGGAAAATATAGTTACAACCTGTCATATATCAAAAATCAAGGATTTTATGCAATAAGTACCCCAAGGAGGATCCTCTTCAAAGAATCTGAAACCTATACAGGTTAGTTCGATTCTTCACCCTCTCTCTTCGCGAGATACACACAGGGCATGTTTACTGAAAGTTTTTGTTGCATTAATGTTAGATCAATAAGATAATTAAGTGTATAATAACGATAAATAAAAACAAAGCGAACAATTTATATTATTACTCTGTTCTGTATGAATTATACTTTTGATGCCGCTCCGCAAGACAATGTATGTATAGTCTTTGGGGGGCATTTAGAAGTGGAATGCATAAGAAAGCAAGATTTTCTGGATGACAACTTTTCTGGATGACAACTTTTTCATTGTGTAGATACACAATGCTTCAGCGTATATACTCACTCCTTCATCACATTCCATCTGAAGAAGGAGTGAGCATATACTCCGAATCATTGTGTATCTGCACAATAAAGAAGTTGTTAAGCAGGAAATCCTGCTTTCTTACAAATATCTATGCAAGTTAAAGAGAGAGGCTAATTGTTGAGTGGTTGTGTTTCAGTGTGGAATGGAGAACTACAAACACAGAGAGCACTGTTTCACCTGTAAACTCTCCAAGTCAGGTGATAAAACTCTCACACGATATCTGATAGAATAAATCTGATAGCAAAGATTCTTTTAAAATGTAAACAGTCTTGCTTATGGAGGGCTGATTCATCTACCCCCAGAGATTTTTTTAACCTCTCATAAACTTGTTTAGGAATGGTTTCATTCATTTCTTGACTTTAGTATAACAATTTAAGTTCTTTCACAAAATTAAACTTCAAGAGGTCTTTAACCCTTGAAATATATTGTTTCAAAGGACAATCCATGCTTCGATTAAAAACAATTCTGATTTTGTTATTCTTGCATAAGTGTAATTTCATTCATTTAAATACAAAAATATTGCACAGAGTATAAAAGTGTGTTTAATGATTTAATGACTTTTTCACCTTCAGATTCTGACAAGATCATCTCGTATGATGGAGCAGACGAATTGGGAACAAACCCTTGCAACAGTGAGTAAATATTTGAAATGTGTGTATGTCAATCTAGAAGGTGAGGTGGTGAGGTGAGTTGGGGTTTAACGTCGCTTTCAAGAGTATTCACTTATATCACGACTGCTCGTATTATGACAGGAAGAAAGCCTGCAACGGCATGTGGCTATGTATTGCGGTGAAACCTGCAAGCATCTGGGAGGAGTGGTTATACAAGATACCATATACAAGATGTTAGTATACATCATTATGACATTGTATGTGAGGACATGGGCCTAACTACATGGTACAAGATACAAGATACAAGATACAAGATACATGATACAAGATACATGATACAAGATACCATATACAAGATGTTAGTATACATCATTATGACATTGTATGTGAGGACATGGGCCCAACTACATGGTACAAGAAAGGTTAAGGGTGGGGTGACCCTATCAACTGTTGAGGGGCAATGTGGATTGAATGCCTTTGAGTTACTAGTTTCGTCTTAATTGTAAGACTCATCAGACTCTGTCTAAGCATTGGTTTTGGCTCTCCTTATATACTCTTAGGTGTGGTCATGTGACCTGAGGCCCCGGTGGTGTAACTTCCGGTGGTATGCCGATGGGACTTCCGGTGGTCCGGTGGGACTTCCGGTTCCGGTGGGATTTGCCGAAAATTTTCGGTGATAACTTACATGGTACAAGATACAAGATACATGATACAAGATACAAGATTCATGATACAAGATACATGATACAAGATACCATATTCAAGATACCATATACAAGATGTTAGTATAAGAACACTGTTGAGTGGCGTTCTAGAAGTTGCAGTGGTAAGTAATCACAAGATTTAATGGATGTAGCCGTATGTGAATAAAGAAATTGAAATCCAAAGATTTGGGTACTTCATTTCAAGGGTCACCTCAGATACCCCATTCACACAATGTAACAAGTTAGAAACTATTTCTGATTCTAAAACTTTTTCAAGTGATTGTATACTCAATGTTTAGTAAGGTCACATTGCTGACTGACTGAAAATCAAATCACACAACACAAACTTGCATTTCTATAATGTCTCATCTGTATGATTAACACTTACACTTAAATCATGTAATCAAAGGAGTGAATATTGATATAATACTTGCTTCTTTTGGTATGACTTACAAAATTGTCTAAAGGCCTGTGCTGATCATCTGCAACAGCCAACCAATGGAATCATTGCTGTGTCAAACTTTGGGATACATTGTCAATGAGGTATTATTATGATTCTTCTGAGCTTGATGTGCATGATAATTTTGCCCTGATGATTATGGAGAGAGGCAAGTACTAGATCTCTGTTGTGATGACATTATGAGTTACTTTTTATCCCATCGGTATCTAATACCGTGGAATATAGTTGTCGCCCTGTCCGTCCGTAATCATTTCGTTTCCGGAGCAGAACTCGAAAACGGTTCATGATATCTGGTTGAAACTTTCCATGTGTATTACCCACCAACTGAAGTGGTGCCTTTTGATATTTTGAGATATCTGAATTTGTTTAATTTTCTTTTTCATAGAAACGTGTTGGATTTGGACTTTGTTCAGAGATAGGTTCATTTCCGGTGAACAGCTCCAAAACTATTCATCATATCTTCCTGAAACAATGCATGTGTATTACCCACTAACTGAAGTGTTGCCTTTTGATATTTTCAGATTTCTAATTATTTTGTTTTCTTTCGTTTTCATCGAAACACGTTGGATTTGGACTTTGTTCAGGTATAGGTCTGCTTTTGTAGTAGAACTCCAAAACCCTTTATCATGCAGCATGTGTATTACCCCCTAACTGAAGTAATTGATGTACAATTATCTGTCAAAGATGTGTTTTACAAATTATGTGGGACCAGTGGGATATGTCATCTTCTGATGACTTTTGTCTAATGATAACTTCCTTTCTACCAGCTCTAGTGTTCCAAGGGCTTGACGCACTCACGTGTGAGGACTCCCTGAACAACGCCCTCTACTGGGCAACAGGCGTGTACTGTCGGCAGGTGATCGTCATGCGCGACCCCATCACCAACGTGTCCATGTCCTACGCTTTCGGAGAGATGTCCTCTGTAAAGGAGGCCAAGGACGTCATGGAAACGCTGGCGTCCATTCTGGAGGTTGATGGGAAACAGGTTACAGTGTCCTTTACAAAGAATACTTTTAACACCATGTAAGTGCTTGCTTTGATATTCATTTTATCCTCTGTGTTGTGTTTATTGGGGATTTAGAATTTGATTGTGTACGTGCATATGTGAATTGAAATAACTCAAGAACTATGAATATTTTTTTCATATTTTGGATCACCAAAGTGAGAGTAAGGTTGAGTTTGCGACCTTGACCTTCATTTCAAGTTGTATTTAGCCAGCAGTATAGAGCTCTTCTACATGGAGTTAGGTTTTTGAACAATGCTTATTTTAGTTCCAAATTATGCTCACAGGTGTCACTGCAATAAGATAGTGTTGTAGAGCTTCTCCTTGCAATAACCTTATCAGACACCATACAAGTAAACTTAGAGTGACATAAAGCCCATATCACCTTGAATAGTTGAACATTTTTGTTGAACCATAACATTTTAACTGTTTAATTAATTTGTGGCAACCATTCATGGTGGACAATTTACAGGAATCACGATCATTAACAAAGGTAATAATCCGGTTTTTGTCACTGGCTACAGATAGACCCTCCCAGATAAGTGTTTGGCCAGCAGGTAAGGAGTTTTTGTTGGATAAATTGTTGCTTATTTTTCTGTTGTAGAATAACAACGTTCACCTACTCTGGTCAAGAACCATTACAACCGGTGAGTATGACTAAATGATTTAAATATAATCTTTGTGTTACAATGTTACAATTGTTCACAATCTAATTGGCATATACTTCTAAAATATGTCCCTGTTGCAAAGTTTGAAGAAGGGGACAAGGAGAGATCAACGTGTTACATCAAATAATACAAGTTACTAAACGTAACAATTAATATCCAAACCCTACTTTTAGCTCTGTTAGTGAGAATGAAATTATATCAGTCGTAACAAAGTCACAAAGTTCTTACAACAACACTTCCTGATAACCATATCCATTGCTACAGGTCATATTCACCCCTGAGGAATTCAAGCAGAATCAGTCGGAAGCTGTTGCCATGGAAGCATTAGCCGAGGCTGAAACCCTTGCAGGTAGATCACCTTAATCTCAATCCCCGGGTGAGATCGTGCATTTGGCTTTTGATCAAGAGGTCTGGAGTTCAAATTAAGCCAGGTCACTCTCTATTGAAAGGTTACTATATGTAAATTAGTGTACAAATCTACCTCTCACACCGAAGAGTTCCACACCATTGTCGCTTTATACGTCGCACTATTTTGTTCCACTATGGATAACCGTTTTCTATGGATACGGCTTATCAGATCGGGTGATGAGATATTTTACCCTTGTAACAATATATTGTATAAACTTTAATAATAAATGACAAATTTGAGAAAACAAAATATGCAAAAAACGTGCTAAGGCGCCTTTAAAGAAAAACCTCGAAAAGTTATCAGCTCGAACCTAAAGTTTCCAGATTCAGAGCTGGCAGACAGGCCGTATTTACTTATAAAGTGCTCTTAATTTTATGCATGTCATTTAAAAAGTTGATGACCATTTGTTTGTGTATATTTGTAAAAACTTCAGAATGGAATTTCAATCAATAGTAATGTTTCATAGAATATGTTTTTAAAAATAGTGAAAGCAAATATCTACTATTGTTCCAGATGAAGAGTTTATTGAACCAGAAAAGAAGGTTTCTAAAAAACAGGTAAGAATAAATTAACTGGCCTCATTTGTTGTCCTCCCCATTCAACATATCCTTGAGAATAAACCCAACTGTTTCTTCTGTCAGAATTGTTATATAATTGGATAACATTAAAGAATGGAATTAGAGATTAGTCGCAAGATTTCATGTGACGAATGAATTAACCCATGCGTGTCCTGGAATACTCCAGAATAGCCAATCCTTAGCCAGTGACCAATTCTGGATTATTAATCACTTAGTTGACAATTTGTAACTCCAAGAAATTGGCCCCCTAAAATTGGCCAGCACAGGCATCAGATGCTTGACATGTGTTTCCCTTGTCACCAAATGAGGTAACAACTTTTGACCATGTGATCTGGACCATGGTGTTTAACACATTTTCTGAAAAAGTTAACCAATATCATAACTAAGAAATAGACAACGAGTGGTAGAATAAAACATAGCAGGGAACATAAAACATAAAGGGCGCGGTTAGAGTATTCAGTATTCAAATTAGTACCAAACCTTCAGAAATTAAAACTGTAATATTCCAAGTTTCTCCAGGCTTATGAAAGCTGGAATTCATACAACATCAGCAGATAAAGGGTTACCTTGTGAATGTAGAGGTCTTGAAATATTATGGTGAATTCTTTATTAATTATCATTTGTGTTTCATTGAAGAAAACTGAGGTCACACCCGATGAGAAACCAGACACGTCCTACATCAATCCCATGAACATGGAGCTAGAGGTCATAAACCGCTTCCTGTTTGATCCACAGACTGGGAAATACTACGATAACTTTACAAAGGTGTGATTATACAAAACTTTGCTTATATCAACCTTTTTATTTTTAAATTATTTTTTAGACATTTAAAATGTATATCAATGTGAAGGCATTTTTATGTCATGATATCTTTTGTTACCTATATGGTTGAAAAGGACACGCATCCTTGGGTAATCTTTATTTATCATATGTGGACCTTTTGTTGCATACATTCTTTTTGCACAAGATTAGTATTTTGTGGTCTGTGACATCATGAAACCATTGATTGTTACATCACTTTATCAGGCCATCATAGAGAAGGTGGCTATTTGCGGAATAATACAGATGAAATAAAGACTTGTAATAAAGAATTGATTACATGGATGAGTTTCATATGATGTTTTAGAAATTCATGCAAATGTTTGAATAACCCATACAATCGCCTGGCTGATAAAAAACCTCAGACTTGTTTTGTAAAAGTCACATGACATATTTGCCCGGAAACATCAACGTTTTGCTGCTGCGCTTGTCCCCTCTGTATGGTTTACAGTCACAAAGCTTATCATACAGTATATTTAAATGTGACTGAGCCACTCGTGAAAATATAACCTTTCTACCTCACTCAATGAGATAAACATGGTATTTGTCAAGAATCGATGGATATTCTATTTATTATATGATGTAATCCTTGTAATTATGTCCGAAAAGGGTCGTTTTCATGCTGAGCGGCCGCTAGGAACAGCCCCTAACACTGTGACGTCGTAAGCCAATTTGCTGCGTCAGACCATTGTTTTATAATCAGTCACTGTTGGCAGTGAAAATATAAGTTATTTTCACTGTAGCTTGATGACACTGATAAATCCCAGTATTTCATTGCTCGTCATATAATAAATTTAAATGTGACTGGTGTGTGACCATCACATAGAGGAGAACAACTTCCTTCTACAAGGCAAACCTCAAACCAGTCTCCATCACTGGCTAACTTAAACCTTGCTGCATTTCCTTAACAATTCTGTGCAAGTTGATGTGCAGCATGCCACAACACTCGCACATGAAAGTTAATGAAATGCATCAAGGCTTAACTCACCCAGTGATAGAGACTGGTTCCAGTTGTGCCCTGTGGGGAGAAAGTTGAGAGGCTAAGTTCTATTTTCAACCTTTTACCTATGTTATATTCCCAGATACAGTGCCCAGTGAGTGACTGCAAGGCTCTAACCAAGTGGCAGACCCTGAGGACCCACTGGAAGAGGGCCCACATCCCCACCAAGGTGGGCTACATGTGTCAGGTGGGGCTGTGCAAGAAGAAGAAGGTGGTGCACCGGGGCGTCGGTCTGCTGCATGAACACTTCAAGAAGGAGCACCCCGGTCTTAAGGGGAAGAACTATGAAGAACAGACCAAGAGGAGCAAGAAAGTTCCTGTACCAAACATCAACTGTGTCGACCCTGGAAATGCAGTGTTGCCCATGCCAAAACTGGTATTATCTCGTTCTTTTTGTCCCCCGCCGCAACGCGGAACGGGGGACTATGAATTCAGCGGCGTCCGTACGTACGTACGTACGTCCGTACGTACGTCACATTTCTTGTTTACGCGATATCTTATGAAGCGTTGCATCCAAAGTCTTCAAATTTGATATATGCCTACATTGTGGGAAGATGCAGACACCAGTCAATTTTGGTGACCTTGGTCTTATTTTCAAGGTCACCATGACACGTTGACCACTTTTTGAACTCTTGTTTACGCGATATCTCATGAAGCGTTGTATCAAAAGTCTTCAAATTTGATATATGCCTACATTGTGGGAAGACGCAGACCCCAGTCAATTTTGGTGACCTTGGTCTTATTTTCAAGGTCACCATGACACGTTAACTACTTTTTTAACTCTTGTTTACGCGATATCTCATGAAGCGTTGTATCAAAAGTCTTCAAATTTGGTGTCTGTGTACATTGTGGGAAGACGCAGACACCAGTCACTTTTGGTGACCTTGACCTTCTTTTCAAGGTCACCACGACACTTTGACAACTTTTTAAACTCTTGTTTACGCGATATCTCATGAAGCGTTGCATCCAAAGTCTTCAAATTTAGTGTCTGCCTACATTATGGGAAGATGCAAACATTAGTCACTTTTGGTGACCTTGGCCTTATTTTCAAGGTCACCAAGACACTTTGACCACTCTTTGAACTGTTGTTAATGCGATATCTCATGAAACATTGCATCCAAAGTCTTCAAATTAGTTGTCAGCCTACATTGGGGAAAGGCACAAACGCCAGTTTATTTTGGTGACCTTGACCTTATTTTCAAGGTCACCGCGACAATTTGACCAATGATGTGTCTTACTTACTCAATGTCACCGGCGGGGGACATTGCCATGTTAGTGGCAAACACTTGTTTAGCCTTACTTTCATTCTTATTGATATCATAAAACTACCAACAATTTCAAATCTAGAAAACAGCAACACTGTTATCAAGTGAACATCCCTTCACAAACCGTGATCATTCACCAAGTAACCTTATTATCATGTTGAAGAATGGAAATTAATTTTGGCACCCACACTAACAAGAAAGGAAAAGTAAAGGTATTGTGACAAGGCTTAAATTAGCCACTAATGAAGACTTGCAAGAGTTGTCCTTTATCATACAATATTTCTTTAAATCTTTCTCCTTATCTATACTTTTGGTATGTTTGCATTATGAAATGGCTATAATGGTCTGATTGTTTTCAGACTGGAGGGCCAAAGGTTGACCTCCCCGAGCAAAAGTGTCCGATCGAAGCATGTCCTCACTCGTACACAACCCTGGAGAAGATGAAGCTGCACTGGACGCAGTACCACAACACAAAGGTGGCCATGTACCGGTGCTGTGAGTGCGACACCATGAACCGAGACAAACACTTCATGCAGAACCACATGAAGTTGAACCATAAAGCCAAGACTTCCAACCTGGAGAAGGTGATGCTAGACAACAAGCAGCTCGTCGACCCGGGGAAGGTCATCCCGTTCTGGTCGCTGTATCGAGAAGACGAGGATGATGATCTCTTCGAGGAGGAGAATAAGAAGTTATTGGAGGAAAGACTTGGGGATGATTTTCCGCTTGCTTCTGTTCCGTGTCCCGGGAACGATCCTGAAGACCTCGCAGAGTTCATCTCGTGGACACAGAGGTACATGAACAGACTCCAGGTCGTGTCCATCGACGCAATGAGGGACCTTAAGAAACTTGCCAAGAGGAAGTTGGAACAATAGTTACTGAACAAACTCTGCTGTTTATAGTCTGTAAATAAAGCTTTAATACTTTTTAGATGTGTTAGCAGTATTTTTATCCCCCTGGTGTGTAAAACTATTGAATATAGAAATCACTGTTCGTCCATCCGTTCATAGTCATTTCTTTTCTGGAACAGAACCTTAAAATACGTTCACTTTATCTTTTTTAAACTTTGCAAATTTTTGCAAAACTTTTACTATTAATGGGAGGGTTCTTTCAGAGTACCTGCCATTTTGGGTTTTTTGGGTGCTTATATTGTACTATATATTTGAGAATCAGTCTAAGATAGTTTCTTCAGATTTATACTTTTACATCATCATCTTAGGAAACATATCAGGGTTTACGATCATAGTAATTCCTCCTAACAGGTTTTACAATTGTTTAGAACTGTAAACCTTCCTGGAGGGACTTACAACATTGTGTGTCCCTTGTACCTGGTGATACAGAACATTGTGTGTCCCTTGTACCTGGTGCTACAGAAATGTAACCAATGTTGACCATATGATACAATCTTGAAAAGACTGTCTGAAATGAACGATTTTTCGGAGGTAGGTTGATATTGCAGGGAGAAAGCCTGCATTGCCATGGTCGCTATGCATTGTGGTGAAACATGCGAGCAATGGCTGGAACTAGCGAACAATGGGTGGTACTGCGCTGAAATTAAGTGTAGCATTTTATCCAAAGCTTACAGTTTCCCACAGCAGTTGCAGAGCCCCTGGCTAGAATCGAACCCTGGACCTCTTGATCCGAAGCCAAATGCACTAACCACTGCGCTATCATCAGAGGGCAGGATTAGAAAACCTTGTATGATACAGCGAGGTATAAATCAATCAAATGTTTATGTAGCCTTGAAGTTTAATATTTTACATATAAGAAAGTAGCTATATTAACTTATAATTAACTCATTTTATGGTCTCTTATCTAATCATTAGCAAAATATAAATTCTTGAATATTGGTTTAACATAGAGAATTCCATGGTACAGGTATGACTTTATGGACCCCTGGACAACATTTGCATATCTTTGTGTGAAGGGGTGCAACCCCTGCAAACGAAAAACCAGGATCAACCTCTAAAGGAATGTTTTATTTTGTTCTGAACCACACTATACCTTTGAATGTAAAATATCTCATGAACAAAACCTGATATGCAAGAGCTATGAATTCAAACCACAGTTAGAATACCACAAACCAAAGATCCTTTAATGGTATTCAGCTTCAACATAAACCAGGCTAAAATGAATTGTATAAAGATAAACACAAACAATATAAGTACAAAATATAACATAGACTTTCTAAGTAACCATGACAAACATACACATAGTTCCAAGTCAACCTCGCCATAGATCCAGTCTCTACAAGATCTACTGGATGATGAATGTACAAGCATTTACATCCAGCGGAATCACACAAGGAACCTCTTCTCGACACCTGTCAAGATCTACTTAAAACAGATTCGGCATAAAGAAATATGTACTTCACAAAAGCAAGACAAGGGCAGCCAAGGCATTAGCACAGGAGGAGTACACCACAGGAAGTCAGGAAGAGCTGCAGGAGAGATTAAAAATAATTTTTTTTAAATAGCCATCAGAAGAGGGTCATCTGAAATAACTCTACACGGTGACAAAGAAACTAGCTCACAAATTTCAGCAGACAGAGCAACCAATCTAGGAAAAGAATGAATACCCACTTACAACAACTGAGGAACAGCTTAAGAGATGGGCAGAACATTTCTGGGAACTCCTCAACAGGGCAGTTCCAGGTGATCCACCAGAAAGCATTCCCGCTATAAACTGCAGTAATCCAACAAAGACAAAAAATAAGGTCACCAATAAAAGCACTTGAGAATGGAAGTCAGCAGTACCAGACGATGTACCAACAAAAGCCATAAAGGCTGACATTGAAACTGCCACGAACATGCTGCACATCCTCTTCAACAAGATCAGGGAGACGGAAGAAATACCGGAGGAATGGCGAGAATGAGGCTGTATCAAACTGCCAAAGTAACCATAGAGGTAGTACGAACTATAAGGGGTTATACTCCTGTCAGTGCCTGGTAGTGGGACTCTCCATTATAGGTCAACTTAGTTGACTTCAAAAAAAACCTTTGACATCGTGTACAGAAACATTCCATGGTATCTGATGAGAAAATACGGAATACCGGATTCGGCGGATACAATTGTCACCCTTGTCAAGTTCAACAGATGACTTGCAAAGTGAGACACGCTCGTCAGCTCTCAGATATAGAGACAGGAATGCACCAACGATGTCCACTGTTACCCTTCCTATTTCTTTTAGTCATAGACTAGGTCATGAAGAATACAACAGTCAACAGAAAGAATGGGATACGATGGACCCACTGGAAGCATGTAGACAATAAAAATTGTGCTGACGACCTGATACTGCTTACACACAACTATCAGCAAATAAAAGACGAGACAGTGCCTGGCAACAGCATCTAGTAAAACAGGGCTGAACATCAACAATTCTAAAAAATTAACACCTCTGCCATACCGTAGGAGATCTACCCATCAAAGTCTTGGAGGCCTTTGCCTACAGACGTCATGTCAAGAATGGAAAGGCAAGAGCAGTCTTCATTATGCACAAGAACTGCAGTTAGAGATCCAAACATATCAGGATGGCCACAAAGATACGGCTAAATTCCTGGTTAATTGGTTAAATGGATTAACAGTTTCTTTTGTTACAAATTTGTTAGCGTTCCAAGAACAGCAATTTCTCAAATGTTTGCGAAGCAAGAAGACACCAAAGATTCGCATATTTAATTCAAATGTAAAGTCAGTACTACTTTGTGGCTGTGGGACATTTAGAAAAAAACAAGGCTTGACAAAGAAAGGTGAAGACATACATCAACACATATCTCAGGAGCATCTTAAACATCCGATGACCAGACAAGATCACCAATGAGGAGTAATGTCGAAAGGCAGGGCAAGGGTAAGTCACCAAACAGACGTTGATGAGGAAATAGAGCTGGATCAGTCACACTCTCAGGTGAAGGCGACATCCAGCATCACCCCACAAGCACCGACATGGAACCCACAGTGGAAAAGAAAGAGAGGAAGACACATAAATAGTTTGGGCGTGATACAGGGGAGGAAGTCAAGATGATTGAAAGCACCTGGAAAGAAAAAGTACAGCTGGCATGTAATTTAGAAGAGATCGTACTCCATTTGGTGGAATGCTATTTCTTACATGAACCATATGTTTACCATGTTGCCAAATCAAAATAAGGATACTGTAACTACAGATAAAATGAAGTTCGAATTTGAAAGAAGGTCTGATACATGTATTTAAAAAAAACACAGCGAGGGGCAAAAGAAACGATACCGAAACACAACATATCTGCTGGATGAAGACGATTTTGAATGTCTTAAAGAAATGAACAAAATTTCATTCTTGAGGGTATGATATTTGAAATCTTTTCAAACACACATGGGGTGCTGAAATTGCTATTTCAAACAGGTTTCTGGGCGTAAAGTTTGGTATTTTAGATATTTATGTTATTAAATATGGAAATAATGTTAGGATAATATGTTTTCGGCACAATGTACTTCCTTGGACTTAAATTTGTTGACGCATCATTACTGTAGGACGTCATTAAAACAAGTTAATATTCAACCCTTTTTTACTCTTCTATCTCGTCTAATTAAGGAGATAAAAAACCTGATTGCTTAAAATGTGTGTTTCTTAGAAGTATGGTAATGTTTTAGACTTTCAAAGTAAGCTTGACTTCTGAAGGCATGACGCAACTCTGTTTCTGCTGTATGTATCGCTGGTGGATTGAAATATCACGATGACGGTTTATTATGGTCGTAGTAAAGCAAGGCGATCTTGGATGATCCATTCATTTACAAACTATATGCATAATTTGAGAAAATAATCAATAGAAATGTTTACATTCTTCTTCGAATACCATCATCTAGATGACATCTCGTGAAGTTAAAACAGGGACTCTCCAATGCATAGTCTCTGGTTAAAACCATAATTGTACCCATGACTGCGCAACTGGTTATAATAACTAGAAAACAGCAATGTTCTAAATGTTATCTAATATAAGGAGAAACTATGATACCGAGGATATGGTAAGATTGTGGACCCTGATAGGAAGGAAAAACCTTTTCCTGACTATGCAGGGTTTACAACCTTGCCATATCCGAGGTAGAATGGTTTCTCTATATTATCAACCGCTTTCTTATCCCGTTATCGAAAACCCCGTATTCTATATAGAGTCGTTCGTAAAATCCTTGTTCACTGTCCTAATCCCAGTACGGCAAAGATTTCTGTGTAAGGTTCTTCTTGACCGTTGTCTTCCATGTGCCTTCATGGCTGAACTGAACTTTATTCAAGAACTCAGGCTGCAAACAGCAGCATAAGAGGTACATAAACATATATACATTGATACAATATACAATATAATAGGTAAACTCACGGGCAAAAGAAACGTCCCCATACAAAATACAAGATATTTCAATCATCGGGCGATAAATGCGACTGAAACAGCGTTACACCATGTCTTCAGAACCCAACAATACTAAATATGAATTTTCAAAACATTATCTATTCATAACTCTGAGAAACACAAGTTTTAAGAAATGGTCGTTTTGGAATCTCCTTAACTAGACGAGATAGAAGCCTCAAAAAGCCAGTTTTGGCTTGTTTTGAGACGTCCTACAGTAAAGACGCGTCAACAAATTTAAATCAAAGAAGGTTATTTATGTCGAGGATATCTTAAGTTAATTAAATTTTTCAATGTTTAAACTTAAATACTAAATATTGTGGGCCAAAAACATCTTTAAAAAACGATTTTAGCACCCCATGTCAATTTGAACAGATGTAAAAATAAAAATTGCATACTCTGATGTATGAAATTGTGAATATTTCTTAAGAAAACATGTGGCTACCAAATACATACAAAATCTATTTTCTCCGAAATCAATATTTCATTTTATATTGTTTTCAAAATGTGGTGACGTTTCTTTTGCCCGTGAGTATATGTACAGCTGGTTACAGTATAAGTAACATATGATTATAAAAGCTATTTCTTGAACAAATACATAATGATTTTACAAAAAATTGAGAGTTTTCTTAAAGTTCCTAGCTTAGTAGAATTAAATAAATATTCATTTTGTACATATTTGGCCTATTGTAATAATATTTGTGAATATACTTTTCTCTTTCTGATTGTAATATAGGACAAACAAATAAATAATGAAATTCGTCCCCAAGATCGTTTAAATTACAAAGAGTACATTTTCTTTCATGAACTGGGATATTTTTCCATCTATCGGTCTCGATTGGCAGAAAGTGATTAGCTGTTCATATCTTAATAAGTTATTGTAATTAAAAAACTGTAGTCTAAGGCGTTGGCTTATGAAAGACTGCATGGTCTTAAGTTACTGGGTACGTGTTCGAGACGTTTGCGTTTCGTCAAAACATTTGCTGTTCATAATGTGCTATATTTAAGAAATTTTTCAAAATACTTAAATATAGTTTCTTCAGATCTTTACTTTCAAGCCGTCATCTTAGCAATCATATCAGGGTTTACAATCATTATAATTCCTTCAAACAGGGTTTCCAATTGTCTGTGTAAACCCTCCTGGGGGGACTTACAATGTTGTAAGTCCCTCGTACCGGGTGATACGGTTTAGAATATCCTACCAGTTCGCTGAAAGCAGGTAGTTATAATTGTTTTACTTCTTATATACACAACAACATGATCGAATGCTAATATTTACCCATTTTAATTTACCATCTTTCAGATTAAACACATACACAGTTGAAAGATGATTGTAATTTGAAGACCTATGTATGTCAGTCATATTGGTAAAGTGGCACAATGGCAAAGGAAGAGCAATACATATATAGAATTGAATAAAACCAGGTTAAAGTGTTGACACACATGTGTGTGTGTGTGTGTGTGTGTGTGTGTGTGTGTGTATATATATATAGAGAGAGAGAGAGAGAGAGAGAGAGAGAGAGAGAGAGAGAGAGAGAGAGAGAGAGGGGAGGGAGGGAGAGAGAGAGGGGGAGGGAGGGAGAGACTGGAGAGTGAGAGAGGAGAGAGAGAGAGAGAGAGAGAGAGAGAGGAGAGAGAGAGAGAGAGAGAGAGAGAGAGAGAGAGAGAGAGAGAGAGAGAGAGGGGGGGGGGAGGGAGGGAGGGAGAGAGAGAGGGGGAGGGAGGGAGAGACTGGAGAGTGAGAGAGAGAGAGAGAGAGAGAGAGAGAGAGAGAGAGAGAGAGAGAGAGAGAGAGAGAGAGAGAGAGAATGAATAAAATGTTCGAAGATATTACGATGATTTAATCAGATTCACAAGCATGCTTTCGACTATATTTATTTAAGAAATAAAGTTCGCTGTACCCCAATATATGTGTTATATAGTGTTACCCTGAACTATTATAGTTAAATCACGAGGACGTAATTATCATCAAACCTACTCTGTGCAATACTATAACGGTACACCAGAACTAGAGTAGGGAAACTGGAATAGAGTTTTTTTTAGGCTTTATACAAATTGTCCAAAAAATTAAGTCATATTCTTCAAAAGAAAAAAAATCCGACACATTTCATTGGCTCCTAAACATACACGGTAAATCGATCATTTTCCAAACATTATTCAATATTCATAATAATTTAGGATAAACATCGACTGGTTTATTTTCAATACTGAAAGAAATATATTTTGAATTGTTTTCTTTAAAAAAAGAAAGAAAGAAGTTATCATTCTAGTGGTGGAGTTTTTTAGTGGACACGTCTGTCTGATAATGTGAGCTCCTAGCAGCGCGCTAAGGGGAAATGGTGTAAAGAGCTTTCCATACCGGAAGTGAAATGAGCTGTCAATTTTACGTGACGGAAAGTGAGAAGACAAAAGAAACATTGGCTCAAACATCGTAAATAAAAGGTAAATACATCAATTTATGTAAACAATTGGATTGAGTTAATTCAAAATGTTTATTTTACGCATTAATATAATATTTTGGGCTTGTAAAATTGCTTCGATTGACATAAAAGTTGTCAATGTTTTCGTTCAAGACCTTCGGATTTCGTTCATCAACTAACTTCCAAAGTTGTTTGTCTGTTATAATGAAATATTAAACGTAAACATGTCATTCCATTTGGTAATTTTGTTTGAGTTAATTTTCGCAATTATAAACCATATCACATGACATAGCTTTTGGAATGATTTGTCATATCCACCAATTTTTGACAATGTGAATTAATTTTCTGTTGATTATTTTACTGACTGCTACTATGAGTATTCAATACAGGGTTGTAGTCAAAAGGGCCGAATGTCAAAAGGGCCGAGAACTGCATAGTCAAAAGGGCCAAAGGAAAAAGTCAAAAGGGCCGAGGTGAAAGTCAAA
The DNA here is from genome assembly GCA_936450465.1 of Gibbula magus. Taxonomy (NCBI): domain Eukaryota; kingdom Metazoa; phylum Mollusca; class Gastropoda; order Trochida; family Trochidae; genus Gibbula; species Gibbula magus. The sequence continues at coordinate 24,415,107 of OW388297.1, forward strand.
AGGGCCGGGACGAGCCATTTAGTCAAATGGGCCGTGTTCCAAGTCATAAGGGCCGAACCCAAAAAATAAGAACACATAACATAGCCAAAAATTAGGTTTCATCTTTTATTGACATCATAACAACATTTTAACAATATTTTTTATTGTCGCAATATTATTGTTTAGTATTATTACATCATGCTTATTCTACGAACTTATTTATTCACCGTCGTAATCTATGATTTACAGTTCTAAATCTTGTTAGCCAAACTCTTTTTTGATAAGGTAAGTAAATATAGTTCAATCACAAGTTCATTTTTATGCATTGCATAGTAATGTCCTTTAGATGATAGTTTAAAGGTACATCCATTGTGTTGTTGGGGGTCAAATATGACAAACGTTGTAAATGGTCTTATTTTATCGAGAAGTACCAACTATTACCGAAAACAAACATTTTAATGATACTGGACTTAGTATATTGACGATATGAAGGTAAAAGTAGTGATTTCTGATCGAAAACCGGACAATGCACCGCGTGTGGCGCGCGCCACAGAGTCAAACGTAATTTTTGAATCTTATTTACACCAGACAAAATAACAAAATTGGGTTAATAATGTTCAATAGGTCATATAACTACTGTGCATGTAAATAGGACGTTCAGTTTCGGTTTCTAAACATGCATAATGATGTTACTCGATTTTAATTGGAAAATAGTAAATATGATATGTTTGGCGATTGGGGATGAATATGCAAGATAAGTGAATTTATTTGTATTGTAAACATCACATATGGTGTGTTGGAACGTATTAAAGCCAAATAAAATTTTATGAAACACAATGGATGCACCTTTAACATTGGAATTCAGGATTGTATAACTTGATCTAAAAGGATCCTCTTAACTACTTAATTTACTCTTAACTTGCGCTTTAAGACAAGTAACATTAGAAACCTATACATACAAAATCCCTATTTCATCCAAAATAGACTTAACACTATTCAAAAGGGGGAAATTAGAGTTGTTACCATTAACAAACAAGCTGTACATAAGATTGTACACAATATTAGCTAACTTAAACCCAAGGCCTCACTACCGTATATCAAACATGATCACTCTTTTAAAATAAAGAAACCTAGCAAGGAAAGATAATGTCACTCACCATGCACCATTCCTTTCAGTAAGGAGAAATCAACATGCGGGTAGTTCCAACCAATGTTTACACAAGCAATTATCAATTAATCCGGTTATTGTTTACATTAATTAGCGACAAACGAGGTATTAGCAATTGGCCGTGTTAATTGATTAAATCAATCAGGAATCGTGTATTCATGGATGATCACGTTTTAGGCAGAGCTGCCTAGCTTACTATCGGGTAAAGTGTAGATATATAGCAATTTTGGAGTATTTTGTAATGTTTAGGTGTACAACTAGATGAACTTAATATGATACTATTAGTATTGTATACTGGGGTCAACTCTTCAACTTACTGTAGTTATATTCTAACTCTATAACAGTCAGAACTCCATTGCTCTATACAGAAATTTATGAAATTAACATTTTATATATTTCCAGAGAAGAGGTGTACAATTTGCAACATTGGTGTACAATCATATTTCAGGACTGTAAAGTGTACAAAATACTCCAAAAGTGTACAAGTAGGCAGCCCTGTTTTAGGGGTTGGGCCTATACCTTTAAAGCCTTGAAACCTTGAAACCTTATTACAGACAGATATTTTATTATCGTATCACCTCATTAAATGTGAAACATGAATATATTAAAGTATATACACAAATAAATGTTGTCATTGAATATTAATATTGTCAATTGATTATATGTTATCTGGGATATATTATAAGTGAACAAATACAAAATAAACCATTAACGGGTTAATAACGGTGCATCCATTGTGTTTAATAAAATTTTATTTGGCTTTAATACGTTCCAACACACCATATGTGCTGTTTACAACACAAGCAAATTCACTCAGCTTGCATATTCATCCCAAATCGCGAAAAATATCATAATTACTAGTTTCCAATTAAAATCGAATAACGTCATTATGCATGTGCAGAAACCGAAAGTGCACGTCCTATTTACATGCACAATAGTTATCCTGGCGTAATCAATATTCGCGCACCTAACACGTTACGATTGGCTGTGCGGAAACAACATAACACATAATGATAAAAGTTTCAACAAACCTTTTTTGATATTAAGTCTTTATAAAAACGTACATTTCGATTGTTGACATAATTGCTATCGTAGCGGGAGAAGCCATTTTGAAGTCGGCACTATCTGGGTCAGATGTGCGCTACGTCATCAATAGTCGTGATAGTTAAAATCCAGACAAACAGTGTGGCGCCCAGTTAATTATGTCAAATGACATCGATATATTATTGAAGTTTATATCCCAATGTATCAAAATAATAATTTTGAAGAAGAAATAATGACATTTTATCTCTCTTTATCAAAGATGTATAATAAATAGTTCTACGATAACAAAAAATTTAATTCAGTATTCATTGACATCATATTAGTTAACATAAGTATTTCAAGTAAGAGTTCTTAAAAAGATTTATTTTTTTAATTATAAAAATTTCATTCTTCAAAAAACAACAAAGAAGACATGGTCAAAATAAATATTCTGTGTTGAATATTTTTAATTTCAAGTGAGACAAATTGACATTCTGTGAGGGATGAAAGTTGTTGCTTGTACAAATGTTGTGAAATAAAGTGAAAATATAAGAGTTGTTTTTAAATTTTTTATAAAATCGTAATTTGACAATAAAATAAGTCTCACTTCTTTTACATTTTACATCTTGAGTACATAATGTTAGTAAAATATATCGTAAAAAATATTTTAATACATGATTTTGTAGCAACATTGAATATTATAGTCTATACCCCCATTTAACAGGAGAAAACTCAATTCACAAAACGCTATTATCAATATTATTATCTTACTAGAAATTAAAACTATTTTTATTTTGCATTTTCAAACATGTAAATTATTCTATAGATTTCCATTTTACGAAACATGCTTTCTTAAACTAAAATTTATCAAAAAAATAAATTTTCTTATACTCCTCAAGTTCGGTTTTAGCCTAACAAAACTAACCTTTATTCAAAATTTACTCAAAAGTTATAAGGATTATGTCCAAAATAGGCCTTCGGAGATTTATTCCCTACGAAACATCCCACCTGCCGAGGTCATGACCTCTTAGCATCGGTATTTGGCAAGGCGTAGGACCAAACGGGAACTTCCGTCCGTCATGATTTTAATTTGTGGGTCTTATACTTGTCTCAGTGTTTTTAGCATTATAGCAAAGGCATGAAAATTAGATTGCAAGATGATTATGGATCGAAATCGAAATATTGATAAACTTTTTTCCAAATCATGTTGGCAAAAAAGCCAAAACGACTGGCATTAGGTAAATATGAAGTCTGACGTAGCGACCGCATGAACCCGGAAATGAAAGGTGCGCGAAAATTGATGTCCGCGACTTTACATGACGGCACGATATATGACCTATTGAACATTATCAACCCAAATTTGTTATTTTGTATGGTTTAAATAAGATTCCAAAATTACGTTTGACTCATTGGCGCGCGCCACACGCGGTGCATTGTCCGGTTTTCGATCATAAATCGATATTTTTACCTTCATATCGTCAATATACTAAGTCGAGTATCATCAAAATGGTAGTTTTCGGTAACGGTTGGTACTTCTTGATAAAATAAGACCATTTATAACGTTTGGCATATTTGACCCCCATCAACACAATGGATGTACCTTTAACACTTGTAGATTGTGTTTAAAGGCATGTTGTCATATTGAATGCTATAGCTACATCTTTTAAAGTAAATTAATTGTAGTAGGAAGTAACACTTAAACACTTTATTTGAGATGCAGTGTTTTCATAGGCCAGACCAGTTGGTAGGACCCGTGAATTCGTAGGAGGTGAATTCGTAGGAGCACAAAAATAATAGATCATGTAGTGATATTTGAACTTTGAGCACAAAAATAAGAGATCATGAAGTGATATTTGAACTTTGAATATTGGTTTGAGATTTACTACATACTTGTAACATGTTTTGGAGACCATGTCATGTTCATGTCAACCTGTGTTATGTTAACATCAGACTTTCAAATATATATATATTTGTGTTGTGTTGTAAATATAAAGAAAGATAACCAATTCATACAAGTCAATATTTTAATAAATATTAAATAATAACGACCAAATATAACAATAATGCACAAACTGTAACATTCAGCCATTAATTTTAACACATTACAGCACGTTTATAGATATCCCGGAATTTACATAGTTCACACAATTTCAAAGGTTCACACAAATTTTCACACATTGTCATTGTTCATGTCACCATACGCTCAGGCTCAACGGACATCCCCTCTGTCAGCCCCTTCACTGCATCGAATATACTTGTAATTAAATGAAAACATTAGATTGATGATATACAATTGAGTATTGTCACATTTAATTACTTGAAATACACGCAACTGCAAAAACAATGGATTAATTAATTGAAAGGATTTATCACTCACTGCCATGTATTCAGCTGTTTGGCTGGCTGTCTACTTGTAAAGTAGATTATTTGTTTGTATGATGTTGTGAATTGCTTTGATTACTAAATACTCTGTTGGAATAAAGTTATAACAAGAAAGGAATATAAATTAGGTAGTGTATGTACATGAAGCACGTTAACAAAACAGGAGTTACAATATGTGTTTTGTTTTGATTGTGTGACTTACGTTTCTTCTTCGCCAACGTCTGCTAATCTCCAGTCGTTGTCAAAAGATGTTGTAAATGTGTAATGTAACCTGGAATATAATCATACTTATCTTATTCTTTTATTTACTTATTCAAAAGACTCAAACAAAGTAAATAATAACAACACTGAACATACAATTCTTTTATTGAACACGAAACAAAAAGGTGGACAAACAAATACATTTTATTGTTAAAATTACTTCCAATATCATTTAAATGTTTATTCATATTTATTTAATATATATATAATTGTAATAATATCATAACATAAAGTTGGTCTGTTAAGATTTATTTCTTTAAACTACGAAATCCTACAAATTCACCGCCCGATCCTCCTACGAATCCACCGACATTTACTGCTACGAACCGGTTTGGCCTACGAATTCACCTATACCCCTTTATTTTACAAATTATTATTTCGTAGTGTATATAATTATACTTCAGAATCATTGAATAAACTACCAGTTCGCTGAAAGCAGGTAGTTATAATTGTTTTACTTCTTATATACACAACAACATGAATGCTAATATTTACCCATTTTAATTTACCATCTTTCAGATTAAACACATACACAGTTGAAAGATGATTGTAATTTGAAGACCTTTATATGTCAGTCATATTGGTAAAGTGGCACAATGGCAAAGGAAGAAGAAAAGGAATGGATAGAACTGACCAAACCATTATCATCAAAACATCAATCCAATGGGACCAACAGTCAGGTGGTTACCATGACTGGAACCGTAACCCGTGGTTACCAGACTGGGCAGGAGGTCGAGGTTCAAATGGAACTGACAGATGTGGAACTGAAACGTCTTACAAGCAAAGAGGAACAGAACAGTAACCAGAAGAAATGTAGATGTGACGCCAAGCAAGGACTACACATTGTCATATTATCATTTATATGTTCGCCTTTTGTGTTCATCTTCTCTACCTGCATGTCATTTTATATTGGGACTTTGACATGGTACAATTTCTACCTGTATTTCAGCGAAGAAAAAACAATATGGCATAAGATATCATTGTGTCCTCTGTTAATCCTGACATTCCCCTTCACGGTTGGATTCACCGCCCTGGGACTCGGTCTTTACGCTGCTGTCATACAGGTGTCCTGGCACCTTGCTTCCTGGCTTCAAGAGTGTAAAGACTACGAGAAGGGCTTCTATGGTTGGCTGTGTGCAAAGCTGAAGATGTCGGAATGTTCACCATACGAAATTGTTGTACTGAACGAGAGCGATGAGGAAATACTTCATTCTTCCAGATCTTAAAGATTGTCTGATAATGTTGTCTTCTGCATAGTTCAATTCTTCTTGAGCATGAATAGATTGTCTTTAAAGTTATCACCCTTCAGACAGTCTAAGGGCACTGCATACGCAGAGTTGTTCCAGAGTGACCAGTAAATGTATTGGATACTCTGCAGTCGGTAACCTACTTCACCAAATTTTACGGGACACCAAGTAGAAATGTTGGAAAATATCCCCAGGACCCCATTTTATATGAATAACACTGATATGTTGTGTAAGTACTGTAGTCAAACGGCTGTAGTGTCATGGAAATTATTTGGATGAATACGTCAATCAGCCTATGCATACAATGTCTGTCAATGTTGTTTATGAAATAAGTCCATGTTGTGCGGAATTGGTTCTCTTCAGAAACTTAATATTTCAATATTGTCAAGGATCACATGCATTTTCAAAACTTTTGTCCCTGGAAACTGAAAGCACACTAGTTAATACAAATATTCTGTTACTGTTGTAATCAAATTATGTCAATTTGTCACCCTTAACCTTATACTGGAGGTCCAAAATAAACTGACATAGCGTTGAGTTAGTATCCAATCCGTGATTAATCTATTTGTTAATGAGTTTTATTATATGATTGCCAGTGATGTAGAAAAGTTATATACTTTCATTCGTTGCTGGAACACTTGTGAAAATATAAACTTTCTACCTCACTCAATGAGATAAACATGGTAATAGTCAAGAGAAGGCTGATGTCCTCTATAAAATTGTCTCTAGTCTCTATGATAAGGCAACTTCAGTATATCAGTAAAATGATACAAAAAGAGAGATATTGAAATATCTGTACCATGCATAATTTGATAAAGTATTTACACCTCCTAAAGTCTTTGTATGGAATTGGCATTCTTTCTACCTTTCTTTTTAAATTAAAAATAATTTTTTAAATTATAACATTTTTATATGAGATCATGAGTATATAAATGGAAATAGCATGTAATGCTGTGTAACAAAATTGCTTCATTGTATAAAGGGTCACCCTTGAGAAAAGGATCATTGAAATTTTCAGAATGGAATTTTGAGAAAAAGGTACAGTAAATACACCCAAATTCATGTATCAGATAGGATGCACTTTAACAAAGGGAATTTTAGGCTTAATAGGACGTTTAGATGTTTAGGATGATCAGATCTACCCAAATCACTGCCCAAAATGAATACCCAGTAAATTATTGGAAATGACATAAATGTACTTTTGAAATCGTCTGATTTCTTTTTTCGCTGTTCATTCTTAATATGAATCTCTTGGCCTTAAAGAGAAAATATTTTGGAAATATTTTCAAATTAGTAAGCAGTATCATGTCATATATTGCACCAACTGCAACTATTTTTTACTATTTGTCAATCGTGGTTGTGAAACCAATCATTCTGCCTTGCATTTTTTCACCAAGAAATCTTTTGCATTCACTATTTTTGGATACATGTTGTTTCTTGAGAAGGGAGATAACTCCTGACTGCCTGGCTGTGGAACTTGACTTCAGCACAGCTTTTGCTGTGTCATCTTGTACGGTATTGTGAAGTTCTTGTAATGTGAATTTATATGTTGATATTGTACAGATATATCTGTATTTCTTAGTTTTTTTAAAGAAATGATTGACAACACATGTTGGTCAACTTCTAAGAGTTGTCTAACTTATGTTCACATGTAAACAAACATTAGTTGTCAAACTTTAGTATAAAGTGCTGTCATTCGTATGACATCATGAAGCCATGTGACTTTAAAGAGCCATCACGGATGTTAGTATATCATTTTTTTGGAAAATATACTTATAACGTTATTCGCCAGAGAAATCGTTTATCTACAACATGGCATATGTTAAATAATTTTCATATCACGACAATGTATTGCAATTTGGTTTCAAAGAGAAGTACCACTTCGACTAGCGCGCGCTAAGGGTATCTGACGTATATAAACAGAATCCCCTTTTTTGCGTAATACGTACTACACAAACAGCAAGCGCTTCCGAAGCGTGAAGGGTCATCTCTAGCGCAAGTCACCATAACAACCCATATGCTGCACGTGCTTCACATTTCTCTCTTGCAAGTTACCCTTGTCACACATTACTGAATGTGACGATTGCTTTACAAACAATGTTTCTAAATGTCCTGAGAATATACAAATTATTTCCTGTTTAATGTTCTTTTTATTGAGATAAGACCAGCAAATTATGACAAATTTTTACTCTCATTAATTTTAAAATTCAAGAAAAATACCTAGTTGGGTAAATCAATTATTCCAATATCTGTAGCAAATACATAATTAAATGAAATAGTAAATAAATCACTGCCAAAAAAAAAATATATTTCGATATCTTTCATTGCTCATATTTTTTGTTATTCTTTCGTGTCTTTGTTTACTGTGTGTGAGCTAGACCATATTAAATGGTTTGCGCTTGAAAATGATAGACTGGATCTATATTTAGACTGGAAAACACCTTTACTAATTAATGCAATTTCTCGGCTTATTTTAAGTTGGAAAAATTAGGGGAAAATTAAGTGTATTTATTTCACGGAGATGGATTTTTTGAAAATTTTTGATATTTTCATCAACATCCGTGATGGCTCTTTAATGTCAAATCCATTTAGTTGAACAATGTGTTTTTTTCAACACTTCACAATGTTAACATGTGTTTGACAACTCCAGGAAAGTGTTATGAATAGAGTCTATTCCTTTTTCTCCCCAACTGTTTGACTACTCAGTAATTGATGATGCTGTAGATTTGTAAGACAATCGAAAAGAACAAACTTGAGTTTGACAATATGTGTTTACAGTGTAAAGACGACCTCTTTCTTCAAAGTGCTTCTGATGATATATATATATATTATTATTTGTTTTTAGTAAAAATAGTTATATTAGTGCTTTGATATGCTCAAGAATAGGAAACAAATGGTTGTGAAGATTTCAATGTTTAAAAATAATTATTGTGGAAAGATGAATTTGACTTGCTCAGCATGAAACACCTCATATGTTAATGCCAGTGACAGCTTGCATTGTAAGTGACAAAGTTGTGGAATATCAATGTTTTTCTATATTTATAGGTATGGTCATATGTTGTATCATCGATGTTGTGTGTATATATAAAAATATATATATGACAATCACGATGCATTATGTAGGCCTTCTTATGTGCAAAGTGAAAACTGCTCTATTTTAGAGACGAAACCTCTTCTGATCTTAGCTTTTCTGTACTTTAAATTTATCTAATGCAGCAGGCACTTATATACTCAACATATATATTTATGTTTTGATTCTAATATATGACAGTCTATTGTAATCTGTGATTATGATTCAATAAGTTAAAGGGACACCGCGTCGAGGATAAATATTAGATCAGACTTATCTACTTTTGCTGTTTAAAGTGTCTCGTAACGAGTCACAGATCCCCAATTTCAGACAATTGAAGTAATAAGTAATAAAAACTACTGCATGTAGAAAGTGAAGCGAAGCGTAACTCGTTAACAGGCACGTTTATCAGCATAGGTAGATAAAAGTGAGCCTCATTTTTATCCTTGACGCAGTGTCCCTTTAAGGTTTGCCTCTCAAAATGAAATAAATGCTCCTATTAGTTTTAGGTATACTCATGAAATAGAATGGGACTACCAAACAGTAAGAAATGCCACTGTTGTTTTACGCTTACTAATAATAGATATTAGAGACCCCAGGTCTTTTTCTTGAACTGATTGAACCGTTGAAGGCTGGGGCTTTATTAGAGAAATAAAATATGTTCTCAGTTCAATGTATGCTGTGTATCATTGTGGAATGGTCATTGGATTCAATATTTCATTTAAGTGCCTGACATCTTCATCCTGGTCACAAGGTTTATTTTACCAGTACAATGTCCTCTTAGTCAATATTTAGATTTCAGTCTTATTTTTCCTCATGAATGTTTAGATTTATCTTATTATCCAAGAATGTTTCTGTGGAAAATGTTTTTTGAAGATGTATTGTTATCATCATGCTTTTTGAATGAGGCGCAAACCACATATGAAATATTTGCTCATTTGCTTGGCCATATCACATATTTTCAACATCAAATAAGGTTGATTATTTTCTCTTTATTTTTAAGAGAATCATAGTATTGTCATGTTGCATCAATATAAAATTTGCTTTCACATGTTCAAAGTTCTTGATCATTTTCATATCAATATTGAGTGGATATCAAGCCTGCTATCAATGTTTTAGGCAAATCTGATTTTACTGAATATCTTTTGAGTTGAAAATATGAAATCAGCTCTGAGAGAATTGAGTTCATTAGACTGTTGGACTGTGGTTAATACAATGTACAACTGATCATATACAACCAGTTCTGATACGCAACAAATACGCTGAGTATTATTGTTTGTAGTATACCATTATGAATGGTATTTTATTATATAAATGTTGTTGGTTTTTGTCATAAATCAAGTTTACACAGGTCTGTACATTTGCTTGATTAAAATTAAATAAACCTCCTTTAAAAAACTTGGCAACTTTGTATTTTGTGTGAATGAGTCTCTACTAAATCTTAAGTAATCGGTCAATTAGTGATTACTTTTAAACCTCTCTTGAACGCGATTGCTCAATGTAGCGCTACGTAGCAAGGTGAGCCGTGTCGTTCAGGAGAGAACGAGCGCTACATTGAGCAATCAATGAGCGTTTATAAGCGCTCGCTGTTATGGAACGGAACCCTGGGTTCTCACAGCTGACGGACACAGGTTTCACTGCATTCTATAGCTGCAATGGGCATGCAGGCTTTCTCCCTCTTGTGATACTATCCACTATGATATAATAACTCTTCAAAGTGACAAACCTTAAAGCACCTTAACGCTTCATCTTTGGAGAAAAACAACCAAAACATTTGTATGATTCATGAAGTTTTATTACAAATCTGTCTGCTATCTGTATGGCTAGCTGTGAGATCCCAGGTCACTCCTGGTGATCAGCGTGATAGTAGATGGATAATGTATAACAGTTATAATCTGCATATCAAATTATACAAACTTGTACAAATATTCACAGTTTAATCCTCTGTACATAATTCTATGTACAATTTGTTAATTAGCACTTATCAATTGAGGCTTTTAATAAAATAAAACTGGCAACCTCAGAAACAGTCAATTGGTTGTGATCTGATTAAAAAAAGCACAATATTCGCCCAGTGTATTGACACAAGGAAGCTCATTCAAATGAACATAAACATATCACAAAAATATGCGTGAATAAGAGAAGTGATTTGATCAGAATGTTAAATTATTTCTCACTGTTGAAATAGTATGTTTCTTAATGTAGGTGACACAAAAGGATTGAAATAAATGTCATGATTTAAATGTCATGATTCAATGTCAAGGCGCTCTGGATTTTATCTTACTATGAATGTCAATATGTACTGTTGGCCTCATGGCCATTTATACAAATAAAATCATCTGTCTGTCTGTCATGATTTAAAAAGTTCAATCAATAAAAGTATTTATTATTAATTTAAGTATTTTATTTTAAGTATCATTAAAACAAAGAAAATATAAAAATTGAAATGAGCAACTAATCTTCCAAGGTTACTTCATAAATTTTACACAACCTAAAATGCAAGAAAATCAAGATTTCATTTATTATTATGAAAAGACATGTTTCTGCAGATGCTAACTCCATCATCATCTACCTGATGAAACATGTTTTTCACAATAAAGAAGTTGTTTTTCAGATATTTTGCTTTTCCTAAATATTCCACTTTCTAACTTCCTTTCACAACTAAAATGAGCTAACGTATTAGAACCTATGTGCTTTTCAATTCCAGTAAAATAGAAAGAGATGCTGAGAAAATCATGTTTCCATGACAGTGTGTGAGGTCTGCAAATAGCCTATGGTGCAATAGCCCTAGCTGCTGTGTTGCGAAGCTGCCAAACTAGAGTTCTGGTGCAGAATTCCACAAATCAGAAGCATGCAGATACCACCAAGGCGATGTTGAAATGGTTAATGCCATTCCTGATGCATTTCTAGTCTCGTCACGGAGAAAAGCCGAGGTGACATTTGCCGGAAGCTGTTTGTTTTTCTTCTCGGTACCGTGTTTGAGAACCTCAGCTCCATGAGAAGTTTGAGAATCTCCTCAGGAATGGCGGCCAGTAGGACATCCACATGCTATGCAACTGTGTGTTAAACATCAAGTTGAGTTTGAAACTGTAGCTGTCTCTTCATGTTAAATAAATACCACAGATACCCTGTCATTGCTTGAAAAATAGCTGGTCCAAATTAATAAATTGTAAACTTAAATCAAAGTTTTAAAGTCATATGTTAGACTATGAAGTAAGCTTTAAATTTAGTCATGTTTTTTACTTGTTACTTTGTAATGTTAAAAAAACAAAGCCTAAAATGTTAGGCGAACAGGCTGTTGGACATGCCTTATTTCATGTTTTATTTTATGTTATTAGAGTTCAGAAATAGTATAAAGAGTGACGACCAATTATGTGAGTGTTCTTTTCTATAAACCTTGCTCATACTTCAATATGGGGTCTCAGTTATGATACAAATACTCTATTCCATCTAATGATAAAACTCAATTATTGTTATCAGTTCATTGATAATTTATACTGAATTTAATAATAATTAATACATAATAGGTTATATTTGTACTCAGTGTATTAGAGGAAACACTTTGTCATTACATTGAACACATTATGATTTTTTCAACTGACTTAGATAGAAGAGATTTAATTTTGATATTAAAGAAATAAACAAAGGGCTCTGTAATCCAATGTAAATTGGACACAACAGGTTGTCAATTGCTTGATCATTACCTTATTCTCTGAATCTCATATTAATCAAAGCAATAAAATAATAACACTTATCAATTACTACATTTTCTGATTAAAATCAACATCTGATTTGCTAATACCGGGTATCAAAACCTAATCATAATTGAAGCTTCAATCCGTTTTCTATATCTATTTCAAATTCTGTATTGTAGTGATATAGTGTAGAATGACCAAATGTGGCCGTGTCATGCGCAGGTAACGCTTTCCCACAACTTTTGAATACTAAAATTACTAAACCTTAGCTGAAAAGAAGCTGTGTTCAATACTTCAAACTATCCTATAGCATACTGCATTTCTATCATTTGCTAAAATAATGTTCCAAATTTACTTATCAGCAAAGTACATATTATATTTTGCGATTCTAATATTTCATTGTTATCTGCTATTACAAGCAATAATGGCAAGTGCTTAAGTCTATGCAAAGCATTGTGTGAAAATGAGTACTATAAATATTTCATCAATACCTTTTGTCAGATATTAAACCTTTCACAGATCCTAGTTTTCAAGTTGAAGCTTTGAGAAACATCTTTCGTTTACAATGTTTTCCATATAAAACAAGTCTCAGTTGTTAAGTGTACAATGATGAGTCCGACTGTATTCTATGCCAAGGTATAGATTCCCTGACCATTCTTAGTGCTGAGACAGTTGTCAAGGTATGGTACCGAAACAGTCTTAGTGGTAAGAGAGCTAAGAAAAACTATACTCTGAAATAAGAGTTTTGTATGAAATCTTTGAAACAGTGTTGCCAATAGATTTTACTGAAAATAAAAAAGGGCAGAGATGCTTTAAGCTGTTACCACAAAGATAGTTGTAAGTACCATGCATTGATAATAGCTTACAACTGTCTTAGTACTTTTAGAGCTTTGAAGATCTGAAATAGGTGTCTATTCGAGCAAATACGGTGCTTGGAAACATTTGCATGGATTTGTGATCAGGTGACAGAACACGTGGCTGCTACAAACATCATAACTTGTGCGAGTTAATCACAGGAATTTGCACTTTGTAGATGACATCTTGCTGCTTTGGAATTATTCCAAACATGGAATTGTTGTGGCGTGGTAAACACAATACCACAAAGACGTGTTGAGACTTGTGCTTGCATCATCTAATTATTAACTTCTGTTGATACTATCAGTGTATACTTTAACATAATGCTTCATACCGTCACAAGTAAAACACTTGCATAAATTGTCTTTTGTTATCTGAGATATATGAATGATTCTAAGATTGTACATTGTTCAAAGGATGGCTCATGTTCCTCAACATCTGTCTGTAATGTAAGCGATGGATGGAGTCACTGTAAGGCTGTGGACTCTGTCAGCAGAAGGAAGGATTGGTGTGTTCAATGATGCACCTTCTGCAGTATTTCTTCACAGTCCGATACGCTGTCACACTCAGGTGGCAGTCCTGTATGTTCAACTGTTGCAAACCTCGACACTGGTAGGCAACCATCACAATACCCTTGTCCGTTATCAAGTCACACGATTTCACACTCAACTTTCGCAACTGGGGACAGTATTCGGCCAAAAGCTGGAGACCGTCGTCTGTAATATCACATTTACCAATGTCTAGAGATTTGAGTCGCGGACAGCTCTCGGAGAGATACTGAATAGACTCGTCGGACACTGCTTCACACCCTCTCACATTAAGATAGCGTAACTTTGCACAATGTTTCGCAATATATAGCACACCAACGTCAGACACTTTGTCACACTTAGCTACACTAAGGTACCGAAGGTTCTCCCCCAACTTAGAGAGTTCTCGCATACCGAGGTCTGTGATCCGGTGACAGTCGCTCACACTGAACTCACGCATGTAGGGACAGTTGTGCGCAATGGCCTGTATGCCCTTGTCGGAGATGCGCACACACCTGCGCAGGTAGAGGAACTGGAGGTGTGTGCAGTGGGAGGTGATGATGGAGAGTCCCTCGTCCTCCAGAGCGTAACAGTCTGTCATGTCAAGGTAACGCAGGTAGATCTGCTGCTGGTGTCGTGCCATGTTCGTCGACAGGATCCCCTCTGTGAGGCTGATACATGTCACCAGTGGGCAACCTGCGGGGAAATAATTGTTATAATTAAATAAATAGAACAATTGTTATAATGTTTGCTATTAACAGTAACATTTGACTTGCTAATGTAATAACATTTGTTTTTTAAATAGTTTTTCAAATATATATATATATAATTACAAGGAATGAGGTAAAACCAATATTCATTTACATATATGCAGTCTTATATATCAAAAGTTTGAATTCTCTTCAACCGAATATAACTTTACTGTTTTATGTATAACATATTCCTTTAAATGTTTTTCCTATTACTCAGATCAACAGAAGAGGAGGTTAAACAAAAGTCATATTTTAAAATGCAGGATTACTTCAAGTGGATATATGAAGGCACATTACAATGTGGTAGGATCTTTATGTTTAAAAAATAAAACAAGCAACAACAAATTGTAAACATCTCCTTCCATAACCTTGGACCCTACGGCTTCTCACGGTGGTCAGATGTTGACCATATCAATTAGGCCTGTTGTCTCAACACTGGTCAAGCGAGTGTTACATTTGCTGACCGAACTCTAATCCAATTTTATCCAAGAGACCATTACCTGTGACATCGAGGTGTTCAAGGTTGACGCAGTTGGACACCAACTCAAACAGGGCCACGTTGGTAATGTTTGAACAGCTCTGTAGTTCCAGGTACCTCAGCTCCGGACACCGTCGAGCGATCGTATGAAGACCCTTGTCCGTCAACTGCTCGCAGCCGTTTAGGTTTATCCTCTCGAGGATCACACAGACTTTGGGCGTATTGTAGCTCAAACGACGAGTGAGATACTTTAAAGCTTTGTCAATGTTAATAGTTTCATTGTTAATGACTATGCTTGTCCACAACAGTGGATGCTCCCAGATGAGACGGTACCAGCGTGTACACACACGTGTCATTCGACACAGATGGTCTGTCGGTAAGTTCAAAAGTATTCGTAACATGATTTCGTCTGTCATTAGTTCAAAGGGAGACGGTCGCACATATTTCCCTTTTAACGAAGTCGTAAACAATTTATTTGTGTCCCTTAAGTCCATTTCTTTAATTCCAGAGTCTAACGATTCTATGAAACGTGGGTCGTATATGGAATTTCTAAAATAATTCACAGACTTGGCTTGTCTCATGTGCATCTGGACGTAGTTGTTAGATGTTTTTGTCTCCCCTGGTAGACTCGCCCATGACACGCTCTTCGTCCCGGAATCTTGAGATGAGCTCGACTCCCCCTTGAACGTCGTCATGCTTGTCGGAGGGTAGTTGTAACTTGCAACATCGGACGCGATGCCTGAACTGGAATCATGGACCGAATCGGGGGACTGGACTTGATCTGAAATGAACAAATAGGAAAGTAAATATCATGTCTAATAGAATGATCAATCTGATGTAAATGTTGAAAAGTCATGTCTAATGTTTGAGAAAGATTTTCATAAAATGTAATTCAAAGATATGGAATTAAAGATTGACAGTGATAGATCCAATAAAAGTGAAAACAAATAAGGCCTAATAAATGTTGGCAGAATGATATGACGTCTATACAACTAGAAGACAATAGTGAAGGCAAATTCATGATAACGCCAGTAAATCCAGGGTTATTTAATGATATAATTTATTTTCTATTATGTACCTGTTAGTAATTTATTAGAATTTGATCTGACAAAATGTACCCTCATAATCTATTCCAATATGAGTGTTCAACAATTTAACTAATTATTAAAATTAGATTCACAAAAAACATAAAAATAAATCCCTTGATGAGATTTTAGAAAAGGGATGTAGTGTAATTATTGACATATTGAGAAAAGTCATTCATAAAAAATTAAAACTAATTGATACATTCAAAACCATCTCTCACCAAGTTCAGATTTCAGAGCATAACCAGTCAAGTTCACATCATTCTACGACCGTAAAGGACCATTGCAATTAAAGTAAGATTATTTATCTTCTTTACAGCCCGAAAGCTCCACAGATTTCCCACAATGCTAACACGGTAATGATTGGCACATAATGACTAGTTTTACAGAAGATAGCTTTTTCATAGCCACCAATGATAACTAGTTTTACAGAAGATAGTTTCTTTAGAAGCATCAATTTTGGGTATTAGGGGATCATTTTTAAAGACGGTTGAGATGTAAATATATGTGGGAAAGAAACTGTGTATGTCGTCAATGGGGCTCTATTATCAATCATCACTGCCTGACGTACCAAGGAAAATGTGGTCGGTGGAGTATGACAGTACGTAGACATACTGTAGCACAACAAGTCACTCACGATGAGCTAAGGGTTGTATGGACTAAGAATATACTAGGCAAACACCACAATAACCGTGTTCACATCTTTACAAACATAAAATGACACAAAACCGACATGGACAACTCAAAGCTTCACAAATCTTTCTTTAGTTGACTCCTTTACATAATAAATTGATGAAAAAATGTTGTAAGAGTGAAAAGTTGCAACCAAGCTTAAATATGTAAGACCTTTGGCAGTGAATGAAGTTGATTTAGTGCAACATAAGCTTTTGAATGTACCCTGTCAATTGAATTTGTGCTTTTAGAAAATCTATAAATCTATAAATATAAGTTAAAGAAAATATGACGTTCATTCCTTTGAACAAGAGTTCTAAAACTTTGGACAAATAACTTTTCATGTAGTTTGAAAGCATTTCATTGAATAGACATGAACAACATGAAGAAGTTTATCTAAAAGACTGACAGTAAGTGCGTAGGAATTTAAAGTCCTACAAGACGTTTTGTAAAAGGTTGTGATAGTTCAAGGATGGTATAAAACTCATACAGATTTCAGTTCCTTGTTTTTTTAATTTAAAAAAGGCTATTTCTTCCAAAACATTACCATAAATTGATACTTCACTTTAATATAGATAAGATGATAATCTTTAGAAATATATAAGATTTTAATATTTATTTATAAGGAATTGAAGAGACCTAAAATTGTCATTAAAGCTACTAAATAACATTAAAACATTCAAGAAAAAACTGGCACTTCAAACAACAAAACAATTTACTGAAGTCATTCTGTAATCTAGGTCAATTATTGTCTTTTCTTAATATATTGCTTGCAAACAAACAAAGAAACAGTTTGAGTTAATTTTTGTAAAGAAGATCAACTTCAGAGAGACTCAGAGTCTTGCCCTCAAAACATCATTCTTTGAACCAAACATTTTCAAGCGACGCCCATGACATAAGAAAGAGGTTTCTGTGTTACATCTATTTAGACACCAAGAACCATGGGCGAGTGAAATCCACACATAAATATTGGTAGTTCATCAGCGGCAGCTTTAGGTCAACAGGAGTGCCACCAAAGAAAGGAAAATGGCCGCCGGCTGGAATGTTTGAATGAGTAGAAGTCACATGCTAATTTTTCTCTGACAACAACATAAATCTCTTGATCCTACAACAAACTGCCCTTTAACACTTCCCTAAGTTATAGCCATTCAAATTTGTTATTTGCATGCTTTTTAAATGTGGTCATGCCTTCATGAGTAATAAGAATAAAATCTGAAAATTTACAAAATAGAAAAGCTTTCTGAATCTTAAAACTTTCTATGAATAAGATTTGAAACCTAAATCAATGTAAACATTGTACTATTGGTCCCCGGGCCATATATATCAATAAAATCTTCTGTGAAACCAAAACCAATCTCACTCAAAGATATAACTAAGACATAATTTAAAAGTTTAAATGATTTCACTCTCTTCATACTAGAGTATGAGAAATCTGGAGACAGTTTGGTGGCTAGGGCAGGGGATACAGATTAATCCTGTCATTTGAATAATTTTTTTTCAACAATTACAATACATTGTTTTGTAACATTTTGCAATGTAACAGTTAAATTTCATTACAAAATATTGTAGAAAATACTGTACAAAATATTGTAGAAAATACAACTGATTAAGTGGTATTACAAGTAGAAGGATAAAATGATGTAGAATAGAATTCCAAATTGTTGATTCATCATCATTCTTAAAAAAAGTTAAAGGTATAGAATGAAAGGAATCTTGATTAGTTGACTTGACATAATGATTGAAAATCTGATTGCTGACTTCAGAGTAAAGTAAATAAACTGCATCGGTGAAGACGGCAGTGCGTCAGAAGTTACAAATATGTCCGAGGGCAACTTTCAAACTTAATGTTTGTCCCTAACAAATCATGGAGCTGTCTGAGAATTGGAAAGCCTTTCTGTATTAAACGAGTGCACGGCAGTTTGCATTCCGACGCGACCGGAGACATGTTACCAGCTACACTGATACATGGACCTTCTATTGTCTCAAAGATTAAACTCAGATTTGAATATTACTCCAAATTCTATTCATAAACAAAAAGCCAAATTAATATGTGTTTTGATACTCTGTGACCCTTCAGTTATGACCGATATATTTTTTTTTTCATCCACTTTGAGTCTGTGGCCATACTTAATTTAGCTTTTAATCCAATGCAAAGATTTAAAAGGATATTTTAGTTGTATCAATATCAAAATAATTATCAGCATCAAAATAAGGTAATTTCTACTTTCAAATTTTCAAAATAATATTTATTTAATGCGCAAGACAAACTTTATGATGAAATGTACATAAAAGGCCAAGAAAATTAGCTTACAAAAAATCAAAAGAACAAACCGTCAAAAACCACGAAGGCATTCTGTATTGAAGTTTTCTTATACAGAAAGAAATAACCTTATCTTTTAACTATTAATGTAACGTGACATGTTTGACACTTTCATTCAATGGAAAATGCCACAATGAATTTACTTTGACATTTCCGCTATATGTATCTCAAATGTCTTATTGCAATCTCTCTTATCTTATATAGGTACATTAATCAGGTTCAATCATGTTTCAAATTCTACAAACTTGTGTAATTCCTAACAATTTCATTTTAATGAATCTTTGGTATCAACTAAATAGCCCCAGAGGGGTACTATTTAACGAAATATTTTTGGTAAGCTTTGATCTGGCTTGGTAACGGAGGTTTTTATTCAATTTTGCATTTAGATTTACAGAATAACACTATCTTATCAACTACTTTTCAAGCTTTTTTTTTGGACACTGATACGGTCAACACATTTTAAGAAGAATATCATCTTGTAAAGGTATTCAAAATATCACTTATGAAAAATTATGAAATATTTTTTTACATCCTTGATTGAGAAGGATTTTTAATGTAGATAAGACAGACAATGGTCCACTATGTGAATGATTTAAAGGTACATCCATTGTGTTGTTGGGGGTCAAATATGCCAAACGTTATAAATGGTCTTACTTTATCGAGAAGTACCAACTGTTACCGAAAACTACCATTTTGATGATACTCGAGTTAGTATATTGACGATATGAAGGTAAAAGTGTCGATTTCTGATCGAAAACCGGACAATGCACTGGGTGTGGCGCGCGTCAATGAGTCAAACGTAGTTTTGGAATCTTATTTGAGTTGATAATGTTTAATAGGTAACATAACGACTGTACATGTAAATGGGACGTTCAGTTTCGGTTTCTGCACATGCATACAAATGTTTCTCAATTTTAATTTGAAACTAGTAATTATGATATATTTGGCGATTGGGGGATAAATATGCAAGTTGAGTGAATTTATTTGTATTTTAGACAGCACATATGACGTTTTGGAACGTATTTAAGCCAAATGATATTTTATGAAACACAATGGATGTACCTTTAATGAACAGTATTCTCACTGTCGCTGCATCTAAACAACCAGGAAATGTAATATTATCTTGTTGATAAACACCAAGGATCAAATCAACACCCTGGTGCTGATTAAACTCCCTGAACAAGACGCCAAGTGTTCATCATCGCTGTATCTTCAACTTAACCAAACATCCGAGTGGGTCCAAGGAGGCTTTCAATACAATATTTATGTTTCTAAAATAACAAGGGAACCCTTTTTAATTAAATGGTGAACTTGTATATAGCCATGCATTAAATATATGTATTATCAAATCGGAATTGGAAAGCAAGATAGAGAGAGAATTGTTAATGTTGGTCCAAATGACTCTAAACCAGGAAAGAAACAATGAAACTTTGATAGTGCACCTGTTTTTATGGTCTACATGACTATAAACTTAAAACTGGCAGGCAACAGTGGAATGTTAATAGTGAACTTTACAAAATAAAAGATATATCTGTACTATCAAATTGAAATTGAAAAGTAACAAAATATTGATAATGAACTTTTTACAGTCCAAATGACTGTAAACTTAAAACTGGAAGGCTAAAATCAAACATTGATAGGGACCTCTTAAAATAAATGAAATAATTGTACTAACAAATGAAAACTGGAAGGCAACAATGGAATGAAGAGTGAATTGGTGTATTGTCATGCAAAAAGTATGTGTGTGTCGATTAAAACCGGAATGGCTGTTATCTTTCTACTTGAGACAACAACATTAGATAAGTAATTGTGAATAGAATGAATTATCCACCACAATTTCCCTATTAGAGAAACTCTTGCACAAAATTGTCAACATGAGTTTTATCAGATGTGTATACAGCTCTTCTATAATTCTTTATTATTTTTAATTCCTTTACAAATTCACAACTACATTTCCTATGACAGGTAAGGCATTGTACATATCAATATCAATGTTGTATTTAAAGAAATCTAGCTAAATATACAAAGTATGACCAGTGATATGACAGTAATTCATTCGTATTCATCAACATAGAAATAAAAACTATTTGCATTTGTAAACTTCTCTTTGAATATCAGTCAACAAGATTTGTAGAAATCCCAAAATGTTTTCACACCAAAAGAACCGGTCAACAAAAGAATAGAATTATAGAAATATCTCCTTGATTATGGGTTATGTGTGACAACATATTTACCATTATGAGAAGGAATTTGACATGTAAAAGAAGGCGATTTATAACCAATGGGTATTATTCTATTCAAATTGTTCCCTTTCTACCATTTCTTCGGTGCTCAGTCTCTACTTGTACATGTTCCACTTTCCTGAACAGATTAACACTCTGAATATATCCCACACTTGAAATAAGTCATTAAGCAACAACCAGAGCGTTCTGCGACAGTTCCAATTGTACGTGTCAAGTACTGAAGAGAAGTATTTGTATGTGTGTTTATATTAGATTGATCCAATGATAAATAGGTATGTAATTCTATTGGTTCAGTGTCTGGTAGATAAATTGTTCACCTGTTTTCAATGCTTATGTGGAGAAAGGTGTCATACGCCGTACATTACCTATGTAAATAAAATATTTGTGTATGTTTAAACATGTTTTGCTACCTTTTGCTTCGAAAAGTTAAAGATTAGTATCAGTACTAATTCATGTTTTTCATAGTTTTCATTTAGATTTTTCATTTAGATTTTTCATAAGTAGTTGCGCAATAGTTTTGAATATGTAACAGAATGTCATTAAAACGCTGATTAGCTTTCTAAATAACTGAATATATAAAATCGCTACAGGGTATTGTATGAATGGTCCCCACAGATTCTAATAGACTTTGGTTACCAATTCATTAATCATAGTCTTTCCGACAAAATATAATAGTGAAAGGTACAAAGAACACCAGGGGGACATAACAATCTGGTTACAAATTCAAGCTTTCCAACAAAATAAAATTGGAAAACGTAAAAAAAAACACCAATAAAACCAGAAGTTGTATGGGACAACAGCAACAGGTAATATTACAGGTAATTGAATGGCTTAAGACAGACAGATAATGGTCAGTTACAGCAAGATGATGCATACACGAAGAATGTTGATTGAAATTCTTCTTTCTGTGAGCCACTGATAAGGTGTTACCCACTTCCGACAGTGTACAATGGAACTTCTAAATAGCTCCTGACTTAAATTTCACTCCCTTCTGTTGATATTGTCAAGACGATTAAAGATAGTAATGTTTATTTTTATCTAAAGTTTCATTCTGGAGTGAAGATATTGAATGGCATTTTTTGGCTTTTGTAAAAAGAGCTTTAACATTCTTTATCTGTTTGTATTAAGGTATGTTTAAAGTTCTGTTGAATTTCCCCCTTAATATATTTAGTTTGAAAACATACTTATATCTCAAAAGTTTGGAAATACCTAAATGAATATCTGTCTTTTCATTCGAAATTTTATGGATGAGTTTTTCATTTCTAATATCTTTCGAAGTTATTTTTAAACTGTAAAATATCATATAACCGAATTCAAAATTAATTATTCTCTTATTTGGGTTAAAGAGTGAGGTAAATTATTGATTTTTAAGAAGTTCATATTAAGATTTAAATTGTCAATGTTATAATTTGTAAAATAAAAGAGAAAACAAAATGTTGAAAAAATATGTATCAAATTAAACACAAAAGATTTAATTTCCTGTGCCAAAGTAAGTAAAACATTTCAATGAAAAGTAAAAAATTCTGTCCTTAAAAAATAACGACAAAAAATATAAAACCAGTATAAGGAAACACATATTAGAATTGTTCATTTCTCCATCATCATAACTATTATCCCTCATTCACTGCTTCAAGACAAGAAGTCATAATGACATGGAAGAGGAATAAAAATACACAATACAAACCCATGATAAGAAACTCCATTTCAGAATTGAACAAGCCTCCATCCAAAGGACCATATATCCATATGACTAAGAGTTCTTCTCTATTAATTAAAGACTATGAGTTGTGATGAGACAATATATCCATATGACTAGAGTTCTTCATCTATGAGTTAAAGACTATGAGTTGTGATGAGAAACAAACAACACGGCTCGCTCTGCTCTGGCGCACACCCAAATGAGAAAACCAAGGTCTACAGCTCCACGTTTCAGGTCCAATTGTGTGTACAGCTCTGTGTTCAAACATATCAAATCCTCCAGAAACAATTCTCGCGAGAGGATTACAGGGTTTTCCCCTCTGACTAAACAAAGGGACACTGGATCTATTCAGCAAGGTACAAGTCTTAAAGAAACAGTATTAGAAAGTATATCTTCGGAGGATTAATGGCTTTCGGGAGGCAAAGGGCTAGGTTGGGCTTACACATTTACAAGCTTCATAATTTTATAGAAATTATTTATTCAGGCATTGGAAGGGTTCGTTGGGTGAGAATAACACATGGTGTACACAACTGTACTCAGAGCATTGGTTGAGGAAATATTAGCTAAATGCATGTCTTAGTTAACTCGAGAAGTCATGCGTGGTACTAGTTGTAACTCAGGTGTTTATTTGCCTTTCGAGTCCATAGAATTCAATTTTTCGATGACATGCACTTCAGATTTGTCATTAACATTTCTTATTATTATAAGGAGAGATTTTTCAATCCTCCTTTATATTTGTTTAGATTGGTTTGGCATCAAATTAAAATTCCTTGATATGAAATGATAACGTGATTGCAAAGTAATGAATTCTATTTCACACCTGAAGTAAAATTAAATAACGCTTTTTCAAATTCAGAAATGTCGGTACAGGGTCTCATGCTAACTTGAAAGTTGTTCATTAATAACTTTAATATTTAAATAATTATTTTTATTTGTGGAGTTATTCAAAACACAGTGTAGAATTTCAACATTTCAACTAAAATAAGTCCAAATTTCAGACAGAATGGTTGAACTTGTAGGTCATCACTTCAACAGCATGTTTTTTCGAGTCACTTTTCAAGATGTAAAGCGAAATAGTATATCGTCATACAAAATAAACGATGACAAAATAAATTTAAGCACCAAACCTCAACAAACCGGAAAGAGAGTATCACACAATCACGACTATTCTAAGCAATCACTGAAGCAAGCTTGATATATAATCGCACTAATCCCGGGATGATATCATAAACTGTTAAGCTGTCAGAATATTTTGGCAGCAACTTTATACCTATTGTACTGGGAGCCTGCTGGGATTAGCGAAGAAATACTTAGAATGCTTATAGAAAGATTATATTCACATTATGAGGGTAATACTCTTGACTTACTTGACAAAATAATGTTTGGTAATAAATCTGATGAAATTACATGCCATAATCTATAAGTATAGTTATGATATTCTTGTGCAAGTAGCGTTATTAAGCAAGCTTTCCTTAGCATTGGAACAATAAAAGATTAAGAGCTGTAATAACTGTGTTTTCTGTTCCCACTCCAAGTAGAGAGCTACTGTATTTGCGCTAATAAAGGATCCACCTTAAAGACAGGCAGGTTTTCAATGGATAATAGGGGGTATCCAATCTGAGATGTGCGACTGAGGGATTCACCCTGAAACTGATCCAAAAGCCTCTTATAAAAAAATCATATGGGCATAATCGCTCATTGTATTTTTAGCCCTACCTTTGAAAGCAATACTATTCCATTGATATGTTTTCAAAATCTCCCCTCTTATCTGCATGGAGTCGTGAAAAATCTCCCTCGAATTTTAGTTCTCTATTGGACACTGAATAGGGAAATTAAGCAGCATTTGGAAGCCCATGCTTCCATACGAGAAAAACACGGTACTTCAGGTTTTCATTACCAATATGATTTAATAATAGACCTCAGATTTAAATGAAATACCACTTTGTGAAGAATCTTGGTGAGACTCATCTTTTTTTTAAATCTGCTATAATATTGATATTGATATTTTGTCAAAGTTTATCTCCGATGAAATGTTTTTAAAAATATGGTAAAATATAAAAACCTCGCTAAACATAGTAATGTGAAAGCTTTTTTGGACACCTGTCAAATGTCATTAATTTAACAAGATTGAAACTTTCTTTCATCATTTTCACAAGAGCATAAATTTAAACTGGTATACTATGTACCTCATAGTTTGCATAAATATTATCAAAGGCAAACAGGCGTATAAGGTAATTCAAGCTCTTTGCACCGCAAACAGAGGTTTCTAATCCATGTTTATTGACAGAGAAATCATGCTGTTTGTGAAAACCATCTACAGCCCATAAGGTTGTGCAAATAGTTCAATCACAATCATATCAGGTGCAATAAGTCTGCCTATTTCATGAACCTGACTGGCAATATTATGCGAGTATAGATTAAGTCAATATTTGCTCCAATAACGTCCACAGGCCCCCAACTCACATTACTACTTTCTCAAGTGAAGTGCTTCGTAAGAGCAATTGGTATACTTGAGACCTTGCCTAGTGTAGTGACACTGGGGTACGTCTAGCTTCTGGTATGTGAATGTCAGTGGTAGCCATTGGCTCTGTAGCTCAACAGTCTTTTGCAAGACAAAGGCACACATACGTACACCTTTGATTTCAAAACACTAACAGGCCCCCCCTCTCAAAACCCTCCTCAAGTACCCATACAAGTAGCACTTAACTTTGCACCCACTGCTACACTCTTAATTTTGGGAGTAGGCTAATGAAAATGAAAATGAAATAAAACTTTGACTTAATCCATCAAAGATCATAGTCCCAAAATTTGAGCTTTCTAGCATTACTGGTTCTTGGGAAGAAGTCATATAAAGATTTAGAGATGGACCCCCTGCCCTGCCCATATGTGATGGGGAACCATGACCAAATGAACAAACTTAAATCTCCATACAACAAAAAAGTTATCTGAAAATTTCAGCTTCCTAATAGTTCCTATGTCAACTGGTTTAGGAGAAGAAATCGTTAAAAGGTTTTACTAATAATCCTACCACGCCCATATTTGATGGGGATGAGGACCAAATGAACAAACTTTGATGCCTAGGTGCAAGATACCTCCCCACAAAATTTCAGTTCAAACTGTGCAGCGGTTCTGGATAAGAAGTAAAAAATGTGAAAGTCATGTAAAGATACCATAAGTCTATCTTGCCTTTCAGGCCTGATGAGCTGAAAAAGCTTACCGGTAGATTGGAGTAATCTGGAGAACTAGCTAATTCACATGCACATGAAATACTATAGCATTGAAGATATGCGATAGTGCTGCTCAAAAGCTTTTTAAATTTCTTTGTCGCTCTTTTGATTTAAATCTTTGAAGTATGTTAATTTATTTTTTCAATTTGAAGCTTTCATGAACTGAATTGCATCATTGTTAATAATTATTCAATATCCTGTTCTTTTGTTGTCTTGCTATGTTTATGCCAATAAGTTTGGAGGAGTTACTTCTTAATTTTTAGAACAGTCCTTGATACTAATTAGTCTTTCTTGATGATGGTAACGACGTCACTCTGATAAAGTAATAGTTTGCAATCTTAAACCTCCTTCGTCCATGAGTTATCAAGATCATTATATCTATATACCCACTGAATAGTTTTCACAAAATAATTTTACTTTTTGATATCAGAATTCTAACTTAGAAAACAACTGTGAGTAAACATTCCCACAAAGATATAAAAATCATCTTGTATTGAACTACGATCACAAAGCTAAGGAAAAGCAAACATTATTTGTTCATTTGACCTCACACCAACTTGAACACACATGAAAACATGATTTAATGAATTACGTGTAATGGAACTGCACAAAAGGCATGACAGACGCAATGTCAACCAGTTCCTCACCTGCTGTAATGAAAAGCATTACACAATTGAGCTCAGAGTTGAATTATGGCTGAATCGTGCTGAATCGTGCTGAATCGAGCTGAATCGAGCTGAATCAGGCTGAATCAGGGGAGAAGGATGAATCCGCACATAGAACCTGTCTTGCATTCACACAAACACAAGAAAGATCTGCCGACAGGAAATATGTAAGAAATTTCTTGTTGAACAATCGTCTTGCACCCTGGGAGAGGCAATACATAGCCAAATCAATGGTGCTTTCTCCCGTGAAATGAAAATGCACATCTGTCTTTTCATGTCAGCTGAATATGGAGATATGATTGAAATGTTTACTTACCTGCCCATAATGCTAATTTTAATAAATAACTCGTCAAATTTGCAAATGGCAAATGTAGAAACAGAATATTTTAAGCTCGACATTGAAATGGTAAATAAAATTTTGATTTATAGTAGTGATATGCCATCAACATATAATCATAATCTCATTTTAGAGCTGTAAACATAAATTGAAGGTTTTAAAGACATTAGCAGAAATTCTGCGAAACCTGCAAGCAAATAAGAAACCATGGGTGGAACTGCACTGAATTTCAATGTAGAAATACACCTGGACTTTACTACAGTATGCGAAATAGCACCACACTACATCTGACTTAAAGGCACAAAGCAAATTTTAAATTTCCACTTGTACTTGTGATTGAGATATTAATAGGATTGTTAAAAGTTCTCTACTTTGGAATTAAAAATAAAGAAACTAAACAAGCATTGACTGAAGAACCAATAGACAGCAATTACTCAGTCTTGTTCAAGGTAGACATAACTAACCATAAACATAAAACTAAACATTTACCACATTATCGCCTGTCTCCTTTCACAGTGATAATTAATGTACCTTATGCAGGAGCTTCAGCCAAGAATCAAAGTTAACACATTCATGTGTAAGAACACCAAGAAGTTCTGACACAAGTATCCAATTCCTTCGTAACAACACCAAAAGGTTCCGACTCAAGAATCCAAGGTAACCCATTCCTTTGAAAGGACACCCTAACTCACACAGTGAACATCCAATCGTGTTGGAACGTAGGTATAACTAACAGCAAACCTAAGACTAAACATTAATCACATTATTATTTGGCTATTTCCACAGCGATGAAAAAATGTTCCTTGATGATCAGCTTAGCCACCAATCAAAGCTTCCACTTTCCTTTAAAAGGACACCCTCACTCACACAGCAACCATCCAGTCTTGTTATAAGGTAGGTATAACTAATCACAAACATAAAACTAAACATATACCACATTACCATCTGGATCCTTTCACAGTGATGGAATGTGTTCTTTATGAAACAGCCAAGATTCAAAGTTAACACTTTCTCTTGAAAGGACCCTCTGACTCGAACAGCGAACATCCAGTCCTGTTGGAAGTTAGTCATAACTAACCGCAAACATAAACCTAAACATTTAGCACATTATTACCTGCCGACTTGAGAAGTGATACATAAGCATTCTTCAGGTAACCCTCAGTCAGCCGACACAGGTCCAACTCTACTGAAGTCACCCATAAAACCATTAATCCCAAATCTCAGAAACGTTACTACCATTTTATGATCTCTCACCACACTTTATGTAGCCTGGACATGTACTGGACTTGTAGATGTTATTCACAAACCTCTTGTAATGCTTGCTTATTGTTCGATATTCATTGTAAATTTTATTGTAGTTATTTTATTCCGCTATTGAGCTTTTCGTTTGATACTCTCTCTCATGAATAAATGCATTTCCGAGCTAAACGTATTCTAATCATAAACGCTTGCTTAAAGTGTCCCATAACCAGCAAACTATAGATTAGGTGTCAATCATAAATTTAGCTATAATCAATATTTCATATACCTACCTCTAGGAACCTAAAGGTGAGTTTAAAAGATAACAGATATTGCAACTTACAAGTGAAATGTGTATATTTTGAAAAGATGAAGATTTCACATTATCATTGGTTATAGTTATCAACATTTTAAAAAGTTGTCAACATTTTTATGTTGTTGAAATACTGTCATTACTGACAATACAATAGAGTCTCATGTCTATCACGTTATTAATCTTTTCATAAAAAACTCAATAGTTTGATAAATATTGAAAGAGTGGATAAAAAGAAGAAGTTATTAAATTGTTCTCTAGAAATTGTCTGGATTTATGGTGGTACTTCTATATGTCTATCATATTCTTGTGCAGAATGAAATTTTATTTTGTGTGCTTTCTTTACACAGATTCTTTAAAAAGAATTACATGAAAATCATATAATTAATTCCATCAACACACAGAGCTAAATTCTTTTGACCACAACAGTACGCCACATTCCAAGCCTCTATATTAGCCAGGCAATAAAGTCGCCCATACTTTGTTCCTTTACTATCGCTATAATGAAGCTACAAGTGGCGAGTTCTTAACCTGTGCCAAGTTGCCAGGACTCAAGAGGGAGATAGGTGGACCATTTATCAAGTCGTTAAGACAGGTAGGCAATAGGTTTAGCTACCTGTGTGGAAATCACTGTTTTATCTACAGGTGGGGATAAGCTCAGGTGGACTGCTGCGGATAATTAGGTAAATACTTCAGGAATTATGTCAAGATAGATAACTCTCGTCTGTGAAAAGGTGGGAAACAATTGTTATCTACGTTTCAAATAACATCAAGCCTGGAATTGGAATTTTGATAATAAAATTCAGTCACTGAGAAGGTGAGACAAAGCCAAAATGGGATTGGAGTTTGGAAACTATTTATTTCAGGTTTTCAAAATGTTGTCATCCAAAATGACAGAATTGTCTTTTTCAGAGTGGCTGTCTTATTAATAATAATCTAACATCATATAAACGTTAGAAGAAACTCTTATATTTTGGATAATTCCATTTTAATTAGTTTCAGAATGATGTGATCATCGCAGAGATGCAGCCTTCATTCTTTAATGAAAATAGATCTAATGAAACATACTGTTTGTAAATATAAAATTCATGAACATGTATACATACATACATACATACATACATACATACATACATACATACATACATACATACATACATACATATATACTAATTCACCACCACAAGACAATATCATTGATGTCACATAAAGAATAAATTAAGTATTCTTGGTGACGATCATTCTAACATAAATGACTTCACAAAAATGACATGTATTCAAACTTAAACACCCATTTCTTATCATAACATGACTACACCCTCTCTGTCACATGTCATTGAACAACAACACAACCAACAATTGTACAGATCAAAATATACCCTACACTGTGAGAAAAAATAATACAGAATGCAAATACAAAAAGGCATGTACATCAGACCAGTTTTCCTGCTTTCACATCAGAAGAAGTAAACGATGAAATAACAGGTTATATTTGTGTTCAAATAACAGGTTATATTTGTGTTCATTCAAAAAGCATCATCCCGTTGACATCACTTATTTTAACAACTAGCAATTTGAAATAGTCGTGACAGTGGCACTTTAAATATCTTTTTATGTCATTGCACTACAATAAAACGATGTTGCTTGATGTACAGCAAGTACTAACCTGTTTTCAAATACATCTGTCACAAAAGACACATACCGCATTATATGTTACTTGCTCCCATGTGTATTATTAGCTTTTCCTTTGTGTGCTTTGATTTATGGAAGTAAATTGAAATTTGACTTTTAAGATATGTTGTAAACTGTAATCTTGTGTCAATAAGGTTATGAATGTTGGTAAACATAGCTAAAAGATGAATCACACATTTTATTTCTGCATATTATTTATACACACAAGTTTTTACAATGGCCCTACATTTTTAACATTGCATTCTTAAAAAGGATGTTCAAAAGTTGAAATTTATATAGTTACACTTCAACTGTTGGATTCGTTAGAGTTTAGAAACTCAGTGACCAATTTACAGGAATCACAACTTGATTATAAATATAGAATATTACATGAGTGTCTATGTCATACTCTCTTTACGACACAAGTGCCTGAATATTAGTATTTCCCGAGCGAGAACAAGGGATTTACCAATATTTAGGCACGAGTGTCGAAAATATAGTATGACATAGACACAAACATAATATTCTGTTTATTACCTAATTAAGTCGTGAAATTAATTAAAATACTCTAAAATCCACTTTTAACCATAGACTAGCGACCCGCTGTTGCCGTATATCGAACTCAATGTCATAGAAGAAGCGTGACATCATAGCATTGTTTATGATATCACGTCACCTTGACAAAGTGATATTTTGCCCTAGGTCATTGTATGAAAGATATGAACCCTGATATGATTGCCCTCGTAGGTAATAAGGGAATTATCATCCTCCCCTGGTTCTAGTGGGACAGCTAGGACTATCTACAGACCTGCATGGATAGGGTAAAAGCCATTAACTTAAACAATTCTCAAAATCATTTCTTTAACAATATTCCACAAGGCCTGAACATCTTTTCACAATAGGTTTCATAATAGCTCCTTAGAGCACACACCGAAGGCTAAGTAGCATAAGGATTTAGCACAGTAGCAATTTAGACGTATCTGTTTCAGCTAATCACGCCAGCAAGGTTACAATAATTTCTGTTTTGAACGTACCGTGACCATTTTTGCCATCACAATTGCAACTCACAGCCACCTGAGTGGTAACATAACTTTCCAAGGTGCTACGGAGACAAAGGTATCCAATCTCGTTGGATTTTCTATCTGTGAAGTGTGAAGGGCAAAGAAACCAAAGTTTATGAGGCGAGGGAGAGGTCCATTTGCCTGGAGAATATAAACAGACAACATTTGTAGCCATACTTGTGTTTAAACTGAACAGCCGGGCAAATAATTAGTAAGCGACAATGATCTTTTATTGAGCTGGAAACCTGACACTGTGGCAGGTGTTGATTTTAAGTTGGAATTATTCTAAAGAATGACAAACATTTGATGACTGATGAAGGAACTGTCCTACAAGTGAATATTTCTTTGAGAACAGCAATATGAAAACTGTCTTGCAAATATTTTTCTGCCATTGCTGTTTTCATGGAAAAGAATGAACATTTTCTTTTCAAATAAGTGATTTTGAACCTTTTAAAATTTGAAATCAGAGAAAGAAATCAAAAGAAGAAGGGAATAAAGTAAAATGAAAAATATTTTCCAGCAAATACCAATCAATTAGGAGGAAAGGATTTGCTGACTTCAAATAAATTATCTGAGTTTAACCTCATTCACAGTAAAGCAAATCATAATGTCTGTTGAATGTTGGTATCATATACAAAATATTTTTAATAATAATTTGGCAGATGTTCCATTTATGTTCATTCATGAGATGTTTCTTTTAGATATTTCATGAAGAAATCAATCTGAACTTCTATTTTTTAATTGTGATAATCATCATTTTCACATTTTGCTAGGGTTAAAACATCTTTTCAGCATCTATATTAACTTTTGCTGTCACAGAGCTCATTCTTGAAGTCATGCTAATTTAGTTGTTAGAAAGAAAGAAGCAAGTTAACTGACATTTTTGCAATCTTTTGGATGAATAAAAATATAACATTTGTTAAGTCAGCCACCTCAGATGTAAAGATATTTACCCCTGATTCTATCAAAAATGTGCAATAATGGATAGACAAGAGTAAGAAACCACTTGTACACAGTTCCTTCAGGTGATAGAAACTCTATGTCATGACATATGGACTAAGTCGTGCTGAGGGAGCTTCGTGTAAGTGGACCCTGTTCAGTGCCACATCTGCCAAAGCATAAACCATCAAGAAAAGATTGAATATGGATAAGATAAGTTTAACTTTTCTTTCCTCAATGGCTTTCAAGAAAAAGTTTGAAGTACTTATTTAGTAATAGAGCATATTTTAACATTCTTACACATTTAAAGCAATCAGTAAGAAGATTTTAATAAGTAGTCTTCATCTATTTCAGCATAAATCATCAAGAAATGATAGAAATGTGGACGGAATAAGGAGATGGTTTCCTCAATGACTCTCCTGAGAGAAGTTCGGACTCCTGTGTAAATGGACTTGCCCAGCAGGAGCGTCCCTTCCTCGTTGAGACATAATGGACCTCCACCCAAACATATAAAAACTAATGGATCGCGAAATCCTGTATCACATTCTTATTTACAGAAATGTCAGAGGTTTCAAATGATAACATCATGATATATTTCACCTGAAGAGCTCTTTTCTTCTAACACAACCCCAAGATCCTGTTTCATTTTTCTGTTTACAGAAACGACTGAGGTTTAAAATGATAGAATCTTATAATTTCACAGCATTAACATACATGTATTTATCATAAAAGCTCTTTTTACATACAAATTTCCAAATGAGCCGTGAATAACAGATCTTATTACCTACATGGCCATTTAGCCATAGGATAACCCCTATATTGACCATACAAAGGGCGTTTAAGTATGTATTATTAGTAGATCATTATTTCCAGTCTACATAAACATAATTGTCAAGGTATTGTATATCACACAGCTTTTGAGAAAAGCTAATCTTCGTCTTCACTGTGTGGCATCTTCACAGTTCGTTGACCTTGCATTCCAAGTATTTTTGTAGATGTTTAGAGAATAAATCATTTATGAAAGATTTAAGAAATATTAGACAGACCTGACATTAGGAAGAATCAAAGTGTCAAGCCAAACAGAAAGTGAAAAATGTCTGTTTTTATTCTAATATTAGCATTTATTCTGTTCTCATGGATATTATCTGTATTAGCCTCAAAGAAGCATGAGTGAACTTTCATGCCTGACTAGTCTCCAGTTACAGAATTTTTCCTACTCCATATACCTCTATGTGTGTACCTCGGAAAATTTATGAATAAGAGACACCTTGTAATTTCATTTTAAAAATATGTTCACCTTTTGCTGCCAGTCCAAGCCTAGTTGAACAAGTTGCCAAAGCTTTGTTAACAAGTTGTAAATAAATTGGCCAGTAGAAGTGTTTTTCATTTAGCAGCTAAATTTTTAATATCTTATACTCATCATTGAGTATGTTTAGAGGCAATTTATGTAGAAAATGTAGAGCAAAATAATGCCTTATTCATATGTTCTCATAAGGTTATCATCAACAGGAGCCCTTTGTTCAAATATCACTCTCATTTCATTTTTCATTTATCATTCTCAAACATTTGTAAATTCCTTGCATCATCTGAAAAAACTTAAACAAAATCTATATCTTTAACCTTTTGTCAAGTTCAGGTTTTAGTTGATGTCAAATGATATTCATTTTATTTATGAAATTATTTACTTCACTGCCATATACATTCATTTACGACTCAATGGGCAAATTCCTATTAAAACCTTTAATAGAAATATAAAGAGCAATGAATTTCAGAACTGACATTTTCTCTTTAAGTACGCGGTCAGCTTAACATTTACAATTCAATGTTCAAACAAGATTCACATAGATAAATTTCATTCCAGTTTGATAAACAGATTGAAATTATTCTTTCTGGAATCTTGTGATTAGTTTAGTGACATTACGTTGTACGTGGCTCACCAACCGTGTTGGAGCGATTATGTCATTGTTACAGTTTGACAGAATCTGTCGGGGGTAGTGATATGGTGAATAGCTCACTTGGACCTCCGCAGATTCCTATTGTGGGGTCTAATCTTGGCTAATCATAGACATAATGGACGTAATAGGGCTATTTATTCTGATCATGTACCTTCTCCAGTTTTGCCTACCAGTAAGTCAGCCATGCCAAACAGCTGTCATTAGAGGCATGTCTTTATGAATGGGTGTATTCATTAAGTGCCGTCATTAGAGAAGCCCATATGGCACTTGATGGAATTATGTTAAAGCATAAAGAAAAAAAATCTCTGCTTCTATGTAACATGTGCAACTGTGCATACTCATTTTGTTCGCTTTTCAATAATGGCATAAAAAATGTTGGAATGCTTTGTAAGAGGTAACTCAAAATTCTGATACCTATTTTTCTAGAAATTAAGTTTTGAAATTTTTTAACATATCACATTGAATTTAAAATTGCTTTCCAATAATAAATCTAGATGTATTGAAATTCTTTTCATCTTTTTAAGAAGAAGTTGACATTTAAATTTATCATATGCTATTTAAAAATTTTAAATAATTATTGTAAAGCTGTTTCAAACAAACATTTACCATAATCACTGTATGAACAATGTTTAAAGACTAGCCAGTTCAAAAGGCAATTCTACTTTCGGTGCTGCCACTAAGCACTCATCATAACCATTTAGGTCTGTACTTCCCGTGTTTAATTACCCATGTAAACAGCTGAGTGGACTGAGTGCAATGTGGATAAAGTGTCTTGCCCAGGGACACAACCCAGGTCACAAATTGTTGTTGTCTCCACTGGGATTCAAACTCAGGCCTTTGGCTTCATGAGACCAGCAGCATAAGCACTACACCACTGTGATATAAGGTAAGAGCCCAGAGCACCTATTAAGTAAATACAGGGATTCTGAATATAAAACAGGTAAAATTTATATCACAATGATTAAAAACCAAATCTGACATACCTTGACCGAAATGCACCTTGCAACTGACACAGTGTAACTAATACCCGAAGTATATTGCAGTTCAGCCGAGTGGAATAAACATTATGGGAGTAGACTCTTGAGAATTGTTTCATTAATAAAGAAGTAGCATCAATACTGCTGATTATTCTTTGGTGATTATACCCTAAATGATTAATGAAATTACTTCTTTGTTGTTAAAGATGTCAGTAAAAAATTGTATTGGCTCACCAATCTTTGTATATTTCAAAAAGAGATTTAGAGTTGTTCTCAGGTTAATGCATACAGAGAGCTCTGTAAAACTGCATTGAATCCTAATGGACTCTCTCATGACTAATTAATTTTTATTATGACATTCAATTAACCTTTGATTGATAATTTGTAATGATAGTTATTTTAAGGTTTATGGTTTCACAAATGATTAATTAATTTGTGCAAGTTGAGAAATGAAAAAAATCCAATTTAAAAAAAAAATGTTTTACATAGTTAAATTTAATTTGATGCATTTTATGATGGTATCTTCTATGTTTTCTTGTGTCACAAATTCACTCAACAAGCCAATGCATATTAAG
Source organism: Gibbula magus (assembly GCA_936450465.1). Lineage (NCBI taxonomy): Eukaryota > Metazoa > Mollusca > Gastropoda > Trochida > Trochidae > Gibbula > Gibbula magus. The sequence continues at coordinate 24,451,522 of OW388297.1, forward strand.
AAAGATAAAATCATGTTTAGATTTATGTTGATAACTGACTTATTTGCAACAAGTTTTTGATAAATGTAATAAGTTTGAAAATATCAAAACTATTGTTTCAAAACACTAGTTTTTTTTATTATCTTGGCACATTTTATGTGATTACCTGGCAGTCTTACGCTAAATGATGAATCTTTATAATCTTTGATCATTTGTCTCAAGCCAACACTAATCAGCTCTTCTATCATATCTACCGGTACTATGTGACAATATGCCAAATACCTGCCATGTCACATGTGACAACAAAAAGACAGAGCGGCCGATTTTTCATTATTTATTTGTAAAATGATATATATGATAAGTTTATTGTAATACTATCTTAATGTGTAGCTGGATATATATTATCCTTTACCAGATATACATGTTCTAGTTTATCAAAGTTTACTGCCTAACAAGTGCCACAAAAACGAGATAGAAAACATATTTTCAATATAAAGAAAATATAATTTCGTCACAACAACCTAAGAAAACAAAATTTTGTTTATCATAAGTTTTTGAATTCCCATTATAGCAAATACCATAGTATTAGAACACGATAATATTTTTAAAATATTCATAACCAATTACTGCCTTTAAACATTTGTATATTTAATATTCATAAGAAAGTTGAATGATAATCATATGAATATGCTTAATGAAATTCTGCATATACCTAATATTCATAACCAGAGTCCGTTGAATGACCATAAATAGTTACAATATACATATGTTGATAGTGAAATTATAACATATAATATAAGTATATGAAATACGCCTATATGAATAACCAGCCAGAAATTATGATTTCGTCAATTTTTACCTTAAAAATATGCAAACTACTCAAGAATCAAGCCAGACCAAAAGTTACCTGGTTACAGACTGGTGGACAGGCCTAATTTCCTACACTGATAATATTCCTTACCCAATCCAACATATGATAAACTCCAAATATTTGAGTATTTATCAGAGGCTGATAGAGTTGTATCAGCTCGTGCGTCTGCAGATAATAGATTGCTGCATGTTTGCTTGTCACCTGTCGGACTATCTTGACGAGAGATTACACACGTACGTCAGACTCAATACAGTTACGAGAAATCTCATGTGATAAACTGTAGCAGCGATACAAACATTCCAATCAAAAGTTGACCATCACAAAGTTCATAGATTGTTCTTGCATGTGACATCTTGGAATTTGAAGCGTCAACTGTATCTACTGTGCAACGTTAATAATGTTGCTGACTGGGCATTCATATTGAGGTTTAGATCTTGATTAATTGGTAGATTCATTAAAGATTTTATTAAACATTAATGACGAATATGAACTGAGTATGTATTTATGAAGTTGCTATAACAATTATTCAATTGCAAAGTGCAGAGATATAAAAACAAAATTCATTTCAACACATATAATTATAGTTTATCCTACTTTTAGACAGGATTGCATAAAGTCAAACTCCCAACATTAAAGGATACATTAATACAAAAGCCAAAGTGTCTCTTAAAATTTCGAAAAAATAAAGAAAATGAACCAGCCTAAGCATAGTGGAGAGCTAATGTACGGCAGTATTTCTTTAGCTGTTTGGAAGCCGGCAATGAGTCATGTGAAAGGCCTGTACCTCTCTAGTCACCTGGAAACACCAGAAGAGCATTTGCACATGAAAGGTCCGCGTCTATTGCACATTCTTTCCCCCAGTGACTGCAGGTATGGTTGAAAATGCACTGGATTCATTTTTCAGTAACTTGGTGTAAGTTCTTTCAGTTTAAGGAAATATGCTATATAATGATATAATTTACAACCACTAACTTCTTGAGAGAGATTGACAGAGACAAGACAGAGAGACTGAGACAGAGAGATTAAGAGAAAGACAAAGCAATAGAGAGGCAGAGAGATAGGGAGAGAGATAGAGACTGAGAGATAGAAGGAGAGACAGGGACAGAGAGTTAGAGAGACTGAGACAGAGAGATCGAGAGATAGAGCGATAGAGAGGCAGAGAAATAGAGAGAGAGAGATAGGGAGAGAGATAGAGACTGAGAGATAGAAGGAGAGACAGGGACAGAGAGTTAGAGAGACAGAGACAGGGAGACACAGAGAAACAGACCGAGAAACAGAGAGGCAGACAGACAAAGACAAAATATCTGAACATTCACACCTTCAAAAGAGAGAGAGGAAGAGGGACATAGACAGAAAAGAGTCAAGAGAGAAGAATATCATGCAGTAACTATGTTTAAATCTAAACATACAGATTTATAACTTTGTTATACATGTCATAACAAAATTGGATAAGAATATGAAAAGGCAATTTCCTCTCGTGACAAAAAAAGAAGGGCAGATAAGGTACATAAAAATACCAGTGACTATCCTCACTATGAAAGCATGAACTACTCCGGTGAATTAACATATAAAGAACCAGCATATCTGTAACATGAGAGGCAATGTGCTAAAATTTGTTAAGATGGTTTTAATGTAACCCTTTGTGAGTAAGAATTTTTAGCTTGAATGGGTGAAGACATAAAGACAGCAATAACTTTGAGACGAAAGCTGATGTACTGATGCATAGAAAACAGAATTTTAACAAAGATTTTATGAATATTGAAGCTAATTCATCTGTTTTGATTTCAGTTTGCAAAGGAATAAATACGGTTATAACACACATACCAGATGATTTATCTAAAGATGATCTTAATTCTAAGTCACCATAAAAACCATATTGTTTGCCTCTGGATTTTAAACTTAAAACTAGCTCAAAATAATTTACTAGGACATTTTAACATTATATCATTTACATATTTAATATCATTTTATATTATTCTCTAAAACATTGTATCTTATCTCAGCATCTATGGAATGAATAATGAATAATAATTAACCAATAAATGTCCAACGTAATCATTCAATCTTTCAAAAGCCATATGCATTGTAGATGGCACAATATCCTTCATGTCTCATATATACACTCTTCACATAAAAATTATTTTGAGAGTCGAAACCATTTTAACAAAATTTAAAATCCATTCCTTTTACAATGTAATACCTACAATCTCCAGAGCAATATCAAATTCATCTTAGTAAAAATGTACTATAAAGATGATTCTTAAGATTAAGTTCTTTCAGAAACACATACACATACACATACAATTTCTATCCGTGCTTGTGTATAATATATGCAACCTTAAAAACAATATGTTAAGGGAAGAAAAACTGCCATACATTATTTCAGACAGGTTGTTATTTACTTAATAGTTAAACCTATTTCTTTTAACATTTCATTAAACAATTATTATTCTTCACTCATTTATAACCTAATCTAGACCACCTGTTACACATTATATTTGACAAATATTGTTGAATTTAACTGTATTCTGTTCTACAACATATATATTTCCAAAATCATCTTCACATACATATTATACAATCATTATAAAGCAAAAATTACAATTACTGTATTCTCTTGGGTATAAGACCAGGGGGCCAGGCAAACAAACATCTTGAAAACATGGGGATGGGCTTTTAGATGGGAGAGAGCCCAACTCAGATGAAAATTCATACCGGAGACCATCAGACAGTCAGAATAGGTTTTATGTAGGTTTTTTGACACGTACCTTAAAATAACATTATAAAGGTAACAACTATTCAGAAATAAATCCTTTTTAAACAATGAATATGCACTTTCCCACAACAAAATGAATTAAAAGAGCAGAAATAGCCTATAAAAACCTACTTCAAAATATAATCCATTTAAATGAAAACAAGACCTATTCCAAAGGAAATTCATAAAGAAAGGTCTAAATAACAATCTATCCCAAAATGAAATCCATTTAAAAAACATCTAAATATGCAAACCAAGCTACAACCCATGAAATGCATGTGACAGGTGTATAGCGATATGCAGACAGGTACAATGGTAGGTATAATAGATAAAGCTATGTGTGGTGGTTGGACTGCCACAGAGGTGAGGATCATTTACCTCACCTGTCCCAGGTAAGACGGGACGATATCTATCGTATCGCCTCTCGGGTGAGGCCCAGGTGTAACCCGATATCGGTGATTGTTGCGGAGAATTGGAGCATATGTGAACACAAAGACAGGAGCGGCAGGGATTCTGGCAGTTTTCTACTGCACTGCGGTGAAGATAATGCTCGGGAAATTCATCAGTGTTACTGCATTAATACCTGCATTATAGGAACAGTTTTGTAATGTGGCTTAAGTGTCTTATATAAATTTCTAAGTTACGTTTTCAATATTCATTTTTAGAGTTACAAAAGAGCTGTTTAAGTTTTTTTGCATATCCAACATAAGATTTTAAGTTCATTATTTCTATTGCATATAAGTGCCTGCATTAAAGTAACAGTTTAAGATTTTGCATAGCTATCTGATGCAAATGTTTATGTAATTTTTTTAAAGTCATTAATGTTATTGAATAATACATGCATTAAAGGTTACAAAGGAGCAGTTTTGGTTTTTTTTCCATATATGTCTAACATAAAATTTGAAGTTGCATGGTTATTTCTTTTTTGCATATAAGTGCCTGCATTAAAGTAACAGTTTAAGATTTTACATAGTTATTTGATGCAAATGTTTACGTAATTTTTTAAAAGTCATTAAAGATACATCCATTGTGTTTCATAAAATTTTATTTGGCTGAAATACGTGCCAACATACGATATGTGCTGATTTCAGTTCAAATAATTTCACTCAACTTGCATATTCATCCCCAATAGCGAATTATATCATTATTACTAGTTTTTAATTAAAATTGAGCAACATCATTATACATGTACAGAAACCGAAACTGCACGTCCCATTTACATGCACAGTAGTTATAAGATCTATTAAAGGTACATCCATTGTGTTGTTGGGGGTGAAATATGCCAAACATTATAAATGGTCTTGCTTTATCGAGAAGTACCAACTGTTACCGAAAACTACCATTTTGATGATACTCGACTTAGTATATTGACGATATGAAGGTAAAAGTGTCGATTTCTGATTGAAAACCAGACAATGCACCCCGTGTGGTGCGCACCAATGAGTCAAACGTAATATTGGAATCTTATTTAAACCAGATAAAATAAAACATTTGGATTGATAATGTTTAATAGGTCATATAACTGCTGTGCGTGTAAATAGGACATGCACTTTCGGTTTTTGCACATGCATAATGATGTTACTCGATTTTAATTGGAAACTAGTAATTATGATATATTTGGCGGTTGGGGATGAAAATGAAAGCTTAGTGAATTTGTATGTATTGTAAACAGCACATATGGTGTGTTCAAACATATTAAAGCCAAATCAAATTTTATGAAATACAATGGATGCACCTTTAAACACTATCAACCCAAAGTTATCTGTTTGTATGCTGAAAATAAGTTTCCAAAATTATGTTTGACCAATTGACGCGCGCCACACGCTGTGCATTGTCCGGTTTTCGATAAAAAATAGGCACTTTTACCTTTATATCGTCACTATACTTATTTGACTATCATCAAAATGGCAATTTTCGGTAACAATCAGTACACAACAACACAATAGATGTACCTTTAATGTTATTGAATAATACATGCATTAAAAGTTACAAAGGAGCGGTTTTAGTTTTTTTGCATATTTTTCTAACATAAAATTTAAAGTTGGTTATTTCTTTTTTGCATATAAGTGCCTGCATTAAAGTAACAGTTTAATATTTCACATAGTTATTTGATGCAAATGTTTACCTAAAATCTTTAAAAGTACATGTGATTAAGTTTATAGCATAAGTGTCTGCATAAAAGGTTCATAGAAAAGGTTCGGATATCTGCAGGTGTATTTGTAATGATAGACAATATTTTTTATAGATAGAAACTATATTTTTTTAGTTTTGTTGCATAAGTTTATGCACTGACAGTTTAAGTGGAGGATTTACATTTCATGCATATAAGTTTGAAATAAAACTTTACTACAGTTAATAATATTACTTTTATTACATGAGTGTCAACTTTCAGGTTTTATAGTAATGGTTTTATGTTCTTTGAAATAAAAGTTCACTCAAAGTGCAAATCATTTTCACTGCACAATAGTTTGATTTCCTTTTTATTTAAATTGGCAAGCTTGGATGTGAAACTATTCAGCATTAATGCGTTTCCTTTGAGCAATGCACCTTTTATTGATGTCTTATCTTTCAATTCCTGCACATTAATGTTGATAATTAAAAACAATTACATGTAACCTTTACAACAAGAGGCTCTGAGCATTGTTGATTTATGAAAATTAAAAACAAAGTTTTGGGATGAAAATGTCTTTTCCATATCAATAAAACAAAACATGGTAAGTTCTTTGTCAAAATGTATGCATCAACATGCAACATGAAACACCTCGTAATGATATTCAAAACCATGTACAATGTCAGTGCAGAAATGGAATTATTAATTTACTCCGTAATCAAGTTTTATTAAACTGATATCATTTAAATATGAAGAATTTTTACATAATTTTCTTTTTCATATTTACAAAACAATTACCATGAAAACTGACATTGAAACACAACAGTGTAAATCCAGGTGATTGACAGCATTCTTGGAAAGGTTCCATACAATTTAACCAAACTCCTGATACAATTATTCAAACACAGAATATGACTGCTGGAGGTTTGAAGTTAATCTGAAACCTGCTGAAGATGGAGAGATTTGGAGAATGGTACATTCTACTAAGCAAGACATTATAGCAACAAATCAATTACATAGTCTCTGGATTTAAACAGAGATCCTCTTGATGAGATCCTCTTGATGAGAGCTACCACCTGAGCTAAAGGATGATATTGACAACCCAACAGAGCAATTATACTTCAAAAATTCCTTCAACTCTATTGATTCAATCATGAATATATTTTCCAAAAATATCGTTACCTAGTTATTTTATATTTTTTGACAAATGTATTCTTCTTCAGCTTTAGGAATCTATCATAATCATTTTTAAGAAATTGAGATGAGACAGGCTATCGATCAAATTAACATTAAAGGAATAAATTTGTAAAAATAAATTTGATAAATCAAACCTACAAAAAATATATGATAACATACTATGAAGTAACTTTCTGAACGGAACCAATTTTAGACATTGAACTTATTAATGAATTAATCTTCAAATAGTTTGAATCTGTCATATGCTTAATACTCATTATCTGTCCCACAATATTCCGACAATGTCTTTCTTAAGCCAATGTCAGATTATTGTCTTTCTTTCAATATTGATTCCTGTAAATTGACCCCCACTGAATGGTTTAGCGCCACTTAAATCAGCAGGTAAAGTATTATTCTACATTACAACAAGATTCCAAAATAAACACAAATACAAAGCATGAACCAAAACAGAACCTCTCTAAAAATATCAAGACTATGAGAAGAAATAATCAATCTGTAAGAGTTTAACACTGAGCCATCTAGCCAGTAACAATCAGGTGATCAAAGCATACACAGGCTTGCACTACTGCCAAGTGAGCTGGCAAGACCAATAGCGCGATATTTACGAGACAAATCATCGAGTCATCCGCCAAATAAAGAGGCCAATATGGCAGAGAGAAATCCAGCCCAAAGCCACCCTGACCCTGAAAGTGTCTCCACTTGGCAAAGTCAAAGTTTGGTTTGTTTTCAAGGGTACCTAGGGAACCTATTGTATCTGAGTAGTTCTTTTCCTGCAATTTATTGAAATTTTTATAGGATGGTCGGATATGTTTCAGAAAAAAATAAAATCTGGATTTATATTATTACTGATGTTACTCCAACTATTACATTGTGAAATTTTGTTGAGAAATCTTATAAGTTTCTCAACAAAATATATTTATTATAAATATTTCTTCCCACCATTGTAGCAAAACAAATCAAAATTGAATAAAAGTTTATTGAGATATCTTTTAAAATTCCCATGGGAAATAAAGCAGTACACACACTACATGATTTAATCAGGTATATTTTTACTTTCATTTCAATCCTAGCTAAATATAAATTCTTATTAGAAACATTCCATTGTCTAGAATAGATGGAATTAAAGGTATTGACAGTTTCCAACTCACCCATGCTGAAATATATCCTTTTTCACTGACATAAGATTTATGTTGACATTAAAGGATAAAACACATTCTTCTTTCACTCCTGGCTACAAAACTTAAAAAGACATTGATCAATAAATGCCAGAATCGTCCTTCCTGGGGCAGGACTTTAAGACATCGATGTATCAACCTGCGTAACTCCGAAGTAGGCCAGTAGATCTTTGACTGCTAATAAATACCTGTATGTGACAGCTGGTCGACTCACAAGGACATATGGTATTGATTTATCCTACTATCAATGGAACAATCATACACTGACAATTGATGTGCTCTTAGGTCATATATATGTTTTAAACATTATTAAATGATTTCAAAGATTAAATCTGATTAAAAATTTATTTTTGCAGTCATATAATTAATATAAACAAATAATTAATGAAATAGTTCAAATTGAATTAAAATATCTAAAAATAACTTTTAATACAAAATAAAATAGTAAATTTGTATTAAAATAACTTTTAATACAAAGTAACATAGTAAATTTGTAGCTTCATTTGATATCAAATTATGTTAATGCAGGTAAAGTAATTTATTTCTGTTAATACTAAATTTTCCACTAAAAAGTGTATCCAAAAAAGAAGTTAATAATGTGTTTAAATATCTGAATCTTCTAAAAAGTAGTGTTTATTGTTGAAAACTCTAACAATCAACTGAAAATTCTATCAAGTTCGGCTTACCAACCAATATAGCAAGGTAAGTAGATCAAATTAATAAGGTGTATAAATATCCCAATCTATGTAAAACCTGTATTGTCACCTGTGTGGGCAGGGCACTTTCAGGTGAGACCTGCTATCACTCACCTGGCCTCATATATGTCACATCCATATGGCTTTCCTTCATCAATGATTAACAAACACATCATGTGTGGAGGAACTCAGAAAATTAACAATGATTTATGACAGGATCATTTTCAACAACAAATTCTATTTTCAGCCTTTAGGCTCTATTTTGGTTTCAGAGGGGTAACGAGATATTTATCACTATTGACAAATAACAGGATAAAACTGAACTATAATTGATGACAGAGTTATTTCTCAACAAATAGCTCTATTTTTGTCTTTTCGGCACTATTTTCATTTCAGTCGAGGAATAACAAGATATTAATTATTATTGACGAATCTGAAGTATACCTTTGGCCTTTCAGGTATGGCAAATCAATGAGTTTACACAGTTCATCGGCGGCGTGACTAACGCCACATCAATGATCCACCGATAATTAATCGAACATAGTGACTTCATCCGTTAAGATGATAATTGAATTGGAAACAACTCCCAGAGTAGGTAGATGATTAGTCAGTGTTTGTAGGTGATTGTAGCAACTGTTGTCAATTTCTCATCGTGTTTTAGATATTTTTGTAGCATCCAGGCCTCATTCCCACACTATCTCTATTGATTGCTGATGTACAGGGCAGACATACCGGTGGGAGTACTTATATATCGACCGCACTACCTACATCAGTGACATGTGTGCTTATGTAAGAGAGGCAGAGTTTCATTCGATTCAAGGTGCATTATCAAATATTCAGAGAAATTGATTTTCATCGGATTCCGAGTAATGTCGAATTAAGAGTTGCCTCATGGAATTCAAACAGTATTATTCCGAGAAACATCATCTTATTACTCATTATAGATTTTAACTATGTCTTTATATAACAATTAAACAAGCTTCATTGAAAATTTAACATTTTTTACCTGTTCAAGTTGAAATCTTTGTAAATCTCAATAAATGTATATCATTGAGAGAGTAAACCAAATAATATTTAGAATAAACCTATCTCCAAACAAATGATTTTAAAATATTTTGGGGTAGAGTTCTTTGAGGTATTGAGCAATACTTTGCAATATACTATAAAATATTGTCACTAAACAGAACATGATTGAGTGCCTCCATAGATTCACTTTGATTTTTCATTAAAGTATTGAATGAATACCCATGTCATCTAATTTTAACTTTTTATCACAGCTCTTCAAATGCTGAATATCTATAAATCAAGTCCTATCTCTGTAGGGATTATAATCTTCATTATTACAGAGTCAGTGCCCTCAGACCTGACATCATGGAGATTGGAAGAAGATTTATGTCTGTATGTACATGTAATTGAAACGCTTCCATTTGTCCCCTCACAAAACAATTATCTGTTCAAAATTGTTGCAATAAATTTTATTCACCCTTTCAATCAAAATACTTCTGTAAAACAATAGCAATGAATCTCTATGTGTGTGGCATTTGAGTATCAAGAGTGTCTAAGCTAACAACTTCATGTCAATTTACTTCTCAAAATTGTTCCAATAAATTCCTTGTAACAGTTCAATTAAAATTATTTGAATTTATGTCTTGAAATAAGTATAGCATGTCTGCCCCTAAGTATCCTGAGTGTTGAATGAGTTTGGACTAAAAGTGAAACTAAAAGGCTTAAGGAAATCAATTATCTGTTTGAAATTGTTGCAATAAATTGTCAACAAGAATTCAATTCAAATAGTTTTAATGTAATTTTAAAACCAAATTTTGTCTGGTGTAGTGGTTGGCACCACTGGTGTCATGAATACCTAGGACTATGTGAATATATAGTCTTTAGGGCACTTTGGAAAATCAATTACACTTACAAACTGTTCCAATAAATTTCCCTAAGTATCAGATTGTAGTGCCATAAAGAAAAGTACTCTTTCTTTTTAATAACCCACATATTATATATCCAGCAATGTGACAATGTAATGGTATCATACGGTTCGTACCATGAGCAACAGTCAAGAAATCATTTTCAAATATAAAGATGATAGTTGATTACCGTTGACATACATTTGAGACAGGAATTTAAAATGGATTTGGGTGATCGAAAAAGGGTGAGGTGAGGTGAGTTGGGGTTTAACGCCGCTTTCAAGAGTATTTCACTTATATCGGCTGCTAGTATCATCGAAAAAGGGGGTAGACTTATTCCAGGGATAGATTTGTATATGACAAGGAAAGAAACAAATGAACAGAAACACAGACATACAAACACTTGACAGGTATATTCAATCAAACACAAAAAGGAAATTCCATACTATCCTAGCAAAAACATATTGAGAGGAGACATAAATCAAACGAATTCACTTACATGAAACCTATACCCATTTAATAGCATCCAAAATATACAATAAACTTTTAACCTCTGACCAGCCATGGTTCCCTTTGATGCAGACAAAAGCCCCACATTCCCATGATATATGTTTACCTTGGTATAAGTGACCGTATCATATGAATGGCTATTAGAGATAATTACTATCTTGTCACTGTCATGACCTTCTGACGTCTTGCTGTTGGTGATATGTCTGTATATGCCAGACATATGAGACGTTATAAACAGATGGATGTGACATTATAGCACTTATCTACTTCCAATCTGACCAATTGGACATCAACAGTGCGTTAATACATACTTTACTGACCAATGCTACTATTAGCATGGCCAGTGATGATTTGAATATATCTAACTGATGGCTTTATTTCTGTAAATGCCAGACCTTCAAGACGTTATAGCCCTTATCTAAAGCCAGTTTGACCAATCAGAAATCCCAAGCTTGTTAATATATACCTTATGTGAACATTCAAAAACTCATTTTATCAGCGTAATTTCAATATATGAATATAAGCCTGCATTTACCAAACTGTTTTGATATTACAGCCTTCTCTTCATCCAGTTTGACAAATCAGAAAATCTCAAGCTAATATATACACATTAGTGACTATTCAAATACACATTTTATCAGCATGATATCAATATATATGTCTGTATAACCTAGCCTTTTTGGACATTAAAGCCCTCATCTACTACCCGCAGCCTGACCAATCAAACGTCAACAGCATGTGCATACATACTTCTCTGACCATTAGCATACTGTTGGTATCAGCATGACAAGATGATTTCAATATATACAATATCATACAGACTGTCTAATGGGTATATTACACAGTACATGATTTGATGTAGCTGGAAATTGTCTGATCATAAAGCATTAGTGTTGAAATGACAGACATTCTAGACAATTTGGTGGCTTTCATGAAAAGCATATATAATAAAACAGCAGGAAGCGTGGCTGTGATATGGTATGACCATATGTCCATGAAATAAGATAATTTTTATTTTAGCAACCAAAAATATCTCAATTGTCTCCAAAAAATATCTGTGAAATTGATATAAATTAAAGAATTCAGATGTTATGTACCGGTGTACATTTTCAAAAAGATAGAAAAATGTTTGCTAACTTTGCTTATATAAATAAATACTTTAATTTTCTGAGAGAAACAAGTAAACTGTATTCAAAACAGATTATATAAGGCATAAGTTTTGCATTGGTCACATGAAGTAAGCACGGAAAATAAAATGGAAAGCAATAACTTGATAGAAATAAGTAACCACCTTTTTTCAAATATAATGTTACCTACAGCAGCGCCCAAACAAGGAGTCAAACCATACAGAGAACAAGCTGCAGGCAACAAACAAAGGATAATAAACGTGTAACAATGTTGTAAACATCTCCATAACGCTCCGATGTACCAGGTTATATATTACATTGTCATATAACGACAGTTTGTAACAGGTGAGTGTGCAAACCAACATGGGGGGCTGTTATCTACCTCTCTAACCACTTATCGTACCTCCAATTATTGAAGAGTGGTGCTGCAATGTCCCAACGTATGTCTATAAATAATACTTTAAGTTGTCATCATGTTCATGACAATTGCTATATTTGAAATAGGGTTGAAACGTCTCTGACAATATCAAGACATTATAGAAGAATATTTACATTAACTTCAATCCCTTCAATAGAAAGGTAATGCAAATAAAGGCACCCCTGTTGTCAGTCCTTAACACACCAGAAGCAGTAGAGGGGAATATATGGTTATTACATCCAATGGAAATATTTACATTGACTTCAAAATGTTCCACATTGTTGACAGGTAAAGGTAATGCGAGTGATAGCAACACTGGAGTCAGTACTTAACACACCAGAAGCAACACAGGAGTGTGAAAACCCTCTTGTTTAATGTCAATATTGTACTGGTCTTAAACCAAACTTTGAAGGTCAGGAATGAATGGCAACTTCAACCTATAGTAGGTAGAATTGTCAACATAATTTTAGCGGCAAATAAATGTGAAATTCAACAGGATTGCTCGCTGTTGAATCAGGTGAATAACAATAAGGTCCAAAACTCCACCACCTAAATCCGCCAACAATATTCTTCTCTCCTAACAAAAGTAACATCTGAAACGCAGGATGTAGACAATAGAATCTAGTTTATCATAACAGTGATGAAAAGAATACATTAGCAAGAAGATAACACCTTCTACTTATTACAGGAGAGATGGGTCTTGTATTTCGTCTAATAAAGCATTTAATATTCAGTTTGGTGAGGCCGGCTTTAGCTTGTCACCGTTATGTGTCATGTTATACATTCTCCATTATGAGGGGCTGCAGACGGTAGCAGGGAATGAAAACATCGGTCTATAGTTACAACCGCCTAGTCGGGCCGGGACCAGGGAACATGGGAACGGGACGCACTTGGTTAAGGTCAGAGCTAGGAGGCAAATGTCTCCAGTGACACTGCAACATTTCGATGGGCTTGTTCCTGGTATGTTGGAAGGGTAGAATGTTCAACAACAAACTTTTCAACCGACTTTGCAACATTTTTATAGTAGTCAAGCTTGCTTTGGGGTATGTGGTGAAGCTACACTGTAAAGTATTCAAGTTGAGACATATCTATGTAAGGTTTGTTTCAGGCAAGTTGTAAAATTAGAAGAGAAGATTTTAAATATATTTCAAAATACCGTTATAGGGCATGTTTCAAGAATATGCTCTTAAGTTTAGAGTGAATACTATCCTTCAACAAATTACAACATATCAAAGATAAGCTAGTTATATGTATAATCAAATTTCCAATTACATAATGACCGATTTTTAGAGGCACACATAAAGCCAATAATGAAATAAAAACAAATTCTCTTCAAAATCGTTTCCATAACAACAAACTATGAAAATGACAGTATTTCTAAATACGGATTTTCTTCAAACAATAGTGGGTGCTCTGTGTGGTGTACATGTATACCCTGATAAGAGTGATTGACGTCACTAAGTAAATATTTCCTCCTGAATTCCTCACATCACATGCGTTAATTTAAGTACCACGCTTCTCCCTGTGAAAGCTGTTGACAGAGGATACTTCAAAGAATGACATTTAATCTAATTTGGGTAAAATTTGAATAGGAAATAACAGAAACATCCATCACAAAATTAATGTTTTTGGTGATTACTTCTGACTCGTGTATATACTTATCAATAGTATTATAATTTTGAAATAAAGTAAAACTTGAATGTAATGTCAATGTTCACTAACATATAACACAAAGAATAGACACTGGAGATTTCCCAGTAACGGCAGTATCTATGATATTAATATAACTTATTTTTTTTAAAAAGGAAAGACAAGAATTTTATCAGTCCGATATAGCCTTTCACTTAATTTACACCAACATGTTTCAACAAGTCAAAGTAGAAAATAGAAAGGATTTGAGAGTAAATTTGATATTCCAAATCTCCTAAAACATGCAAGAATCTGTCTCAGACCATTATTAAATTTCACTGGTTGTATGCAGGAATTCTTAAGCCAATGTGTTGGTCCAAACACGAGATGTGGATTTCACTATCAAGGGTAGACGTACACTCTATCTCTATTGGGCTGCCTAGATACGCGTGATTCAGAAGATTTACTACTGCAGCGGCGGTGGTATAGAGTTGTGATGATAAATCAGTGGACACCATGGTAAGACGTTCACTGAAACATATCCCTCGAGATAAACCCCGTTGTCGGCCCCGATCAGAGTGGATTAACTCTGTGGGATGATTCACTTAGAGATTTTGTTTTCGATTTTTATTTATTTATTGTTTGTGGCGAGGATGGAGTGGTAAAATCGTTGGAAAGAAAAAATAATATAGAATAATAAAATAATAGGAATTTTCAAAGGGGATAGTTCCTATATTGAAAGGTGAGGTCGAACCTGAACCATCCGCCACGACAGCTACTGATATAATATATAATGGTGAATAAATGGTGTATAATTATAGGTGAATCCATGGATTTTCAGGTATCTCCTCTGTTCTGCCTCTGATGTGAACGCTTTTGTAATGCTGGCAAAGGGCTCTGTGAGTTCAAGTCACAGACTTGAATAAAATTGTTCTGTTCTTTTCTGTTAAACAAGAAACCTCCCTCAAAACAATTCCTTAAATAGGTTTTTCAAAAGAGAGGTCGAGTCCCCTGGTTAGCTGTCACTATTTTCTTTACATTGGTAGATTCAACTGTACTTATATGACTCAAAGTTATATTTTAAGATATACGTAGAGAGCTATAAATAGATCACATTGATAATAAGGCCTCTAAATTATGACACTAAACCAAGCAGCTGAACTTTTAAAAGACAGTTTAGTTTTGTCATATTACAGATAATTGTTTTTTTCAGACTTGAAGTTATTATGTTGGTAGAAATTCTGCAAGCTCAAATGTTCCTGTCTGTACTGTCACAGAAGACATTTGGTGAATTTTGTCATGAATATTGTAACTATGATATGAAAGAGAAAGAGTAATGTCTTCGAAACATGCTTATCTTACTTAAAAATATGTATTTTAAATTGTTTTTTTCCTGATCAAATTTCAAATTTCGGTGAACAGAGTAAAAAACATTACGTTATTTTTTTTACGGTATAGCAGTTTCAATTTCCTCTTATCTAATCAATAATAAGCTCCCCAATTAAACCTTTTCCTAATCAATGTGCATGTTGTGTTGCCAGTGTAAACAAAACTGCAACAAAACATGACGTCACCATCCCTTTCCACAAACAAGCCGATCCACAAAGATGCACCAGTATCGTAAAAAGTATTAAACTATTCTATTAGCCCAACAAGCTACACTGCATTCCCAAGCACGTCCCTAATCCTCCGAGGGCGTAATGTGTCGCAATTGTCAGCATTTTGGTTGTTTTATGAAGGGAGGAATGTTTTGTTTTCACAAATAAACGTCTGAATCAACGGTAAAAAGTGCACTCTTCCACACAACCACTGGTCGAAGTGTTGACTCCCCGAGTGGCTATCCATAGTAACTTCTTTGGAAGCACTTCGATATCGATGTACTGTAACTATATTCTGACGTTCTATATAGCTAATTATAGAAAGCTGTCTTATGTTTTGTACATACTTTTATACAAATTAAGATGATAATGTCACATTTACTAAAACATCCATTCAGTGGTCGTATTTCGAAAGATCGTAGCCTATAACAATCGACTACCGTCAGCGTTCTCCATATTCTGTTGAAAATCAGGGATACTATTACTGACAAAGATAATAACGTGAATGTGTCACAATTGTGTTATAATGTATAAGTACATATACAATTACACATGTGGTATACTAATGACAACGACCATCAACGTAAAACAACTAGACAGACGTATATAAAGTAAGTAACACGTTGTCTATCTAGTTGACATTTCCATTTTCTTTGTGTCTTATCTGAATAGGAACATCATAATGTTTATAAAATGTAAAAACAAAATTAAGAAATATTTCCTGTAACTGTCTGGAGTCCCGACGACAGCAGCGGTTATAACGCGATTACACAGGTGATCAATACAATACCTGAGCGTTACGAGAGCCAGGTAAAACGACAGGTGTGACAACAAAGGTAAACCCACCTTTTCCGAACAAATCCTGAAGGACCCCGTTCCAGTCCGTCGATGGTTTAGTTTTCCGTTTTCCTGGAAACATATTTCCAGTTCGGAGTCGTTTATCGTCCGAGTATTCCATGAGCGAAACAGTTACTATCCATTAGGCATTACGTACTCCCGTCATGTCGTCTGCTTTAGATCTAGCGCGAGATCACCGCCAGCCGAAGCGTGCGCTGTGATCACGTGACTAGTTGACAGACCCAGCGACTCGTTGAGTGAGGCGTATCATTCACGAATACTAACAGGTTTCAAACATCGCGGTGATTAGAATGACAATCACACAGTACACAGTCCCGTAAGAAGTCGGGGAAACAAAGGTCCTGTAAACCTAATTAGGGGACCAGGTAAAAGTCAGGTGTGTTTAATGAGGCGAGGTGAAACATCGTGTTTGTTCAACAGATTACGGAGAAATGTCTTTTTGATTGGCAGTTTTCTCTCATTAATTCCTGTTTCATCAAGTAGAACGTTTTAAGTACTTTTAATTGCTTGTTTCGATCAATATGTAGTGAAATATGCAAGCTTGTTAAAAAAGGAAGATGTGCGATGAGATAAGATCGTGCATAGCTTACGTACCTGTTTGATTTCAAAGCAATATGTAGACTCCTCATATGGAATTGAGCATTAGAAATTCATCGAATTCTTAAAACTATAACTCTACTTAAAACATATATCACAACCCACGTGAAGCAATTTTAATTTGAACAGCATTTAACATCCCCAAAGACGCTCATGACACAGTGTTAGTTAATATTTCTGTTGGCACGTTACGAACAAGATACCATGAGGTTTTAACGCACATCAATAAACATATCAATATATACCTATATCGTATAATACCATCAACAAAAGATTCACGAGAGGTAGTTCCAATAGAGCCATGCCGTTACTAGTATGTTTTATCCTACGATGCTACGTTAATACTCAACACATATACTCGTTTTATTCATATCAAATATACGATATCTTCGACATTTGTTTTATTAAAAAGAGACGATGTATCATCTTATATTTAAATTCACCAAGACGTATCCAAATATTTGTGTTCATCGTTCATGAGCCAGACATAAGTACCTCCCGGTATAAATCTACTATAAGTTTCATTTTTAAATTATGAATTCTTGTTCATGATATGTCATGGACGAACATGTCATAAGTATAAAGACTAGTTTTTCAGGCAGTTAATAGCCAAATGTATTACATTTATTTTCTTACACTCTCCGCGAGACATCTACGGTTGGTTGTAAAACGTATCTTATAGACTATTGTGGTATACCTGTTTATCTCTAGTACTTATAATCCACTCATAACATTTGGCACTGGAGCATGAAATTGTAAGTCGTCCCACCCTAAACTGTTGCAACTGTAACGTATTTAGAGCGCATCATAACTAGACACAACTTCTCAACGCAAGGAGTAACTCTTGCCAGTCTGCATTACTGGCTGATTTAAGCTTTGCGGTATTTCCCTCGCTTTGTTGTGCCTAGATAGTGAATCGCTGCACCAGAAATGCATAGCGGGCCTGGATTTCTAAGCACAGATTTTTTAAGGAAATACTGCAAGGCCTAAATCAGCCAGTAATGGAGACTGGCAAGAGTTATTATGCCTTGCATTGGGAAGTTGAACTCGACAGTAAACAAACATAACTGCTACACGGCTCAAAGAAATAACCACTTTTATAGAAAGTATTACGCTTTTAGGAGATTGGAATGTACTTAAGGATGGTATTTAAATTTTTAAAACTTACGTAGTTTGAGAAGCACTTATCATGCTTATAGAAACATTTACCACATTTTAAGAGATAGTAACACATTTTCAAAAGAAATAACATATTCTAGATACTAAGTCACACATTTTCAAAGCAAAGAAAACAGTTTAAATACTAAATGACACATTTTGGATAGGCAGTATGAAAACTAATACATTTGACATCCAACGCATTGAGAAAATGTCAGCAAGGTGACACATTTTGAACATAAAGATACACATTTTGGAAATAAAGTCACACCTTTTGGACATAAAGTAACACATTTTCGATATAGAGTAATACATTTTGAATGGAATATAACGCATTTTGGATTGAAAGTAACACATTTATTCACTGGGTGTTTTCTTTATGCCGTGACATTGATTTCTTTACCTGTACAGTTGGAAGGTTTTCTAGGTCGGTGACAACACTGATATGAAAACTTCATTGATTTTCTCTGATAATACAGCAGGAACGGCAATATCATAGCCAAACTATACGCTGAAGTCAATGGACTTGATATTCAATCTACATAACAGTTATGTCCCTTTGAAACCACGTTTATACTTATAATTTACAAGTTTTGATTAATTGTTTTACTATTCATATGAATAAATTGTTATCTGAATATATCCTGACAGAATGATGTAATTTTTAAAAATCTATTTACATTTTCCTAAAATTTCAATTCTCCAAATTTATCTTAAATTACTAGTTGAAGTAAATTACTAATATAATTTACTTATCAACGTTAAACACTTATCAGTTAAAAAGTGTAATAATCACCGAATAATAACAAATACGGTCTATAAAAATATACACGTTATCAGCAATAATGATGAATGTTCATTTACAAATCAAAATGCAGGATAAAGCATTACATGTTCATATCCTTTATATGGATGAAACCAGTGAATGTGTACATGCATGCTTTTTTATATCAGTATTTCGATAAAGAAAACACAACATCATAAATCATTCAACATAGAGAAGGAATCACTATCTGAGGTTTAATATGGAAAAGTCGACCTAAGTTATTCACGACCGGAGTCAACGCGTACACCGGCTGTTGAAAGGGATAAAACTAATACACCCGGTCTAATTCGGGTACAATTGATGTTGGTTAACGCCGGATATGAAGATAGGGGTCAATGATTGGGTCATCTATCACTTAAGAGTTACCCCCCTTAACACCTTCATGGAATCTATGTTATAATTTTAGGGTATCATCTAATATTTCATAATATACCGTTACCCCGCAGATCCCAGGTACAATTGATCTGATCCAATGCTGGATAAGAGAACAGGGGTCAAAGTAGGACCATCCGTATATTACTATTAGAGTTACCTCCCCTTAGCAACGTCCTGAATTCGCGGCTTCATGTTAAGTTTGAAAGGTGATAATCTTTTCAGTTTAATTACAAATATTCCATTTCCTGCCGTTTCTATCTGGAGAGTAGCTTCATGTAACGATGTCATTTCTTCACTAACACGAAAATTGGCGGATTCGTACACAGACGGAAGTTGCAATTTGTGTTTATTTAGCAAAAGATTTGACGTCATGTGTTACAAATCATGAAGCATGTGTTGGGATTATTACACGATTGTAATGTTTAGATGAATACTGTATTATTTTAATAAGATTAACATTAATATCAATTTTTATTTATATAAAAACCAATGGCTAATTAGCAATGTAATTCATTTCAAAGAAATGTAACTAGACAATGAAAATGTCATTTTGCAGTTTGCATGTATAACCTCAACAGTGAACATGTATACCTGAACGAAGGGATTTTATATAAATTCCATCAAATATTTATATTAATCGAATGGAAAATAACTTACGACTGAACACTAACTAACATCAGTGTTATCGCATAGAGAAATGGTGGTAACACCAATGCAACTCGAGCTACTCACTATATGTTAACCATGTACGTGCCGAATGAGACCAACGCTCACTTCAGAGTCTTGACTTTATTGAATGATGGCCTGGGGCTATTGCTTCACAGCTCGTTAGCAATAAGCGTTAATTGAGACATACACGTTCCTTAGTCGTGTCACAAACAAACGAGTAGGATTATTGCTCAATGTGCTTGTCGTCGTCTGACGTGTGATAAACCAGGGATTATCGTGTTGTCGTCTGTCTGATGTTGTAGAAACAAGACTATAATCCAATGGCGGCAAAGATGAAAGGAAATACGACATGTAAATGTTTTCATCTTGTTCGAAGTGATATTGAGTGAGACTTTATCAGACAGTTAATTTACTGGTATATTCTATTTTCATTGATAAGGTTTGATTGATCTTTTGATGAAGTTACAAGCGACGCCAGAGGGTTAATTTTCAAGTAGCTCTGCGTCTTATTATGATTAGCAACAATACATATACATAAACAAAAAGTTTATTCCCTTAATATATTTTGACAGACAGTCATACATATATTGTATTCAAGTCTCACCTGCTAAATATCAGCAATGACTGTATTTACATATCAATAATAACGAACAGGTAATACAAATCGATCCACCAACCATGGGGTTATTTAGAGCATCAACATGCAACAACCATAGGAACTCGATATCGTATTTAAAACGTAGATAAAGCGTAGGTAAAAACCCTACACCCTATATCAAATAGAGTAAAGAAGCAAGGGCAGCCATTTTGTCGATCTAAGGGTTCAATTTAACATTAGGTCAAAAGTTACGCTAAGAATTGATGACATTCACAAATGAACACAGGTACCTATCAACTATACATTTCTCCGTAAAACCCGGCTGGCTACATCATATGTCATCCTTAAGAACTTAGTAAGTTCAAAACAAACCATTCTACCCTAAACCATTTTGCTCGTTTTCGCTCAGGAAATACCAATAGTTAGTCACTTTAATCATAAACATAATATGATATGCACACTGATATAATATCATGAAAGGCTCTATTTCTTGGACTTTAATTAGTTGACGCATCATTACTCTAGGGCGTCATAAAACACGCCCAAACGTTCTGTTTCACTCGCATATCTTGCCTTGTAAATGAGACTCAAAAACGATAATTTTTAAAGGCGTGTTTCAGAAATATTATAGAAATGTGAACAATTAAACACTATTAGATTCAATCATTTCCCCGTCGTTATTATCACTCGTGTATTTAACTGTCAAATATTCTGTTGGTATTGTTTATTTTGCTCGACAGTTTGATATAACACTGAGGTAGTCCTTAAGTCTTTTTTGTAGAGCATATATGAATTTTAGAGTAAAATACCGTTTGATTAAATAGTATCATTCAGGTATTCCGTTGTTCCATGATTATATTACCATGCAGGTGCGGTAATGTACACCTCTAAACAGGGGGCGTGGTTACAAGGTGAATGACGCAATATGTAACTATGGAGAGGGAGATATGTACATGCATCATAAACCATCATGGTCTGTTTCTCTTATCACATACAGGACAATAGACCGGATATAGACAAAAAGTGTTGTGAATGTTGATAGGTAAAAAATATCCCATAAAAGAACGGATAATGGCAATTCAACCGATTGCAGAGCTGTCTCCTATAGCAACGTTTGGTAAATTGCACAGGGTGTAAATGTGGTAATTTACAGAAGTATATAAGCATAATCATGCACTAACGTTAATTCATTTCACGAATGGAAGTAAAGGTTGTAACCTTTTTTCCGAGATATCTCCAATATCAAAGCTTAATGACGCGCTCAATTTCTTAATGGTAGTCGAAGAAAAAATAAACTATTGTTACACCAAAGTAAAAGTTACAACGCGCTACAAATATATTCATTGGAAACACCCGGCCAGGCCTGGCCAGCTTGTTCGCTTACACGCAAGGCCCTGGAAACAAACGATCAATCCGTTCGACTTTCGCTAAATATAGGATGAGCACTCGCTGAAAGCTTTATCACCTGTAGAGCAAACCATACGATCAATGTGTTCTATTTTCCGTCGACACAATAAATGAACAATATCACAAAGCTTGGTTGTAACGTGTAGAGTGATGTCCCCCCACTGTTGTGCTATATTTAGTAACGGAATAAACCCACTCCAGTTAAAGATCGCATTTGTTAGAACTAAAAGTGATTATAAATCCATGACTTTTACTCAATATTATGAAGAAGAGTCAATGTTTGGCAGACACATCACCAGAGTACCAGGTAGGGCCTAATACGTTAATATAAAGCGACAGACAGATAAACCATTTAGATCTAACAAATCAATTTGAATTCAAGTGAGCATGCATTGTAAACAGCAATGACTAAACCAAACAAAACCACAAGACATTGCAATTCCTTATTCGGGTAAACAAAATAACTCTATCCAGTGTCGGTTCGGGGTCTATAATAACATGCAATACTTTTGTTTCATTATTGCTGAAATTTAATATACAAAGTGTAACATGTCCTTACGTGACAAGAGCGTATAAAGCGATAAACACGTCTATTCAGTGACTCAATGTATGGTATAGAATTGCAATTGGAAAGGCAAGTTTTATCAGGAAAACACAGACATATAAACGTCTTCACTGGTCCTTATTCAAATTATATCAAACTATATTTGATTTTAAGCTGTTTTAGAACGTGTACAATGTCTTTTAAATCCACCGTGTACTCAAAATCGAATCGTTAAAATTTGAAACTGACGAAAGTTCACGGTATGTGCAATGTACATATACAACTGCAGCCCAGGGTATTCAACCGTTAGATTTAAGAGACACGACGTGAAATGTTAACGAAATAGCAGAACAGTAGACCTCAAACAGACAAGTAACTGCAGACAATTGGGTGTCAAGTATAAGATTTATTGGTCACTAGATCTCGTGTATAGAGCGTTAACATCTACATGTACACATCTGAATATCGTATATACAGGAGTCAATGCCTTTCTCTGATGCGCTGTATTTGAGACGTATGTAACTGGGGTTTTTTTTAGAATGACGCCTCCCCACCATCACTCAAAAAGCAAATTAGATACATCAGAAAATATACGTGTCAAAATTTCACAAAGTAGTTCTTTTAGGTGCGCTTCGATTTAATAGGTCCGAGGGCGGACGCAGAATTTCTGCAAAACCACGAGCTCATAACTTGATGAGTTTCCATGGTAACTGTCTAGAAGATAATAGACAGGATAAGAACATAAAACGGACATAAAATATTGACAGGCATATATCCACTACAATGTCAACATTTGGATAACCTTTTAGTTTTATTAGTATCACATAATGCATTGACAGTTTTTTCAAGAACTAAAAAATATGAAAAGGGTTTATAACTGGTTTAAAATGTTAACAAGGTTGAATGACTTAGAAAAATTTAAAGGCGAATATATTTATATTAACGTTGTAAAAACAACAACAACTTGATTTGACTTTAATAACTGAAATGAGTAAATAATTGTAGAATGCCAAACAGACTTCCTGCCTTATTAAGATGCAAACATTTCGAGACTATTAGGATAATTATCATGATTAAAATACACCGTATATCAAAAGAAAAAGTAATCACACTAATTTATTCTAATTTACACAAACTGGATGAAGCGTCCCTAAAATGAAAAAAATATCCTGCTTTTTTAGTGCAACTGTGGACTGAAAGCTAAA
Organism: Gibbula magus; assembly: GCA_936450465.1. NCBI lineage: Eukaryota > Metazoa > Mollusca > Gastropoda > Trochida > Trochidae > Gibbula > Gibbula magus. The sequence goes on from OW388297.1 coordinate 24,475,733, forward strand.
CGTTAGTACACCTAAACTCGATTCTTTGTTACAATAAGTAATATTGATGTTCTGATTAACACATTGACATGTTTTAGAGGCTTATCTCTACTGTAAGTTAAACATCAAAGCGTGAAATTGAAAATTATCACATATGCCTAGTTTTCAAGTCATTGCGACGCACAGCTACACAGAACATGATATTCACAATAAATGCTTCGTTGAACATGTATAACAAGTTACTGAAACCAACCGTAACGAAGAATAACATAAATTCAATGCATAGCTTTAACAGGTGTGTCTCAACTCAGGTAAAACACACTATCCATACTCTGTTATGTATATGGTATGATGAGCGCCTCAAGCGAGCTCTTTTATAAACAAACATGTAGTTTGGGGCACTTGTACAAATCGACTAGATTGTGGTAATTAAAGGATAAAATAACTATATTTAAAATAACACAATTTATTTTGAATTTGATTATTCCCCCCAAAAACGTGTTTCCCACACATATCGTGAGTTGGCATCCTGATTTCCTCCCATTTTACCTCTCATTTTCAGCAAATGGAGATTGGGGGGGGGGGGGGGGGGGGGGGGCCGGGAAAGACGGAGGGCGTAAGAGGAGAAATACTTAGATACAGATAAAGACTGAACGAGACAGAGAGGAAGAGAGCGACAGACTGGAGAGACAGAGAAAGTTATGTAAGTAAGCACAAACGTACAATCTCCCAATTTCCCACAGATATCGTGTAGTAAACAACATTCCGTCTCACACACAGTATATCTGTGTTTCCATCGTGCTGGTTATCTCGCAACCCATCTCTGTGGCTAAACAGCAATTGTTGGTCTTTTTAGGGCCGAGAGGAGACACGTAACGATAGACGATAGACGTTCAAGGCACAGTTGTACATATTTCGAAAACAATTTGAATTTTAGGTGAATTTTATCGAAGCTTTCAGAAACGTGTAATTCTCTATTATTAAGATATCATTTTGCATCCATACGAAACTTTAATTTTAGTTGTTCATGATTATGCGTACATGCGTACTTACACGATAGCATACACTGAGCTTGTAGTAGTAGTAGTAATAGTAGTAGTAGCAGCAGCAGCAGCAGCAGAAATAGTAAAGTATTAGTAGAAGTAACAGAGATGGTGGAAGTAGAAATAGTAAAGTAGTAGCGGTAGTGGTAGTAGTAGTAGTAGTAGTAGTAGTAGTAGTAGAAATAATAAATTAATAGTAGCAGTAGAATCATTAATGTAAGTATTAGTAGAAGTAGCAGTGATGGTGAAAGTATAAATAGTCAAGTAGTAGTAGTAGTAGTAGTGGTTGTGGTGGTAGTAGTAGCAGTAGTATTAGTAGTAGTGGTAGTAGTAGTAATAATACTAATAGTAGAAGTAGTAATAGTAGTAGTATAGTAGTAGTAGTAGTAGTAGTAGTAGTAGTAGTAGTAGTAGTAGTAGTAGTAGTAGTAGTCATACAGATAGTGGATAATTCATCAGTAAATAGGTTCAGTGTTAAAGAATAAATATTGTAGTATCAGTTTCACTTTCTCTTTTCCATGATGTGTCCAGTGTATCTCTGCCAAGCTCCTCACCCCCTTCTTCCCCCCGATCCTGACCCTAAGTTTCATAGATTTCTCTCCCTTTGACCTCAGACCTCGACCCCCGAGATGTGTGACCTCTCCCCGAATCTCACCCCTAGATCTGTGATGTAGATAGGCGAGTGGGAGACTGGCAGTCTACTGTGTGTGTTGTCGAGTTGGTGCCCCACTGGGCTGACATATGCTTACAATGAAGACAGACATACAGAGACAGATACAATGTAATACAGTGTAATGAACAGACGGACACCTGTAGTCACACGATCTGACCACGGGGTCATCGCACATACCTCACGCTCGTGGTTACTAATTGTACAATAGGTAATTAACCCTCATTTTATAAAATATCATACTAATACTATTGCTTTCATACTCTTTCGGATTTCATAAACTCATTAACACGTGAACTATGATCCATTTTCGGGAAATAATGTCTAAACGTCACATGTAGGCGTACACTAGTGTAAATATTATAATTTCTTTGCAACAATTGTTTCAGCAAGAATATCCATATTTCACCTTCTTTGATGTTTAAAACGTTACTGAAACGGGACGTCACATTTTCATAAATAAAATTGATAATAGGGAGTTATTATACTTGACGGTGTGTCTTACGACATCTTACGACATCGAGTAATTTATGTATCGATCTATACCATAAATGGAAGCACTCCAATCTGGCATGGCCTCGAAACCGGCACAGACATTTGGTCCCAGAACTATTTTGTGCTCTCAACATAAGCTATATAAACAGGTGCACGATACCGGCTAGTCTAACACTAAAAAAAAAAAAAAAAAAATTGAAAAGGAGACTTTTTTTTTTACATATGAAAATACCATTTCTTACAGTCTCCTTTTCAATGTTTAATAAAATGGTGATATTTCCAGAATAAATACTTTTTTCATAGTCTGAGTGTAAGACTAGATACCGACCTGTGTCCCAAGTCCCAATGATTGCCGGTTTTGAGGACTTCCACTGTATATGACACATATAACAAGGTTACATTTGAGATAACTGACTGACCGTACCAGCAGCTTTACCACAAGACTCGTGTGGTAAGCTGATGGTACGATCAGTGCTGGCTATAGTTGCCTTACTCTGAGGGTCCGGGTTCGAATCCCGCATGGGACTCGGCCCGACAAAGTACTATTGAAGGTAGCGTTGTCCCAATTGTAACCTTGTTATATTTGTTCACTATCTAAAGAGCATGTTCTTATAATGTATATGACACAGTTGCTCTTGTAATAATCCGAATGTGAGAAATGTAGTATCTACGATCACTCATATCCTAAAAGTAAACTGTCTGAACTTCAAACTCAATGCACCGTGCTATTGTACATGATTTAAATGCACTTCAGCTACCTGTTGAATCTGTCACGTCCTCAGTAGGGTGTAGGTGAGAGAGTGACATCTCTCATTCAAATGTAGTCATTGAATTAAAAAGTTTAAAAAGCCTTTAAATTACTCCATGTTCTACACTATGAAGAAAAGCGTCACACAAGGGGTACATCTAGTCCCGACTTGACCCTCTTACCATCTTGACGCGATAAGTATGATGTGCATGGGCGTGTACACAGGAATACTTACCGTATTTCCTCTAATGAGAGCCAGGTCTCTAATGAGCACCGGGTCTCTTATAAGCGCCGGGTCAAACCATTAGATTATGCTTCCTTTGTAAACTTCAATATTCTATTAAAGAAATAAGCGCCGGGGGGTCAAAGGGTACTGAAAAAATAGAGCCATCGGCTCTGTTGCTCATCAGGAATTCATTGATTTATAATCTAAGGTTGAATATCTAAGTTAACTTAAGTAATACATTGTTAAAAACGAAATAATAGGTTTTCAGAGTGTGACCCCTGTGATCGACATTTGGCCAAGTCTGTACTTAACATTTCAGCTATCTGGACCTTTTTGTACTGGAGAAGAAGATGAAAATAGGTTTTTAGGTCATGACCCCTGTGACCCACATTTGAGGTCACAGGGTCACGAAATCTACAATTTAGAATCCCGATTGGCCAAGGAGTCTGAACACAACATTTCAGCTTTCTAGAGCTGTTCATACTCATGAAGAAGGTGAAAATAGTGTTTTAGGTCATGACCCCTGTGACCCACATTTGAGGACACAGGGTCACGAAATCTACAATTCAGAATCCCGATTGGCCAAGGAGTCTGAACACAACATTTCAGCTCGCTAGAGTCACTGCTTCTGAAGAAGAAGTCGAAAATGCGAAAAGTTTACAGACGGACGGACGGATGGACGGGCACGGATGGACGGGCACCGGACACTATGCCATGCCATCGGGCCTTTTAGGCCTGGTGAGAAAAAAATAAGCGCCCGAGCGCTTATTAGAAGAAATTATTATCAAAATGTTGATGGTGTAAAGAAAGAGAACAGAAACATACGCGCATCGCATGTGTGAAGGAATGCTAGTCAAAACGAATGCAAAGTTTGAAAAAATGTCGCAAAGTGCACAACTAACTGTGACTGTAACCAATCAGGAATCTCTTTAGCTCACACAGTACATATCTCGGTTTAGAACAGAGGTTGAGTGGGAAGATGTGTGTTGAGTAACCTCTATGAGAAGAGAATGTTGGATATTGTGCGCTTAATGCATTCACATTCACAATTACATTTATTGTACAGAACATACCGTGAAACGCTTTCCACGCTTCAAGCACCTGCTTCATGCTTATGTTTTTGCATTTGAATTTTAATGTCAATGCATTTATTTATGTCTTTAGGCCGTTGGCCCATGTACAATATGAATATATTTTACATATGAGAGTAGCTAATTACACATGGATAAACAGTAGTTGAATTATTTAAGAATATATCCGACGTGTCCAAGAAGCAAGAGCTTTTATAATACATGTTGTGTATACCTAGAACCTGTACGAAACTGAACGTAGAGAATTGCTTTTAAAATGTTGTAATATCGATGAATACTTCCCAAATTTTGATGATGCTCGGAAAGTCAGTTTTATCCTATCTACCCATGCTGACGAAAAGGAATGACTTCTTATATTCTTAATTCTTGTTTACACTTTTTAGTTTATATTTATGTATATTTTAACTGTATTTTACTATGGGTTTATTTTAGGTTTTAAAGTCTCTCATAACCCCATACAGGGTGGTTCGGTCCTTTTTATACATCAACTTTGTGATATGGGTTTTATCAGAATGTTTATATATATATATATATATATATATATATATATATATATATATATATATATATATATATATATATATATATATATATATATATATATAGTTATATATATATATAGTTATATATATATATATAGTTATGTATGAATCCGTTGTTATGAGGTTAGACTATAATAAAATATATGTCTGTCTGTCTGTCAGTCTAGAACAGTTAGAAATAGAGTGTCTACAACTGCTAATAACCATGCTTATGTTGAGGTCATTACGAGACGAGTGATTAGTCATAATGGCGTGTAGCTGATCAGACCACTTGTATCCCTTTTAACACCGATCACGCATCCCGTGTTGACATAATCGATTTCAAACTATCGATCAGCAGTTAGAGGAAACACCTTCCATGCTAAAGTATTCACTGAGAGCATCACGCGTAATAGCACATTCGATCAGACCTTCGTCTATGCTGAAGTGAAAGTTTTTTTCTTCACATCGAAACTCATTGTTCCATATAGCGTGCATTCTTTGAACTGAACAAGACTAACAGCAAATCTTATACGTTTAGGAAATTAAAAGCTTCTTTTGGATTAGCAAAACAAGTTCTAATCGAATATTCAATATGGTTTATTTGAACAAATCAGGTAGAACGCGATGAGTTCTTTGTCAAGTCCTTGAGAACTGATGTCCGGAGGGCATGGTATAACGAGGCTTTCACTGTAACATCTGTTGTAGGGCATCATCAACATCAAGTTGTTTTATTTCCCTTGCATCTCTACACAAACAGCACACTAGAGTCATGCCTTCCAATTCACACGCTAAGTGAATGTGTCCCGCTGCTTTATATATAGCACAAAATATATTTCACAGCAATGTAAGGTACCACTGTAACCAATATCGGTCTTTTAGCAAACATTGAATAGAAGCTGATTTCGATACAAATCATAAGCCTTCAATAAGCTTTTTTTTTTTTAAATCCCACAAATTGTTTTAGATTCTCAATGTGCTAGAATACTCTGATTACCTCGTTGTGGAGAAGTATGCTGGTTGTTGTACAGTTGGTGGATCTTATTGAACTTATTAACTACAGGACGCTGTTTCTACTATTCTACCATTACAAAAAGAAAAAGAAATAAAATTATTTTAAAAATATAAAATAAATTTAAAAAAAAAAAGAATATTATGATAGCAGAGCCTCCATTCACAAATCACACGTAAGTCTCTAAGTTTACTGCAATTTTAAAGTATGGTTTGGAGTTAAAGTTAACCTTAGTAAATGTTGCTTCTACCATGGGGTTTATTTCACAAAACAACCTTAACTCTAAGGCTAACATTAATGTTATCCTTTACGTTACGTTAAATCGTCATCAGTTAGTTAAGGTTTCCTAAGGATTTCTGTATCATGGTCCTGGTGTACTATCGATTATCAACAAGATACACACACAATAAAGTATAAACATACCAGTATCTTCACGAATATGATAAGCGAATATACACGAACTAATCGCTTTAGTTTACAAAGGGGCTTAGACACGTTTTAAACTAATCACTCTTTAAACTGCCACTTTTTGATATGAGATAACCCCTGAATAAACACGTCAATATATTCATTGGTATCACATATATATTTACACGAAGTAATCACTACAGTTTATAACTAATCCTTATGAACACGCAGTAAATACAGATCGGTCTTTAAGCAGCCATTATCACAGATATGTAAACCTTGGCTAACACTTTAACAAAACACTACATAACATAAAACCTAAAATTACAAGAAAATTGGTCTTTTAGCAAACGTTGAATAGAAGCAGATTTCGATACAAATCATAAGCCTTCAATATGCAAAACTTTTTTTTAAAATCCGACAAATTGTTTTAGACCTTTAAAACAGACAGTGTGCACATGATCATAACCATCGATTTCTGATACAACGAAAACTTAATAGTACGGGCCACTGTTAACAGATGATGAGAATAATAACAAAGTGATAGTTCACAACTAACAGTAAAAGTATCTTAGCAATCGAAACCTTCCATAAAACAGAACCATCGCTTTCTGATGAAACAGAAACTATTGCAAGGGTCTTTAAACAGATAGTAAAAACAAGCCACTCTTTAAACGGCCACTATTAACAAACATTTGATACGAGATAAAGCCTGAATAAACATCTCAATATATTTATGATATATCTACACCCCAGGCGGCGGATGTGCTGCGTGTGTGAGAGATAGTAACACTCTGGATTAGGGGGATAGAGACCTCCTAATTCCCCCGATCTCCTCCAGATAAACCCAATTAATATCTACCTGACAGGTAGGTAGCGTTCGTGTCCATGGTTAGGAATACCTGCACAAGATTAGAGGTATGATGTATAAACAGATGAAAGTCTAAAACTGGGATTGGGCTGCGACAAGGGTGGCCTTTATTGTTGTCTTTATTCCGAGTTTTTCCTGTTTCACTGAAATTCATCCATATGTGGTTTGAACAATAAGTAGCTTAAGATATGTAAAGTAAAGAAAATACATCGAATGTTTTCCTGTTTCACTTAATTTCCGCCATACTTTGTCTGAACAATGACTGCTTTATATAAGGTAATTTTTATTTAATACATATATAAATTTAAATAAAAATATACCAGTATAAAGTTCTGTAGATCAAAAGCCTTAAAGGCTTGTCCTGTTTACCCTGGTTTTGATTCAGTGTATCCCAGACAATTGGACACAATGTTTTTTCGATAATTTCATAATGATTTGATTGAATTAATAAAAGAAATGTTACTTTTTCTAATTGTTCAAAGTAATGTTTATTGACTTCTTGGCTTTACTTCTATATTAAATTCTCTAAATTAATTCTCTAGATTAGTTGCTTTCGGTTTTGATATGGGACAAGGTCAGGTCGTACACAGACTGCACGTTGAGTCATTTTTCACGTTATTTTGGTTTGTCACAACGCCTCGTGAGAAACTGATTTGAGCAGTATTTGCAGGCTCATTTCCGTAATTGACACAACATGTCAAAGAGACGTAATACGGTCCGCCTATAGTACGCAACTTAGTTCAATTTGTAAGTTTCAAACTGAAAAAAAAGGATCTTTTGACATCTCAAATTTGAAAATTTACCAAGGTTGAAATACGTGGATACACCTCCTTTGTTACGTAATGAACTGTGCGTTGTAATTATGCATGTATGTAAACGTACATCCCATACGCACTGACAGTCACCGATCCATGAAATAAATCGCCATGTACATCCATCACCCCAATACTTGCATTATTAAAGTGTTTAAGTATAAGCTCTAATACCCCTTCATAGGTAACAACACTGACACCATGTCACTGTATTATACTCTCTCCACATAAAAACGTGTGAATAGGGTAAAGCACCCAAATAAAGCACACAGACGAAGCCTAGTCAATAGACGGTCTAGTATTCGCGTTCGCTTTAACACCCGGCTGTGAGAATATTGCAGGTAAACATATTATATGTTCACTTGTCTACTCCGTACTGGGATAGTTTACCTGTGATAGGTGTTTATAGTCTCCCCTTAGGTTCAGTTGAGGGACAGAGGGAAGTAAAACAATGTTTATTTATTTATTTATTTATTATTTTATTTATTTATTTATTTATTTATTTATTTATTTATTTATTTATTTATTTATTTATTTATTTATTTATTTATTTATTTATTTATTTATTTATTTATTTATTTATTTATTAATAAGGCATACCCTGAGATAAAGAACACAAACATACAAAGTCCAAGAGGGTTAAATACTCGCGTTTACTTTAAAATTCAGATAAACTTATGTTTCCTTATAATATTTCACCTCATTTTACATGAGTATTTTACAGATTTCATTCTGTGATAGGTGGAATCTCTGCTCACTGACGTCTTAGTCGACTCATTGGATGTTATTCGGACCACATAATCTATGCTACTACTAGGCGCCAGGTTATGTTGTTTTTGTTACGTTGATATTGACCCTTTCAATGCAGTTCACATTTCCCTTGCTTGAACTTTTACATTTGAACATTTTTCTTGAATATTTGTCGATTATGTCGAGTCCTGTGCCCTATCCATTTCTTAAATGAATGAAATATGTTTCAATCAAAAACTTTTGCTTTATCATATCTGATCATTTACCAACGGTGTCGTAAACCATTATTTTGTCATTAACAACCAATAAGACACTAGCTTACTGTTACTGTCCATGCCGCCATTAACTTATGTTGGTATCTTTATTGACACTGCAAATGTTCATATTCCGCGAAACTGCTTTAAAATTGAAGAATTCGGTTTAATGTCAAGAATGAGTGAAATGTGCTTAATTATTACAAGACGATTTGCAATAATAACCAAACCACAACTGATGCGGTCATTACCTGGCACACGCTAACGAGACAGTCACGAAGTCAGAAGCTTCATTTAAAGAATTATATAGTTACTTTTGTGTTAATGCGATACCAACGAGTTATAACAACTATGTCACGAAATCGTTACTAGTATTTACACGACCCATGTATCAGGACGTAATCGAGCAGAGCACGTTTGTAGAGTCCTAAACATAGAGACGTCAACATAGATATCAACTAAAACAATAGTTAAATATCTTTTTTGCAACAATGTTTCTGTAAGAAAATATAATATTTTGAAAGAGGAGGCCAGAGGAAGTTATTGTACGAATGTTATTGCTTCGTTATTGCTTTTAAAAAAATTAATATTTCTCTCACACAAACATTTTCTTTTTCTGTTTGGCTGTCTAGTTCCTTATTTTTCTGTCTGAATGTGTGTGTATGTGTCCATTTCTGTCTGTCTGTCTGTCTGTCTGTCTGTCTGTCTGTCTGTCTGTCTGTCTGTCTGTCTGTCTGTCTGTCTGTCTGTCTGTCTGTCTGTCTGTCTGTCTCTCTCCCTCTCTCTCTCTCTCTCTCTCTCTCTGTCTGTCTGTCTGTCTGTCTGTCTGCCTCTCCGTCCTCTCATCATTCTTGATATAGTGGTGACGTTACTTTGAAGTCTACACTCTCAGCAGGTAGCCCTTTCATTTCTCACTTTGACCATCCTATGTAAACCTGGCGTCTGGAGATACCTTCTTTGCATGGTAAAGTGACATTTTCTTAACCTTTTAACACAGACTAATGACAAACCTCGCCTGGCATTATCCACAAAATAAACATAATTAGCAAGATAAAACGTTCCTACAACAAACCCGAATCTCTCTGGAGAAAGAAAGCTTCACTGGTTATGAAAGTTCACAGGTAAACAGTACACTGTAAAGACCGTCGTATTCTCATTAACTCATTAAGAAAAGAAGATGAAACGTCCCCACATCAATACCACTACAATGTGAAAAAGGAAAGCTGAACATATCATGAAAGTTCACAGGTAAAATACATTCTGCAAACAAGCACGTACAGCAGTTGACTTATCAACACAAAAGTGACTATGAATACATGAACACAAAAGACAAGTCCATACCAGGAAACCAGGACAGTTTTAAGTAGTTTTGAATTGCACAGGTAAAAACACCTGAAAGATACAGAAATAAACAGTCTATATCATCATCATGATCGTCGTCATCATCAGGAGCAGCATCATTTATCATCACCATCATCATCATCATCATCATCATCATCATCATCATCATCATGTATAAAAGAATCACCAGCATCATAACCATCACCTTCATCATCACCACAATCATCATCATCCACAACGTCAACATCATCACCATATATGATCACCATTTGTATCAATATCATAAAAGCAGGATAAAGCGGTCACCCGGTTTCCTTTATTAAGTCAGGTGAATCAAGGCAAGATTTCACCAGGTAAGACCCCTCCAGGTAAGCCCTCTACACAAGAAGCTGCAGGTGTTCCAAGTAAAACGAGACGCTGACTCTTCTATCCATCATTTATTAATTTCCATGGCTGAGAGACAGGCGCTTCCTCTGTAGCAATATTAGTAGAGCTGGCACGTGTAAAATGCTAATCAAATTAGGAATTAATATCAACATTTACGTTTCACAGCACATACACAAAGCACCTGTCGATTATAATCTCATTTCATGCATGATAAGACTACTACACGGACAAATGAAACCGATTCTAAGAGAAAACAAAGAGAAATGATTTTAGTGATTTTTCAACGTGCCCATTCCAGTTATTTTCACCCAGTAAAAGTGTGATGAGACAAAAGATTTATCCACACGAGCAGGCAATATCGAATCCTTGTCCGTTTGATAAGACTCATATTATAATCAGCCCGGTGTATCAATATTGGCAGAAGTCCTCGAGTCCAGAACATTGGACATCAGAACAATGTTAGCCATCATACATGAGACATGTGTTAACCTGACTAAGATACACTCGTTGATCCAGCTATCGTTATATCGTACAACTTTACCTCTAGTGCCCATTCACACGGCAATAACAGTCCCACTTGTAGTACATACAACATACACAGTGCCCCTTAACGTGAAGAACAATATTTTGAAACAACATGTATAGCATGTTATTGCTCAAAACTCATACAATGAAAGAAAAACCAAGATATGAGAAAGATATAGGTATAAGACCAACAAAGACGTAAGTAGAATCAACAAATATAATTAAAAGCCAACAATGGTATTGGTAAAGGCCAACAAAGATGTAAGTAAAGTCCAACAATGCAATTGGTAAAGATCAACATGAATAATGGTAAAGATCAACATAGATATACGTAAAGATCAACAAAGAAATAGTAAAGACCATGAATGATAAAGGTAAGACTGGCCAAGACCTATTTTCTACACGGCTCTATTCAGAGCGTATTCTCTGAGGTTTCACAGCGGAGTTTGTCAGTCTCTTTGATCTTGTAGCCAGTACCGCTGAGGTAATGAGGGAACCAATGAAAGTAAACATCCCTACACTGCGAAACTCTTCTCAATACTCCCCCAAACCCTCCGCCAACATAATACTGGTAATTGCCGACCTAGCGTCTAAATCTGAACCCTTGAGGGTGAAACTGAACCCCCCTGAATCCCCCAAGAACGCTGGAAGTCCCTCCCCACACAGAGGCGCTAAACGTTTTTTCACATTGCTTGGGATTACTCGGGCTACGAGCTCGACCCCGTAATCTTCAAATCGCTATGAAGTAACGTGATGGGTGATTTATTGCAGCGTTTAGGTGACGGTTGAAAAATGGTTTCTTCATGGAATCCACTCTAAATGTCATTATGTAACGTCAACCGTCCTAATTAAATGTGTCTTTCTGTGTAAGTTATATCAACTTTGAAGTATACACTGGTTTAACAAGTCAAGTTCCCATAAGAAATGAGATTCGAATGCTATGTAACAAATGCATTCCATTAAAAGGGATATGAGAAGCCTTTGAGCGCATACTGTAGCCTATGATTAAGGACGAAGATTTATATGCATGTATAAGTAAGACAGTTCAAGAAGGATGAAAGTTTATATTCTTTTCACTCCATACCTGGTATTAAAGCATTGAGTTTTACTTCTTCTCATTTGTAAAGTGTTGCATTTATTTTCACACACGTGATACGACTGAAGTTGAAATAATCAGGATGACTGTGCCTGCGAATAAGCTTCTGTTTAACCTCACTTTAGTCTACCGTTACCTAATATTATCATTTGAAGGTAATGTTGGAACTGATAATCATTGATACAAGATACGAATTAAGCTATGGAAAGACAGTTTCTTATTAAAATCATTGCTGTATGATTGTTTAATTTCATCATTTGACGGGCTTTTTGCAATGGCTTATCAAGCCATTGTACAAACCTATGTAAAAGAGGAAGATTGTGTCATTTAAAATATCCGTTTCAACGCAACTAGTATATTACTTTATTTTATCATTTAAGTGAAATGTTAGTATGACTATTCAGTGATGGAAGGGACATCACATTACATTGCAAACAATACAAGTTGAGTAAATAATTTAATATATATATAGGTTTTCATTCGAACATTACATAGTTATGACTAAATCATATGAAATAGAAATATAAAGTTCCTCTGCAAGAACGTTGATTTCCAATCCTTTCTCTATTGTTCTCTGAGTTTTTTGAGATTTTGAGGTTTGACAGCCGAGTCATTTACATCCCGGGGATTTTTCAGTATTCAGTTTACCATGTCAGTGCTGGGAGGATGTACTATTAAACATCGATAAAGTAATACTTTTTACTGTCACTATTATGAATTTGTTTTTGGTATCCAGAGAAATTAGGATTTTCCAGTAAAATATTTTAGTCAGAATAAAGAAAGTTTAACATCCTTAGGGTCTTAAATTCGTAATAAAACCACAATTAACTCTCTGAATGTAATTCCTCTATGTAGAGCAGGTAACGTAGATACAGTCTTCTCTCAGTCAGGGAAGCATCTGTCAAACTGTTTCATAATGTTATTATGGTGTACGTTTATCCGTTTTTTCCACTCAACTAAACCAATTTTGTAATTCTAGGTCTAGATATGACAGGAGATCAAAATAAAGGGTTATTAATGTAAGGTGATATGACATAATTATGTAATCCTGTAAGGCGTAGCCATTCAACGTTAAAGGCGTAGATAAACCCCGCACAGCATATCCCGACATCGTATCATTCGACGCATCTAATAAACGTCATTTTATCATAAAACATCAGAAGGAAATATCTCTAGGTTAACATGCGAGCTTAAGTGGACAGCTTTGTTTGTCATAAGAATACGTATATTACGCATATCGTATGAATACGTAAAGAGGGTATCGATGTTGGATCTGATAGACAACACTAACTGGCTATAGATTGAGAAGGTGTTATTTCACATAAATAGGAGAGGCACTATCTTGAACGGAGATCGCAAACGGTGAATATGCCTTAATGCAGGGAGAGCTATCTCGATAAGAATCTACCGTATATGAAATGAAATATGTATTAAACGCAGGCTGGGCGAATAATGAAATTTGGCTGTATTCCGTCTCAAGCTGGCACGGAAATTAAAATCAATTTCAATATATTTAATGTATATTGTTATTGATATGGGCATATATTGATATTACTAGAGTGTTATAATATAGAGACTAAACACATCCCGAAACCCTGCATTGTGAATCATGTTATGTATTTTGACAAGGATGAGGAATATATAGTTATATATGTAACTATACAAACATTCCTGGCAATCCAGAGCTATTACAACAGCCATGTACGTTGCAATGGTGATCCTTATATACTTCTGAAATGGGAATTATTCAAGATAAGGGAGATAATAGAAATTAAGGGGAGATAACTCAAATTAAGGGGAGATAACTTACCGGACAATGCCCAGGACTTGATGGACTCGTACGTATTGTCGGTTTCATGTCCATCTCCTTCCTCGATATTGGCGGAGATTGAGATGTAGGACGCCGTGTCGTTACCCACAACGCCCCCGTGGTACCTCACAGCTTTGTTCGTGTCCCTGACAGGGTTATCTCCCTTAGGTGTCGGTGACCTTAACCTTCCTTGCATCAGGTTCTTAAACAAGCCCATATTGAGTGACCAAATGGACTCACAGAAGTGTGAACGTGATATCAATATGCATGCTGTTTGGAGGAAGCAAGTTCTACACAATAACAATCAAATACCAGGTAACGTAATATCCCTTGCAGCACCGTTTAAGTGGCAATTGGGACGATTTTCTCCGAGATCAGGAAGTTACATCGCCTTCACAGCTAGACCATTTCCTGTCTGACTTGTAGGAATCGACTAAATGTACAGTAATCGACCTGTGGTAACTCAACGATGAAAAGACAACAAAAGATTCCAAGTGACAACTTCTGAAGATCAATACGCAACTCCGATTCATGGATTGGCGTTGGTCTTTAGGCGAAGACATATATCATCCTCGAAATTACCTCCAACAAAACACCACAATTGAAAGCCGGGGAAGCACTTAGTACAGGCGATAAGATCCTGTGGACATATTCCAGTGGAAGACACCAGCGTTCCGTCTGAGTAGGTAGCCGATAGATCGTTAATCAGACAAAGGAATCAGTGGTTCGAACACGGCTGCTGTGGTTCTGTGTAAACTGGTAGGGTAAGCACTGTCCACAGGTAAATATATCACCTCCAATTAGTCGCTTATTGGCCGACCGACTCTCGTCACGGTCAGTTTCCGATCAAAGTTTCTCTTCTGCTTGACCAATTCCACTGTCTTGCTCCCAAATGGGCCACAACCACATATTAAACACAAAGCGTCTTCCTGTTTGATCAGATTTGAAGATGCGGTGTCTGTGGAGACTATGACGTCCTGACACTTAGCACGAGATTGATAGATGCAGAGACCACGCTGTCGATAATCACTCCCCATACACCAATGCTGCTTATTACTTACGCACACAACAAGGCTCTTGCTTCTCTCCTTGCTTCTTCAAACAAAATATTATTTTTCTCTACAGCAGGTTCGTTTTTTTGTCTCGTGGCCCTGAACTTCGCGAGGACACACACACTCATAACAGCAGAGGAATAACGAAGAGATGTCGTTACTTAGTTGTCATATCACTGAGTCAACAAACATTGAATACAGACGGAGCTCCTGCAACGATTGTGTACCTACTTGACAATAGAATCCGCGCACTATTATTTCAACAGTGTAGAAGACGGACGCCTGGATACAGAGACTGGGGACCGACGTGTCTTGTTTCCGGGGTGAGGAGAATGAGGACAGACACATGCGACTGGTCTGCAACATCAAAGGTTCGGGATTAGACGCTGGGAGGAGAGAGGAGGGTCACAGATGTAGGTTGTAGATCACTAGTCTCACCGGCTGGTGGGAAACTACAATTGGTCACATAAAAACCACAGATGTTGAGAATGAACTCCGTGATATTAAAGTTTATATTAACTCCATTGATGCACGATGCACAGTAAACCAGTTTGGAATGAAATCAACTGAATCAGTTGACAAGCAAAGCATTGACGCCTCCTAGATAAGATAAAATAAGATATTTTGTCAGAATTCAAATTCCAAAATCCAAAGTGCAGAGGTGTGTATCCGTCACATTCCAACACAAGTTTTACATCAGGGTGTTTGGAGGATATAGTACCTCTCAACCTGTTGTACATAAAACACAAATCACGTCTCTTTCCTCTTCATTCAGGAATTAATCAGGTAGAGTAAGATTTCCCTTGTCGTCTGCTGAGGGGTATTTGTCGTCTGCTGTGTGGTGTTGGTGTAGATTACACCCGACCTGCAGGTGCAGGGTCCTTCAGCAAGTTTAACTGACACGCTACTCTGTCGTCTGCTGAACGTGTCGTCTGCTCGTGGAGAAGCAGACGAGAGTGTGTTCTCCTTTTGTCGTCTGCTACCCGTTTCTCCCTACCAGTCCAATGAATCACGTACAGCCTGTGCACTGATCATGAATTCTTTATAATCAGACGCATTTTAAAGCTGCGAATGGAACTTAATTACAGAGCATTCGACCATGGCCCGTTTGGGGATCCCTTTCTTTGATTAAAACACACACTTCAAACACAATCCTGTCTTGATAAAGAAACTGATCAATCACAAACCGTTGCTTTTAACATTGATCCGAATTCCTTTTAACTATTAATCGGAATGTCACACATGATACACTCACTTGAATTACTTAGATATCCTCTCCTCGTTTAGTTGTCAATTTGCTCCAAATATGACCCCTTCAGGTGATAATCAAGTATTAGCGTTAGGCTCCCGTTGATTGGTTTTGAGACCGTTCACCTGTATCTACTTTTACATCTACCTGTCCAAGGTGTGGAATACGGGAGTCCACAGGTAAATCTGGGCGTTATTTTGAGTGGATTACTCCAACACAACGCCAATAGCCCTTCACAACCTGCCCCGGGGCCACTACAAACAAATCTGTTCTCCCCTTCGAACAGATCTCCTCAGGGGTTCACGGCCAGACAAAAGCAAGTTGAAAGTTTAAGAAATTAAAAAACCATTTGAGTGAATCTCACTCGCAGCGATTAAAGGTTTCCCAATTCATAAGCTAAACACACAGATATAAGTTGTAAAGGTGTATTTACCGAGATGAGTTAGACAAGCAGAGTCCATAGAACGTATATTGGATACAAGAAGGCGTTCACAGTGCTGGCAATGACATAGGTAATACTCCCTGTGTAATGATGGCACTTTCAGTTAATATACTCCTTGAACTTACTTTTTTCACAGTCATTGAACAAAATATAGATCAGTATTCCTCATAAGAAGATTGGACCATAATTATATCTCCATGGGATAATATTCACTGAATCAGTTTTCTGCTGATAGATCCGTGAATCACACAAATAGGAAAACACGTCCACTTTCTTCAAAATTATATCCCACGTTTTTTGTAAATTGTTAGAATAAAAAACAACTTACAGTCAACTGGGAGAACAATCCTCGATTACAGGTTCAATTAATTAAGTGAAACAGTAATTCGAAGTCAAGTTGTTCAGCGATGGTTGAATATTTCTCGGTGTCTCCAAATATCATACACATAATCCATCCAGTTTTGTGTGTATTAAAGTGACTCTACAGTCACAGTATATCCAGGTAGTATATGGACTACACACAATCTCAGTTCTCATCTCAGTCCAGTGATACACACGCTAGCTACCCTGTAAACTCCTGACTGGGTACGACACGGAGTTGACACTACGAGCTCCACACACTGTCAGTGCTTCAGCACACTCGGCGAGACGACCTCTTCACGGGTCACAACTCCTCACAGCGTCCACACCTCTCACGGTCCAGGCTGCTGTCTTGTTAGGGCTAATAGATGGTTGGCTTATAGGGGATCCTACAAAATCCTTCCCACTCAAATGGACCAAATCGGGTCAAGACTGTTGAAGTTTGTTGATAAAATGACAAAATAAGATTCTGGCCACAGCAAACAACATTATTATGAAACAGTTTCATCACACAACACTGATAACGTCTTCAATGAAAACCTTTCGAAAAGTAAGATTCACGAATACAACAATTTTGCTCAACACATTTCTGATGATATTTGGATTTATACAGAATCACCGTTCTCATAGCCTGCAAATGTCAAGCACATCGATCACTTTTGAATTAAGATAATCCAATCCAACGATGGCCCCGTATGCCAGTATTTCTATTTAGTATAACTTCGTATACTCTATGACCACAAGTACAAGAACCAGATATCGAGACTAGAAGCAAGTCTATGATTTGGTCATTCATGAACCCTCCAGACTGGCCAGTCTATGTTCTGGACGAATACTGAGGACCACATTTGGACACCAAAGCTACTCTATGTGAAGTCAGCAAAATACTCCCAGCGCTTCTTAAAGAAATGATGTTGTGGTCAGTTAGAAGTCAAGGTCAAACCGTACGTTTCCAGACCAGCGTAGTTACATGTTAGTCCGAAGAGGAGGACCAGCTCTCCTGTTTTCATATCGCCACTGGTTGTTGTTGTTGCAGCGAGGTGTCACAGACGGAGATCTGATGTGAAGGGAACAATGCTGATCTGGTGTAAATCCTTCACTGTCCTCTCATTGTTTCTCTCAACACGACACAAGATGCCTCCATAAACAGGGGATTCTTCTCTCCGCGTGTCACCCTCTCACACCCTCGTAAAATCTAATTCAATTTCCCGACTTCCAGTTGTAGTTCAACGTTGAAGTTGTTATATGGAACTCTGACTAACATTGACGTCGATGAACTGTTACATGGAACTCTGACTAACATTAACGTTGTTGAAATGTTATCTGGAACTCTGACTAACATTAACGTTGTTGAAATGTTATACGGAACTCTGTCTAACATTGACGTTGTTGAAATGTTATATGGAACTATATCTATCGTTGAAGTCGTTAAAAGGTTACACAGAATGTAGCCATACATCTTCTGCTCTCGAAAGAGGGGTTGATCTAGTTCGCCGTGTCAACATGGCAGGGTCTCAGATATACTCAAAAAGTGCTTGGTTAGAAAGGTATTTCTAAAATGTAAATACTTCTATCACATTCTGAACACGTTCGTGCTGCTGCAAGTGCTGTGTGGGAAAAATGGGCTTCAGAAAGGCTAACACTAATGTTATGCTAGAGATGCACTTTTTGTCACCTTGGCCCCTCGTGGCGTTAAAACCTCAGGTACACTGGATAAAAAGAAATGCAACTCCAACAATGAGTTCTATTGTCTACCTGAGAGTCGGCAACATCAAAACAGGTTGATAAACATACCTGCCGGTCACGCGCAGGTAAGGACCCAGAAGGGGAGCCGAGAGAGCAGAGAGTGAAATTAAAACATACCGAACTCAACTGTAGCGGAATGAACAGCATCTGAGACGTGCGGTGCAAATTGAGGAACGTGTGCACGGTAAAGATGAGACACTGTCTAAGAGCAGGTTACGTGAACAGCGAATTTGAAGAATGAGCACTTTGAGGACTAGAGTTGAAAAAGTCAGCTGGTTGCAGATGGTTGATATATTTCGTTAAATGTACAGATCAGTATAATCTTCTACTTTACTGCGTCTACATCAACCAGCCTTTAATTATACAATAACACGTCAACGTCATAGCATAATTAGCCACTTATCTACATAAAATCTTTCGATGGGAAGTTTTAGTCAAATAAAAAACAACAACATGGGAATGACTTAATACCCTGACGTGGCGACAAGAGGTGTTTTACTACATATGTCTGGCCTTCCTGTAACACCCGTCATTCACAAAACCTTTCAGAACTAGTCTTTGATACTGCCCAATATACCTCTGTTAATATTACGTCACGAATATTCATGTACTATTCAAACGAGCCCCCATAAGGTAGGTTTAGTTTCAGAGTCACCAAGGCCGAAACCACCCAGAACAGAACCATGTTCAATCAATGAAGAAATACGATGTTTGCTTAGGTTTACAAATTGTCGTTTTATTAAATTAACGGTATCTGTTGCACCAGTTCACTGTCTCTTCATTTGTTAACATCTGGATTCAAAGTTGTATTTATATACTATTTATACGTATGTATAGGATTAGTGCATCAGATGATGGTTATGATGTTTATAAGTGTTATTTATTTCCAGTCGTCAGACATTCAAATTGCCCACATCAATTCAAAACATTCAATTGGTGAACTTGTTCATATGTATTTATATAGCATTTACCTTACATTGTTATCTTTTTAATGAATGTCGGCCTATTAGTAATATGTTCATGTTGGTGAATTAATAATGAAGAATCGGTTATGGTGTTTTAGTTAGAATGATAATAATAGACCTTGGAGAACCAACACTTATGTCTCTGTTGTAAATATGTATATTAACATTCAATTTATGCTGTTTCATATTTGAAATAATATTTTTAACTCTCACAATCGACTAAATATGACAATGGCAATATGAACTATAAGTGTCCTTAATTTTAAACTTTATCATGTAAATGTGTACACATGCGTGTTTAGTTTTGTTTGAGTTGATGTATGTTTATGAATATACATCAATATTAATGTCATGTATACATACGTTGAATTAAATGTTTTTAGATCTTATTCTAAATTAACTCGAAATATTTCATGGGCTTGAAGTCAATGATTTGAAATTCTTCTGTATAGAAAAAATATGGTAGATTTTTCAATTGTTACCTGGAAATGACACTGTTTAATCATAGCAAATATGACGTTTTAAACAGAAAAGTTGTGTCAAATTAATGTGAACGTTTTATATAGTAACATTGCAGCCACCTTCGATAACTTTTGGGTACAGTGAACAAATAAAAATTGGCTGAAGAGGATAACAATTACCAGAATATCAGATAGATAAGGGAAATTTATTACTAAGCATCAATGAAATAATTCAACACAACTCAAGAAGAGATCGGGACTGTTGACGTCTCCCTGTCTGTCCCCAACACGTCAATAAAACACACTGGAGTGGACGGCTCATGACATCAAGCGAGCTGGAGTGGTATAAACCTCTTGACTTGTTTATCCATCGACTGACAGTCACAGCAGTGTTTCTCTAACAATGTCAACACTGTCCCGTTTGGTAACGAGATTTATAAACCCGCAGGCATTTACACTGTATCATGTAATTGAGATTTAACTGGATTTGATAATAATATGTTAATTACTGTCTTGTTCAATGAACAACATGTTACGTTGACAATGAGATTTACAATCTATAGCAAGTTACAGTAATATAAATCTAGTTAAATTGATTGCAATGTTATAGACGCAAACCCACTTTTTGGACGCATGACATTGCAGCTGCTTTTAACGTAGTTGCAACAATAACATTTTGTACGGCCTGACAAAGTGCCAATGATGGAAATTAAAATTTATGTCCTTAACTCCACAACGTTTGGACCAAAGCCGTTGTTTATTTTTACTTTAGAGTATTGTTTAACATGAATCATACAGTTTCTGTTTCAAATAAAAAATGAAAGAAATTGGATGGTACATTATTAGGAGATGGAATCTCAATAGACATCAAACCAAACGTTATCGACTATGTAGCTTTTCATGGTCTCTTTTACCTATAGTGCCACATATTAAAATATTATAACGATGATGAGCACTATGGAATACATACTAGATACATGTATACATTGGTACTATGGTACTATGGTTATGCTCTGACAAAGCACTTTGTTACTGAACCTGTTTCCAGACTTTGTAATTAAAGTCACGACCGTAAATACAGTATAATTGGGCTTGTCTTAAGGTTTTACAAAATAAACATTTGAATTATTATAAACAGTTATTTTTGCATTTTTCTGAAATTATATATCCAAAAAGCAATGTAGTGTACAATAACATAATACGTCATCTATAGTTCCTATCCTAACAAGGTTGATAAACAGTAACACAGTAAGAGAAGCAAATGAAAAAGATATGTCAGTCGTGTATTATTACTATGAGACGAAACTGCTTAGGCGATTAATATATATGGGACAAGGATTCGTCCATGGCTTCACATTTATACACAGTTTTGTGTTCCTTATCCAGTTCTGTCACGGACTCTTCAAATGTGGAGCAGACAAAGTGCCGTCATAAGTCCTTCATTATTACCATTAATCTCCAGCGTCTAGACCGGAACGTACATACAACGACCTTAACCATGTTTATGTTTAGAGGATAAACACGATTTTACGAAGCCAATGTCTAGGGCGAGCTTTCGGAATCATTTGGGCATCTCTTTGACCTTGAAAACTATTCATATCAATGGTTATGTTTTATTTTAAGATTAAAGTGAAACTTTACATCCTTTTCATATCTCTTTGTATTTAATAGTTAGTGTGTTCATAATGATGATTATGTTTTGACATGTCAGAAATTAATTTTAAAAGATCAATTTTATGGACATTGCTCTGTGTTAAGGGGTTATGGCATCGAAACCCTGTTTATCATTTGGAAAACTGTTTTGCAATTTGTGAAGAGCTAACACTGGAGAATTGCTTAAAGCAAATTTCTACCTTCATTTGGACATCGCCGTGGAAGTAACAGAACCGTGTGTATGTTATGAGAATAACTCCTGAGATGTTATAGACTGGAGTAGAGCATTCGATCAGAGCTCTGTTTATAAGAATTCAAGGTAAGTAATTATCACCATGTTATTTTGATTTCACGATTGAAACTCTTTGGAAGATTTACATGTTTCACGTCGAGATCAGATCACCTTTAATGACTGTGGTTTAGAAATAATAATCGTTAAACTCTTAGGTTAAAAAACCTCACCATTTGAAAATGGGTTTGTTAGAGACGTTATGGCGTCGTAAAGAAATGATGATGTGTCGTTCTGCAGTCCAGCCATAGTTGACGAGCAGATACTGCAGCAAGGAAACAACATTGTCTGCTCCACGTTAACAATTGGAGGAATGTAGGTACCTGCAGATTCTTCACTTTGTGAGGGACATTAAATCAACGTGAGAGCTTATAAACTGGCGATGATGCACAGGCAAACATGCCTTTACTTCACACAGCTCCTCGGGTGCTTTACAAAGAACATACCTTTACTTTTAACATCATTTGCTGTACTACTCACATTCTTTTATCACCTGAGGTTAATGTATATATTTACGCTGTGTACAAATGGAATTTGAACATAGTGAGCATGTTGAACTTTTATACAACGAAATATACGTCACGTTACATAAGATTGTCGCCTAGACCCTTATAATTAGATACAATTAAAGCAAAAGCAAGTTATATCGAAGTTTATCAAGTCTAGATTGAATGAACAGTATAAGTGGTTTGTTAATGAAAAATATATAACTCTCCTCGAAACTTTGATATACACAACGTTGATCAAATACATATATAAATAGTTCACCCCAAACTACGTTGAACCTATCAATATATTAAACTTGATAACATTCTCTCTGAATTTGTATACGACATTCACCTAATGATTGGATATTCAAAGGAGGAAAATATCACATAATCAATGTGCAACATATTTTATGCAAAATATGTTTACAAAAGCATTGATTAGCTTAAGGCAACATGTCTATTGGATCAATGAATTACAAATCGTCTGAGGTCAAACATCCGATTCAAGTTATCCCTACATATTTACATATCTGACCTAAAGTTGACACTTAGAACAATATAAGGATGCTTGTCCCTTCATTCCTATCCTTAGACCCTTAACCAACCCAGGTACCCTTAGAACCAGGAGACACGACAACATCCCCTCTCATTGACCCCTTCTGTCCCCTTTGTTGCTGGGACCAACTGGACACACCAGATCAAGAAGGTATTCTGCGATCTGACAGCTCGTCAATGGGTGCCGGCTGATACACAATACCCGAGAAAACTGTTTTCCCACGAAGCTCTGGGCCGCTTCAGGGTAGCTCGGGTATTGTTTCACTACAATGAGAGACATATTGTAAGACGAATGAAAAGTCACCAATATGAGGTTCGAATCCTGATTGATTGCCCTTCGGCACGCATACCCACTCGGCCAACGCTTTTAGCATGGAGTTGATACATGGTCGCTTTAATTGATTTTGGAGATTAAGAGTAACAGTTTAAAAAACAGTTTCAAGATAAAAGATTTATATTTCTGAAAAACCTCCTTTGTCTGATAAGCTGGTGTGTCGATGGTGAATGATAAAGATAACAGAGGGAAGAGAATACGAATGAGTCCATTAGGTTACCAACAGATTCTGTTTGGGATTGTCGTTGAAAGATTTATTAAAGGGACAATATGTCCGCGATACTTTATGCTGAGACAAAAATCCTTCTGCCTTGTCATTTATGTTATTAATGCTTGATTTGATGTTAATACATTTGAAATCAAAATACTGCTTAAGATTCTATTCTGACATTGATACCATTATTGTCCCTAAAAGTTTGTCTATGCAAAAAGTATCTCGGTCAACCAGTCTCTTTAAGATAAGAGAGTTCAATTCACATACGCTTTGATTGATCTAGTTTATCTCGCCTACATGTATTCACTTTTTTCTCTCTCTAACACTTTCTCTTTCTTTCAGGTTCCTATAATAAATTTATCTTTTATTTAGTTATAACTTAACGGAATTAAATGGTGAACGATGTCAACCTATATTATGCAATGAATTATTTGCGAAAAAAACCCAACACGTTTTGATGTATCAATGGGTATGGGATGCATTTACATATTATTGATATGTTTTGTATTTGCGAGTATTCAGAAAATCATCTAGAGGCTTTTCTCTCTCCTCGTATTAGTGTTACATGATCATCTATTTTTCGTTTTAATTTGCTCACCTTCGAGTACCACCAAGTACATCAATATTTCCCCGACCGGAGACCCCATTATATAAGGAAACTAGCATATTACAATGTAACAACGTGCTAATGTAGGGACACAGACGTTGGTAGCTTCCTTGTATGGTCTAATGGAGGGTGTGTGAGGAAATGGGTTCGACAATATAACATAGGAGTTAAGCACGGATAGAGGATGGTTTATCTTGTCTTGTACAGGAAGGCTACATCACATCGTCATTGTTACTCTATTCACCATATTTATCTTTGCTACACTTGCGTTCTGGAGTCGCATCTTACAAATTATAACTTAAGGGAAGTTGGTTTGACGTGTTACTAAAATTAACGAGTCTGCCTCTAGAAGGTGAAAGAACTAATTGAAGTTCCCTTATGCGAAGACTCTCCATGCAGGAATACGCCACTTAAACAAAAAATAAAGCCTTCTCCTAGTTTTATAATTAGACAATCTTATGAAGGTTGTATATTTAGGAAATATGCAAAAACAATGTCAACTTGTTGGACGTAAACAACTGAAAATACAGACAATGTTGTGGACATTAAGTGAAAAACAAACACGGAGGCATGTCTAGTGATATCATGGTTTCCATGTCCGGTAGTACAGTTATTGGCGCGTATCAATATATCCGTGCTGGGTTCAAATCTCACCAAGGGCTCGACAACTAGATCTACTGCATAAAACTGTTATACATTACGTGAGGTTGATGTGCATTGTTTCATTAAAGTCCAGAAATTCAAACCATTATTCACTAGATTCACTGCACATTACACCGCAATCGATGACCATTGTGGATTTCTCCCCGCAACACTATCAGTGAACAATCAGGAGGTGTAGTTCACTTGGTGGAGTGTTCGTTCATCACCCGCAAGACCGTGGTTCGATTAATGGTCGCGTCATGCCTTAAGACGTTAACAGTGAGAGTTTTTGTTTCCTAGCTTGGCGCTCAGTATTGCACGGATTAAAACAACCCACACTGCAAGGTGTCGATAAACGCACAGGACATAAGATGAATTTCTTGTATTTGGTCTAAAAATGTATCATTATGTATTATTACATATTTTTCAGAGCGGCGTCATATAAAAAAGGTCCATGGACCATGACAAAGACAGTCCTGCTGTGATATGTCATAACGTATCTAGCCATACAGTACATACTAACACTATATATTGTTGGCACTGTGTCTCTATTGATACGGGGAGATTGAAACTCATAAATATATTTACGAAGAACAGAGCGGGGATTTTGTTGAAAGTATTTTAATAGGATCACATGAATAAATCAAATCAGGTTTGACATAGCAGACCAGGATGTGTAGTTTATAAGCCAATATTTGATATGTTGATATTGCTTGTGAATAGAAATTGAAAAATTATGCGACTGTTACAGTCTGCCTGACTGAGATAATCAACAACTATAACAATATAAGGAAAGGTAATAATAAGTATTCTTTTTTATGTTTTGAAACATGTCTTAAAGGTTGCAATGTCATAAAAACAGAATTTATCATCCAAAACTTGCTCTCACAGTAGATATCGCTTGTGTGAGATCAAGCGATATCTACAAGCGATATCTACATTGTAGATATCGCTACAATCAAATCGTCATAATCCTATTACATCATCAGTTAATGACATCACAAGGCTTTGACATCACTGAGAACACTGCTGACAATGTTATGACGTCACAAAGTTGATGACGTAACAATGCTATGAGGCCACAATGCTGATGACGTCACAATGCTATGACATCACTGAGCTCACTGCTGAAGTACTCAAATGGCAGTTTTGTGTTGCAGATATGTTCATTAATTTGCTAATAACTGTTGAAGAATGATTTTGAATGATAAATAAAATCTCACCCTCGTGTCTTCTGATATCAAATATATCAACACTCGTTGATTAAAGTCAAAATATCCTCGGCAAGCCTCGGATATTTGTAACTTTAATCAACTCGTGTTGATATATTTGATATCAGAAGACACTTGGGTGGGATTCTCTATTTATTGTGAGTACAAATGCCACATTTGATTTATAGTTGAAGACACAACACTTTTAGTGTTAAAAATGGGAAAAAAACAAGATAAAATAAATTGACTCTATGTGAAATATTTTAATACTCTATTCTTGAATGTTAACGGCCATCTCGTTCAGAAACAGCCTGGCTTTAATTTAAACTGGACAAAGGAGTTTCAATTCGCAAGGCTGACAGTTTCTTTGTAAACAAACTCCCCTGCTCTACAAGTATCAATTAAACAGGTAAAGAGAAAACAAACAAAACTGGAATCGCTTCTAAACGACAAATAAAGCCCTTAAAGTGGCAATTTTCTCCCCAAAAGACCCCTAATCCCTGGCCGTGATGCTGGCAGATAGAGACGGACAGGGCGATCAGAGATCCTCACCCACACAAACAAACCTCCCCTCCCCGTCTGTTTGTACAGCCTTCTGTCTGGTTGAGTCCACCCTACCCGAGCCTCTGTATAGCCTCTATACAGCCTCAAAGAGCCCCTGATATCCCATGTTCAGCGTGATGTCACTAAAAGGATCGTCCATCACATCTCCCATGTTTCTTGTCCAACATCAGAGTCATATTGCATGTCTCATATGTAATGCTTTATTTAACGTAACATAGCACATCGCGCTGAAATGCTCGAATAATAAGACCAAACCCGTGTAATAAATAGTGTATTTGCACTAGTGCTAATGTCACGTACCGTGCTCATGGGCATCATGGATTGGTTTATTGGATAATTTCGTGAATTGAAATTGGTTCGTTTAACTATTATGGAATATGAATTATTAACCTTGGTTTTTAACCAAAATGATTATAAGAAAATAAAGCAAAACAATCTATTGACGAATTTTTGGAGGAACCTCTATAACCTACTGAGTTTGACGTTTATTATTTATTTTGGCAATACTTTTTACCCTGAATTTCTAAAATAGGGTTTAATTACTAATAAATACAATTTATAAGTACTATATTCATCGTTTAACTATAGTACGCCGTGTTACATAACATTTGGTAGAATATCACTATTATCGTAAGAACAAAGCAAAAAAAACAATAAAGTGATTGTGACCAGTTACCCATTTAACCAGCTCCATTTAGGCAACAACCTTTATTTGGTCATGGATTTAAAAATTAATTAATTTACCTTCATCTATGTAATTTGTAACATTTCAGTTTCACGTATATTTCAACAAGCTAGAATTGTTAAATGATGATCTATAGTTATTAAAGGTCTTTTTGAAGTCCACACATGGCCAAAGAGTAAGACTATTAACCATCAGAAAGAGAGTCAACAACTGTTAACTATCCGCGTCTTCTAAGGTAAGGGAGGTATGGCAGTAGCCTGCTGATGCTCTCTGTGTGATACATCAGTGGAGATGTTTGTTGGTTCGGGGTTGACTCTGGATGCTTCGTTACATTCCACTGATCTCACCCTCGCTTCTCTGGTCAAATGTCACGGAGAGAACATTCAAAGGGGATTCTTTGAGTTAATCAAAGCTTTCTCAGAATTCCAGCTTAATTCTTTGAACTTTAATGGGGCTTTTTATCTTTGATGACTTAAAAAGCAAAATTCAAATCTCAGCCAATACCTCCCCAAGAACTGTTTTTGGCATCTCTTGGTCGGAATGAATATGCATAAATTATGCACTAAATCGTGAAATTAACCAATGCGACTTTTTGTTAAAGTTTGAACTTTTAACTCATTGTCACTGTAGAGTCGAATTGCAATTTGAAATTGATAAAAGCCAGAAGAATGACTTGAATTTGCAGAATGTTTTTTGGATTTTTTATTTCGTCATTTAACTTGTAATTAGAGAGATAGAGCTTAGTCAAATTTTCGATTAATCGGTTGTCATATAGAAATCAGCGGAATCCGCTGCGTATCAACGGAGGCCAAAACAAGCAACCCTTAAAGCCAACCATATGACTTCCACCTCTACCTGTCTGTTAACAGGCGAGTGCTATATAACGTGTGTACAAGCGCTAACTAACTCACAACCCTCAGGTAGGTGTCGTGTACAGAGCGTGAGGGGGAGACAGGTTGATAGCTGATACATCTGACCATACCTGTACACATTGTATACAAGCTACCTGTAGATCGGAGTTACAATGTACATATACCCCATGTAAACACACACGCCGCCTGTGTGGGCTTCAGAGATCTGTTCCATTTCATATATATATATATATATATATATATATATATATATATATATATATATATATATATATATATATATATATATTCATATACATATACATGTAAAATATTGTCTTTATTATGAATTGAATCTTAGAGGTTTAGAGTTTGGTATGATCAGATGAACCAAGGCAATGACTAGAAGACATTTATGAAAATATATTCTGGATGCTATTGCAAACGAAATCTTAGTATCGTTCTGTATGGCTTACTTTTAAGTTCATAGTTAAAGAGACGGTTAGATCGAAATATCCGCCATTCTCCACAAACGATACATCGATAGAACTATCCCTTAGACACCCGTGGGGGACGAACCCAGACCATCAAAGATAACCCATTTCATCTTTACGTGCATTCAAACGCTATTAGACAACTGCTTTACAGTAGTTGTCTAATTCTGAAACATCCTGACCTGTACAATTAGTTAAATGACACACGAAAATAACCGTAACTAACTTACGATACATTACAGTTTTATTGAAACACGACAACAGTCTATATAACATTGGACTTGGCTCAGAAGGAAATTCATTCAAGAAATGTCCCACTTAATAGATTTTTAATTCAAATTCATCAAAACGCATGTTCAGGTTTTAACGTCATACATACATTCCTTATTTGAAGCATAAGAAGATATATGTTTGCTTGAGTGTTAAAACTTTGAAATTTGTTATCAAGAAATGTTGAAAAGCTGTCCCCTTAATGTGTGACCCCCTCTGAAGGGACTGGATGAGGGACATCGTTAGTCTTAAGGGCTTAATGAGGTGTGTTATCTCCCCTTGTAGAAATTTCAACGATGACAAGCAACTCGACAAAGATGTGTACCGTATCATAGTACATCATCTCTATCACAGTATGCATGTAGTGAGTTGGTAAATAACTAGCTCCATCTCTACACTGTACCCGTGAGTGAGTTATTAAATAATTATCTTGTCACTACATTATCATCGTAAATTCGATTTAACTTGGATCCATGTTCATAAAGACGTGTAAAGTTTCGATTCACCATGGGTGGAGGTTTATAAAGCGAGTATAATACAGACAAATAGCTATAGAGAACCTTCGCTGTAAGGCGACGCGGTGGGTCCCTGAGATAGATGACCGTATAAAGGGGCTATCAATTTGAGATCATTCCAGGCCAATCCCCCGAAGTCAAGAACCCAGCCGGATCATATTTCGTCTATAGGGAACTTTTTTGGCCGTATTATTTTCTTTAAACAAGCCATTAATTTTCAGGTCATTTGGAATAATAAACAACAGTTTCCTTCAGGGTCAATTTGGAATGACGGGAATGAAATTCAGATCATAAAGATAGCCATTATATTTTTTAAAAGTGTAATCAACATTGTGAACTATTGAAAGATCAAATGTAGAAGTTGGTAACTTGATATATTACCTGAAACTAATATCATATAAAACTGTAGAGCAAA
The DNA here is from genome assembly GCA_936450465.1 of Gibbula magus. Classification (NCBI taxonomy): domain Eukaryota; kingdom Metazoa; phylum Mollusca; class Gastropoda; order Trochida; family Trochidae; genus Gibbula; species Gibbula magus. The sequence continues at coordinate 24,505,834 of OW388297.1, forward strand.
CGAAAATAATCTCTGAATACATTTACTCGGAAAAGGAAATCGAACTTACTATACATTACAAAGCAAACATGACTATATATCTCATTACCTATTGTGATACAGACATAAACACTAAAACATGAGATATCATTCAGGAAATGTGTTATGGATACCCATGTCCCAATACCGCCACGCAGTAACCGGATACAACTCACATAAGAACATAAATATCTCAAATCCTCATTTTAAAGGGGTCATTATGTATTATCACGTGCTCTATGCGGCGTGTGTATTGTCTCGACTTCCTCCCTGTAATGGAGAATGAGATCATACACACGTCAAACACCCATGGACGAATTGCTCGGAATCCCTGCTTCCATTGTACGATGCTGAATGTCTCGTGTACCAAGCTCTTACGTTAGCAGTCTGTACTGTATTGACTTTATTGTCACAAGTATGGTGTATATATATATATGGTTCTAATGTCACCAGTCTGGTGTATATAGGACTCTAATTGCACCAGTCTGCTGTATATATAGGACTCTAATGGCACCAGTCTGGTATATATAGGACTCTAATGGCACCAGTCTGGTATATATAGGACTCTAATGGCACTAGTCTAGTGTATATAGGACTCTAATGGCACCAGTCTGGTGTATATAGGACTCTAATTGCACCAGTCTGCTGTATATATAGGACTCTAATGGCACCAGTCTGCTGTATATATAGGACTCTAATGGCACCAGTCTGGTATATATAGGACTCTAATGTCACCAGTCTGGTGTATATAGGACTCTAATGGCACCAGTCTGGTATATATAGGACTCTAATGGCACCAGTCTGGTGTATATAGGACTCTAATTGCACCAGTCTGCTGTATATATAGGACTCTAATGGCACCAGTCTGCTGTATATATAGGACTCTAATGGCACCAGTCTGGTATATATAGGACTCTAATGGCACCAGTCTGGTATATATAGGACTCTAATGGCACCAGTCTGGTATATATAGGACTCTAATGGCACCAGTCTGCTGTATATATAGGACTCTAATGGCACCAGTCTGGTATATATAGGACTCTAATGGCACCAGTCTGGTATATATAGGACTCTAATGGCACCAGTCTAGTGTATATATAGGACTCTAATGGCACCAGTCTGGTATATATAGGACTCTAATGTCACCAGTCTGGTGTATATAGGACTCTAATGGCACCAGTCTGGTATATATAGGACTCTAATGGCACCAGTCTGGTATATATAGGACTCTAATGGCACCAGTCTGGTATATATAGGACTCTAATGGCACCAGTCTGGTATATATAGGACTCTAATGTCACCAGTCTGGTGTATATAGGACTCTAATGGCACCAGTCTGGTATATATAGGACTCTAATGGCACCAGTCTGGTGTATATAGGACTCTAATTGCACCAGTCTGCTGTATATATAGGACTCTAATGGCACCAGTCTGCTGTATATATAGGACTCTAATGGCACCAGTCTGGTATATATAGGACTCTAATGGCACCAGTCTGGTATATATAGGACTCTAATGGCACCAGTCTGGTATATATAGGACTCTAATGGCACCAGTCTGCTGTATATATAGGACTCTAATGGCACCAGTCTGGTATATATAGGACTCTAATGGCACCAGTCTGGTATATATAGGACTCTAATTGCACCAGTCTGCTGTATATATAGGACTCTAATGGCACCAGTCTGGTATATATAGGACTCTAATGGCACCAGGCTGGTATATATAGGACTCTAATGGCACCAGTCTGGTATATATAGGACTCTAATGGCACCAGTCTGCTGTATATATAGGACTCTAATGGCACCAGTCTGATATATATAGGACTCTAATGGCACCAGTCTGGTATATATAGGACTCTAATGGCACCAGTCTAGTGTATATAGGACTCTAATGGCACCAGTCTGGTGTATATAGGACTCTAATTGCACCAGTCTGCTGTATATATAGGACTCTAATGGCACCAGTCTGCTGTATATATAGGACTCTAATGGCACCAGTCTGGTATATATAGGACTCTAATGGCACCAGTCTGGTGTATATAGGACTCTAATTGCACCAGTCTGCTGTATATATAGGACTCTAATGGCACCAGTCTGCTGTATATATAGGACTCTAATGGCACCAGTCTGGTATATATATAGGACTCTAATGGCACCAGTCTGGTGTATATAGGACTCTAATGGCACCAGTCTGGTATATATAGGACTCTAATGGCACCAGTCTGGTGTATATAGGACTCTAATTGCACCAGTCTGCTGTATATATAGGACTCTAATTGCACCAGTCTGCTGTATATATAGGACTCTAATGGCACCAGTCTGCTGTATATATAGGACTCTAATGGCACCAGTCTGGTATATATAGGACTCTAATGGCACCAGTCTGGTATATATAGGACTCTAATGGCACCAGTCTGGTATATATAGGACTCTAATGGCACCAGTCTGGTATATATAGGACTCTAATGGCACCAGTCTGGTATATATAGGACTCTAATGGCACCAGTCTGGTGTATATAGGACTCTAATTGCACCAGTCTGGTGTATATAGGACTCTAATTGCACCAGTCTGCTGTATATATAGGACTCTAATGGCACCAGTCTGGTGTATATAGGACTCTAATGGCACCAGTCTGGTGTATATAGGACTCTAATGGCACCAGTCTGGTATATATAGGACTCTAATGGCACCAGTCTGGTGTATATAGGACTCTAATTGCACCAGTCTGCTGTATATATAGGACTCTAATGGCACCAGTCTGCTGTATATATAGGACTCTAATGGCACTAGTCTGGTATATATAGGACTCTAATGGCACCAGTCTGGTATATATAGGACTCTAATGGCACCAGTCTGGTATATATAGGACTCTAATGGCACCAGTCTGCTGTATATAGGACTCTAATTGCACCAGTCTGCTGTATATATAGGACTCTAATGGCACCAGTCTGCTGTATATATAGGACTCTAATGGCACCAGTCTGGTATATATATAGGACTCTAATGGCACCAGTCTGGTGTATATAGGACTCTAATGGCACCAGTCTGGTATATATAGGACTCTAATGGCACCAGTCTGGTGTATATAGGACTCTAATTGCACCAGTCTGCTGTATATATAGGACTCTAATGGCACCAGTCTGCTGTATATATAGGACTCTAATGGCACCAGTCTGGTATATATAGGACTCTAATGGCACCAGTCTGGTATATATAGGACTCTAATGGCACCAGTCTAGTGTATATAGGACTCTAATGTCACCAGTCTGGTGTATATAGGACTCTAATGGCACCAGTCTGCTGTATATATAGGACTCTAATGGCACCAGTCTGGTATATATAGGACTCTAATGGCACCAGTCTGGTATATATAGGACTCTAATGGCACCAGTCTGGTATATATAGGACTCTAATGGCACCAGTCTGGTATATATAGGACTCTAATGGCACCAGTCTAGTGTATATAGGACTCTAATGGCACCAGTCTGGTGTATATAGGACTCTAATTGCACCAGTCTGCTGTATATATAGGACTCTAATGGCACCAGTCTGCTGTATATATAGGACTCTAATGGCACCAGTCTGGTATATATAGGACTCTAATGGCACCAGTCTGGTATATATAGGACTCTAATGGCACCAGTCTAGTGTATATAGGACTCTAATGTCACCAGTCTGGTGTATATAGGACTCTAATGGCACCAGTCTGGTATATATAGGACTCTAATGGCACCAGTCTGGTGTATATAGGACTCTAATTGCACCAGTCTGCTGTATATATAGGACTCTAATGGCACCAGTCTGCTGTATATATAGGACTCTAATGGCACCAGTCTGGTATATATATAGGACTCTAATGGCACCAGTCTGGTGTATATAGGACTCTAATGGCACCAGTCTGGTATATATAGGACTCTAATGGCACCAGTCTGGTGTATATAGGACTCTAATTGCACCAGTCTGCTGTATATATAGCACTTTAATTGCACCAGTCTGGTGTATATAGGACTCTAATGGCACCAGTCTGGTATATATAGGACTCTAATGGCACCAGTCTGGTGTATATAGGACTCTAATTGCACCAGTCTGGTGTATATAGGACTCTAATTGCACCAGTCTGCTGTATATATAGGACTCTAATGGCACCAGTCTGGTGTATATAGGACTCTAATGGCACCAGTCTGGTGTATATAGGACTCTAATGGCACCAGTCTGGTATATATAGGACTCTAATGGCACCAGTCTGGTGTATATAGGACTCTAATTGCACCAGTCTGCTGTATATATAGGACTCTAATGGCACCAGTCTGCTGTATATATAGGACTCTAATGGCACCAGTCTGGTATATATAGGACTCTAATGGCACCAGTCTGGTATATATAGGACTCTAATGGCACCAGTCTGGTATATATAGGACTCTAATGGCACCAGTCTGCTGTATATAGGACTCTAATTGCACCAGTCTGCTGTATATATAGGACTCTAATGGCACCAGTCTGCTGTATATATAGGACTCTAATGGCACCAGTCTGGTATATATATAGGACTCTAATGGCACCAGTCTGGTGTATATAGGACTCTAATGGCACCAGTCTGGTATATATAGGACTCTAATGGCACCAGTCTGGTGTATATAGGACTCTAATTGCACCAGTCTGCTGTATATATAGGACTCTAATTGCACCAGTCTGCTGTATATATAGGACTCTAATGGCACCAGTCTGCTGTATATATAGGACTCTAATGGCACCAGTCTGGTATATATAGGACTCTAATGGCACCAGTCTGGTATATATAGGACTCTAATGGCACCAGTCTGGTATATATAGGACTCTAATGGCACCAGTCTGGTATATATAGGACTCTAATGGCACCAGTCTAGTGTATATAGGACTCTAATGGCACCAGTCTGGTGTATATAGGACTCTAATTGCACCAGTCTGCTGTATATATAGGACTCTAATGGCACCAGTCTGCTGTATATATAGGACTCTAATGGCACCAGTCTGGTATATATAGGACTCTAATGGCACCAGTCTGGTATATATAGGACTCTAATGGCACCAGTCTAGTGTATATAGGACTCTAATGTCACCAGTCTGGTGTATATAGGACTCTAATGGCACCAGTCTGGTATATATAGGACTCTAATGGCACCAGTCTGGTGTATATAGGACTCTAATTGCACCAGTCTGCTGTATATATAGGACTCTAATGGCACCAGTCTGCTGTATATATAGGACTCTAATGGCACCAGTCTGGTATATATATAGGACTCTAATGGCACCAGTCTGGTGTATATAGGACTCTAATGGCACCAGTCTGGTATATATAGGACTCTAATGGCACCAGTCTGGTGTATATAGGACTCTAATTGCACCAGTCTGCTGTATATATAGCACTTTAATTGCACCAGTCTGGTGTATATAGGACTCTAATGGCACCAGTCTGGTATATATAGGACTCTAATGGCACCAGTCTGGTGTATATAGGACTCTTATGGCACCAGTCTAGTGTCAGAGGATTAACAAATGAAAGTTGACATACATGAAATACATCATGTTATTGACAAATTCATTTTCTGGTGATGCCAGAAAAAAAACATCAGTTGAATATTAACACTACTTTTGACAACTAAAAGTTTTCATTGTTCAATGTCATACGACTCAACCTTAAGGCTTATGTAACAAGACAAAAAATAGTTCCCAGCACGCGATGAAGCAGTTATTGTCACATTACTCTATTTATTCAGTATCACTGCACATACATAATACAACACCGATACTCTAGCCTCTGTAACCCCCACCCGTACACGGACCCTTAGCAGCTACACCCCTGCCTTGCCTCTCTACTCGCCTAGACGTTTACTTTACTTTATCGAACGAATGAATGAATGGATGAATGATTGATGTAGGCCTACATATGGTGTACCTATTTCAACCTGTAACCCTCATTCTACTTCACTACCATCTTCTATCAACACGCCATTTCATCACCATAAAACCTGCAGGATTCTCCCCAACCCATCACATCCTTTCCTTTATACCAGTTCGTGCAAGATTCTTTCTGCAAAGGTACCGTTAGAAACAAGGAATGGGATGATGCCATGATGGCCTGAAGTTGAGGTAGCGACCCTTAAGGGAGGAGGGAAATGGGGGTTCCAGAGTGGGGGTATTTCAGGGTGTTCGACCCGAATTTGATGGATCCCTTAGGCGACTGGATTTACTCTTTCGTTGGTCCCTCATTTGGAAGCACTGAAATAGCTACAAAATATGTAATATGCATATCCATTCGATCCATTCTTATATGACATATTATATATCATAACCTTTATATCATAAATGCTTTATGAGTTCAGATTTATAAAACCCTCCCCACCTGCTCTATACATATCGTTGCTATGTGGGATAACAAATGCCTCAATTCCGTGTCTCCCTCGACCCTTACCCCCTGGGTCACGGCACGACATTAGAGGTGCATTCCTCCGTGGGTGGGGGTTGTGTTTCCTCGTGTAACAACGCGTGCTCGACCTTGTCTGATTCATCACAGGTGCCGACACAAATCCCTCTGAAAGCCTGTCAGAGATTGGACAATATTGGGTTACCGTTGGCAACCTCCCGCACGTGCACAGCATCCTGGTTCCATTGGTCGCAGCGTAACTGAACCAGGGAACCAGGATGCGTGCACAGGTGCTTGTCACACTCCTTGCATGATGGGCTAGAGTTTCTCGTGCAACATGTTTACGGGAGACGGGAGGTAAAACCTTGGAATCTGGAGCCACGAATATTGCCTCGCCATCTCAATAATGCCTTTCAAATTATGTGTGACTTAGGCTGAATCTATTGTGCACTCAATTTAATTATGAATTGAACTGTGATTTTAATATGCCACTTGCCCATTATACAGGTACAATTACAAACTGATACATTTCGATGTGAATGCCTCCGTTTTTGATAACACAATATATCTTTATCTTATCCTATTTTGAACTGGTTATAGTTTGAAAAAATTTACCAAATTGATGTTCGCCTCTTTTCAAAAGCATCTTAGAACAGGGAGGTCCTCAATGTGGCTCTGACATTACAATGTCCATCTGAACACTTAAACATGTTAGATCAACGTAAGATGGGACAATTAAAGAAAAGCCAAACCACCCAACCGACGACCAACACCCACACAGCTCCCTTAGAATGAAGTTGTTCTTAGTGTGGCGAGTACTTTATTCACTTGATCCCTCAAAGAATGTACCTGATCAAAGATTTGGGACACACTGGAACTTGTCCGTTGGTATATTCTTTGTATTGGATAAGACCCTAGCTTCAGTGTGACAGTACATTGCGACACCTGCCGACCTCTCGACACATAACACTACATAACACATATCAACACCTCATAACACCTTGTTCGATAGCTGCGCCCACCTCAGATCAAAGTTCGAGGTTCAATGAAGTTACTCTGTGGAAAGATTTCCGATATAGACATTGTCATTGTCATATAATATACATCGTGTCATACATATACAATAGTGATAGAATAAATCTGACGATTATTATTAACACTACCTATCGTCAGATGGTTTACATAACATTATGGGGGATTTATCTGAGACCTATGTATATCAAATAAAAACATCAATACCACATACGAAAATGTTTTTAGAAAATTTCGAGGATGCCAAATGTATTTGAATGAGACCTAAAATGTATACGACTTATTTTGCTGAACGGTCGAAAACTTTAGCATATATGTTGAAAGGGTTATGACATAAAAGCTCATTCAAAATTATTGTCCGGGTTTACATTCATTTTCATCTTTGCCAATGTACATACTGTTTAGCATAATGTATAAGGAGTTGTAGGAATATTAATTAATTAATACATTGTCATTTACATAATGATCAGGTAGACAGTAAAGAGCTTCGAAGAGAATGTATCCCTGCATATATCAATTTAAACTGCTGAACGTCCTTTCTTTGGTGCGCTATATTAAGCAACTTGACAAACCTATATTCGCGTATTGGTGATTGTAACTGTGACACCAGGAATTAATAATGTTATATGACCGGAATTCCCACCACAGCCACGCAACACAACAGGTAGATGGTATCCATGTTATAATGTACAGTTCGTTAGGAAACAGCAAAGAAATACAAACTTTAAAAATAATGCATGTGTAAGTTGATACACCTATCATAACAAATTTGAATTTAAAGAGAAGAAAAAGGCAAATGCAATTTCTGTAACATTAATGCTGAAATCCCACCATGTTTATGCTCGAAACCTCATTAACTTTCACCACCACAGACAAGTTCACACACAAAATATGAGGATTATTATACCGTTCCCGACATTAAAAATTAGCGTGGGAAAACTGCACACAGAATAATACTAGGTAATCCTACGTTAAAGCAGCTTAACCCTTCATCTCATCTACATGTCAGTTTTACATCACATTTGGTTAAGATGCATTTATATTTCTCCCACAGTTTCAACCCTGACTAAATATACTCCTGACACAATATAGCCCAGGTGCCCGTCTAAAGGCTAACATTAGCGCCACACCTTTGGAGATTACAGGGTATTATGTCAGGCTTAACAAATGAAATGCCTGGTTTTAAGGCAATAAAAAGGTGAGCGGGTTGTGATTAGGTCTTGACCTCACGATGAGAAATGAACAAACCGTGACTTCTCATACCGTACTACCCCTAACACTGGTCTTCTTTTTCTTTCAGCAACCACTTCTCTCAGGGTACTATTATAGGTCGAGGTTCAAAGGCTAATAGTATTAAGCATCTGCTTTCCCCGGGTTTGTATTTGAGGCTCGGGTTGTATTCCAGGTATGTGAAGGTTTCGAGGATATGGTTGTATTAGATGTACAAGCTGTATTCAGATGCTCGTGTGTTGTATTCGAGGCAGATTATTTCAAGGACCGGGTTATGTTCGTGGTACAGGTTGTGTTTGAGGTACAGATTGTTTTCGAGGTACAGATTGTTTTCGAGGTACAGATTGTGTTCGAGGTTCAGACTGTGTTCGAGATTTGGGTTGTTTTCGAGGTACAGGTTGTGTTCGAGGTTCGTATTGTGTTCGAGGTTCGGGTTGTGTTCGAGATTCGGGTTGTTGTCATGGTACAGGTTGTGTTCGAGGTTCGGGTTGTGTTCGAAGTTCGGATTTTGTTCGAGATTCGGGTTGTGTTCGAGGTTCGGGTTGTTTTCGTGGTACAGGTTGTGTTCAAGGTTCGGGTTGTGTTCTAGTCCATGTTGTTTCGAACTAGGATTGAATCTGAGGTAGAGGTTGTTTCGAGGCTAGGATTGAGTTCGAGATGCAGTTGGTTATCGATAATATCGAGGTTCGGATGTATTTGAGGTACAAGTATTGTTCCAACCCTGGTTGAATTCGAGGAAATACGGTGTATATATACGCTATCACGTGATGAAATAATGTGTTAGTTTTTGTTCATGGACAATGGAAAACGTCTACATACAATAGCACACTGAAACTGTATATTAGAGGGGGTGTAGGAATGTTGAAATATACTGGAGAGTGGTATGCATTGATTATTCTTATAAATGAGGAAATAATTTGACTCACCATTGACACTGAAACATGTTCTACATATAATAGTACCCTGAAGCTGTATATTAACGTGTGGTTGATTGGTATTTCGTTATTATTTTATACAAGACGAAAGAATGTTGCTTACGACAAGACGCCAGGTGTTTGTTATTTCACGACCGCTGGAAACGTCTATAAACAATAACCTACACACTAAAGTAGGAATTGGAATGTTGATCAGAAAACTATTGATGATTGGTATACGTTGACTATTTTTCTTATAAATTGAATAAATACGTACGGCAGGCTTAGTTTGTGTCGAGTTGATCGCTATGATGCCAAATAATTAGCTCGTTTGATAAAATGGTATTACACGGAAAACGTTTAGTAACTTCTATAAATTGAACCTCACAGCACTGGTGATCTGTTTACGTTTATAAAGAATTTGTCTTATTTGGGTGCTGTAAGTAATCAGTCAATTGGTATGTGTTGCAGGATAATGCTATATTTTCTACATACAACGTCATAAAGAAACTGTATATTACTATTGTTAGGGCTCTGGAATGTGGCAGTCCGTTCTGGCTGTATACAGTTAACATTGATAAAGGAATGGCTTAAATACTAATGTCTAATGAACAGTTCGAATGAGTTTCTACTTTTCATGTTATTATTCATTTTCTTACTGAGTTATTGGGTGCTTTTCATTTCCATGCGTTTGATTTCGTGATTTTTATTGGAAATCTTATGGCGCCCTATTGTATTGTATATGGTTATTGATGAACCACATATTTATTTTTAAAAAAGTCTTGTTCGTGTCTTCATCATATAGTCAGTGAAATGACATGAATATTAGGTTCATCAATGACTATTTACAATCAAAAGTATTCTATGTAAATCTACTTTCGTTTGAATTATTTACTTTGTAATGAGTTATTTACATGTTGTTTCTCCATTTGTTTTTAATGGGTTTTTTAAAAAAAAAGAGTATATTTGGTGTAAACAATAATAGCATAACTGTAATTGTCCATATGAAGACCTGACCTACTCAGTGGTAATAACTGTTAGTGGTGATAGAATTTAACTTTAATCAGTTAACAAGAGTCATGATTCGTAAGTATTTCACTGAGACAGTTGTTGTTTTTCACTTTTGTATATGTAAGTGCCTTTCTTGCGAAGCGTTTCATTCCTTAAAATAAAAAGAAGTTGATTGTCCATAGACTATGTTATACAAAAATGAAACAGTTTGTGTTTTGGTCATATTTGACACATTGACTGAATATATCTTAATAACATAATTGTATATAAATTAATTACACTATTACTAAGAAGAACAAGTTTCTTTCGAATTGAATTTTTTTCGCGAATTGTTGATAATTGAGACGTGACCCTACCTATATGTGGAGAATGTTTCTCATTATTACTCACCCTTGGCAGACAATGTCGTGTACTATTAACGCATCATTATAAAACTAGTGTATTTACGCTGATGTACCAACCAAATACCATAGTACGTCTCTCCCATGACTCACGATGTAGACAGGTACACATTGATATAGACAGGTACACATTGATGTCAACAGGTAGATGTCAACTAAAGTAATACAAACACCGAAAATGTATTTACTTCTTCTTATTCAACTTCCCTCATAAACAAGTTCAAATACTTGACAGTTAAAATTCAAATTTATCATCAATCATGCCCCATTGTATACGAGATATAACCAGTGATCTTCCGCGCTGCTGCCTTCCAAAATAGGCAGCCTGTTCAAATCAAAATGAAATTCTTGATATAATTCCAACTGAAAGCCCCCATCCATATCTAAATGGTGTTTAACCTTTGAGCGAGCTATAATCAGTATTACTAACGCCAAGTTTTATACCCTAACACAGTAGGAGGTTCCTATATCTCTTTGTATAGAGTTTCTCCATTGACACTGTCTGTAAGAATAAGTTATTGATGGTCCTTATAAGAGGGCATTAGAGATTCGGGTACAGATCGTAGTCCGTACAGGGTTTAACGATGGGTTACTCCGTGCATTACTCTTATATAGTTTAGGATTCGCTTCGATTCATCGCCAGTAGATAAATATTTATGTATGATATATTACGAAGAATAGGCGGGCGGGATTAATGTGTTGTAGTACATCTAAGGATAATGGTGCACGTGATAAATACTTACTGTTTGAATTATTTATAGAAAATAAAATACTATATGTTTCTGATTTCCTAACAATTGTTATAAATAAAAGCGTCCTCTATGTGGTTTTTGACAGCTTTGTATATAGACAGAGACCTACATCCGTCCTTCCATCAATCTGTAAACTTTGCGATTTTTCGACTTCTTCTCCAGAACCGCTACACCCCAAAAGCTGAAATTTTATGGGGAGGTACCTAGAGCCTAGGGGATCTTATTTTGTACATTTTATCCCGACCTGGGCGTGGAAGGCAGTTTCCCTAAAACCTTTAAACCAGTTGGCATAGGAAGCTGAAATTTTCAGAATAACATCTTTATTCAATGAGGTTTCAAGTTTGTTCATTTGGACTTGACCCCCATCAAACAGTGGCGTGACAGGGGGTCCCCCGTTACATCTTTAAACGACTTCTCCTCAAGAAACAGCTATGCTATGAAGTTCAAATTTTGGAAATATGATCTTTGATAGATGGAGACTCAGATTTGTAAATTTCATTAGCCAACTCTGGAAAACATTGGCGTGGCAGGGTTACAGTTGTGTGTTTTCACCTCAAGAACCAATAATGCTAGAGTGCTCAATTTTTTTACTATATTCTTGATGAATGGAGACTAAGATCTGTAAATATAATTAAATTACTCGATAAAGCAAGCAAGCGCGTGGCAGGGGTGCAACTTTTATGTGCTTTATTTTGTTAAATATAAGGCACAGTCTCTTTGCAACATGTGAAGTGGCTGACTTGTAACCTGAGCCATCTGTTACACAATCCTCAGCACAGAACAGCAACCTGTAAGTGTCTCCCCACTGCCCTTTCACCCTTCTCTCTCCTCTGCGTGTAGAAGGCTATGATAAAATGTTCATTGGGTTTTAGTTAGATCTTGGTGAATAATTTTTTCACTTATAAGTAGAATTCATTAATAAGGTGTACTCATTTGAGAAGGAATTTGTATTGCTTCTCTCCACATTTTATACCATTGTGTTTGATGATTTGGGGAATATGTTCATTCTTTTTTATTTGGGAGGATCACCTTTTCTTCAATATCTTTGCAGGAATTGTGATACCTGGACAACCCATTTTATAAATATTTACTGTCGAGTCATGCAACTTTTCAGGGCTAGGTGCATTATATTGACAACAATCTCTTTCAGTCTTCAACATCAAACAATATACACCCTGATGTGCTACATAGCCCATTGCTCTATTTTTTATGTGATGTAAACAATTTATACATGTAGATATATGGTCATTCTCTTCCCACAGAGGTTTTCCGGTTCTACCCTCTGTTACTTTACGCTTGAAATCGGGAGCGGGAGTGTCCTGATTGGTTGCAATTGAATCTAGTTGTGCAATCAGCGACGCCGTTTTAAAAGTGACATTTGCCAATGACACGTCATAATGATAAAATAAACGTAAGGCCAACGTTTTCTCGTTTTCCTGTGTTTTCTGTGTTTTCCTCGAACTATGCTATTTGATTTTGTGAAAACTATTGATCATAAACATAATTATAAATAAAGAAGACCAAATCAGAGACAAATACCAAAAACAGTTCATTTGCGTTATTTACATCAGACATATTCAAATGACATATGCTAATGAGCAAGACCCTTCAGAGTAAAATGCCTCGATCTATGAAGTTACCCTGTCGACATGGCCAGATAAAGAATAGTTTTCATTGGTTAAGAACCAGGGATACGGTATGAGATGTCTCTTTCCACCGCTAGGGGACTTAGGTTCTGCTCTCAATTTTAAGCGTGAAGTAACAGAGGGTAGAACCGGAAAACTGTAGGGACTAACCTCTGTGGGAAGAGAATGATATATGGTATATAAAGTGATACAAATTAAATGAATGTGGATGACATAAAAATGTGAAATCTGTTATGTAAATATTCAAATAAAATCTATGACTGTCTATTGTTGTCAGATATAATCAAATTCTCTTCTAATATAGGGGTGGTCTGTTTTCCAGTTCTGCCTACACTTTTATTTTGACTGTAGGCAGATCGAGACGTAGGCAGATTGAGAGTAAACCATTACACATCATGACATGTTAATCTTCAGTTTTATCAGTACGACGTACGTCATTTTGAGAGCACCAGGACAATATAACTCAGAAAGAAACCACACCTTGTTGTTATCAGCGCATCTCCTTGTATGAGAAAGTAATAAATATCATAATGTCAAATAATCTCGTAAAGCAATGTCAGATTGACATAAATTATTGAAATCCATTAACGAATTCAGTAAAATGAATTGGATTTCGTTTCATGTTTCCAATGCATGTTTTAATGAAGAAGCCGGTCATTAACCTTCTGTTCAGTGAAACGAAATGCATTCCGTTTAATGTTTCTAAATACAATTTTTAATGCAGAAACCTGTAATTAAGGTTCCGTGCTCGCCCACCTGGCACGTGTTATCCTGAGTCAGAGGGAGGTGATGGAGGGAAGAATGAGACTAATTAGGAAAACTTCAATGGGGGAGACTACAAGGGCGGCTCCGCTCTCTTTGTTCTTTGGGCATACATCTTGGCGAATGCGAGTCAACCCCAGGTGAAAGGCTTTTCAACGTTGCTCTCTTGAAAATGATCACCTTCGATTTAGCAATTCAAATTGGTCTCTAATCTTGATCAATCAGGGGATGAATTAGCGATGGCTGATAATGGTTATTAGATAGATTTTATCTAATGTTTATCAATTTTAGAATCAAGTTTGCAAGCGCCTAAACCACAAATTATTGACGTTGTTCTCAACGTTGAAAGCAAGTAGTCAAGGCAACGAGATTTCGCGACAATGCTTACAGAATAAAAGTCATGATGTTGATTGATTTTATTGATTGAAGACACACCAAAAATGTCCTTTCTCAGTGCAAACATCTTAACGTCAAATTATTAAAAATGGCAATACTTTTAGGTTGCATTAACATATTACATCGTCTTCATCTAAAATTCAGGGACAGTCTTTTGAGTGTGTCGATATTGAGAAGGCTTTTCTCACGTGAATAATTAATAAAAACTTCCATATATATACTCATTTCACGCTTGAATCGTTTTAACTCTTTGTGGTCCTCGTTATAATAAATGGTTCACGGTATAATGTTCAAACAGTAAGGTGGTTAAATTGATACAACCCAGATCCCGCGCTGGTTCCGTGTATACATCTTACACTTACGTGTATATTTATCGTGAAACGCGTGGCTGTATAACAGCTAGGGCCAGTTAGTACAAAGTATCGCATGACTGCATATCAGCACAACATATATATGTAGCAATATTAGCAAGTATACTTTGCCACGAAATTATCAAGCGAGAAAACATTTGATCATACATAATACTTAGTTTATAATATTTTTAATAAATTTATATGCATCCTTGAGCTAGGATATATAATAATGAGGTTTATATAAAAATAATACATTTAGATATTTCAAATTCACAATTGGCAAGGTCTTTGCCATAATAAATGTGCTCAACTATGGTTATGGGAACAAGACAACCTCTGAATATACAGGGGATTAGACGTAAAGCTTACTGAAATTGAGGACGGTGTGGATAACATTTCATATTAGATTTTTAAAACAGACCTAAAGTGACTTAATTGAAAACAAATGAAATTCACACCTGCAATTTATTTTGCACAAATTGATACTGTTAGGATTATTTTGAAATAGTGGCGTATCTTTTTTATATATATAGAACACGTAATAAATCAGATGTGGAAGGAGCTTGATAAATGGGGACCAATATCAAAACCAATTTCCACTTAAACATGCAAGAATCACGACTACACTTCACCAAACTCAATTAAATGGGCATTAAAGGATTATACCTAAAAGGTAGCAGTTCATTTTTTGTGCGCTGTTCAAAACAAATAAAAGCCTTTCAATTTCGAATATCAGACACTGTAAACATGTTCACACACAAAGGCAGAATGTACGCACACGGTTGAGTGACACTTGCATCGATATGGACCGACTAAACCCTTTCTAATAACAGGCTCGCATTGAAACACCCATAGAACAAATGAAGAACAACTGTAGGAGGCAGAACACAGACAGACAATACGAGTGTTCATACCGTAGTTACTCAAACCAGGGACGCCATATACATATTATATACCCATCTCTAATTAGAGAGTCCCTGCTCAAACAGACGCGTGGGAATCATTCGGTTGAATTCCGCAACATTGTCTGCTACAGAGAACTGTTCTACCACCATGTTCTTTCAGGGTATTTGTATCCTCAAAGCTCCTTCTTCTGATTGTCTATTAAACTTTTCCCTCGTATCTCCGAAGGCTGGTACACTTACTCATTGCTATATAGCATATACATTTATTTTGTCAGCCAATGATGTCGTGATTTGAAATTTGATGGTCGCTCATTAGTCTTCTCACCCGAGTACCGCAAATATTGCTCGATTTAAAGTAACTTTATTGGACGGTTGCTGATAGCGATACACGGTAAAAGTTTACACGATAATCAGGGGGTTGAAAGAACCCTGCTTGTATGACCTCCCATCAAGAAAATCTTAAGCTCATCCCTGTTACACCTCACCCTAGCTTTTACCTCTGCATTTTGAGGGGGAGACGTTTTTCTACGACATGTAGTTTTTAATCCAGGGTCAACATCGTAGACGTTTATTTGGCGAACATTATATTCCACGTTGCTTGTATTACAGAATCTAGATTTTCGAAGTTACGGCGTTCAGATAGTCTTGTGTCAATGTTGATGCATGGTTCTTGGACAATTTTAGTCCAGATTGTTTTTAAAATTAAATCAGTTTTCATATGAGAACTCTGTTATTTTGGGCAAATACGGTACAAGCTCTCTATTGTCTCTGATTGGCTATAGACGTGGAATGTCTGCACCTGGTGACCAATAGGAAGCGAGAGATTTTCTGTAAACAATAACATTCCAGATTTCCATCAATAAAGCCGACACATTAATCATTATAATGCATGCATGGTCAGTCATATCAAATGTTTGTTTCGTTGTGATTCCAGTCTCTCTGTGGGTACGGTATTGTCAGTTTAACACTATATGTTGGAGCGGGTTAGTGGTCACAGATGTCCTTATTGATTTCTTAAGTACATTACTTATTTAAACCAACATGAACGAGGCCTGGGGGAAATGCTAAATAAATGAACATATTTTCATGTCAGCAACACTCTGAGAATGTCTCATATGAAATCAAGGAATCGTCACTAACCAGATTGTAGTTTATGTAACACATGTAATTTATTAAACATTCTAATGGATTATGCTTACATGATGATCGAAAACGTGTGTGTTCGTTCACGTATATAATTCGTATGATGATGCTAATGACAATATATTGTATGGCATGATATATACGGTTGTATGGCATGATGTATGGTATGACATAAATGTCCAGTATGTCATAATTGCTGTATTTCTGTACCGAATAAGCAGTGAACGCTTGATTGTCTGACACAATAAATTTGGATCTCTTTTGAATCCCATGAGTATTTCCTCCTGATGTATGGCAATAGCGTCAATGTCATCTCTATATCCCAGGCATTAGCACCAATACCACTGGCAATAATGTTAATATCGGCTTTAGAATAGCATTCACGTTATTACCCAGGCACTACTTTACTGACAAATGTTCACTATGTCGCTTACATACAATTGTACATGTATATACTTTCTGCCGTGTATTTAATTATTTCATCATGAAATCCAAAATTAGTATACAACCAATCGTGTCATACTACTTGTAGGAAACAATTGTGAACTAATGTATTGACTGAGTGATAGCGAGTTAAGTATAAGCTGTTGACACAGTTCAGTTGTTCATGTACCAATGTAACATTTTTAACCATTTAATTCATAACTTATTTTCAGATCACCAATAACCAGGTAACTGTCGTCCGCAGGTGAGATGAGTCGCGAGATGCATATCTGAAATGAAACGGATTGATTCCCTTGTGCTGATCATGTAATTACAAACTTTTCCAAATGTAAACAACTCAATCGCACGTGCATCTCGTCTATTGCAAAGGTTTTGTAATGAACAAGGAGATTTCACTCGTGCTTCTTATGCAATCAAACGAGCGCCTGATCTGCTGCCAATGAATCTATCTTGTTAGAACTATTGTTAACTTACATACGTTACCTAAGTCCGTCATTTATAATGTATTTTAACTAGATAGGCCATGAACTTATCTGCGACTCACATCTGTACATGAGATGATATGTTCACCAGTGCAGGAATGGAAAATATGACACAACTACAATTCAACCTGCAGGAGTAAGCGTTCATGTGTGAGATAAGGTTGTAAGAGTTATGTCCCTTACACAGTCCTTCGCGAAAATGTCAGATGTTTATTTTTCTTAAATTATAGGGAGGTAATATCAATGCTATCAATCTTAAAAAGGCATATGTAATTGCTGAGATAAATTAAAACAGATTTATAGGACATAAAATAGTATATAATAATATATTGCACATCAACAAAATTAAACTTATATCACGAAAAAGTTCGAGCTTTGAAGCACTCCTAAAATGACCATACAGTACTGAAACTGGCTACAGCGACCGTTGTCATGTTCCGTGACAGTTCCAATATGTGTGAATAAGTCTAATTTAATAATGAAATGATATTTAAAAACCGATGAAATATATTGTACAACATTGGAAATCAGCAAGTGGGTTTAATAAAACAATTTCAACAATTTAAAACACCGTTTGTACTTTAAGCCATCCCTTTCAATTATTAGGTCAATAAAGTTGATAAACCAAGAACAAATTCAGACAATGTAAATAAACCATGAAATATCTATAGTAAAATAAATTGCTGACGTCCTTAAATAGTTTTACTTCAAAAGACTTAACGTTTTAATTCAAGTAAAGGCAGAAAACAATGGATTAAAATCGTATTATTCTATTGACATTCCCAGGTGCCTTAAATCGTAAACAAATCGTCCCATGAACATCTAACATATGATGTTGACAAGATAAGGAAATGAAGTATTAAATCGACATATTTGATAATAATTGCCACATATTTCCCACACCATTTTAGCATACATGAGTCTCGTGTTAACAGGTACAAAATAGGGCACAGTGATGTGAGGAGCTTAGACGTTGTATTCGTTGAGATTTGGTAAGTTTACACACTCCGCACATCACCATGCGCTGCTAGATCATAGAGATAAGGAAGGATAAACTCCATACACTGACGCTTCCATGTTATTGCCTTCCAAGTCGTAACAATTCAAACAAAGTCACTTTCACGGATAGTTTTAGGTCTGTTGATATTACATATGCTTATCCTGTGTAAACATTTTACGATCAGAGTTTTTGAGAATCTGAATGTTTGGAATTTAAAACTACTTTACATGAACATGCGATATTTTTTCATCTTGAAGATGTTGAAATTCTAAACACCTCTTTCTAAAATAATAAACTCTAATAAGTAATTCTTCTCAAGATCTATTTGATAAGCGATATTTGTTCACCTTGAAGATGTTGAAATTTTAAACACCTCTTTCTAAAATGATAAACACTAATAAGTAATTCTTCTCAAGATTTATTTGACATTTGGATGGTAAACATTGGAACACTAAGCTGTATATTTTCCCCTCTTCCGTGTTTTTGCGTAATACCCGATTCTGATTGGCAGAACATCAGAGGCGTTATCATTTGGTTGCAAAAGCATTGTATTTTAGAATGTGATCAAAATGTCATTCACATTTGTTAAAGAAATAGACTATTCGAGAAGGTTTATTAAAGAGTATCGAAGAAAATCGTAAGGTCATCACTGTTCTCTATTATAGTGACACCCTAGAGATGGCAGCATTATGTTACCACGAGTCAGTAAGCCATCCCTTTGTACACGACACTCTACACGTACTTATCTACCTGACGTTAACTGTACACGTGCATCTGTAGCGTATGTCACCTGTTTAACCTGATACATGCCTCAAAATCACAGGTAGGATAATTTAAATAGAAAAAATATATACATTAGGTGAAAATACTTCTAAATGACCTATTGGAAACTATCTTCTAATTGACGTATATTTTTTTCCGTATATGCTATATGACTTTCATGAACTATGGTTTAAAGAGATATATACACCTGCATAACCCCTAACCAATAAAAATACAAGAAATAAGATCATCCAAATACTTATAATCGATTGATAAACAGAATGCATATAGTTTACTAAAATGTCAACAAATTATTTTTACATTACAATAATCTAGTTTAGTGATTGTATTATAACGTATAACACGTGATAACGTTTCATTTTATACCATCATCGACACCTTGCTCAGATCAAAGTGTACCATGTATAACATTACATCACATCTCATCTCATCTAAGTGGTATAACACTGATTATTAACGTTTCCTTTCTAACATGCATATATCAAAGAAGGAATCATTTTATGTTACTTTAGAATGACCAACATCATGACTCGTTGATGTCAAACAAATATTTCTATTTTAACAAACAAAACAAACAAAGTTCCTAGAAGTTAAAACACATTTGTCAAAGGATAAGGTTTGACCATTTTAACCATCTTATTTAAAAGGATAGTAATTAAGGAAGGGGTATTTCCTTTACTGCTATAAGAATATGAAATTAATAGAATAATATTCACTTTTAATAAAATAATATGTAATTTCCTGCAACAACAAACTGTTAACATTTGTTATATATATTAGACCATTTGATCCATCATATTGACGGGAGGTACTTCTCTTCAAACCATCGAAAATAGAGAGCCAATTGAACTAACAAAAAGTAAAAATCCATGAATTGAAAATAACCCAAATCTCATGATTAATTCAGAAAGTATAAGATCATATCACAACGTTTATATTTATGTTATGAATAACGTTTGCTTATCTTTAAAATATAGCAATATAATCTGATTTTTTAAAACTATTGTAACATATATATGTTGCTTCATCCCTGATGGTTCAATGTTATAGGCGAAACACAATAACATCGGATTAAACTGATTCTACAAATTTTAACGACTTTTGAAGTATACACTTTTTTCTTCAAGATGAGATTCTACATTTGAACCCATTCTATGTTCATATAGATAAGGAATGTGCTCTGGGCCAGTGACATTTTACTGAATAAAATGTCTGTCTGTATTAATCAAACACAACCAATCGATCCCCTATACCCACTGGTAGCGCCCATGTTTGCCCCTCTCTATGACGGTGAAGTCATTATGATCATCAGCCGGCTCAACTGTTTGTCCCTTCCATCCATCAACATGGCAACACCTTAAGCCTCAATACACAGACACAGTCGTGTTTATAGATTCGAATACCTCTCCGTGATATTTAAAAAAATGTATTTTTAAATTAAAATCAACCCATAGATATTTTTTTATTATAAAACTTTGTGTAATTATTTAGATATGGTGTTTTATCTTCCTGAATGATTTCTCAAAACGTTTTCTCTTTTATTGCGTTCGAATTTTGTTGTTGGTCGTGGTGTTCGCCTGATTACGTTCTTCACACGTATACAGGTGTTTCTGCTGTAAGGTAAACATATTCTCGCGCTTGGCTTGCTGTCATGTTTACACCAAGAGAAATTAAAGCATATTTAAGGTGTTGCCTAATAACCTCATTTTCATTTTTTTTAAATCATTTAAAGCAAAAACTAGTGTTTGAATACAACTTTACATAGAACTTGATCAAACGTCATCTTCTAAAATGGTAACCCTCAATATAAAATCTTTCTTAGTAAATTCTTTGAAAATTGCGAAAGTAACTCTCAAGATGAAATCTTTCTTAGAAAAGTAAGACACCTTTAAATGCCTGTATTTTGAACAATACAACTATAAACGTTTCACCATCACACTGAGCATCAAATAACATCAACAAACTAATAAGCTGTTGCTGTCTTTACCTTTTCAACATAATGTGAATCTAAGACCATTTTTCACCATTATCTAGGCAAATGTTTACCTGAAATTATTGGAGAAAATATCTGAACAAATAGTTAGCAAAGGCGTAAAGTGTTCCTTGGGCACCTGATAATGTCTGGGACCAGATCTAGCACTTGATCGTAAAATACAAACAATCAACATCTTCAGCTAATCATCTGTTTGTGAGATGAAATCAGAGAAGAAGGCAAATAAACAATGAGGTACTTCCACGACGAAGTTGACATTCGTCATATTTCCTCACAAACCCTTGTTAACTTTAATGATTTTATTATAAAAAAAGGTTCTGGAATGAAGGAAATGGACATTTTGAAAGACAAAAACAATCATCGTCGCCCAAACTGTTTACGGAGTTAGAGGTTTCTGTTGCTTTCACCTTTTTTTAATTTCTTCATTTCCTTACAAGTTAACTCTAAGAACATAGGTT
Source organism: Gibbula magus (assembly GCA_936450465.1). Classification (NCBI taxonomy): domain Eukaryota; kingdom Metazoa; phylum Mollusca; class Gastropoda; order Trochida; family Trochidae; genus Gibbula; species Gibbula magus. The sequence continues at coordinate 24,527,960 of OW388297.1, forward strand.
AATTTTGATAAGTACATACGTAACAGTAGCAGTGACATTGTAAACTAATCAAAATATATTATTGCTCTGTTTAGAGTTGACGTTTAATGAACGTTAAATGTTGTTTTGTTTCAGATAAACGGCTTTCCGTTTTGTAGTTCATCTCTTTAAGATAAACAGGTTCACCATACTCGCTTGGTTTAGGATGGTCAATATCCTGTATTAGGAACACACATTGTGATTTATTATTATTTATATCTTGACGAGAACACTACCAACTGAATGATGATCACAGTTCTTGTAGTTGTTAACTGTTTCAAATACACGTCTCCCTTTTTTGCAGTCCATCTGTTTCAAATAAACGTCATTCTGGTTTTATTGTTTTTCTATTTATATGCGAACTACAGCAACCTTCCTTCAAACATATGTACTACAGCTAGTAACCTTCAAACATATGTACTACAGTAACCTTCAAACATATGTACTACAGTAACCTTCAAACATATGTACTACAGTAACCTTCAAACATATGTACTACAGTAACCTTCAAACATATGTACTACAGTAACCTTCAAACATATGTACTACAGTAACCTTCAAACATATGTACTACAGTAACCTTCAAACATATGTACTACAATAACCTTCAAACATATGTACTATAGTAACCTTCAAACATATGTACTACAGTAACCTTCAAACATATGTACTACAGTAACCTTCAAACAGATGTACTACAGTAACCTTCAAACATATGTACTACAGTAACCTTCAAACATATGTACTACAGTAACCTTCAAACATATGTACTACAGTAACCTTCAAACATATGTAATACAGTAACCTGCAACCACTTGTACTACAGTAACCTTCAAACATATGTACTACAGTAACCTTCAAACATATGTACAACAGTAACCTTCAAACATATGTACTACAGTAACCTTCAAACATATGTACTACAGTAACCTTCAAACATATGTAGTACAGTAACCTTCAAACAAATATACTACAGTAACCTTCAAACATATGTACTACAGTAACCTTCAAACATATGTACTACAGTAACCTGCAACCATATGTACTACAGTAACCTGCAACCATATGTACTACAGTAACCTTCAAACATATGTACTACAGTAACCTTCAAACATATGTACTACAGTAACCTGCAACCATATGTACTACAGTAACCTGCAACCATATGTACTACAGTTACCTTCAAACATATGTACTGCAGTAACCTTCAAACATATGTACTACAGTAACATTCAAACATATGTACTACAGTAACCTTCAAACATATGTACTACAGTAACCTTCAAACATATGTACTACAGTAACCTGCAACCATATGTACTACAGTAACCTGCAACCATATGTACTACAGTAACCTTCAAACATATGTACTACAGTAACCTTCAAACATATGTACTACAGCAACCTTCAAACATATGTAGTACAGTAACCTTCAAACATATGTACTACAGTAACCTTCAAACATATGTACTACAGTAACCTTCAAACATATGTAATACAGTAACCTTCAAACATATGTACTACAGTAACCTTCAAACATATGTACTACAGTAACCTTCAAACATATGTAATACAGTAACCTGCAACCATATGTACTACAGTAACCTTCAAACATATGTACTACAGTAACCTTCTAACATATGTACAACAGTAACCTTCAAACATATGTACTACAGAAACATTCAAACATTTGTACTACAGTAACCTTCAAACATATGTACTACAGTAACCTTCAAACATATGTAATACAGTAACCTGCAACCACTTGTACTACAGTAACCTTCAAACATATGTACTACAGTAACCTTCAAACATATGTACTACAGTAACCTTCTAACATATGTACTACAGTAACCTTCAAACATATGTACTACAGTAACCTTCAAACATATGTAGTACAGTAACCTTCAAACAAATATACTACAGTAACCTTCAAACATATGTACTACAGTAACCTTCAAACATATGTACTACAGTAACCTGCAACCATATGTACTACAGTAACCTGCAACCATATGTACTACAGTAACCTTCAAACATATGTACTACAGTAACCTTCAAACATATGAACTACAGTAACCTTCAAACATATGAACTACAGTAACCTTCAAACATATGTACTACAGTAACCTTCAAACATATGTACTACAGTAACCTGCAACCATATGTACTACAGTAACCTGCAACCATATGTACTACAGTAACCTTCAAACATATGTACTACAGTAACCTTCAAACATATGTACTACAGTAACCTTCAAAAATATGTAGTACAGTAACCTTCAAACATATTTACTACAGTAACCTTCAAACATATGTACTACAGTAACCTTCAAACATATGTACTACAGTAACCTTCAAACATATGTAATACAGTAACCTGCAACCACTTGTACTACAGTAACCTTCAAACATATGTACTACAGTAACCTTAAAACATATGTACTACAGTAACCTTAAAACATATGTACTACAGTAACCCTCAAACATATGTACTACAGTAACCTTCAAACATATGTACTACAGTAACCTTCAAACATATGTAATACAGTAACCTGCAACCACTTGTACTACAGTAACCTTCAAACATATGTACTTCAGTAACCTTAAAACATATGTACTACAGTAACCTTCAAACATTTGTACTACAGTAACCTTCAAACATATGAACTACAGTAACCTTTAAACATATGAACTACAGTAACCTTCAAACATATGTACTACAATAACCTTCAAACATATGTACTACAGTAACCTGCAACCACTTGTACTACAGTAACCTTCAAACATATGTACTACAATAACCTTCAAACATATGTACTACAGTAACCTGCAACCACTTGTACTTCAGTAACCTTAAAACATATGTACTACAGTAACCTTCAAACATTTGTACTACAGTAACCTTCAAACATATGAACTACAGTAACCTTTAAACATATGAACTACAGTAACCTTCAAACATATGTACTACAATAACCTTCAAACATATGTACTACAGTAACCTGCAACCATATGTACTACAGTAACCTTCAAACATTTGTACTACAGTAACCTTCAAACATATGAACTACAGTAACCTTTAAACATATGAACTACAGTAACCTTCAAACATATGTACTACAATAACCTTCAAACATATGTACTACAGTAACCTGCAACCATATGTACTACAGTAACCTTCAAACATATGTAATACAGTAACCTGCAAACATATGAACTACAATAACCTTCAAACATATGAACTACAGCAAGTTTCAAACATACTTATAACAATAACCTTCAAGCACACTAAGTAAATTGATATGTTTGGAAGTAATTGTAAACAACACAATAGAGATACAGATAGAGATATTCAGAAAGAACCCGGTTTTGGCAATTCTTGTACATGAAGTTCCTATCCACTGCGTGGGTGTCAAATATAAGCTAGAAGAGCCACTTGTAGGGGTAGTCTGTAGATTAGATATAATGTTATGTACTGTAAGTGTTCTGTTTGTACCTCGTGGTGCTCCCCTTCACGTGTATCTACTGATTGTAGGAAAATACTTGAACAGTTTTATATCATCCTCAAACATCGCTAATATTCCACTAAAAGCTGAATAACAAAAACGAGAACTTTTTATTAACAACATTTTTACTTTTTCTTGTGAATTGCAAGGAGCTTAATGCAATAAATGTTTTGTTTGGTATTGGTGGCTTTCATACGATGGGTTTATATTAGACAATGTATGTCGAAAGGTTTGTTTCAAAGTGGGTGTGGGTGTCACACTTAGGCAGGATAATCGTCTTGTTATGAATGGTTTGTAGATTTGTTATATCCTTGAGTATTGCAAGTGTCCTGTTTATTTCGTAGTGTTTGATGTTCTATAATTCTTGGTTGACACAAATAACCATACACTTACCATTTAATGGGGGGAGTTTTCTGCAAAGAACAGATATTCCTCTTCTAAGATTTGCATTCAGTTTTGTCCCTTTAGACATTTGGCCATTTCGTTAACGTGAGGTCGTTAACATTTTGAGTTTGAGCTTTTATTTACATCCTAACTCAAATTATTGATATAAACATAAATGATTTAAAGCAACAGCTAAAATAATATTTGAATCGCAAAGAGATACCTTCCATGAAAGTTAAACCCTTTTAGTCCAAATACGGAAATTGGGTTTCATTTCCCAAAATAGAATGCATGCAAATCTATTTAGTAAAAGGGAAAAGTTTCATTAAAACTAAATTTTTCTATTTGCAAGGTTTAGCCAAATATTATAGTTCCATCTAACGACAAATGAGTATCGCTGAGGCACATAGCGTTGCGGACAGGTTTGACACGAGTATTAAATAATGCGTGGTGCTTGATAGTAGAATTTAAATGATGGCCAGCTCTCTGAAGAAGTGCCTGATGTTTGTTCGAGAAGTCAATTTAGTGTTTCTCTACCCACGTGTTTGAGACTTGCGGGTCAACGTGGGTGATGGCCACCAGAAGGCACAGGATTAGCGAGATTATCGGGGAAGTGCTAAGAAGTCAGTCACAGGCCCATCAGGTCTAATTCTGTGGTCCTCAAGCTTGGTTCTCATCGATTATTGAGTAACTTCATAATTGAACCTAGTCTCACGAAGAGGGTCAGTAAAGTGCAGATGTCCATATTACGTTATTGCGTATCAATTGTTATGGATTTTAAGGTTTTGTTTCATTTGTTGTTCACGATTTTGTTTCGACTCATGAGATAGTGTCATATGATACGACAAAGGCCATTCCATTATTAAATCGTGCGTTGATGTTCGGTGAATATATGTTATGTTTTCAATCTGCCCAAATTGTATTACCATTTTATTGAGATTCGTTTATTTTTAATTTTATTGTATATTCAAGGTTTTTGTTAAATGTTTTGTTCATCTGTTTTATTTTCGGTTTGAGAGTCGCATAACACATTTCATTATTAAATCGTGTTACCAACATATGCATGAACACTGAACATTTAGTCAATTACAATTGTACTTTCATACATGTATTTGTCATTAATCAACAGAAGGTTCCAAAATAGATGTATATGTATCATATATCATATATTATATGAATTCATATACCAATAAGCCGTCACTTTACCGCTCTATTATAGAACTAGTGATATCATCGGGGACTGCTCTGATGTCATGCATAAACCCATCAAGTCAAATACCTGGGGCTGTGAAGCACGGTTTTCATGGAGCGTGTACTTTCCTTACCGTAGGGAACATACACTATCCGATACTACTGCTGACTGGTATCGGTATTAACAATCATAGACTAAACAAAGCTCTAAAATATAACTCCAACTATCCTGTTGTATCCTGTAGTTAAGTATATTTTTGCTATATAGCTTAATTGTTGTTATCAATGTCCTAAACATGTTTAGATTTCCTTCACCACGGTGAGTTATTATTCTTTATCAGTTGAAGGAATCCTGCTTGTTTGTGTGTCCTTTTTTAATTCAAACATTTAAACAGATAAAGGTTAAATGTTTAGGAGATTTTCACCTTTGATTATGATGGTTTATCATCATTCTTGTCTTTGTAGCAATTCCTTGAAAATTCGAAGGTTCCCATTATCTGAGATGTGTTGATTTTCGACATTATTTCCCCATGACATGTTTCGTGCGATTCCAGCCACATATTAGGGTAATCCTTTCACGCTACCGGGAGACAAAAAGTGATAAAAATCGAAAGCGAGGAAAGCGCTGGCACATTGTCAACCGTCATCCGGCTATAACTGTTGACCAACAATGTGTCATGTGGGCAAGCATCTTGACCTAGAGGATTTCCAACATACTTTTTGAAATTTTTGCAAAGAATTTGGGCATTTTTTTCAAAGTTTGTATTCACTATAACATCATATTCCAATCGCTTCAAAGTAGTAAAGGGGTTCATTATATTCTTAACCTCTTTACTGCTCCTCAAAGCATGAACATGTATTTGGAAACTTGTCTTGCATATTCATAATAATATGTTCACATTTTTTGCATAATGCTATCTTTTTAGAACACTATGAAATATAATGTAAATCGTCCGATTTTAAATATTTTTTAACATACTCGTATTCATAATGATCATTTCTGACACTTCGATATGTTATTAACCCGTTTTAATCAAAATATTGACAAAAACTTTGCTAATAAATCATATAGACACGATTTTGTATGCATAGTTATCTTATATAAACATTTAATTATAATATCAATCGTAATTTAAATAGGCTTAATAAATGACAATTGTATTTTAAGTTTGAACATGTCTCATATAAACATTTAAATACTATAAAGATGAGACGCAGACATTCTTTATTGATCTGTACTTTTTCTCTCTTGTAAAACAAACAGTTCCAAAAAAGTTTATCCTCTAAGCATGGATTATTCAATCAATTATACATAGATTGTTCCTTTACCAAACATCCCAACCATCCTAAACATTACCATCCTTATCTCACATATCGAATTGGCTGTAACAACCAATACAATTAAACACTACATTCTATTTTGAAAGTGTGTTTGGATTAATTTTATGAATCAGTTTATATCAGTTTTCTTGGATATACATCGAAAGGTTTTACAGCTTAAAACAGTAAATATAACTTTTCTGGTATAAGTAAGGATGTTGTTAAATGTAAATTATATTTGGAATTATGTACAACAAATTATTCCAATATTAATTCAATATTTTTTTCTATCAGACCAACAATAAGGGTTAAGATTTATTGTAGTAACTTCGCAAATTCGGTTTTGCTGAAGGTGACCACGAAAGACAAAAACAGATATTTGCCATTTGAAATGTATTCAAAATATGTAACACACCCAATAACTATGCTCATACAATAACGAAGAACAACTATTTTTAATGAGCTGAAAGTCTATGTGTTTGAGTCATGACTTTTTAGTATCGTCTTTATAAAGAATAACATTCTATTCACACAAGACTTGCATCATACAACAGTCTTATACTGATACTATCATACCATATGCTACATTTATAACCATGATATAACCAGTTGTAAGCGCAAATATTCTGTTGCAAATGAAGGAACCTTTATTTCGCTCAGTTCACTTTGCCTTTTATGTCAGAACCAGGTACCAATTTAAACTGCACGACACATGCTCCATAAAATATCATTCTCAATGTGTCATAAAGCGGTGATAATACATTTCCAAAGTTATGGAATTTCAACTGAGCTATGCACGGACACAATTCCTCCACACACATGCATACAATTTGTATCAACTATTATCAACCAGGATCATTGATGTATTTATACAAGAGTCATGTGCATACAGGTTGTATCAAACTGTATCAAACAGGACCATCCACGTGTTTGTATAAGAGTCATATGCAGGACTACAGTATCAAACAGACTCCTGCCAAGACAAGAAAGCGAAGATGTATTTGACAAGACTTTATGAGTTTAAGCTAAATTGAGGCTTAGAGTACACGTCTGATATTTGACCAGGTTTCTACACTCTGAGTGTGTACATGGACAGGTCAGTGTGGTCGAGCTGGACACACTGGACAATTGACCAGGCGGAAGAAGGAAGTCTGATGGTCAACCAATATTTATGGATCAATCCACTCTAAGACGGGGATTTGCAATCAGAGAAATATGATTCTTCTTTACAAGACAGAAACAAGAATCGAACTGATAACTGAACAAATAAATTACCACTGCGGGATCTCGATTTAAATGTCTATAGAAGGTTAAAAGTCTTCTAGCTGCCAACATCAGGATAACATAGGAGTCCAATGTATTTGAAATCGTTGACTCTCTCGTTAACATTTCAGGTTTAGATGAAATCATTGATCATCTGATTCATAGTTATCTGAAATCATTGACTCTCTAACTTTTATTTCCAGGGATTTGAAATCAATACATCTCTAGCTCTTATTTCAAGTATCTGAATCATTGACTCTCTTACTTTTAATTCAAGGTATCTGAAATCATTGAATCTCTCGCTCTCATTTCACCGTATCTGAAAGCATTGACTCTCTATCTCGTATTTCAAGCTATCTGAAACCATTATCTCTCTAACTTTATATCAAGGTATCTGAAATCAGTGACGCCTTATAAATAATTAGCTCTGAATCCAAGGTCATTGAAATCATTGACTCTCTATGAACTCTCCATTGCTCTCATCTAGTGTAGTGAAATCCTTGACTGGTGACCTTGCCTTTATATGACTCTCGTCTCTCTCTGATATTCAAAGTATTCTATGCTGGGCTCGGTTAAAACGGTAAAATAAAATGCTCCGCAACAAAAAGAACTGGCCTGAATTTAGATCTCCAATTGATCTCCCCGAAACTGACTTCAACAGGACGGATCCATCTCAGTCAACAAGTTAACTATTCAAGAGATTTAATCCAACGTTAAGACCTTCATATTAACGATTTTTCCTTTCAGCGGTGTGGGACCCTCTTTTTAAGACACGATGATATGCTAAAGAGCATTTTTATAGCATGTCAAAAGCTACTCGAAATTCCATATTGCGTGTACTTAAACGTTAAAAACCGAGAGACTGAGGACACACTGACATTTAAAACATGCTAAAATCTATATTTTAAATACTTTAATGCATGCCATTATACATTACAGAGACGTGATAGGGATAGGGAAAACTGGGGTAGGGAAAAAATCAAATATTTTTCTCGATGAGGATTGTTTTCACTTCAAGGACATAAATATCATGTAATATCTGACACAGCCTCTGATTCTAAGATAGAATGTTTATAACAATATTAACACTTGAATAAATATCCACATACAATATTCAAACCGCTTCGTATATAGCTCTGTTACAATTGTGATCACATTATCTAAAATAGCACAGATTCTTGTCCCTTTTCAGAGCGAGTCTTTTTCACGAAGTTGAGCAAAACCATGATGGCTGATTTGTTAAGCTGTTAGAACATTCAGTTATTTTGATTGGTTCCTGATTATAAGACAGTGGGTTCCAACTTTAACATTTGTTCACTGTCTAATTGCATTTATTTATAATACCTAGAGGAGAAAATTGCCACCCCATGCTCGTACTAATATAAAAGTGCCAATATAAATGGATATCAAAGTGCCTGGGTAAAATCAAACACGAAAACATTGTCTCTTATGAACAATGAAAATGTGTCTGTATATTCATTTGCTGTCTCATCTGACTATCTTGTATGTAGTATACACCCCAACCATCAACTACTGTATATAGACAGTTACTAACCTTCGTTCTCGAAGCAGCTGTGGAATCCTACAGCTTCATCTGTCGAGTCTGTCTCCCATGCTGTTATTGGCACATCGAGGTTACGCGATCTACAGCTGTACAGCTCGTCTCCATCTGCATTATACACATATCATATCAGTCATCGTTTTCAAATGTATTTCTTAAATTCATTCTTAATACGTTAGCTAGGATGAAAGGGGTACGGTCGCACCAAGTATAGTGTCCCAGATGCTTAACATTTGACGTATATATCAGCCATGTAAAAATACAACAAGAGGAATGACATTATAGTCTGCTGGTACAACCAAAGAAGTTAATTGTTATGCCAGATATTAAACATAGAATCAATTATAATTAATTAGTGAAGCCACTGTTGTTAGCTATCTATCAATCAATTGATTTATTGAGTTATGTTTTATTCATATCATTGAATATCCTTGAAGTACTAAATACATACGTAAGAAATACACCAAACGTAGTATAGTTCTAAATGCATAGCACCATAAAGAAATGAAAGAAATACTGAACCAGACTTTAAAATGACTGTTTTTATTCAGCATTATTGCAGTGTACATTTTAAAATAAAGGTAAGGATTTCTATATTTGCTTATATCCACAAAGAATATACAACGGAATGAACTGACATTTACATCACTGTACATATATTAATTGTGACCTAAAGGATTTCACCAATGGTATCTTTCCAAGCCAGGGGCATAATTCAAATCGATCTCATGAACTGTTTTAATTCGGATATTTAAGATAGAAAAGCATCAACATATTTTCGGTTACAATTTTATATAATTTTCTTCATGACATTTAAGATATCAAGATTTGTAAACTAATAAACAAAACCTTGAAAATAATTAATAACAATCTCATTCCTTGTACTCGATGAGAAATTTCAACCATGAACGATGAAATCAAACAATTCATTTTGTCATTATTACTGTTCAAATGTGTGACATAATAATGATATTAGCACACTATGTTTACTAAAATATCACGTTTCCTGTTATAGCACATTCATAAATATAGATATTGTTTCACGGTGTGTGTTTTACTAATAGCCATGATAACGTCAGTGTGTGATATTATTTCTGGTCAGGTAAGACACACGCTGTTTTCTCATTGGAAAACTTCATGACTTGAAAGCAATTTTGTTTACATTTTCTTAACATTTAGCTGTCCTTGAAGTGATTAAAGTGTGCATGTATAGGTAAATAATTACAGATTTCAAATATAAAGAATATTAGAGAATCAAACTCGGTTTGCTTTTACAGAGAGTCATGTAAGATACCTACTTGTATTGTAAAAGAGAAGTATACACATGAATAAACATGAATAAGATACTTATCAATGGACAATGATTTGAAAAGTTTAAAAACTATTAGAAATGAATTATTTGCTGAAATTCCAATACCCTCCTATCTTATCATATCAGAATATATTAACATCAACACCACAAAGGATGATAAGCCAACAACACGTGGAATATAATCCCCTAACATGGTTTTAAGCAAAGCAAAGCAACCCCTCGGTGAATTTTGGAGCTGATAAAATATAAAATGTAGAGAATAAAAATCATTTGACATTGCTTCTGCTTTATAAACATATCAATAGAACAATACCAATTTGAATATATAAGAATATACATACCTATACCTTGTATCAGAAAACACGATAATAAAAACGAAAAGTGTCCGCAATTTATCTAAAGGTATATCAAAACCATTACTCACTTTGGTGATAATTCTAATGTTGGTAAAATGACGAAAGAGATTCGTATGAAAATCGTGAGTGATAGATATAAAATACATACAGTTTCCTTGATTGAACTAATTAACAATGTAATCTCCTCATCGCTACACTATTCGTGACAATGGACTTCAAACACTGAACTAATCAGATGACAGAAACAAATACACTGTATCTGAAGATCTACTGAACAGGCCCGAGCTCAACAATGATTTTATATACTAGCCGTACTAATAATAATCTGGTGACATGGAAACAAATAAGTTATAGATTCATATTTAGAGAACAATGAATGAGCAAAATCTAAACTACCCGGCAAAAGAACGTTATCACATCAGTTGGTTTTGATTAATGCAATATTTAAAAGAAATCAGATGCATTTGACTATGACAAGAGACAAAAATACTTATCTGCAGTATTTTGGATGAATTAATTTGTGACTGTGGTTACAATTTTGTTAAAATTGCTTTGTTGAATGAAGACAGGGGTAAGAAATAAAATTTCCATGATGATTTAAAATGTTGTAAATGTGTGCAAAATCAGGCACATTTATCAATTTTCACATAGAATATGTCTTATATGTCAATGGACAAGTGTGTATCATGAACAATAATTTTTGAAGAAGTTTAAAATTTAAAATTTCATATTTTTAAAAAAAATTAAAAAGACATGTAAAAATATTCTTTGACTGCTGACTAAACACCTGTACTTTTAAGTTTTAGATTATCATTTCGAAAAATTGAGAAATTTGTAACTGAAAATCATACATATGATAAAATCAACTGAGGTGATAAGTTTCTTTTGCCGATGAGTTTATCAATACACAGACCAAGGGTAATAGTGAAATTGCTTCAAATATTGAAAAAATCGGATGACATTGACTTTGAGAGAAAGTACAAGACTAACAGTGCATTTACCAAGGCTAATATATACAGTGACAATGGTCCCAATGGAAATAATCAGATGGTTAGAAAAAAACAACTATACATGCATGTCTTGCAATCATGTATTGAATGCTTGTTTTTTTAAAAATCAAATTACATGGAGATGAATAAGCTAGCTTCTTTAAACTCATTTAACTTTATTGGACAAAGCTAATCGTACAATGTGAACAATGAAACTGTTTCAATGAAATGAGTTGGAAACATGTAATTTATAGATTCACATTCGGAGTTCAAGGAATACAATAAAACAAACTTAACAGCAAACACCTAACAGGACATTGACGAAGGGTAAAATGCTACCAAAGAAATATACTAACGCTACACAGTCAAAGGCTTAGTGAATGTAATGTATGGTTTGAAATCCTGATGACATGGAAACAAATAAACTATATATTCACATTTTGAAATTAGCTTATCACAACAAAGTTCACACGACATAGTAACATACTTGGTGAATGTAATGTATGGTTTGAAAGACCTCATAACATGGAAACAAATAAGCTATTGCCTCACATTTTGAATCAGCTGATAGCAACAAGGCTAACACCATACATAGTCAATGACTTAGTGAATGAAATCGATGGTTTCAAATACCTTATGATACAGAAACAAATAAGCCTTAGGCTCACATCTGGAGAGTAGCTGAATATCATATAGCTGGGACTACATAATCCAGAGTTAATATATAGTGAAAATACTTTATACTGAAATAACCAGATAAGTGTGATACACAGCTCGTATATGAAGATCAAGGAATATACCTAAGCTAACACTACAGTCAAGGCTTTAATAGTGAATGTCTTCTATACATACAGTACAGGTCCTCCTGGAATAACAGGTATATATTGGTCTGACTGACTATCGATCGTTTGATCTGCTTTCTGGTCGACCTTGGCACTCAACCCGGTAGGTGAGTAATAGAAACACACAATGACTTTCTTTTGCCCTTTAGATATGAACAGTACCATGTTGACAACAGTTTACATCACGCTACAGCTCTATATATTGTTTTAAATGCGTGTATTTCGTCATTTTGTTGGTTTTATATCCTTTTGGAATTGACTTACACTTGACATAAAATATGAAGTGAATACTTTTAAATTGTGAACGAATCGCTGTTTGCTAGTGATGTAATCAAGTGTTCCCGAAAAAAGTAACATGTCCTACCCACTGATAGCACACAGTTTGGATGCATTCAGGACATTAATTCTCTACTAATATACACACGATTTGCTTATGTCTAACAGTGTTTTAAGTGTTAACTATAGCCCTGAACCAAACTACCAAATATCCTTGCCATTGCAGATGAAATGAAGATGGTCAATGTTAAAATTTTATGTTAAAAGTTCACATTTTCATAGTATTAAACAGAGAATAAAAAGTAGAAACAGAGTCATATTTATGGATAGGAAGAGGGCAACAAGTTCCTACTTTCGTAGCTAAAAAAGTAAATTGTTTCTTGATAAGGAGATGGCAACATATTCATAGGTTTTTATTGGAAAAGAGTTCACAGTTTCTGGATAAGACAATTGGCATAATGTTCATACTCTGTGTAGGAAAACTGTTCATATTTTCTGGATTAAAAGATGGCAACATGTTCATAGTTTTTGTAGGAAAGAGTTTATAGTTTCTGGTTAAGAAGATGGCCACATTTTTGTAGAAAAAAAAGAATAAAAATTTATTCAACTGGTCAAATAAGTTAAATAATGTCCTAATACTTAGAGGGGAACATCCAATGATTCTTGATATATTGAATAGACATTCGACAGTTCAGACAAAGTTGACTTCAAAGTTCATAGTTATACTCTGCTCGTTGCTCAAAATTTAAATAAAATTGTTGAACAGTTAAGCGGAAAAGAAAGATTTGTATATCACAAAACACTTTCAATATGGTATTATATATATATTTAAGCATACTTACATTAGTATTGAGTGTAATCATATCAAACAAATTATAGCATATGTCTAACTTACCATAATGTATCCCCTTCTCATTGACCGCTCCCATCTTGAGTAAAACCAATTTGTTATATATCCACGGATGATAAACACATGATATCAACCTGTCTGTCAGTCACAAGAGTGTAAGTCACCACTCAGACACCACCCAGTCACATGTAATAGATACAGGGCAAGCACTCAAACTCTCCAAGGGAAATAAAATGAAATAAATTTCCAAATTGAAAATATAATCCGGTTAGTGATAGAAGTAATTCGATATGTCCATTCACGTGGGATTTACTGGAGCACCGTGCATGAAGCCTCCAGTGTACCGTCCTATGAAGTATCTCGGTAGTGTGAGTCTGTAAGGGAACGCTTCGTGAACGCTACTCTGTTTACAATCCACAGATTTGTGGGCAGATTTGTTCACACACAAGGCTCGCTTGAAGAGCCAATCGGGGGGTTGCGAATCCAGTGAGTCAATATGCTTAATATCGACTCAAGTTTCAAATGCTCTTCTGGTGCTTTTCTCTATTATTGTATATGAAATGGATGAATATAATGTAAAGTGGAACGGGTTTGTGAAGTTTGGGAATGTCTTGATAAGGACTTTGGAATGTTTAAAATATAGTAAGAGAAGATAATGAATGAAGTTTAGAAACACTTGACATTAAAAGATAATGGCAAGTTAACATTCCGTTTGTTATTTTTAAACTAGCCTGTGACGATGGTCTTATCATGAAGAAATATACTGATAAAATATTGCTTCGGAGGAAAACCTTGATTTAACAGAAACACCAACTATGACATATTATTCTATTCTGTTTAACATTCACATATTCATTGGTATGGGTGAAACGGTACGCTTGAGCTTCGGTTCGGTACGTGTTGCGGTACAGGACCCTCGGTTCGGTACATTTCGGTTCGGTACAATATATTTCAATATATAAAGTAAAACCACAACAAATCATCTGTTTTTCTAGAAAACAGGTAGCGGAAATATTTCGTCTTTTAAATTATAAAATTGAAAATGAAATTTGAAATGAGTGTCTCAATTCTAAACCAATGTTTTCGTTTGAGATGGGAGATTGGATATGTTACCATGTGTTTCATGTGATCACCTTATCCTTATCCAAGGCATATATACCTTTATTGACTAATGTTACGTGATGGATGGTGAACGATTCCGTAATTATATATTCCATAAGTATTTCTGAATAACGTTAAAAATGTTGGTAATCCTTATCAAACTGTGGATTGATATCTAAATATATATGAATGTATACGCGTTTGTCTCCTTGATAAAGATAAATACAAAATGAATCCAAATGTTTAACATTAAACGAAATGATAAATAACATCTTGAGCTGAAATAATAATTTTCTGAACTGTCCGACGACAGTATTGTCTAACAATTTAAACCTATGGTATTATCAAAACCAATTATCCATTTAAAAAAGCCCCCGTGTGTGCATTTCAGCAGAAGTTCTGTTTCCAAACAATACTGTATACATTATCCCGTACATAGGAAACACCATTGTGTAACAGAAGTGATTGTGAGATCACCTCCAGTGGGCCTTGATTGACGGTCATGTACTAAACCAGTTCAGCAAAAGGGATATCCCATTTCCATCTCACCCTGCCGCAATTGAATTACGTTTCATCGTTTGTACTGATCAGCTATATCTGGGTGATTAAACCATCTTCTCACAGACCTTCATGTATTATCAAGTGTGTCCACTGAGCGTGAAGCTATGATAGACATATGATGCATTCTGTGGGACATTGTATCTCGTATAAATGTCAAGCAGAAAAATAAATATATAGAACCATTAACTGGGGATGCCTGATTCTACATACATAAACTATGTGTGTATATTCTAAAGAAAAGAACCTGACATATACAATACGTCATTTCAGATTTTTAAAATCCTTTAATCAGTTTCTGGATATTAACAATTTAATAAGAAAATAATAAAGCTTAAAATTAGTTTTTAAAAATCATATCTGGAATTAAATTGATCTTAGGCAAATAGTTGTTGCGTCACTTAGTAAATATGCATTCGTCCTTCACAGTGTATTGGTCATCTTCCTGTATGCCAGGGTGTTCTAGTGCAAAAGCTGACATTTCTGAAAAGCTGCAGCAACATATTTCACCAGAAAGTGCGTTTTGAGGAACAGGAAATATGCAATCGAAGCATGTGAGCTTTATGACAGAAGCCGTTAGGAAATCATTATTCAATACGTCCTTGCCTTCTTACGCAAGTTACGTCAGAAAGTCGGAGAAGGTATCTGTGGTGCTAATCCGGGATTCGAACACCAGACGAACATGTCCATAAAGAGGCAAGGCTGTGCTACAGGTTACATGTTTGAGGTTAGCTAAGTCAGTAATTCTTGAAGGGTTCAAATACGTTTACATGCGATATTTGTCGCCGTTTTGGTGTTTTCTGGAAATGTTTGTACCCTCCAAACAACGTCATACCTGCGAGAGGGAGAGGGGGCGGCGGAGGGAGGTTGTTTCGGGGATGGTTTAAACATTGGGACGAGGGATGAATAAGGTAATGAAGAGGTAAAGAGGGTAGTGAGGGGTAATGGTCAGGGTAGGGATAGAACGGGTTGTTAAATTCTGATGGGTGAGGGGATGGAGAGTTTTTACGATGGGTAGAAGGACTGAGGCACGAGTGGGTGTAGCGAGAGAGTGAGGGAGGGGGTTAATGAGGAGATGGGAACTGACCTGTTCAATATCCCGGGGGTCGGGCACGTGGCTTCCCCCTTCACCCCCAGGAATCTAACACCCCAGTGATAGCTGCACGTTACATAGGTGATACACGGAGCTAGGGGTCGAGCACCTTCACCAAGTACATGTACAGTAGTTAAGGCGGTATCCAGTGGGTGTTGAGAAATATCAGAAATCATTTGTGATTCTATCGGTCTGATCTTTAAGAATAAACTCAACTATGTTAACTAGAGAACATATGCTATGTTGGTATTTCATTTACATTATATGTACAATATGGCCATATGTACAATACTCATTTTGGAGTTAAACATTTAATTTGGACAATTAAGTATATTTGTAATAACCTAGGTTTAATGTCCTTAAAGAGGATGTAGCTCAAGGTTTGGCATTCTCTTCCTACAGAGATTACTCCCTTCAGATTTCCGATCTTAACGATCGGAAATCTGAAGGGAGTGACCTCTATGGGAAGAGAATGCAGTTTGGTAGAAGAGGTGCATATATGGATCGTGGGTATGTTTAGTATATATGACTATATATGAAAACAGATATATACATACCAACGATCTGCATATAAACTTTCTTCATAAAAACTTTAAGATTTGTAAAAAAGGTTCAAGACTCTTCTATGATAAACACATATCGGACAACATTAAACATCTTATCTACCAAAAAATAGGATAAGATATTTGATATTTGCAGAAAAAATTTGAAAGATGTAAAACTTCTATATTTTCAATTAAATTTTGTGCACAGAACAATTTATACAAAAATGAGCTTCTGAAAATGCAACATGTTGAAATCTTTGTAATGCTGATAGTGAAGTGAATGTATATTGAGAATGTAATGTACTCCAAACCTTCTGGATGGAAATACAAAATTGGATTATTAAAAACTTACAAACATTTAAAATAACAAAAGCCTTGGTTTAGTTTGGGATCTTGGGTAAATCCCATGCCATATACACGTACTATTTTTTTTAAAAACATGTATCTTTATTTGCACTTTAAAGAAAATAATCCAAAGGCGTACAATTTCCTTAAAATTTTTGTAAGACCTCAACTTTGTTGAAAAACTAATATCCAGAAGAAACATACATTTTCTGATAACAATTATATAAACAAACTTGACATGCTGTTACACGTCTTCCGTTTTGATGATTTTAACACTATTTATAGCAATATATTGTTTTCTCTCTTGAAAAACTCGAGCATTTTTAATAGCGTTCAGGGAGAGCTGTTCACTGACATCTACATAAATCCTTCACTTTGACATTCTTAGTGTTAAAGACATACTATATCAAGGACGCCGCTCAACGAACTGCCCTTTCAGGAAACAAAAAGTTGACATTTTAACATCAAAACTTCAGGAAATCAGATAAATCATTGGGGTGGAGAAGCAAAGATAACAGTCCGAGGGTCAGAATGGTCAAATCCTATGCCCAGCATCCAACAAAACAACTTGTATCAATTGTTACTAATCCTTGACCAAACCGTGTCAGACCAAAACAAACCCAGCATCGTGTACGGACCATGTTCCGGTGTCAGAGGGCTTAACTAGTTGCTTCTTAAACACGGTACCACCTATATTCATTGTTTATGGTGTGACTGAGTAGATATGTACAGGTGTGAAGTATGTCAAGTACGTGTTTCTGGTATCTGGAATGCAATGTATATATCTATCACATCCTGTTTTAAACATTCCACTCTGAAGACATAAGTACTGACCCCTTGTGTAAAGGGCTGACTATTCAACTCAACTTGCACCATTCATCTCAGATGGAACAATAAAGCCAGGGCAAACACTAAACTATGATGTACATTATTTTGTCTTGATTATTTATGATAACATTACTTTTAATTCAGAGTGATCCATCAAGGTATGGTTAACTCTGGTCTGATTCGAACAGTTGTATTAATTAATCGTATAACCCATTATACATTATATATACTCAACAAAAAGGCCACGGGCCATACAAATGTTATACACTGTAGCAGTTAATATTATTTTTTATCCATGTGATACTAATATAGCGAATATTTTAGGGGATTATATATGTATACATTGTAGGTACCCAACAATGAGAAAACAGTATGATCAAAGGCGATCCTCGAGCTTAGGGCACATATGTTTTGTTGTGGTCGAGACTGACCAGATAACATTGTAACAGTACAGTCCACCTAATCCTCTAACACTAGCAAAAAAAATATTTGACTCTTTGACTTTCCCCTCGTACATCCAACAATAACACACACAATCTTATCATCAGAAAGGTCGTGTAAGCTCTGTTCCCGGACAACTGAGAACGGTATCCGGGCACAAGATTCGAGTGTCTCAGTTCACCACTGGAGATCGATTTCATTAGACAGTTCTGGAATCTGGATCCATGTATTGAGGGGTACTTATTGTATTGTTAGAGAACATACCAAGAGGATATAGACTATTGTGGTCAGTGATAGATGGCCAGGCACTATCAATTTGGACTTCATAAACCTTGTATCAGTGAAAGGATACGAATTCGACTTAGCCTTACTTCACCTTCTTCCAACGACAACCTGAGGTATCAAGGTCACTTTAAGAAAGAATATATAAGTATATATGATAGTTTTACAAATGTTTTTGTTTGCAATGAGAATTTTTGAATTCAATTACCATTCTCTCTCGACATCGGTTACTAAAGTCACGTCTCCCCAAGTAACGTATTATTATCCTATTGATTACCATCATTTCAATATGCGAGAGATCTGTCGCTGTTTGAGCAAGTGGAACCAGATGAATGAGGATTCGTTTTACGGATGACTCTACGGTTCAGAGACACACTCTCATCACATACCGATGATGAAATTCAAGCCCAGACCCTTAAATTTTGCAATGACAACGCCTCTTTGTGTTCAGTGTCCAGATTGACCAGTACAGTCCACTTGTGGCCACGTGTTTGTTCACTTCCGGGCTGTCCAATGTGTATCACATCAGTACGATGTTTTACTAACGACCAGTCTTATCGTGATAATCCAATAAAGGAACGAACGCAACACAGGAGTATGGAATGCAGAACTTGTCACGTCCAGGCGAGACATAATTGGACAGAGATTGCGGCCAACATTAGATGTAGACCAAGCAAATTAAGAAACTCATGAAACAGGAATCATTTATAAAAAGTGTTTCAGACTTCCATTGAGCATATTCAATTCTTAACAAAAAAATATATTTAGATGTATGTCGTAAAAAAACAGCAAATGAACTAAACCTCTCAACAATGCTTTCCTTTGCAATTAAAACAAACTGAAATATTTGCACAAGTTCACTTAAATACATTATGTTGATATCTAGCGTCCCATTTTAAAAGACAGACACTTATATTATTTATATAAGTTATATTCTGTATACAAGGCCATGACCCATGAACATATACACATTTGCTGGTAAACCAAGAACAGCATACTGATTGAACGAAGCGTTTGTAAAATATCAAGTTAATTGTTTCCATTATGCTTTATAATTATTGAGGTAACACATCTTTATATATAACAGTTAACATAAGTTTTATTATTTGGACCATTTAAACCGCTTTTGTTAACCATGGAGTGTAAAGTATAGTGGTTTCATGTGTATGAAAAAAGAACATCTTTGATGGGCATTCTAGAAGTTGAGATGATGAAGAATGAAGAACAATTTTATGGATACACAACTTCTTTATTCTGTATAGGCAACGTTTCGACATGGATACTAATGTCACCACCTGCTTGACAACGACATTAGTATCCATGTCGAAACGTTGCCTATACAGAATAAAGAAGTTGTGTATCCATAAAATTGTTCTTCATTCTTCATGAAAAAAGAAACGAAACTTTTTCTTTTTTTTAAATCCTTGATTCCATAATTAGAATACACGTCAAACATTAAAACTGTTGGGAAATAAAATATAACCTCAAGATTTCCAGGAAACTGTCAAAGCACATGTGCAAATAAAATTAATTTTATCCAGCAGTATATTAAGAGTAAATAGGTTGGTCAGAAGGCGAATAGACATTCCGGACATATTTGGTAGAAATCTTAGTCATCAAAGGGACGCACCACTTTAAATGTGCGCCCCTGCCACACCCATAGTATTGATACTCTGGCAATAAAAGTTAAAGTCTTTGCCTCAATCCAACGAAGATGATATTCTAAAAAATTTATCTTTCTATTATTGCTCATTTCTGGTGAGAAGTTGAAAGAAGGCATAACACTCTGTCATACCCATATTTGAGGGGAGATCAACACTAAATGAATGAATCAATATGAAGCTCTCTATCTGCCTCAGATTTCTCTTCTTATATTAAACAGATACGATTATGTCCAAATGTCTAAATAAATTCATTCAAATTAATGTCAGCAATGTCGGTCTGCATTGTAATATTAAGCCCTTATCCAACCAAGCGGGTCTTTTAGGCCCGAAATGAAATTTAGTTAGATAAATTGAAAACCATATCATATACAGATGTCTGTTTTCAGGTATTCCTCAAGTAAGTTACGATGATCATATCATGAACAGTTCAAAGTGATAATGTTACAATTTGTCATTTAACAAAGAAAATGAAATATACAAACGTTAAGTGCCAAGGTGGGCCTGATAGGCCCGACTGACTTCTGTTAATTTGTAAAGGGAAAAAGGCCAGCTCATGGATGATTTCAGCAATAGTGTATATACATCTTAAATGAATCATGCACAAAGAGAATGCAACACAACGAAGCAATTTTCTCTTTGGTCCTTTGTAGAAAGCCCATCCTTGATCATGTCCCACAAGAATTTCATGTTTTAGTTATCAAGCTAATTGTGAGATACACCAATTCAGAAGTACATGACTGATGTTACTGATGTCACACTAGGAAAACGAAACATATTCCCTATATGGCAATGAAGGTAGATCAACTTGGGTAAACGGATAACTCTGGATCTGTGTTGACCGTTGCTTTCAGATTGTTAGAAATGTGACAAATGTGATAATATTTTACATACTTTCTACTTGTCACAGAGTTGCCACATGGTTTATCACTGTCAGACAGAATAAGCTTGCTCTTCCCTCAGAGTACACAGAGAAATCTGGAACGAATGTCGACGTTGTTTGGCTTTCAAGCAAAAGCTACACTTGTTTCCTATCAGTGCAGCAACAGCAAATGTCTGAACCCGCTAAGCACCATGCATTCCACAAAGGACATTAGCACCTCTGAAAAAAGGCATAACTATAGTGCCTAAATGCAACTCAACAAACGGTAAAGTTGATACTTGGATCGGCTGGTCAATCGGTACACAAACAAGTGAAAGATACAATGATGGCCACTTGTTTTATTCTTCAGCTTGCTGAATGATGCAGGTGATGCGTCATTTGTTCTGTAGCATCCAGGACCAGAATGGAAGATTGTTTTGAAAGGGAGGAAAAGGTCTTCCTTTCAAGTTACATATATGTAGGAAGATTAAGTCTGCTCTTAAATACAGACGAGGGAATCCAACCCATGCAACATAGCACTATAGATGTATGTACCGGTAAGAGTAGCTAAATGGTTTGCTTCTGCTTGAGGATGTTCCTTCTATAAAGAGAAGGTGATACTGTATCTAAGAAGAACAGGAGGATTCAGAACATGGGTCACATATATCTCAGAAACGTAAAAGTACAGTAAAAACAAAACCGTTTAGCAAATTTGGTGCAGTGGATTGCATGCTAGCCTCTCACATTAAACACCATTGTTCCAATCATGGTGGTGACACCACCCGTTTATGACCTGGGTCTCATACTTTGTGGTATCCCTGGGCAAGGCACTTCGTCAACCTTGGACTCAATCCACCCAGTTGTACCCTATAACATTGGTACATGAACACAGGAAGTGCGGACCGATGTACTGCCAGTAACCGGGGGTTGACGCGTTACAATTATCACCATTATGATTAATGGTGACTGTCTTGATTGCCTGGAGTAGTTATACATTCACTGATGTTGAACAATTATGTTACACATTTGCATTATTCACTGTTTATTATAAATATACATCTATAGGACAAACTGTGTGCATTCTATATCCTATAATCCAAATCGTATATGATTCTGTTTTGATAGTTTTTAATTCAATTAATTCATTATTTTTATAAAATTATTTAGTTAGTAGATGACTTGTTAATATACTTTGAACAACATTGTCACATTTTTATGATAATTAATACAAATATTAGTTCAAATGATGGGACTTAATTTTTAATCAAGAAATTGTTGGTCGGCCCTCCTAGGCCCGGAGTGGCCAACATAGGTATGAGAAAAGCTTGGTTGGATAAGGATTAAAATGTGATTGCATTGCAATATTTAGATTTCTTGTTTGTTTGGGACCTGATTTAGATGTTATATTGAAGTTCATCAGTTCCCTGCGTTCTTCAGTTGAGTTTCATTTTGAAAAAATAGAGCCACTGGCTCTGTAGCTCATCAGGCTTTATACATTAACTAATTCAAAATGTCAACTTTAAGGTGAGAGGTACAACAAAAAGGAAGCACTTTAAATGGAGGAGATGAAATAGGTCCTTACCCCTCTGACCTATCTCTGAGGCCATATATAAAATCCCCTTCAAATAAAGACACACTTGAACATTTAATTCATCAGTTGTTTAATTACCTCCCTTTGAAGAGCACATAAAATCAATAGCTTTTGCGGTCATGACCTCTGTGACCTCAACTGTGGTCACATGGTCACGAAATCTACAATTTAGAATCCCCATCCAAGGAGTCTTCACACAACTTTTCAGCTCTCTAGACCTTTTGGAACTTGAGAAGATGAAAATAGGTTTTTAAGGATGTGACCCCTGTGACCCCATATGGGGTCAAGGGGTCACCAAATCTACAATTTAGAATCCCCATTAGCCAAGGACTCTGCACACAACTTTTCAGCTCTCTAGACCTTTTGAAACTGGTGAAGAAGATGAAAATAGATTTTTTAGGATGTGATCCCTGTGACCCCATTTGGGGTCAAGGGGTCACGAAATCTACAATTTAGAATCCCCATTGGCCAAGGAGTCTGAAAACAACTTTTCAGTTCTGTAGACCTTTTTGAACTGGAGAAGAAGATGAAAATAGATTTTTAAGGAAGTGACCCCTGTGACCCCATTTGGGGTCAAGGTGTCACGCAATCTACAATTTAGAATCCCCATTGGCCAAGGAGTCTGCACACAACTTTTCAGCTCTCTAGACCTTTTGGAAGTGGAGAAGAAGATGAAAATAGGTTTTTAAGGATGTGACCCCTGTGACCCCATTTGGGGTCAAGGGGTAAAAAAATCTACAATTTAGAATCCCCATTGGCCAAGGGGTCTGCACAGCTCCCTAGACCAAGTGGTCTCTGGAGAAGAAGATGAAAATGCGAAATGTTTACAGACGGATGGACGGACGCCGGACACCATGCCATGCCATAAGCCCATCGGGCCTTTCAGGCCAGATGAGCTAAAAAGGAGAAGTTAAGCACACTTACTTTTTAAACAATTTATTCACATTCACAAATATCATACAATAGAGATGGCATGTGTAGTGTTGATTATATAACAGCTGGCATGACATCTCCTTCATATATGATCTCATAGAATTCATTATAATTTTGATCATCAAATATTGTTTTCCCTTTCTTCTGGTTTCTTCATCCAAATCAAATTAATGACTGAATTTCCTAGTGGCAACAATCGAAAGATAATTTCGGTGTTTTGAGACATAACATATGAGCGTATCATAGTTGAAACACATAGCACTTAATGTGCACACAGTTAATACATACACAAACAATAGCTTCTTTCTACTGTTTATGATACACATTACAGTCATTTTATCAAATGACAGTAAAATTCTTTTTCATATATATATAATGACTTCTAGTTAGATATCTATATTATAATCAAGAATTTTCCTTCAGATACCAAAGTTTGACGTCTCCATCATCGCTACACGAAGCCAGGAGTCCTTGATTCTTGGGATGCCAGATGACACAATTAACCTCCTGGGAATGAGCTTGGGGAACACTCGTTACCAAACTGAAACTGGGCTCATTCTTGTCTGAACCTGGCTCCTCAAGGAACACCCTGATCGTGTCGTCGCCTGCCGATGTGACAATGTGGCCGCTCACATGACTCCAATCCACTGAGTATATGGGTCGGGAGTGGTATCCAGAGAGAGTACATACACACTTCCAGGTGGAGTCGTCTCCCTTGGTTGCCACGCCTTCTGGGTTACCTGGAGGATATTCCTGCCAAATCTTCACGGTCTTGTCGTCGCTACATGACACAAGCCGGGTGCCGGTCTCGTCGAACGATACATCCCATACAGTCGAACTGTGAGACTGTAAAGTTGCACAGCATGTCCAGTCGTCATTGTCCTCGCGGATCATCTTGATGGTGTCATCGTAACTACAGGAGGCGATGAGATCCTTGTGGGGATGCCATGTGACGTGTTTGACATCCTGGGTGTGGATACTCAGCACGCTGGCGCACTCATACTCCTCCTCGTCCGTCACTGGAAGCAGACAAGTAAAGTTGGAAAGTGGTATTCAGACTTGTATTCAATCAACTCTTAAGCAAACATAGTTTCAAACATCAAACGTGATGTGGCCCTTTGCCTACCATTTGGGTTCAGTGTTACTTAATTTGTTTTATTATGTATACTTTGAGAAATTGAAAAAGGTTTCAAGTGTCCCTCAGGAACAACACTATAAACAGGTTAAACACAAGGTCTGTGTATCCACTATTCTGTCAATATAGACCAGAAGAATAACTTCAAAGAAATTGTTTTTAATCGCAATACCATTAACAATTAGAATATCATTAATAATCAAAACATCTATCATAAACAAGTAATCCTCACCCTCCCAGATCCAGACACTCTTGTCCCTGGAGCAGGTCGCCAGGAGATTCCCAGACACCGCCCACGCCACGGACTTCACCTCGTTCTCATGACCCTCCAGGGTAGCAATGCACTCAAACTCTCCCTCCTTGCGACTCCATATGCATGTGGTTGCATCGAAGCTGCCACTTTCCAGGTAATTCCCACAAGGTGACCACGCGACGGACCGGACTGTCCGTTGATGACCATCGGAGAGAACACTCTTGCACACCCAACTCTCACCCTCTTTCCCCCAGATGCGGACAGTTTTGTCTCCACTCGACGATGCCAGGAGTGTTCCAGAGGGGTTCCATGCCAGACCCCATACACGGTCTTCATGCCCAGTAAGGTTAGATAACTCTTCCAGTCTTGACATTCTTGTGCAAGAGATGTACCTTTGTCAATTTTTATTAAATGCTGTAAAAAATAAATCAAATGATGGTATTTGATGCATGATCTTTTGAATGTAGGATATGTGAATCTTCATAATGTAGCAGCGTTATATTTTGTATATAGTTTTATATTATCACAGTATTTACGGTATTTTATTTCATGCTTCAGTAAGTATCTGTTTGGTTCTGTGTCCAAGCAGGGTATTCCATTTTATTCAAGGGTGGACAGCTTAATTCATTCTTGTCCTATTGTTTTCTGTCCAGAACAATAGCCAGTGCTTTCACACTGATTGCATTATATAACTAAAGGTTTCTTTCTCAATTCCCATGCACTTTTCACACACTGCTTACAACTCTGCACTGCAAAGAAGCACAGACAGGACAGACATATATATATTTCTCAGGTTAGTTAATTATGTTATTCATAATATATTCGCTTAAATAGCTTTCTAAATATTGCCTAAACGTAATGTTAACTTAAATGTCCAAATGCTAATGTTTAATGCATATTTCATACCATTTCTAAACCTATAGTATATTCAATAATAATGATTGTGATTGAGTGTGAGATTGAATGATTTAAAGGATTCAGTTAAGCGCATCATTGCTTTATATATCTAGTATTGCCATGATTAATTATATGTGGCAAGGCATCAGGGTTATTTTATATTTTATCATTTCTAGGAATCACTATGTCCTAGACCATTTACGATGTGGGTCGAGATGACACCTCAGTGTCACCCACAGGGTATGTATAGCTTGTGTTTTGATAATGTATTGCTGTGTATATATGGTCAGTTTATTGGTATGCTTTATGTATGCCAGTGTTATAGTTTAATATCCAGTGCTCATCCTTATCTCGTGTATTTGTCTTATGTAATATTGAGCACTGTGTATTATTATATTTCATGTGTGGTTGGCATACATTTGTATCTTTAGGTACTAAGTAATCTTGTGCATTATTAATTATAATGCTGTAACCGTATTCATGTGTAAGCGTTATGTAAAGCTACATGTGATGTATCTAATGCCATTTAATATCTAAAATGTATAAGTAATGTATGTGTCTCTTTAATTAAGAGGTATGACTTGTGATATTTTATGATGTAATGATTATCTATATATTTTACCTGTACTTATGATTGTTTTACTGTTTTACAGGGTGTATTAATATCTCAAGGAAATAAAGCCAAAATCCTTGCGAACACACGCAGTTGTCTCTTCATTTGACAAATACCCCTGCAACAATAATTTGACAGTCACAGTTATAATCAAGTCAATTTTAAAATCCATACTTACTTTTATTGTCTTTTTTGTTTTTTTTGTTATCTCATTTGAAGATGAAATAAGTTATCCTACAGATATCAATTAATTTAGGACAAATTGTCATATCTTTTGTTATATTTAATGAATATTGATCAGGTTACAGGTAGGCCCTAACTGTCATTTTTCTCATAACAATATCATGACCGAGACATTTCGGAATACTAACTATTAACCAGCAGAGAGTTTTTGGGCTTTCAAAAAGAAAGTGACAACATTTATCAAAGTGCTCTAGTTGTAAAATATGTTGGTCTTGTTGCTCAATCAGAGACAAATCAGATGACGTCAAGAGTTATGTCCCTTTGGCAAGTTAGTGCTTGCGAATCAACATTTTGTTTGATCTATGAAACCGATGGAGCTTGGCAACGATGAAAGGATTGCTTATTTAGTGATAATATATCCACTTAAGATTATTGTAATTGTTGATAGTTCAGGACAATTCAGTAAACTGTAAAGATAACCACCTGTATCTCGTCCTTACATTTCGCTAACCGTGGGCGCAGCCATTTTGCTTTTAAAAAGGTACTTTCCTATCGCCATATGAAATGTGCAAATTTTTACTTTACCTTTTAAGTTATTATATTGAAATTCATAGAATAATTAACAATATCAATTCATTAACAAAACATGGCATAACATCTACGTCCACATTAAAAAAAATAAACTCCTGACATTATATAGAGAATATTAAACGAAGCCCCGTTTAATACCGTTTTTATGAACCGATTGTGTGGTTTGGTATCTAACGGGTGCAGCGACACATATGACAAAAACGAGGGACAAATATGGAGATGGGTCCTATTATCGTGGTCTTACCACTTTACATGTACATTGTCATTAAACTAGTACAATCTTTATCTTTTTGATTTTCTATTAAAACTAGACTAGACTTTCATCTCACCCTGCCACACAAATAACTTAAAAAACATATGCATAACTAAACTCATATATATGGGGAAATGTTTTCTTGATAAACAAGTAGAAATTATGGTCAGTGAAATGTGTTTAAAAAGATTATTATCTGGGTATTGAAATATTCATACATTTATGAATACGTGGCCAATATAAAATTTTCAGAAACCAAATATAATTATGTTTCGTTGATATTATGATTAAAATGTTTATAAAACTGAACAAAAATATATGGCACAAAAGTGCCCATATCTCTTGCTCAAGTCATATATTTTTTACAAGTAGGCTTGGATAAAAAGTTATTTTTCACCTTAACGGTTTTGATAATATTTTAGTTTGGTTGAGTCTGAATTTTCCTAACACTGTTTTCAAATATATACTACGGTATTATGCAAAGACTTTTCAAGCAATATGTTTAAATACCTTTAATATTCCATTGAAACAGATATGTCAGGATTGCGAGTTGTTCATTATTTGGACAAACAATTGTACGAAACACAAGTGAAAGCATCAATGCCTTAATTACCATTTACACAATTCTGATTGATAACTATCCAACTATTAAAAAACAATGGGGAATATTATTTTTCAAATGTTTTCTTTTAAATGAGACTCAATAAGTTTTCAAAAATGTAAATTACAATGGAAACTACAATATGTAAGAACATACAATTTTATATATTTGATTATATTTGTTTTGTTATGATTTTACTGCATTTTTTAAAATAAAGTGTATTATTGAAGAATAGAGACGATTATATGGATATGCAACTTCTTTATTCTTTGAAGGCGACGTTTCGACATAGGTTCTAATGTCGTTGTCAAGCAAGTGCTACACAAGTGGGGAAACAGCTGGGTTGTATACATAAATTGTTTTACAAGAGATTGGAGATGAGTTGTTTATACAATATTAAATTGAGTTGATGGACAAAGGTTGAATAGCTAATTGAGTGAAAGCCAGTTATGTGATGTACAGAGACTGCATGAAAGATTAGCGGGGTGATTGGAAGCCAGGTGAATGTTTATAATGAATGTATGATTTTGAAAAAAGAATTCTACAAGATCATCACTATATAGACAGAAATGTTAAGTTAGTTAGAGGTATCCCGGCCGGGTCACCTACCATATCTCTTAAAACTTGATATAGTACGCTTTGACAGTAATTGTTTTATATTTAAATAGTTAAAAATGTCAGAAATAGCTTGTTGTTGAAAAATAAAGAACATGCGTTCAAAAGAAGACTCCCGGTTTCGCGTCACACTGTCATTAGTTGGAGGGGAATGTACTCTTATCAAGAAATAGTCCGAAAGATAATGTATTTATGCGCACTCATATACGAGTACATATTTCAAAATTTACAATCCACATAAATGTGTAAGGCATTGAATATATCTACTGCAATAAATCCATATAATCACAGAATTATTTAATTGCCAATTATATTTTATGAATAAAGAACTACTTTGTCAGCAGGTGCGTGTTTTGCGGATGCTCACAAACGATCTTCCGGTGTTGTTGGTCACTTCCGTAGGCTTACTTCCTTTAAAGGGAATTTGTGGAATTCCATTTAGACAACAACACAACAATTGCATTTTGAGGATTTTTAACAGATCAAGATGACCACAAAGTTGAAAAAAGTTATAGAAGAAAACCGGGATAAGAGAGATCCTGAACTTGACCTGGTTGATCGAGGAATCGTTCAGCTGGGTGTGGATGTGCCAGGACTAAGTGAGTCAGAATATCATCAACTTGTGCTGTGTTGATTATTACAGGCGTGTAGGGTAAAGATGCGCAGAGGTTAAAGATATGCACTCCCACAAAATTCAACGGGATTAATCAATAATAGTAAAATCATATAATACATACACAGTACTTTATGTTGAATGGAACAAAATTATGAAGAAAATGATAACTTACTCAAAACTGATAAAACTTTTGACAAACAACACATCATGAAACAGTTTGTTTTTCACAAAACAAATTCCTTAGTTTCTTAAAACATTAAAACAAATCTAGGATAGAATGCTTTTTACCAGGTGAACATTGATCTTGTTATTTTTGTGCTATCGTTTCAATAGGCTAAAAATCTTGATAATTTTATACTATATCAGTCATAAAACATTATACTTCTAAAATATATTAGATCAATATCATGGGCGTAGCTTCTATTACGCAAAGTACGCATTTGCGTACAACATTTTTGGCCAGATACATGCCTTGATGTCATAAAATATGCAACGTAAATAAAGCTGATCGACGACTGGCATTAACCTTTCCTTACCAGTGACTTTATCCACTAGATTATTAATTCCAGTAATTTCAGACAGTTCTGATAAAGAGGAGACAACTATGTTCTAAGTCTAAATGGTAAAAACTTTGCATCATTACGGAATTATTACACACATCGCTTCGCCAAATATAGCACATATTTCCCTATACAGTCGTATCCTCTTCATTGTAAAGTAATTTAAGAGAATGCCAGTGCCCACTCAAGCACAGACATTTTCGGTTGAGATTTTGTTTCCAGGGACTTTATTAAAATATTACAGAATAATTTGCATTATATATTGAATACGAATCCAGTGTGCGTCTGATTTGTGTAGAAAACGATATGAATTGAACTAAAACGTAATTAATATAGAATATACCTTAAACCATTGATGAATAATCATATGATTTCACAAGGAGCCTCGATGCCATGTTAAAATGAAGGAATTTAGCTCAGCCCAGAAGCAAAGTTTTATTATACCCCCGACCAACGGTTGTTGGTATACAGTATAACCAACAATTCCGTCCGTCCGTCCTTCCGTCCGGAGACATTTTTTGTCCGATCGATTACAGAAAAACTATTCATCTCATCCTTTTCAAATTTGGCACATGTCTTCTTCACCACTAGGAGAGGTGCAGTGCAACACATGTGCATGTAACACGATTTGGTGAACTTTTTTATTTTTTGCGAATTTTTAAATATATTTTTTAACTTGTATTCGGAGCTAGAATGGATGAAGCTACTTCTGTGTTGTCATTTGTTGACTTTATCATTTTCTTTTTCATGTAACTTTCATCAAAAGCTACTTCTGTGTTCATGTTGATTTTACTATTTTATATTTCCACTGGTGATATTTTGGAAAAAGTTAAATTTTCTTTCCTTTCAGCCATAAACTGCTGTATATCTCTCACTGTGCCTACAGGGGTGTGCTTCCATGTACCTGTCACTCGAATGAATCATTACGATGAATTAATTACCAAAATAATGTTGAAATCGGTGGAAATGATAGTAGCGAATTATGTTATCCCTACCTTTCAAGTTATTCTTACTCCTACTTTTCCAAAACCACCTATTTTAAAGGGACACTGCGTCGAGGATAAAAAAAAGAGTCCCATCTTTATCTCACTAAGCTGATCAGAGTGTCTGCTAACGAGTTACGCTTCACTTCACTGTCTACCTGCAGTAGTTGTTATTACCAATTACGTCAATTGTCTGAAATTTGAAGTCTGTGACCTGTTAGCAGACATGTTAATCAGCATAGGTAGATACACAATGATCTGATTTTTATTGTCGACGCGGTGTCCCTTTAAATGAAGAGATTGTCCGACTCTTTTCAGAAACACTTAGCAATAATAGTTCATAGCTTATGCAGACACTTCTCTCTATAAGAAATACAAGATTAACCTAAATTTATTTACAATAGTTAATTCATATCAATTTATTTTCTAATATAGAACATAGAAGAAATATATTTATACACAAATCTACTTATTTGAAGTTTCCAAATTGTCCGTCAGGTGCCTGGAAATCGCATCTATAGGCACTAAAATCCTAAATTTTCCTGGGGGGGCATGCCCCCAGACCCCCCTAGACAGCTCGACCGCTTCCGGTCTCGTACTGCGTACTACTTCTATTTTCCTAGCTACGCCCATGAATTTAGATATATTGTAAAGCTATTATACAAGTTTAAAATAAATAACCTATAAAAAACGAACAATAGGCAATGAAATCGGCAATATTATTTCATGAGACGTTATATATTCAAATATCGATCTTGTTAATTTCGTGCTATTGTTTTAGCCCTTGGATAACAGTTACACTATCCTCTTCAGCGACAGCTCTGCAATATCTGTAGACTATCTTCTTTAACCCTTGGAAACCTTTCGACTATCTTTTAGGGTTAATTAGTCTGGCGTAGTGGTTGGTAGTGAAATGTAGTTGATAATTCCTAGCGCCCAGTAAAGTGGAGTACTCACAATATCTATAACAAATAATTGACAAGATCAGGTTGATATTTTACATACGTTGTGAAAGGTTTGGCCAAGCAGAAGAATATATTGGCGATGAAAAATGAGTCGAAATTAATTTAGTAATTAGTAATTTAATTTTATGAGCTAAATACTAATTAGTAAAAACAATTATCTGGAGCTCTGCATAAGCCTATTACATCATCAGTTAATGACATCACAAGACTTTGACATCCTTGAGAACACTGCTGACAATGCTATGACAAATATTTCATAATTATGATGGTGTTACAATGAGATATATCCAAGATAATATATGATTTTTGTTCTTATTTTTTGTGTAACAGTCACCGTAATACAACAATCAACAGGATATGCACTTTTACTTTACTGTTAATATTTAATTCTTTTTCTTTTCTTTCAGTGCAACTTCAACATCTTACTCGCATAACAGCAAGTCACAATAGAATACAAAGTAAGTACCAGACTTAATTACATTTGCTAACATTGAATATTCAAACAGCACTTTTTACATGTTAACATATTATTACAGATGTCTTTGGTTGAAATGCATAACTAGTTAGAGTAGAACACGAATATAATGAACTCAAAGGGACCAAAGAATTCAGTTCGCTATATCCGCTGTTCACTATTCGCGTTTGGCATATTACATTGGGCTTTTGATGGGACTCATAAATTTGTTTGCTATATCCGTGTTCTAATGTACTATCATTTACAATGCAAAATGTCATAGTTATTAATAATTTGAAATGTCACAAAATCTTAAATATTGAGGAATGTGAAATTGACAATGTTTTTTCTACTTTTGTATTTTGAAAATATCCATACATTACTTTATTTGTATCTCATCAGACATCCCCGCTAACATTGCTGACTTTGTGAATTTGGAAATACTCAACTTGTTCAACAATTGCCTTGAGGTGGGTGAAAATAATTAGGATTTGAGATTGTGAAAAAGCTACATCTTTTTCAGGAAGTAAAAGTCTATAAGTATGGAAAATCCTCTTTAAATATTGACATTTAGCCTTTCATGAGTCTTTAATAATCAATCACTCTTCTTTAAAAACATTTTGTAAGCTTTTATAGGATGGCAATTTACTTGAGTGAAGTGAAGAAAACAAGTTTTACAAATTGAACAATTATTTGATATTGCAATTTATTATCCAGATATTGACCTAAATAATATACAAACTATTTTAAAAGATGGTTAACAACACTTTGCTAAAGTATCTTCTTATAAAGTTTATGTTTTTTTATTTTCAGGAGCTTCCAACTACGCTTTGCACAATGCCAAAGTTGAAAATTCTTAATGTCGGGTGAGCATTTTGTCAATAATATTTGAACATATTGTCTGTTAATGAACAATAACATTCACAGTTGAATTAATTAATCCCCAACCATTCTAAGTGTTCAATTAACTGGGGTCACACCTTGTACACAATGGAAATAACCTGGAATTTACTACTGGTTAAAGATTGGATAAACCAAAATATTACATCCATAGAAGGTTCGGTGTTATCTAACATGAAATTTATAGTATAAATTACTGAAACAAAAATGACAAAATGTTTGTGATTCAGCACATACTTGTTTGACCCTTTATCTGCCATACCATTCCTAAGTGACTGACTTTCAGGAATAACTTAGCCTTTTCATCCCTGATGATGCTGGGCTTGGCCCCAAGTGAGTCCTCAGTAATAAAGTACCCCGTAACAAAGAGAATCATACCATTTACCAGATGCTATGGATAGAAAACTAATGATAATACAATAAAGCATCGATGTATTTGCTATTATTTACCCTTTTGTATGTTGTATTACAGAATGAACAAGCTGAGCAATCTGCCCCGAGGATTCGGTGCCTTCCCAGCACTGGAGGTGTTGGATCTCACATATAACAACCTTAACGAACACAAACTACCTGGCAATTTCTTCTGTCTAGGTGAGGTTTTCAGTGTTGGTGTAGCAATGTTAGATAAACATTAAAACCTCACTTTTGAAAACAATTGTGCATGTAATTTGGATGACCAATTTGTAAAGTCAAAATGTGATGAAATCCGGCATCTGCAAAATTATAATCACAAGAATTAAGGAAGTTATCTACCAGTTTTATACTCAAATATTTTGCATTTTATTGTGATATTATGTATAATCTACAACACTATTTGTCCTAATATCCATATATTTGACTCCAGACACACTCAGGGCCCTGTACTTGGGAGACAATGACTTTGAGATAGTCCCAAGGGAAATCGGTAGACTGAAAAATCTTCAAATTGTAAGTTTGTCAACCAAATACTTCAAATGTATGTGTTAATGTAGAATTTGGTTAGTAAGAAGATAGAGTTAGTCCCAAAATTATAGTATATGTTCGTTGAACTTTATCCAATCACAGAAAATAATTTGTGAATATTTTCATTTGAAAAACTAATAACATAAATAGTTGATATTATCTTATAGGAATGCTTCATTCAACTTTAGTTTAACTTGACCTTTGACCTTTGACTTTGACTTTCTCTCAAGATTCTTTGGAGTCATTTAGAAAGTTGTATGATTTATTGATCCACTATGCTATTCTATCATTGTATTGTGAATCCCAATAGAGTATTCCAATCAAGTGTTGCTATTACGGTACTTGTTGCAGCTTTCCCTAAGACAGAATGACCTGGTGATGCTTCCGAAGGAGATGGGAGATCTGATCCGCTTGAGGGAACTCCACATCCAGGGAAACAGACTCA
Organism: Gibbula magus; assembly: GCA_936450465.1. Classification (NCBI taxonomy): domain Eukaryota; kingdom Metazoa; phylum Mollusca; class Gastropoda; order Trochida; family Trochidae; genus Gibbula; species Gibbula magus. The sequence continues at coordinate 24,563,077 of OW388297.1, forward strand.
CCGTCCTCCCGCCAGAGTTAGGTCAGTAACCATGGTAACAGGAATCAATATCATCCAGGAATATTAGGGATTTTAATCCCTGGAGATGTGTTTGAGTTGACAATTTAAGGCTATTTAAATGATATATTTAGTTTTACAAAATAATTATCGAATGAGGTTTTCAATCTAGCTGTTTCTGAAATAGAACAGTGAGAATCTAGTAACTGTCCTCCAATATTATTAAACAAGAACATCCGGAAATAAATCAGGCTCAGTTGATCTCTGAATCTGGTAGTTCAATAGTTTGTTTTTGTTGATGAGAATATTGCTTTTTCAATGCAAAATGAATTAATATCAATGGATTTATGCCAAAAATATGTCAATAAAGTGCTACCTCAAAGGCTGTTTTGAGGAAGCTCTTATTTTTAGAGGGCTTGAAATTTGGTTTAAGATTCATTTTGTCAGAACATGTTTATATCAGATAGCTTGTATGATAAGGTGTAAGCATTCTTTCATTATAACACTTATTGGATCAGTTTTGAGTGAATTAATACATGGTGTGAGATTTATAAGTGTTGGGATGTGGGAATTAAACGTCCTTGAATTTAAAAAAGCTTTACTTACTAGGGAGGGTCAATTATTATGTTGATTATAGTATCGGTTAGCGAAATAAACAATTATCCAAGGGAAAGCAAGTTCTATACATAGCCAACTTCTTTACTGCATTAAATGCAACGAGAACTTGCAGCATCCAGATGTCATTCAGGATCAGACAAATCAAAGGTCAAGCTTGATTCATTTAAGCGGCGTGTACACTGACCACGGGTGTTCGACTTTGGATCAAGAGGTCTGGGGTTCAAATCCCGCCAGGGTCATGGCAGCTTTGTCTGCAGTAGAGAACTGTTCTACATGCAGTAAGGTTAGGGTGCAATACTACACTGAATTTCAAAGAAGTACCACACATGGTTCGCTAGTTCCAGCCGATGCTTGCAGGTTTCACTGCAATGCATAGCCACATGGCTTTGCAGGCTTTCTCCCTGCCATAATACTAGCAGCCGCGATATAAGTGAAATACTCTTGAAAGCGGCGTTAAACCCCAACTCACCTCACCTTACACCGACCACATGACTGGTGCACATGACCAGGTTTAAGTTGAATTAAAAGTGTCGGCACACTGACAGGAAGATGTCAGGATAATTAAAAATATCTTTAATAAACATGTCATTTAGGCTACATGATACAAGTATTTCTTACAAATTATTTTAACACATGAATTAAAATTTTCATTATCATGTAATGCTTTGTTTTGAATAATTCGTTTTATTTTAAAATATACCAGTTAGCTATCTAATTGTCAAAAGCAATGTCATAAAACAAATAGTTATTAAATGTTGCAAGGATAATGTTTGTCAGCCATTTTACGCCGCCTTCGCAGGCATTTCAAACCAGAGTATTCCAAGCCGGTGCCAAAGTTTCCATAATTCAAGGGAGACAACTTCTACTAGTAATTGAAGCATCATATAATCCCTCCACTTGGTTGAGGATCAATAAATAGTGATGATTGAGGTGTGTTATGTTACAGGTAACCTGGAATTGTTAGGTATGGAGTATTGATAGCTTATGTATATTTTATTACATAATATTACTTAGCGACAATGTGTATGCATATAACAAACATTTTCATAGCAAGAGTCTAACACTTAACCATTGAGCTCGAGGTACAATCCACTAAATCCAGCTAATAGGAACTCTCATCTTAAATGGAGATATAAACATATTATTAAGATTTTATTAATTTATACACTGTATTGTACACTTAACATATATTACACAATGCACAAAAATGAGATTTATCATTTTTTCCCCACAAATATTTTTATCACTTTAACTCTTGCTAGGCCAGATAACTCAACATGCACAAGTTTTACAAGTTAATGTGTTTATTGTCAGATGATTTGTGGCAATGACTGATAAGCACCAACTGCACATGCATCACCTGCTTATTTACACTATGCACAGTCTGTCACCAACCTGCTCCATCATGGTGTTTGTATCCACAAGCCAACTACACTGATTATGTAAGCAGCTTTTGTCTCGTATCAGTATATAAATAACTAGCTAAAAGAATGACTTTGAATCAAGCAATGTTGACAGTGCCTTGATGAGATGACCCACGAGCAATCAAATCATGATTTTCAACTGGTTGACAACATATATGCTATGTATAGCAAAGAGTAACCAACATTCATCATTACAAAGGGAAAACTGCTTACATATTGAGGTGATTGTAGTAGACTTGCTGATACTAATACCCTGATGGAACAAGATGACTGTCACATACACAGTTCACAATCTGAATAGTGCAGTGGTTAGCCTGTTCTGCCTCAGATTAAAAAATTCTGGGGTTCAAATCCTGCCAGGACCTCAGGAGCTTTATTTGCAGTACTAGGTATCTGTTCTACATGTTAGATATACACTCATATGCAATAAGGATGAAACACACTGCAGCCATGTTCAAATATGAAAAATTTGTCATGTGACCAAATTGTAGCCCAAATTCTTCTTCCATTACAAGTTAGATAAAACAAACAGAACACAAATATGTCTAAGGCAATGGTTAACATTAATGAAATATTCAGAAGGAGGTTTATATGAATTTTGTCAACCACATTTAATGTTATTTTTGTAATAACAATACAGTGTGTCTTGTTGTCAACAAGAATCTGAATGTAAACCTCATATGACATTTCAAACTGAGCATTTATTGTGATCCCATATGCATAGGGGAAACATTCACTGTTGTGTGTGCAGATCTCTCTTTTGAGACAAATTTCAGTCAGATAAAAAATATCTTATTTCTGATTTGATAGAAATAAGAGTGAAATTTATTTTTAAAATTTCACCCCTTGAGGTGTTTTAGCAAAACAGGGATATCATTTAAATATAAGAGGTTATGTGGGAAGGTATGACTTGAGTAAACTCTGGGGGGGAGATAAAAGAATACTTCAAGAGAAGTCTGGATCAGTAGGATATAGTTAAGGAGAGAACGACTCAAGTTGTATGTTAAACTAGATAGGCTATATATGTTTATCATCCAAAATTGTGGTGTTGTATCGTTTTGGCAGGAGATTTTGAACAATGTCCTCTCACCGTCAACTACATGACATTACAATGCTTTTACATCATCGAGTAATGACATCACAATGCTATGACATCACCACATTGGAAGTCAAATGACAGAGCTGTGCTCAGAGATGTATTCTACCGGTATTTGCAATGAAATGAAATAAGAATGATTTTGGATGATAAATAGAATCTCACCCTTGTGTCTTCTGATATCAAATATATCAACACACGTTGATAAAAGTTAAAACATCCTTGGCAACCCTTGGATATTTGTAACTTTAATCAACTCGTGTTGATATAGATGATATCAGAAGATACTCTGGTAAGATTCTCTATTCATTCCATGATATTACGATGATTGCAGGTAACTTGGACCTGGTAGGCATGAAGCAGGTGTTCAAGGCAGAGAACAACCCTTGGGTCACTCCCATAGCTGACCAGTTCCAAGTGGGTGTGTCTCACGTCTTTGACTACATCAGATCCGACACCTACAAGTTGTAAGTTCCCAATCCAATTTCATTTGAATTCCACGCATCACAAACATGATTTTCACGCATCACAAACGTGATTTTGATCTATCTGCTAGCCCTATTTATCAAGATATCCATGCTGATGTTTAGTAAAGCTGTGTTATTAAACTCTCACTGGGTAAGTCGCATTCTTAATTTGGTCCTAGGTAACACATTGTAACAGATTGTTGGAGATTAACATCTCATACGGTACTGACTTAGCCAGTGTGCAGGATGTTTTGCTTAAATATTCAAAGGGAGTGTTAATTGGAAACCCTTTGGAACTTTTATTATGTCAGTAGAGTATTTGATGTATATTTTAGGTAAGGTCATTAATTACTTTCTATGAAGATGTCTGTGTACCTGCCACATTTTTTCCCTTAATAATTCTGTCACTAATTCTTATAAATTTACTAAACTTAAAACATGTAATGCAATTATAGATTTGCCTTTGTTAATTTCAGTCATGTACCATTGCAATTTATGCAAATTGTCTAATTTAATTTTTTCATTGTGATTTAAGCTAAAAAATATTACATTTTCACTGACCTGTGAGCCGTGAGGACGTAATTTTGTCCAGATCATGATCCGAAGTATATATGCTTGTTGCATCAAACTTGCTACACATGTTGATTCATTTATGTGAATGTTTGAAACTATATATGAATGTTATTTTGATGGATCTGAAGATTCTTTGACCACAGTAGAGAAAAACAAATAAGCTGTGCTTACTAATTCTCTTGTAAATGATATGTTCCTTCTCTCTCCAGCTTGTACGGGCGCCACATAGCTGCAGGGGCACAGTTCCCTCCCTTGACGACCGACAAATCCAAGAAAATCAGTCGCGTAAAGGCAAAGTGAAAACAGCGTTGTTGTGTCAGCCATAATACAGTCAGCATTTAACGTTATTTACTGCATGCTTCACAGTGAATGTGTACTAGCCCCTATCTGACCATCAGTGTAAGGCCTGTTCATTGGATGTATGAGAATTTGGGGGGAAGTTGTACTTGAAAACTTTCAACCTTGCAAATTCTTGTGGTTGAACTCATACCTATTGATAATAATTGAAGTAAATGTGTTCATTGAAGAATCTCACACGTCAAAAAACAGTATACTGCATTGAATTAACTCTCTAGCTGCTGAATGAATTAGTGCCAAACCATTCTGATGGCTAATTTACAGGCTTCACAAATCATGAACTAGAGGACTTCATACTAGCTACAGAAAGGATATCCAGATGATTCCATGACTCTCAGTCTCTCAGGTAGAGGGTTAAGTTTGTATTGTAAGCAGTGGCAGCTACAGAGGGGTTCAGGAGGTGGTTTGGAAATTATTGCATGTATATTGGACCCCAAGAGTGAACACCACACCGCCCACCTTTCAGTAAGTGAATATTCCCTCCCCCCTTTGAAAATATTTCTGAATCCGCCACTGGTAATTGCAAACAAATATATTATTTGAAAAACCACAAATTTCTTACTTGTCCACTGCAGTACAGCCGATTGTGATCTATGCAGGCTAGTTTCTATTGTAGTATATTTTATGGGTCAACCCTAAGTGACTTAACCCCGTCACTGCCAGAAGCATGTATTAGTTCCAAGTTAGAGTTGAGGAAATAGCCAAAGATTGTTCCATTGTTCATCCCGTCCTTGCTATTTTCTCTCACCCGGCGCCTTCTTTCTATAGTTCAAAGTTCCTGCTAAAGTGCTTTCGTTAAAAAGGCAATAAGGAAGTTTTTTTTATAAAAGCACAATTGGATGCGTCACAATATTGGTTATAGGGAAGATGTGACGAGTTAAGTCCTACATCAGTTGAAATAGTGCTTGCATGCCCCATCCTGCTCCATCTGGGATATATAAATCTGCAAGACTACTCCAAACCCCCTCACAGGTTTGACACAAGGGTTAAGTCCCCGTCCCACAAAGAGACATTAGTTGTGAAACTTGTGGTGTTACCTTAGGTCAAGTGACTTGTTCACCAAGCAGTTCATCTGGGTACCTGGTATGGAGAGATAACCAAAGCGCCTTAACTGGCAGCTAGGTAGTTTACTTCAAGTGAGTTAGAGTAAAAAAGGAACAATGTTGGTCCATACCCAGGGTAATAATGTGTATGTGCTTTGAGCATGACCGTCATGGTGTGGAGGTCAGTACGTTATAAGTATTCTCTATTCATCTAAACATAACCAGCCAATGAAATAACTTAAAATCAAGGAATATTGCCAGTCCCTGGATGATGACCAATGTGCGAACACCGACTTTCAAGTTACAACATTGTATTGGCTGACAATGCACAAGCTATAATTACATATATAAATAGTGTTTCTTGTGTGCATATTTGGAGTAGTCTTAGGATTAAAACACCTTGATGGAGCAGGATGGCGTGTCCAAATAAGTCCAAATATATTGTCAAGTTCAAGTGTTCCTTTGACCCAAGTCTGCTATTGTTTGAAGATGATGCATGAATTTGTTATTCTGAAAATCATTATTTCATCATATTTACCATGTAGATGAAAATAGTGAAGTATTTTATGTTTTGACCATCTTAGTAAGATAGAACATAGTTAAATGAAATAAGTTGTTATGACTTTTTCTATGAATTTGTTAGTACTAATATATGTTGGTTTTATGATGACATGATCTCATTGATATGAAAAATATCATTTCTGACAATATTTTGTTTTCATTGATAAAACAAATACTTACACATTTTGGGGAAATTAATGATAAACAATATAATCAATATAGTTTAGAGAGAAGCATTTATTTGCATTGATGTTTGAAATTAAAATCAAAGGGGCTTATTATCAATCTTATTTCATTCATGACACTTTTTGCAATATTATATGAAATATTATGACATTAATATATTATTTTTCAAGTTCACTTTTCACATACGGTACATACATTTAGAAAGAATTCAAAGTTTAATAATGTTGAAATACCATTTGCATCAAACATTTACAGATCTCTGCTTATGGTCATGTACTGAACTTTTTGCTAGAATTTAAATATCTACAATGGAATATGTTAAACAGAGGGTTCTATCGAGTAATTTGGGGAAATGAATTTCCAATTGGCAGATAAAACCCTCTCTTTAAGAACCACCCAAATACTAAATACTGGGGGTACTTCAAAATTGAAATTGTCTTGTTCTTAACTTTTGTTGATGTTTATTAAAGGTTATTGTTGTACTCATTGCATCAAAGTTTGGTAAAAAGACCATTGTTTCTTTATTGTGTTTGTGATGAAAGAAAAAAATGGTTATAATTTAAGAAAGTAAAAAACACTTGCTTTTCTGTATTAAGTTCCAGTTTGAGGCAAAACAGTAAAATAGGTATTTACTTTCTCGAGAGAAAAAATGCGATGATATTTTATGTTGTTTTTAGTTATAATTGATGTAGAGTTTGATGACACTTTATGGACACAGGTCCTTGTGTTTTTGTTAAAATTCATTTCATTCATTTTGACTTGCCCCCTGACTCTATGATAACTTATATCACTGAAAAGGGACAATGTCAATATATTGTATTTTATTAAAAAAATGCTTGTTTTAGCAAAAACACATAGGGTCTGTGGTTTTTGAGTGTCTTAATGCAAGCAGGGTGCTATATCATTGTATTTAACCAATTTATTCTTTTGTTATATGAATATTTATACACTTTTTAATATTGCCTTGTATTGCAGATATTGTGTAGAATAAATATGTACATAATCTTCGAAGTATTTGTTTCTTTATCAAGTATGCTTGATATTTAAGAAATATATTTTCTCATATTTCATAAAAATGGTTGATCTTGTGACAGCATTTGAGAAAGACACCTTTGACAATGGGCCATTTTTAGGGCTTTGAGTCATTTTCTAGATTTTAAATGGGCCATTCTCCTTTGTAGCAATAGTACAATTAAACCGCACTTCAGGTATGACCAAACTTTCATATCATGTGTTGCAAGTTGTTATAATTTTTGACACAGCGTGTCACACTGATACTTGACCTTGGGTTAGTGTGCCAGATTATTCAAAACAAAATTCTGTTCTTGTAAGTTGTTATCATTATTTAGGTAGGCTGTACATAAACACAGCGCTGATGACGAGTCCAGAACCAACAAGGACTTGTGGGTCAATGTCAGTATGGAAGAGAACTGCTGAAAGAACAATAGATATTAAAATTGCAATTGCCATTGCAAAAGTCTTGAGAATATTGTCAGTGTACTTCACAACACAAGCTACAACAAGTCCTCCTGTAGCTTGTAATATAATGAGAATCCACACTGTGATGTCATATCCATGAAAGAAACCCCGTGACATGACCTCTTCATAGTCTTTGACCAGCATTGTAGCTAATGCGAATATGGCTCCTGGTATGCCCAGTTGAATGTTCCTCACCCACACAGACTTACTACTGCTCTTCAGTATCTTCTCAAAGTAGACACTAGCAAACCCTGAGAGGCAACATGCCGTTAGAACAGCACACACTGCTAGAAGTATTTGGCGGTCTCCTTTAAAGGTAAGAAACGAATTATCTCCCTTAGTTTGAACAACAGCAACTCCGCAGAACAAGATGAGGAGAGACAACCATTGGCTGTGATGAAGAGTCTTCCGTAGAAGAATGACTGAGAACACTGCAGTGGTCCCAATCTTCAGCTGATACGTCACCTAGTCAAACAAGAGTATATTATGATAAGCATGCAGCAATTTCATTACGTTAGGAGAATTTATTTGAGGAAAAACATATGAAGGCTTCCTCTGATCAAGTCGTGTGGTGGTATTGGGAAGCATATCACATCAACTCTGAGTATATATAAACTTTGTAGTCAAATCAAACCATCATAGAAACCATATCATCTTTTTGCTTGCTTCTTTATATAAACGCGCCCTAAAATTAAACAACCACTTTGACATTATTAAAATTTAAAAAAAATTCTGCCTCTTCAAACAAGTCATCAGTCTATGTAGTCATTCTCATCCCACAGAAGACTCCACGCAGTTCTTCCATCCATTCTCTTCCAACAGAGGTAGGATGGAATATCTCGGTCGTGTTATCTCTTTGGGAAGAGATTGACACAGGTTAGTAAAATCGAGAAAGCAAACATCAAGGGCGTTTTCATAGTAAACAATGAGGCAAAGTGCATAATTATTACGTTACCAGTGACTTGAAAATGTCAAGAGAAAACTGACAAATAAACTCACCTGGAAAATGACGGAATTAAGATGTGACAAGGCAAAGATTACGAGATGGTTCTGGATGCAGTATACACATGCAGGGAGTGTTGTTTTGCCCCAGCCTTTGAGATCTCCCACTGTATTAGAGTAAAGCGCATTCAGAAACTCGTAAGGGTTCTGCAGAAACGTTATGGAGAGACATACGAAGACTTTACCGACTTCTGACATGACCACGGCACTTGAAGCTAGAAACATGTCCCCATGGCGTGTTCGGGCGTAGTGAGTTAACACGACCACTGATGCGTTCAAGAAGGAGAGGAGTGTCAGGATAGACACCTTCAGGACAAGCTCTCTTTTACCTGAGAAGGAACAGACGATTTAGTTTTATTTGTGTTTGAGAAGGAAACCGGCAAATTAGATTAATTTGCGTTTTATATTGACTAACATTCTAAATCCTGCAAAAAGATAATAGAAGGCTGTGTTGTCTGAACGCACTATACCCAAACCAGTCTCATTTAAACCAGGTCGAATGTAACAGTCCTACCTATCGATCTGAGTACTATCCCGCAGAGGTCATGTCAGGTGTACTTCATTGTGACCTTTCACCTTCAACAAATTAGTCCGAGATCTTCCTAGACATGGCACTGAAAGTAGTGTGTTCTCAAGTCGGTGCGATCGTGTTCTAGTCTCGTCGCAGATTGGTAGGAGTAAAAGGTCACCTGACATGAAACAACGACGTTTATTAACGCTCGTTTTCGAGATAACAAAGTTGTATTTCGTGTCCGATTGCTTGTTGTAGATATGAACGCGAGATTAATATTTGAAAGAGCTTTATTCTGGATTCTAAATTGAAGTGATTTAAACTTGTCCAGAAATTCAAATGTTATAAGAAACCAGGTAATCAAATATTTTGCTGCTGGGAATGTAATGCGAATTGATTGAAATGAATATGATGTACTTCAATGTTATATGTACTAAAGTACAGAGTAAAAGGTCACCTGACATGAAACATAGCGAGGAAAGAGTGTTACGTCCGATCTGACTTAAATGTGATTACAACTGAATTGCATATATAGTTCCAACTTACCAGTGCAAGGCATAACTCTTGCCAGTCTCCATCACTTGCTGATTTAGGCCTTGCAGTATTTCCTTAAGAAATCTGTGCTTAGAAATCCAGACCCACTATACATTTCTGGTGCAGCGATTCACTATCTAGGCACAACAAAGCGAGGGAAATACCGCAAGACTTAAATAAGCCAGTAATGCGGACTGGCAAGAATTATGCCTTGCGTTTGGAAGCTGATATAGTTCTATCAGCTTTCTTCATTAACGCTTGGGTCAGTTTTAAGAATTTTAATTATTCAATAAATAATATCCCCTGTCGAGAGTGAAGATTGATATGGTCACCTGATATTTAAATACTTGAATCACTGTGTAGGCTAACGATTGAGTAGGCTATTGTCTATTTTGCGCTTTATTTGTTAAGATCCCTTACTACTTGTTTTCTTGTAGTCTATAATTACGAAATCGTGGGTAATATTGAAAAGCCTTGTGTTTGTACTACCGAATTATGATGCAGGATACTCACTGATTTGTAGACTATAAAGGAATGGAGCAAGTTAGAAACATGTGCTTCTGATTGATACAAGCGACTTTAGGCTGTCAAGGGATGGAACGAAATTTCAACCAACGACGTTTATTAACTCTCGTTTTCGAGATAACAAAGTTGTATTTCGTATCCGATTGCTTGTTGTAGATACGAACGCGAGATTAATATTTGTAAGACCTTAATTTGAAATCGAAATTGAAGTGATTTAAACTTGTTAAGAAAATCAAATGTAATAAGAAGCCATGTAATCAAATATTTTGCTGCTGGGAATGTAATGCGAATTGATTGAAATGAATATGATGTACTTTAATGTTATATATACTAAAATAATGCCAAGTTCGTTTTGGATTTTCATATCATGTGCTTTATGTCACGACTTTGCGAAGAAGCATCTCGTTCGACAATAACATACTCGAAGCTCAATATTGAGATTTAGACCATAAACTGGCGTCTCGGAATTGTTGGCTTGTTGCAATAATAAGAGGGATGAGTAATGTAGATCATGCATTAATGTTTACCTCCCCAAAATGACACGACCACTTTAAGACCCTTTCACAACTTAAACTTTGAATACATGAATATGTTTATCATGAAATAATCTCTCTATACCTAAACATGTTCTATCGATTAGTTAAACTGTGAAGCCGTCGGTTTTAAACCGGGTTTGGGGTCGAAAATCTTTAATCAGGATATAATACATAATTTATTATACAGATTTCTTGAAATAATATGTCTGTTACTCGCTACAGATTTCTTGACATAAGGTTTGCCATTTGAATTTTAAAAAATATGAAATATGGAAATAAAGTTAATATAAGATGTTGTCGACATATTGTACTCAATGTGTGTAACATATATACGACGTGTGTACAAAGTTGCTTTTAATAATGCCAGTTACAATATAGTTCATGCATATGCAGTCATGTGTATTATGCAGTAACGCGCCTTCTCAGGAATATTGTTATTTTAATGCATATGTGACAAAGATATACATCTATATATGAGTATGTATGTAATTCATTGTATCCCTATTTACTTGAGTGAAATCATCGACTGATTATGACTATCTATATTTTTCATATTTCATATTGATTGATTGTGATTACTATATAAAGTGTAACTTTGCTATGTATATTATCATTGAATGTGAACTTATGTTGTTGTTTTAATGTTTCTGGCATTTTACTTTGCATCATGAATAAACCAATGAAACGCTTCACAACCCAGCGGCTTTATGGTTTATTGTGAAAGACGATGCTACATATACAGTATAAACAAATAATAAACGTTAAATTAAGTAACAAACTATGAAAGTATCTGATTTATTTTCATTTTCTTTTCACTTGCCTGCATTTGACCATTACAGGTCTATTATAGTTTCAGTTCAATAAGTTATAAATTACGTCTTTTGATAAAATAAATGTAAAAAAGTGTTTAATTGTTCTCCTCGTGACTTCAGTAAAACGTAAGTTAGTTCTTCCCAGCCACGGTCCGAAAAACAATTGGCTTGAATAACCACTGTTATACATGCAAGTCTGGACTTACAAATTTGACTCTTAAAAGAAAAAAAGATATTGCACGTCAAAATTCCCTTAATCTACCTACCCCTCTGGTTGTTTTCGCTTGATGTTTGAACGTCTTGCTGAACAAGGTATGTCATTTCGGTTTCATCAGAAGTCTCAATGAAGGAAGGAAGGAAGCCCGCCTGGCATGGCTGATTGATAGACACCTCTACTCTATCTCAAGATAGTGAGGATAGATATTAACAGTTGTATTACACACGATGCCAGAGATAACACAGATCAACATAGATGTAAGGTGTTTCCCTTATTCTCAAACCACGTGATTGTAGCAAGCTGTTCAATGTATCCACTGGTTAACAGGGATGTACAAGCTCAAATATGTTCAATCTCGTACTTGGTAATATGGTAAGTCGCTTTCGTATGTTTCTTGCAACACAGGGAAATTTCTTTTCCTAATCATAGGTAACTTTTCAAATAATACGCTAAACCAACATAACGTAAGTACAAGTTGTAAGCAAGTTTCTCTAGTTACTGCGCGTAATATTTTGATGACTTTAGATTTGACAATTTGACGAAGATAGCGCAAATTGATTCAAACATGAAAACGGTGAGCAGTGAAGCCATTCGTCGGTACTGTTAGTAGTGAAAGCGACATAACAATATATTGTTGGTCAGTCTAATGATACATTACTTGTTACTTTAAGAACCAAGCAATTAAAAAACAGTGTTTGGGCTGTGTATCAACCCCCCAAACGTCTTTTAAGCCAGTGTATGTACCGGCAATGTATGAAAAAAGGGCCATCCGACAACTCTTTGCTTGGGGCTGGTGATTTTTTAAGAAGTCATTTTAACTTTTACGAATTAAATCTGCAACATTACGCTTTCGGACTGGTTACCATTAAGCTTTATACTAGCTTAGTTGTCCGATATATAGATATAATCTACAATTTCTAAATTTCTAAATTGATAATAGTTTTCATATTCCATTGATATTCCATTCCATTCCATTCCGAAATGTTGTATTTCAGTCAGGTTAAATGTTACCAAACCTACATGCAGGTCATGTCATTGGAAGAGGTAACAGCAATGTTCATGATTCAAACATTTCCATTTCAGATGAAGTTCCTCCAAGACATCAGGATTGTTGAACGAGGCAGACTGATCGGGACTGTTTCCTTATTTCTTCTTTTTATGTTCGGTGTTGCATTAATCTATACAACCCAACCTAACATCAATGATGAGATTCCTTGTCAAACTTTAAACTCGAATATCAATCATTTTCAAATTGTTCCAAATGAAGACGTAAACGATTATGGCGAGGCACCACTACCGCATGTGAATTCCAAGACGGTGCACTATTTCTGGTGCGACGAGAAGATGTTTGCGTTCCACAACTACCTGAGTGTGCTGAGCGTGATAAAGATAGTGAAACCGATGAAGATAGTGTTCCACTACGCGAACTATCCGGTACTGGACTATTTGGAGTACAACTCCTGGTTCAGGGACCTGCTATCTACTGTCCCCAACATCGTGCTCAACGACCTTGGGAAGAACCACTCCTGCAAACATGGCCGCTTCGAGAAAATGAAGGCAGTCACTGATCATCTTAATCAACATGGCGGTCTATATGTCGGAGAGAACACTATCTTTAGTCGCTATCCGCCCCAAGCAAGACAAAAGGCTGTGTTCTACTCTTTCCTCAAACCTAATATCAATGAGATCTATGAAAGGAATCCTCGTCTCGAGAAGGATCTGGATGGTTTCATTGGTCTTGCGCCCGGGAGTAATTGGACCATGACCGAGCTGGATGATACCAGCACCGACAAGGACATGGCAGCATGTACGATGTACGACTTCGAGACCAATGTTGGTCGGTGTGTAGCCCTTTCTGTAAATCTTCCCGTCAAACCAAAGGATATATGGTACATTGACCTGAACTTTGGGAAACTCAGTCGCCTCTTGTATTACAACCAGACCGACGTCATCCGACTGAAACGCGATTCCAGGACGTTGGCTCCGAGGATATCGCACTATATCTGGTTTGGACAACGCACACTGAGTTATGCTAACTATCTCAGTGTCCTCAGCTCTCTCTATGTCGCTAATCTAACACATGTCTATTTCCATGGTAACGTTGAACCGGAAGGAGAACTCTGGGAAAAGTTGAAGAAGGAGGAACACGTGACACACATTCACATGGAACTCCCGGAATACGTTTTCGGTAACGTCGTCAACAACAGAGCCCATGCTAACGATGTAGTCAAATTGTACATTCTGGACAAATATGGCGGCGTCAATCAAGACCCAGATGTCTTCTGGACGAAACCGATTCCAAATAGTCACTTTACCTATGATTCTGTCATGGGATTTGAATGGGTGAAAGCGCAGTGTTGGCCGGAAACATTCAATATCGGAGTCTTCATAGCCAAGAAGCATTCCAAGTTTGTGCAAGAGTTTCTCCTGACGATGAAGGACTACAGAGACAAGCACTGGATATACAACTCCGGTTGTCTCCCCTACAGGGTCTACGAGCGCTTTCCTGACGTGTTGTATGCAGACAGACAGCTTCAGGTCCTGTGTTACAAACACAAATGCCACCCACCCTGGTTCAAAGACTACAATGAGTACTACATGAACGACGAGGCTAGGCACTTCTCCATTGAGTGGAACGTAGAAACACTGTCTGTGCATCTTACCTTTCCAAAACCGTACCCTGAATTCGAGAGTAAAGATGTCCTCTTGAAAGCAAATGGGATGTATGCCGACATAGGACGCAACATTCTTACCATGGCTGGGAAGATATGAGATACATTCCCTCATAAAAGAACTGAGAATTCAACTCCACTGGTTAATTTCCTTACAAGTCATACCTCGAGCCAATCTCCATCACTGGCTAATGTAATTCTTGCTGCATTTCTGCAATGTGCGGTGTTAGCGTAGCACCATGCTACACCTGAATTTCACAATGCGCGCTACTTGGCTAGCACAGAACAAGTAACGAAATGCACCAATGCTTAGATTACCATGTGATGGAGACTGGGGTGAGTTATGTGTGGCTGGGGAAGTGGCTTGTATGCGTGATGATATTGAGACTTCAGATAAGTTCATTGCACAAAACAATGCTGATGAAGAGAAGGGCCGTTCTCGTGCAACGCCTTGTTGGTACACCGGCATTCAGTCTGTAGTATCTAACTGAAGTTACATGGATTCAGTTGATGAGTTGATACAATTGGCACGTAATTTTGATGCAACTAATGTTGGCTGCTACTTGGTCTCTACGACAAATCGTACGGTCAGAACATGCCTTACATTTGGAAAATAATGAAAATGACAAAAAATGTTTTAAGACTATAGAATTTATACTATACTATTTATTCTGTTCAATATTGAAAAAAAACCGTGTTGATTGTTATAATACTAGAAAACAGTTGACAAGTGACAAGTGACAAATAATTTACATATTAGTTAGTTAATTAAATGTACTAATAACGTGACTCTTTTTTGTAATTGATGTTTAAATGTGAATCATACTTTGTAATAAATGTTAAATTACTAATCACGGTGATGTCTTTTTATTCAAGTTACCATCCAGTGTAAAGTGTCATGTCGATATGTTCAGTTTAATAATTTACACTGCTCTCACTCTATCTCATTCACAGCACCGAGCAGACATGTATGTTTAGAGTGCTTGCAGATTAAAGGGAGTTTCCCATATGTTAAGGGTACATTTTGGACCAAACATATTTGACAGGTTGGAGGGAGCGTCGAATAAGAAAGATGCAGTATAATTGGAATGCGCTGTAGTTTGTTAAACTTTAAAATTAATTAACAGATCGCGCAGTGAATTATTCATAAGAATGACCTCAGTGTATATTATATATCGGGTTACACTGAGCGTAAAATCGAGAACAAGATTTGAGAAATTAGACTGGCGAACGCCTTGACAAAATCAGTCGAAAGACGACGAAAACTGCCAACTCCTGCAGTCTACCATTCTCTTCCCACAGAGCTAGGTTACTCCCTCAGATATCCGATCCTAACATGTTGGTATTTGTCTCTGATTTGGTCTTCATTATTTATAGGCATGTTTAAGATCAATAGTTTTCACAAAATCAAATGGCATATTTCGAGGAAAACACTTTAAACGAGAAAACGTTTCTCTTACGTTTATTCTATCATTATGACGTGTCATTGGTAAATGTCAATTTACAACGGCGTCGCTGACTGCACAACTAGATTCAATTGCAACCAATCAGGTCACTCCCTTTCTGCCCCCCGATTTCAAGCGTAAAACAACAGAGGGTAGGATCGGAAATTTGAAGGGAGTAACCTCTTTGGATAGAGAATGACAGTGTACATTTGAGCTTCATCTTGTGGAATTCAACCGGCAGTCTCGTGGAGGTTCATGTGATATCTCCACGTCAACATGTCCTTGCTACAATTCGTACAATTAAAACTTGCTTTTAAGAATACTACATCGTATTTCCTAAAATATTGCAGAATTTAATGTGACAGTCAATCAAGCAAGTATTAGCTAGAAACGATGCTTTGTTTACATAATAATGAACTTAGGTTTTGTCTTAAAAAAGCAAACATCAATATTTTTCATGTATTGTATATCAACGAAGCTACACTACTGGTTTAATAATTCAATATTATTCATTGACACATTACAACTATTAGAACACTTAAATCTGATGAAAACAATTTCATGAAACAAGGAAGTGAGAAACTGGAACAGACGTAAATAAACACAGAATATTAGTGATGATACCATGCATGTATCCTTCAAAATGGTAACATGTCCCGCTCAACCGATAATTATCTTAAAGCAGCAAGGGTTGCACTTAATGATAAATAGAGAAAACTGAACATAGAAGTGGAAAGATGGGATATCATCTTATTTCATGTAACTGACTGATTTTTTATATTTGTGGTAGGTAGGTTCCCACCATAGTCATTTGATAAGGATTTATAAGGTCTAACCATGACGATGGTTTTTTTTGGCCAAGGAGCGAACCGATGCACTCCTTGGAATTGAAATGGACTTTGTAGACATACACTAATAGTAGCTAATTAGTCACACCTTATATATATATATATATATATATATATATATATATATATATATATATATATATATACACACACACACAGATTTTATACTTATTTAGAATTATGGTAAAAATAAAGAAGCCACCGGTGAAGTTATTGTTTTATCGACTATATAAGGACTCTTAAGCGGCTTGTGAAAGCAAGGTTTGAAACACAGTATTTTAGGCCAACAGTAACGTCACTCTAGTAGCGTTATTCATTTGGGTTCTTCTTTTACAGGACAAACCTCCAAAGTCACTGAAGTTCAATGATGAAAGCCCTGGGATGTTCTTTTGAAAAGATTTTGAATTTGAATGGAGGTTAAACACGTTTTGATGATTTCTTCTTCGTTATGAATATCATCATAAAATATCACAAATTTGAAGACTCACAATACTAAGTGTGTACGTCTGGTTTCGATCTCTGATAGTATATGGAAGGAAGTTTACTATTCTGTTTATTAATATTCCACACATATGAAGCGTAGTTGTCGTCATTGTGTTGAAATTTAAGATTTACGAGAGTCGAGAGGGTGGTGCTAACATCGTGCTCAACTGAGGTGGTGAGGTGAGTTAGGTTTAAAACCGCTTTCAAGAGTATTTCACTTATATCGCGGCTACTAGTATTACGACAGGGAGAAAGCCCGCAACGCCACGTGGCTGTGCATTACGGTGAAACCTGCGAGCATCGGCTGGAACTAGCGAACCATGGGTGTCACTGCGCTAAAATTCAGTGTAGCATTGCATCCGAATCTTAATGCGTGTAGAACAGTTCTCTACTGCAGACAAAGTTTTCGTGCCCTGGCGGGATTCGAACCCCGGACCTCTTGATCCGAAGCCGAATCGTCACAAAAGAACACTATTGCGACGTCATACCTGCAGCGGTATTAGACAAGTTTAATATTGCTGTATAAATATTACACTGCAGCACATCTTCCACGGGCGGGTTATTAATGAAATAATTAGTTTTAAGTATGAATCTCTGAATCTTGCTAAATCTGCAGTCTCACATCTAAGCTAGGAAGGATCATGATAAGAGTGCGTTCTGTTTGTCAGCTCACGTGCATGCTCACAGTAAACACAATCGAATCTCTGATAATACCAAGTACAAATATTTTATTTGGGGGTAAGGGGTAAGAAAACACAAGCAAAACACGTTAATTTTTTTATTCTTTCTATTCCCTTAAGTCGTTCAATTTGTAAAATGTGCCACATATGGTCGATTCGTGTGTCCGGCATTATGAAATGCACTGACTGATCGAGAATTAATAAGGTGTTGTGACGTCACTTGAGAGCTTTTTCTGTGTTCATGCAAAACCTCCATCGACGCTTGTTCATTAACTGGAGGGTGTGTCTTGATTCTAACACGCCATTGTGGACCGTCTGACAGTTGTCCAATCAGCGACAAGACTTGAGAAAATATAAATTATTGTAAAGCTGTAACGTTGCAAGTCAAACCGACGTTATCACAGCCATAATGACATTAGCCATGCATCAAAGTTCAGCGGTCAGTACCTGTCTATTGATCAGTCGAAAAACTTCGACTCTACCAGTTCAGGCTCTTCTTGTGTACGTGTGCATAATGACACGCCGATCTATGGTGGTCGCAGTCAATGACGTCACTCAGAGATAGCGTTGGCGGCGGTCTAACGCAAGCAGATATCAGCCTTCATGGGCCAAAAAAGACCATTGTTTTTTGTGTATTGGGATTGTCAAATGTCTCCCCAACTCGGCTGTAATGTGACAACACATTGACATTAGAAATGCAGGAACAAGGGCGATTCGTATAGCTTTGGTATCCATTGACCAGCTTTTGCCAAATTTCAGAAGTTATTCACGTTTTTCTGGTGTTACTTTTGACGGGCTTTAGGTGTTTTTTTCACGGATGGGATGTCAAACATTAATAATGTGTAGCAATTTTACATTTGTGTCACGTGACTTTACATCAGTATGAAGATCACGTGGTTATCAATATTTTCCAATTTTCCCCAAAATGTGTTAATCTGGTTTAAGTTCAACTTAAAAAAAAAAAGAGTTAAAGTATAGGCCCTGTGTATCGATTACCTCCCAAAACTTCTACATGCCAATACTTCTACAAGCTAAAACTTACTTACTTGAGGTAATGACCATGTGCAGTGGACCCTTAACTGTGTTGTTTTAGTCTGTTGAAGTTTTGGCATGTAGAGTTTTGGGAGGTTACCCCGTGTATCCGATGCATACTGTCAACATCAATAATATCCATTTTCAATTTCATTTTAAAAAGTGTATACTTTCTTTTGCCTGTCAGTTTAGTTGAGAAATATATTTCTTACACAAATTACATTATATCACTCAAACTTAGAAGAAAAATAATAATGCTGTTTTTTCTTGGATCTGAAATCTATAAATATATTAAATGAGGCATTTTAACTGGTTTTAAAAAATAATGTCATTAAATGTAATTTGTAACTTTTTCACGATAATGGCTTTTACTTAAACTCGAAATAACATCTGTTTCTAAACCAATGTGCCTTTCCATGACTTTTTTTGCCCCCTAATGATTTAAAATCTACTTTTTAAAAAAGGATTGGTACGCAAATATGTACTGCTGTATATGTAATTATCTCCAAGCTGCACCTGCCATTGAAAGGTTTTTTAAAGGAAATGACGACCACACGGATTGCAAAACATACCAAAATAAGACAATGTAACATAAAAAGCATAAGTGTAAAAAACCCACTAAAGTGTGAAAAAGTAGTAGAACGAGTGTGACTTCTTTCCATTTTTTAAATCATCAACTAGTTCAAATGAGATATGATAGTCACCACCTACTGTTCACACGAAGATAGAGAAACATTATATTCTTCAATAGAGATTGACACTAGTGACGTCAATCCCCTTTCAGTACTTAAAACGCAACAAACCTGAAGTACATTCATGGGTAGATCACTTCTTGTTCTGTTGTACCTGCATATCTGCCACTTTCAATAAATGGTTCATGAAATGAACAACGAAAACGAGATAAGGCAATATGAAATTTAGTTTTAATACGGAGGTAGGAGAACATTATGTCTACTGAGGAGGTTACTTAAATAAAGATGATTAAGTCGTCCTTGGAGACAGTACAAAGCATGGATACTCTCCAGAGAAAGCCTGCTTACAATGTAAGAACAGGAAGATTTTCTGGATTACAACTTCTTTAATGTGAAAATCACTTTAAAGAACCCGTTATCCAGCAAATATTCATGTTCTTATGTATACCACTTCTAAATACCCTTCAAAGATTTGCGTACACTGTGCCATTTATTCTCTACAGGTATATATGCAAATATTAATGCAAAGCAATATCACCTCGAATTTCGTTTCCACAATAAAATAAGATATGTTATATGGAGATGCAGTTTGAAAAGAATTATTAGAACTATATGTTTAATTCAACTGAATTGTTTTAATATCTTGAAGTAGGCCCATAGAGAGTAGCCACTCGAATTTCGCTCACTTGTGTCTAAATTTCTTTACGCTTTAAATATTACCATCCCATTAAATCCAAATGCTTATATCTCGTTCCAGAATCTTTTAATATATCAAAATTATCAATAAGTTACGTTGGATCTTCGAAATCAAAGTGTTCAAATGAAACAGGTTGCAATCGCCGTATATGTTCAACGCAATCTGATGGCGTGAATCAACATTGCATCAGCTGGTTCATTAAAATAACATGAGTCGCCAGATTAATTTATATCTGATGATCATCGCTGAAGATATGGACAAATTAGGCAAGACCTAAGCCTTAATCTGTTGAATATATCCTACGTAGTGTTAACAGGCAATGGGTAATTCTGGAGATGGGGCGCATAGAAAGCTGACATTTCCACAGACACCCATGTATTGAACAGAGACGGGGAGGAAGCATATCCCTGTCGAAGCCCTCATGATGCATGGCAAGGAACTCGTCTAGGTCTTTCGCATTCCAAGAACTCAAGATAACATGATTGTTCTCATATAGTTTGCACAGTAAGTACGTTTAATATATTTTAAATGATATTGTGTATATCAATTCATGAAGGTATTTGAATATAATTTATAATATGTAACATATAATATAAATATGATGCAATTGCATATGCCAACTATAAGTTATGTATTCCTGATTGCATTTTATAACTATTGGATATCAGAAACCGTGATGTTTTCGGTTACTTAGAAAGAAGTGGATTTACCTAAAACAGATTAAATGATTCTATACTAATTTAGATTTTCTGTTCGATTAGATATGACTGTGGTCTCGACTAAGACAGAATTCAACATTAATGTGTTGTTTATATATGATCAGACATGTAATTTATATATTGAATCACGATATTAATATTCATATGGTAGTTTGTTTAGATTTATTTTGAAAATTATGTATGTTTATGGATAGCGTTTTTATATCTTCATAGTGTTTATTTTATTAACCCCCAGGTAAGATATATGCCTAGGCCATATCTAAGCCATATCTAAGTCTGAAATAAGAAATACCGGTACATGTCATTTTGAAATCGCACAAATGTAACATTGTTATATTTCATAGTGCGGTCCCAAATATAACAATGATATAAACGCTTGTTAAGTTGTGTGATCAAAGGTATACTAACTTGATGCATATCGGTTCAATGTACCTCTACATATTACAAAGAGGGTGGTAATGAAGAGATTGTGGTTTGGGCTTGTTATGACATTTCAAAGAAATCCAAAGATATAAATATATAAAAAAAAGAGGGTAGAGAGCAATATGTTCATGCAGGTTGTGAGAAAAGGCAGATTATCCACCAGTTTCATCTTTCTGAAGAAGTTCCTGTAAGTGTGAGTGAGTTTGTTTAATGCCGCTTGGGCAATATCACAGCCATTTGCGACGACCTGTAAGTGTAACATTATAAAGTGAAATGGTATAAAAGTTTCACAATATAATTCATATCTTTCGGTACTTCCATGTTTTTAATATAAAAAAGATTCCCCATATAGTAAAAGTTTCAAGAATAAACATATAATTGCGTTTAACTTAAATGTTCCGTTTGAAAACGTCATTTGTGACATTCAAAACAGATATTTTGCCACATGTAGTTATAAAATTAGCTGCATTAAAATTATATTGAAGGTCACGAATAATTCTCCAGTCTTAAACTCTTCACGTATAACCCATTTTCTCCCCACATATCTTAATCAATTTCTTTCATAGAAGTGATCTCTGTATGGAGAGAACGCGTATATATTTGCTAATACATACTTTGAACACCCATTGCTGGTATTGCAAAGCGTTGTTTTCATCTGTCGAAGTGTAATTTATTCTTATAATGATCAATGAACCAAATGAATATTTAAAAGTTTGTTATTCAACTTGCAGATCAATCCCCCAGAATGAAAGGAGAGAGTAGTGTACTGCTTGGACTGGTCACTCTCCTGACTGTAGTACTGCTCTGTGTGCTGGTCAGTCTGAGGGGGAGGTGGGAGGATCAACCCCCCTGTATCACGACCCAACTACCCCCCTTACAGCAGGATAAACAACACTTTATTCATTACCTGCAAAATAAACTATTGAGTAACATTGATTCAATCTCTGAATCCACCTCCAAGGAAGTTTATCCCGGATCAGAAGTGATATCTCGCGAGATTCCGAGAGAAAATACGTCATGTCATACCGTTACGTACTTCTGGTGCAAAAACGAACTGTTCACTTACGAAAACTACCTGAGTGTTCTGAGTGTTGTGAAGCAGCTGAAACCTATGAAGATAAAGTTCCACTACACCTCCTACCCCCGTACTGACGACCATGATTACTTCTCGTGGTTCAAGGACATTCTGACAATTCCGTATTTGGTAATGGAGAAGTTACCAGAAAACCATAGGTGCCAGTATAGTGGAGTCGAGAAACTCGAAACAGTTGTGGATTATTTGAAGACACACGGCGGCCTGTATGTCGGCGAGGAGACAATCTTAGCCAAAATACCGGGGAACATCTTGCAACAAGAGCAGATAACTCTGTTACCGGACCTGAACCGTCTACATAACTTGATTTCAAACTCTTCTCACACACGCATGTTTCAGAAATACCTCAACGGAGTTATTGGTTTGCAACGTAACCGCACCCTCCAGCTTGAAAGGAGTGGTGGTATGGATTGCTGTCTTGTGGAAGGTTTGACCGAGATCCCCGACACATGCATGTGCGTTATTTTTGTGCTCGAGCACGTGTTGTATCCTAAATACTTCTGGGATCTGGACAACAACCTCGGTATGCTCTTGAGGTACATAGCGTATGGCACGAGAGAAATTCTGAAACCAGTTCAAGACTTTACCACTCTGGCACCGCGATTCTCTCACTACATTTGGTTCGGGAAACGAGAATTTGACTTTTCTCACTACTTGAGTGTTCTCAGCGCAATACACGTGGCAGGCATGAAACGTGTATTTTTCCACGGAACAATCGAGCCTTTCGGGGAATACTGGGAGCGAGTCACCTCCGAGGAGGACGTTTCATTCATCCAAATCGACCTGCCCGAGACCGTCTTCAGCAGTGAGGTGCGGGACCCGTCCCACGCAAACGATGTAGTCAAGATGTACATCCTTCACCAATATGGCGGCGTACATCAGGACCCGGATGTTTATTGGCTGAACTACATCAGCGATGACGAACTAGCTTATGATTCGACGATGGGATTTGAATGGGTGCGAGCTGGTTACTGGCCGGAACACTTCAACATTGGTGTGTTCATTGCTAAGAAACACTCAAAATTTATCAAAGAATTTGCAAAAACGTTAAAGGATTATCAAGATCATCGATGGATCTACAACTCTGCCCTGATGACGTATCGCACCTACGAGCGGATGCCTGCAGTTCTTTTCGCAGATCGTCATCTTCAGGTGTTGTGCTTCCTCCATCGTTGTCATCCTCCCTGGACACGTGACTACAACACCTACAACCTCTATGACGAAACACCAGAGGCGCCGTTTGATTGGAAGAATGAAGCATTGACTATTCACAACACCATCCCCAAACCTTATAAAGAGCTTAGCAGTCTGGAACAACTCCTCAACAGTACTGGGATGTTCGTCGATGTGGGAAGGTTTATTCTGAAAACATCCGGTAGACTTGGTGATGGTTTGAAATCTGTACCAAACATTACTTTAAATGACTCTTTGCACTGATGCAGTCAGGCATATTATATCCTTGGAAACAGATTTCATATTTACACACGTCATCACGCTCCAGATATACATAACATATACACTCCGCTCCACTTCCTTACCCTGGGTTCGAACCACACTACAAAACTGCTTTATGCTACCTATGATCAAGCCAATCAAATAATTGTATCGCGAAAGATATATCGATACAATTTCAGCCAACCGCAGATAGCCTTTCAAACTGCAGTTGGCTTTGGCTCATCCGTTCTTCCGAAAAATGACAACGCTCTTCGATAAGCAAGCTGAAATGGAAAGATCTCTCCCGTCAAATTATCTTAGATGCAGACTAGGTACTTAACCACCTGCATGCTGGTGAAGACGTGTTCTTATCTGTTAATACCGGGGATGGCAAGCCGGCAAATCTGAATATTGCCGACTTTCCTTTCAAGCGCTGTCATTGGTTGTCTAGTTTTAGATAGTGTCTAGGGTTCCAACCTTTGGTATGAAGGTGGAGCGGAGCGGATACGTTTTACCCTGGGACATGACAGGACAGGACTGTTATAAAGACTGCATTAACCAGGGCCCTGTTCCATAACAGCGAGCGCTTATTGATTGTTCAATGTAGCGCTCAAGTAGCGCTCAAGTAGCGCTCATTCTCTCCTGAACGACACGGTGCACAAACTCAAAGTTCGCTCGCTTCGCTACGTAGCGCTACATTGAGCAATCGCGTTCAAGAGAGGTTTAAAAGTAATCGTTAATTGAGCGATTACTTTGAAACCTCTCTTGAACACGGCCCTGCCTTTAACGAAATAAAATGACTTTATACCGTCGGCACTATATGTAATAGGGAAACTGATTTATAATCGTCAAAATATTTTGCATGTGTTTCGTTGTTGAGTAAAAAAAACAAGGATTAAAATATATTTATTTTACCCATATGTTCATGATGTACTGTGTATTATTTAATTGAAAAGAGTTTGATTCGAGTACCCTAAAATAATAAGAGGTCATTATAACGTGTTGTCAAAATAGAAAATGTAAGTTGTGAAACACAATCCTCGGTGCTGTAAGGAGTCCATACTGGTCTCGTATCAAGGAGGAAACGTATTGAACAGTCTTGAAATCGACTGTTAATCTTTCTATGGGGATATTGACAACATCAGTCCTGCCCAATGACTGTGTAAAAAATAAGAGACTTTAATATAGTCTAGATCCTTATTCAAGCAAGTCTAGATAAACTGAATAGGGCCTATATACTGGCAGTGTTGAACAATATATAATCATATGGATGAAGGTATAAAGTTGTTGTTTTTTAATTCCATAGACTAAATTTTAGTCTCAGACAACGTGTAATCACATCTATGAATTTGAAATCTGAAGAATTCAGAACATAGTGATTTAGAATTTTAAATATTTTATAACATATCTGGTTTTGAATATTGGTGATGGTTCTAAGTTATTATTTGAGTGAGAACCACAGGAACATGTTTGATGTATCTCCGGAACACATTCACATTCTCTTGAGTTAAGTGAGATCATTGTTGCTTCTATACATTTACTTGAACAAAGAAAATGACCTGATGGAGACCCAACATCACAATTAATAGCATGTGGTTGAAGGGAAATACACTTGAAAGTAACGAAAGTAGAATATTAAATTTCTTTAAATGCACATTCACCTGTGGAAAAGATATATGTTTTTATATATTTCATTTTCGGATAATTTCGACTAAGAGTGAGCCAAATGAAGATTTGATACCTTCATAGCATATAAACAAATCTAAACGTCTTAATTATTCAAGAGGAATGCGATCATGTTCCATTAATGCATATACCATTTCGTTTCTTCGTCAAAACACAAATTCAATGTTTTGGTAACCTAGCTTAGCATTGTTTGTTAGATACATTTTCTATATCAAATTGAACCTGTAAATAGGTTAAACATTTCTACAAGATCCCTCAGGACATCAGAACCACACCATGATTGTTATACTCATAGTTGCTTCATTTATACAACTATTTAACAGCGAGGGTGAGTAGGGTTTATTAATATATACATTCTTCTCTTGTACATATTCATAACAAAAAAACAGGTGACGATAGAGATAAAGCAATTATCTTTTTAGTTTTTTTTGCAATATTCAAAACCTATAAAAAAAATACTTTACATCATAAAGCGTGAAACAACATACAGTACATTGAAAACATGTACATGTATTGTGTATATTTTGTGTCCTTTTCATAAATAATCTTCCACATGGCTACTTCAATGCATCACACTTCACAATAAATAAATTAAATCAGAAATATATTCAGATGCATGTTATGGACGGATATTTATAACAAATGAGCCCAATTCACTGTAATTCAAGACGGACTTGTATTCTTACGAACATTTATTTTCATTTCAAAGCATTTATATACATGTAGATACCTACTGTAACATTTATATTGGTACATTTAAGAAATGTTCAATAGATTTATACAGATTACTTAAAACACAATTTCAATAACAGTTTATGTCTAAACATCTTCTAAACATGTTCAATAGTATTATACAGATTCCATGTGCACATTTAAACATAGATTCTGGAAACAATTTTCATTACCATTTTGTATCAGTTCCTAATAAGTCTCTACAGCATTTATATAGATTTCCTCGACAATGTTTCAATAGCATGTTTTAAATTATAAAGCATTTATACATATATTATATAAACATATTTTATTAGTTCTACGATGTTTCATAAGTACAACATACTACATTATTTATATGGATACCTTCAGAAACATTTTCAATAGAAATTGTGTAGATTCCTAAAAAAAAATTCGAATAAAATGCAATAACATGTATATACACATGTGTGTACATATGTACTGCAGCATGTATACAGATATCTACTAAAACTGTCAATAGCATGTGTGCAGATTCCTGATTGCATATTTCTGCAGCTATTCTATTGATTTCTGCTCCAAAATGTTCATATCATTTCTCAGATTCTAACGTTTCTAACGTTTCATCGTCCGTCTTCCGTGAACTTTTAACATTTTAGACTGGCCAGCCTCAATCCTCGCTTTCACTTCTATCTAAACTGTAGTGTTAGGAGGCTAACATTTTAGTATGTTTCATTTAATGGATGAAAACTATTACATATAGTAAGATTTGTTACTTTCATGGTCCTGCTCCCATAAATAATGGCGTGAAAGAATAGCTATTTGGAAGTGATGAAAGTGATGATATTTAAGGATCGAGATGAAATGTGCAATGTAATCATACTGGTTTTAACCTTTTCGTTAATTTCTCACGACTAACATATCTTACACTATGTCGTTCAATGTAGAACTATGAACTCATTATTTTAGCCATACGTCTTTACAGCGTCTCACAAAAAATATAATTGAAGACATGCGTACTATATTGTATGTACCCTGGCACATCGTCTATGCATGTGTGAATGTTTTGTTTTATGTGTGATATCACTCACGTGTATGAAGCTCATCGAGTGATGAGGAAAGGCTAGTATGAAGCTCATCGAGTGATGAGGAAAGGCTAGTATGAAGCTCATCGAGTGATGAGGACAGGCTAGTATGAAGCTCATCGAGTGATGAGGACAGGCTAGTATTTTTGCGAATTGCAAAAGAAACGTCTCGTATTTCAAACCACAAGTGATAAATACGAATGACACAGACTATATAAGTATAATTCCTAGTTATTTTCTAGTCATTTCCGTTGCTCATGTCTGTGTATTTCCTTTGTAAATGGATGTTTCTCTCTGTGTATATAATATTTATATTTGTACATATGTGTATAACGTTCATTATTATAGGTCAGCATTTTAAATCGGAGAGGGTTTCACTAAGTTGGATATCTTGCACCCAATCCATTCTTTTGAATAAATCATTTACATCAATAACACCATGTCTTCAAAAACCAAGTAAACACACTTTCTTTTAAATATATCTGTTCATATTTGCGAAAAACATGGCTTTCAAAAACTTGTTTTGGAATTTTGTTTTCTTTCTACATCAATGCTGAGTCAATAAATTGAAGACCAAGAAACTTAAGATTATTTATGTCGGCATCTTTTACTAATTACATTTCTACATTTTATAGACAGATTTTTGTATTGAAATGTGAACATTTCTGGCCAAATGCCAATGTTGAACATGCGATATCAATATACCGAGGGTGTATTTGAACAGACATAAAAACAAAAGCGCCATACTGTGATGTATGAAATTGAGAGTACGTCTTTACAAGACATATGCCTATCAAAATCAACTTTCACCGACAGAGGTATTGTTGTACTCTGATGACATGAGGTAACGTTTCTTTTGCGGTTGAGGGTAAGTGTGACGTCAGTCCCTGACTTCAAAAGCATAGGAATCGTGATATGAAGCTACAGTCACTTGACTAAAGGATTTTTTACACTGAACTCTCTCATTTTTTTACCGTTTGGCATGACTAAATGGAAATATTACCGCAGTTTAAAATTGATACAAGTCATAATGTTCGTTTATTGTTGGTAGCATAAGTTTAATTGGCTTCAATCTAACTGACATTTCATAACCTTAATTTGGTTTGTATCATAGAAGAGTCGCAAAAAAGGTCATTAAAAAGTTGGACAAGGACGTCGTGTGTACATATGTTTCACACGTTTCAGTTGTTCATCACAGGGGATGTGATTGTGTTATTCACATGTTCGGATACCTCCCGTCCATGATGTACGTGGTAGGTGACACACGACAGGACGTCTCATCGACAGTTTGATCGAGAGTAGTGAGTCAACGAATATATTAACAACGAAGATAAAGTATGTCACAAAATATATGTAGATGATGGTGACGAAATACATGAATATATTTAAGAAAACATCCTTGACTTCATGTGATCCCAAGTCTCGGTACGATTTGTAGAAAAGATTTATAATCTTCAACCTTCGACTTCAAGTGTTCCATCCCTCAATAATGTCAATGTCACACGGTACGATTTGTAGTAAAGATTTATAATCTTCAACCTTCGACTTCAAGTGTTCCATCCCTCAATAATGTCAAAGTCACACGGTACGATTTGTAGTAAAGATTTATAATCTTCAACCTTCGACTTCAAGTGTTCCATCCCTCAATAATGTCAATGTCACACGGTACGATTTGTAGTAAAGATTTATAATCTTCAACCTTCGACTTCAAGTGTTCCATCCCTCAATAATGTCAATGTCACACGGTACGATTTGTAGTAAAGATTTATAATCTTCAACCTTCGACTTCATGTGTTCCATCCCTCAATAATGTCAATGTCACACGGTACGATTTGTAGTAAAGATATATATTCTTCAACCTTCGACTTCATGTGTTCCATCCCTCAATTATGTCAATGTCACACGGTACGATTTGTAGTAAAGATATATATTCTTCAACCTTCGACTTCAAGTGTTCCATCCCTCAATAACGTCAATGTCACACGGTACGATTTGTAGTGGAGATTTATATTCTTCAACCTTCGACCTCAAGTATTCCATCCCTCCCTAATGTCAATGTCACACGGTACGATTTGTAGTAAAGATATATATTCTTCAACCTTCGACTTCAAGTATTCCATCCCTCAATAATGTCAATGTCACACGGTACGATTTGTAGTAAAGATATATATTCTTTAACATTCGACTTCAAGTGTTCCACCCCTCAAAAATTGCAAAGTTACACGGTACGATTTGTTGAAAAGATTTATATTCTTCAACCTTCGACTTCAAGTATTCCACCCCTCAATAATGTCAAAGTTACACGGTACGATTTGTAGTAAAGATTTATATTCTACAACCTTCGACTTCAAGTATTCCATCCCTCAATAATGTCAAAGTCACACGGTCCGATTTGTAGTAAAGATATATATTCTTCAACCTTCGACTTCAAGTGTTCAATCCCCCATTAATGTCAAAGTCACACGGTACGATTTGTAGTGGAGATTTATATTTTTCAACCTTCGACTTCAAGTGTTCCATCCCTCAAAAATGTCAAAGTCACACGGTACGATTTGTAGTGGAGATTTATATTCTTCAACCTTCGACTTCAAGTGTTCCATCCCTCAATAATGTCAATGTCACACGGTACGAATTGTAGTAAAGTTCTATACTTTAACCATTAACTATATCTATTACTGAAAGTAACTCAGTAGTTGTCATGTTGGAACGACGTTTGACAGTCTAATATACCCCAATTCTATCTCGACTGGTGCCGATTCGACACGTACGATAAGAAAACATTTGTTTATGTATAACAACTTCTGCATTGTGAGCAACGTCTTTATTATCGTGCATGTTCACAAAGGAGGTTGTTATCCAGAAAATCGTAATCGACTTCTTTATATTCTTTAAAGACTTGATGCGATCTGAGTGTGCTCACTGGATTGTTTCCGTCGTTGTATTTACCTTTCTACGCACTATCTACGATATACCTACGTATGAACGGTTAATAGACGACAGACGTTAGTAGAAATACCCAGAAACCGGATACATCTTTTATTTCAATACTGTAAGGCCACGGGCCTATTGGTACAAAAGCACCTCAGTGGTGCAGACATACAGAAATGCTTAAATTGAAAAACATATGCAATTAATAAGACAAAATGCCCTTTCTTTTTTCAAATGCATAAAATAAATATTTAGCCGTGTAAAGTACGTATAATTTCAAACGAAGATTTGCCCTAAAAGCACAAAAGGGTTCATGTCGCAGATAAAATCCAACGAAGACATCCGATTCTTCTAGCGGTCACTTGGGTGCATACATGTTTGAAAGACTAAGAAAATAATTATAAATGTTCCAAAGTCAAATAACAGATCATCGGATCAAGCTTATAAGCCTGAGGCTTATTAAATCGTTAATGAGAAAATATATGTCTCTCTGGAGATTTTGATTATTTATTTTAAAATTAAAACATGTTGGCATGAGATACGGGGTTTGAAATTTTCATCCAAAGTTTGCAAATATTGTATATTTGCGATAGGTTAGCTACATATCATCTCATGCTGATGCATATTGGAGTGTGAGACCGTGCCGCTGTAACATTTCTACTATGTGAAATGTATTAAATACTCGCCAAGGTTTTGACAGTGAACAAAACACAAGGGCTTGTATTGCTGAAAACAAAGAGTTTTTAGGTCCAATACTACGATGCGATATGCGATATATACCCTATATAAATAAGTATATGGTATATATCGCATCGTAGAATTGGACCTAGGAACTTTTTGTTTTCAGCAATACAAGCCTCTATGGAACAAAATAGATAGCATATCAATCTTAGCACTTTTTATTATTCTATTGAATTAAGGAAACGTCCCAATGGACTCGGCATATATCAGTGACTTGTAATTTAACTTGAGGTTTTGATACAGCTTGGATTTGACAAGATGCTGGTGATTTGAAGATGTTTTTATGTATGTTTACTGAAAGAATAAGTATTTGTTTAAAAGAAGGGTGACACCCTTCTCTCGATGCTCCTTCGCTGTATTTCGCATAAATCAATTCACATTGTTTAGATCAGGGTGGTACCCACTGGGGGTGATATAAATGTATCATATTATGTATACGTTGTCGCTGTAAACTTGAAGATGAAATGTATATTACGATGACATACGTCTCCATAGCACATGTACATACTCAGAATATTATACAATAATTACAGTATATAATGTTGTAACATTCTTAGGATGTGTATGTTCAGCGCCAATCTAGTTCAAACTACCTGTAATGTTATTCGTCCCCTAAGTCGGACAGCCAGTTTAACGTGATTGGTTCAGCACCAGCTTATATTTTGACGGTAATCTAAATACAGCAACACTTTGTATCACACTGAAGGATGGGTCCTATGGCCTCTATACAAATTAAACCATTCATCCAGTCGTAGATATAAAGAATAGGGCCACAGGTTATTGGGTCATTGATATTCACTCGTTGCTTATTTTTGAGTTCTGAAGGCGTGGAAGTTGAGGGTCGTCTCAATCTTTTATTATTAAATTAACGTATGTATAGCACTGACCCAAGGCCTTGTGAGTATGAAGTGTAAGTTGTAACATGGAATGAACCTTTGCGTTACAGAAATGATCATGATCGAAACAACCGGCAGGGGCACGTTCAAGAGTGCGGTAGAGGAGGGTCTCACGTTTTCCGGGGTGACAAACTTCACATTTTCTCTGAAGACCTGTGCCGATGGTGTGATAGTGTTCTCCGACACCATGGTGGTCGCCAACAAGAAAGGCAACTACATTCTGGTCATGTTTGGCGCAGACGAGAACACCCATATAACCATCACCGACTCGTGTTTTCAATGCAACAGAAAAAAGTCAATAGCAGCCAGAATCATGAAATGTGACGAATTTCTAGATTTTTGGTCCAAATTTGACGGAAAAGGAAATTTTGAAATAGGCAGAGGAAAGGAAATTGGTGAAAATAGCTTGATGGATTTCAAAGCGACACACAGCGATGTTTATAACGTGTATAGCATCTCTTTCACTTCAACCAACGAGAACAAAGCTACTTGGAAGATTCCTAAGGGTATTACTAATTTAACACTTTGATCTTTCTTTCGGTTTTGCGATGTCCACGTTTCGCGATTTTGTGCCACTATTTGATTATTTCTCGTCGTTCTCTTTTTTGATTGGCGAGTTTGCAGTTTCATTTCTTATTATATGTTTACATTAGTCCAATGGCCAAGACTCGGGAAAAATAATACATACGCCCGTTCATCACCCGTTGTAGTAGTGGTAGAGAGTCCGTTCATCACCCGTTGTAGTAGTGGTAGAGAGTCCG
This sequence comes from Gibbula magus, assembly GCA_936450465.1. Classification (NCBI taxonomy): domain Eukaryota; kingdom Metazoa; phylum Mollusca; class Gastropoda; order Trochida; family Trochidae; genus Gibbula; species Gibbula magus. The sequence continues at coordinate 24,596,020 of OW388297.1, forward strand.
TTCATCACCCGTTGTAGTAGTGGTAGAGAGTCCGTTCATCACCCGTTGTAGTAGTGGTAGAGAGTCCGTTCATCACCCGTTGTAGTAGTGGTAGAGAGTCCGTTCATCACCCGTTGTAGTAGTGGTAGAGAGTCCGTTCATCACCCGTTGTAGTAGTGGTAGAGAGTCCGTTCATCACCCGTTGTAGTAGTGGTAGCGAGTCCGTTCATCAACCGGTGTAGTAGTGGTAGAGAGTCCGTTCATCACCCGTTGTAGTAGTGGTAGAGAGTCCGTTCATCACCCGTTGTAGTAGTGGTAGAGAGTCCGTTCATCACCCGTTGTAGTAGTGGTAGAGAGTCCGTTCATCACCCGTTGTAGTAGTGGTAGAGAGTCCGTTCATCACCCGTTGTAGTAGTGGTAGAGAGTCCGTTCATCACCCGTTGTAGTAGTGGTAGAGAGTCCATTCATCACCCGTTGTAGTAGTGGTAGAGAGTCCGTTCATCACCCGTTGTAGTAGTGGTAGAGAGTCCGTTCATCACCCGTTGTAGTAGTGGTAGAGAGTCCGTTCATCACCCGTTGTAGTAGTGGTAGAGAGTCCGTTCATCACCCGTTGTAGTAGTGGTAGAGAGTTCATCACCCGTTGCAGTAGTGGTAGAGAGTCCGTTCATCACCCGGTGTAGTAGTGGTAGAGAGTCCATTCATCACCCGTTGTAGTAGTGGTAGAGAGTCCGTTCATCACCCGTTGTAGTAGTGGTAGAGAGTCCGTTCATCACCCGTTGTAGTAGTGGTAGAGAGTCCATTCATCACCCGTTGTAGTAGTGGTAGAGAGTCCGTTCATCACCCGTTGTAGTAGTGGTAGAGAGTCCGTTCATCACCCGTTGTAGTAGTGGTAGAGAGTCCGTTCATCACCCGTTGTAGTAGTGGTAGAGAGTCCGTTCATCACCCGTTGTAGTAGTGGTAGAGAGTCCGTTCATCACCCGGTGTAGTAGTGGTAGAGAGTCCGTTCATCACCCGTTGTAGTAGTGGTAGAGAGTCCGTTCATCACCCGTTGTAGTAGTGGTAGAGAGTCCGTTCATCACCCGTTGTAGTAGTGGTAGAGAGTCCGTTCATCACCCGTTGTAGTAGTGGTAGAGAGTCCGTTCATCACCCGTTGTAGTAGTGGTAGAGAGTCCGTTCATCAACCGTTGTAGTAGTGGTAGAGAGTCCGTTCATCACCCGTTGTAGTAGTGGTAGAGAGTCCATTCATCACCCGTTGTAGTAGTGGTAGAGAGTCCGTTCATCACCCGTTGTAGTAGTGGTAGAGAGTCCATTCATCACCCGTTGTAGTAGTGGTAGAGAGTCCGTTCATCACCCGTTGTAGTAGTGGTAGAGAGTCCGTTCATCACCCGTTGTAGTAGTGGTAGAGAGTCCGTTCATCACCCGTTGTAGTAGTGGTAGAGAGTCCGTTCATCACCCGTTGTAGTAGTGGTAGAGAGTCCATTCATCACCCGTTGTAGTAGTGGTAGAGAGTCCGTTCATCACCCGTTGTAGTAGTGGTAGAGAGTCCATTCATCACCCGTTGTAGTAGTGGTAGAGAGTCCGTTCATCACCCGTTGTAGTAGTGGTAGAGAGTCCGTTCATCACCCGTTGTAGTAGTGGTAGAGAGTTCATCACCCGTTGCAGTAGTGGTAGAGAGTCCGTTCATCACCCGTTGTAGTAGTGGTAGAGAGTCCATTCATCACCCGTTGTAGTAGTGGTAGAGAGTCCGTTCATCACCCGTTGTAGTAGTGGTAGAGAGTCCGTTCATCACCCGTTGTAGTAGTGGTAGAGAGTCCATTCATCACCCGTTGTAGTAGTGGTAGAGAGTCCGTTCATCACCCGTTGTAGTAGTGGTAGAGAGTCCGTTCATCACCCGTTGTAGTAGTGGTAGAGAGTCCGTTCATCACCCGTTGTAGTAGTGGTAGAGAGTCCGTTCATCACCCGTTGTAGTAGTGGTAGAGAGTCCGTTCATCACCCGTTGTAGTAGTGGTAGAGAGTCCGTTCATCACCCGTTGTAGTAGTGGTAGAGAGTCCGTTCATCACCCGTTGTAGTAGTGGTAGAGAGTCCGTTCATCACCCGTTGTAGTAGTGGTAGAGAGTCCGTTCATCACCCGTTGTAGTAGTGGTAGAGAGTCCGTTCATCACCCGTTGTAGTAGTGGTAGAGAGTCCGTTCATCAACCGTTGTAGTAGTGGTAGAGAGTCCGTTCATCACCCGTTGTAGTAGTGGTAGAGAGTCCGTTCATCACCCGTTGTAGTAGTGGTAGAGAGTCCGTTCATCACCCGTTGTAGTAGTGGTAGAGAGTCCGTTCATCACCCGTTGTAGTAGTGGTAGAGAGTCCGTTCATCACCCGTTGTAGTAGTGGTAGAGAGTCCGTTCATCACCCGTTGTAGTAGTGGTAGAGAGTTCATCACCCGTTGTAGTAGTGGTAGAGAGTCCGTTCATCACCCGTTGTAGTGGTAGAGAGTCCATTCATCACCCGTTGTAGTAGTGGTAGAGAGTCCGTTCATCACCCGTTGTAGTAGTGGTAGAGAGTCCATTCATCACCCGTTGTAGTAGTGGTAGAGAGTCCGTTCATCACCCGTTGTAGTAGTGGTAGAGAGTCCGTTCATCACCCGTTGTAGTAGTGGTAGAGAGTTCATCACCCGTTGTAGTAGTGGTAGAGAGTCCGTTCATCACCCGTTGTAGTAGTGGTAGAGAGTCCGTTCATCACCCGTTGTAGTAGTGGTAGAGAGTCCGTTCATCACCCGTTGTAGTAGTGGTAGAGAATCCATTCATCACCCGTTGTAGTAGTGGTAGAGAGTCCGTTCATCACCCGTTGTAGTAGTGGTAGAGAGTCCGTTCATCACCCGTTGTAGTAGTGGTAGAGAGTCCGTTCATCACCCGTTGTAGTAGTGGTAGAGAGTCCGTTCATCACCCGTTGTAGTAGTGGTAGAGAGTCCGTTCATCACCCGTTGTAGTAGTGGTAGAGAGTCCGTTCATCACCCGTTGTAGTAGTGGTAGAGAGTCCATTCATCACCCGTTGTAGTAGTGGTAGAGAGTCCGTTCATCACCCGTTGTAGTAGTGGTAGAGAGTCCGTTCATCACCCGTTGTAGTAGTGGTAGAGAGTCCATTCATCACCCGTTGTAGTAGTGGTAGAGAGTCCGTTCATCACCCGGTGTAGTAGTGGTAGAGAGTCCATTCATCACCCGTTGTAGTAGTGGTAGAGAGTCCGTTCATCACCCGTTGTAGTAGTGGTAGAGAGTCCATTCATCACCCGTTGTAGTAGTGGTAGAGAGTCCGTTCATCACCCGTTGTAGTAGTGGTAGAGAGTCCATTCATCACCCGTTGTAGTAGTGGTAGAGAGTCCGTTCATCACCCGTTGTAGTAGTGGTAGAGTGTCCGTTCATCAACCAGAAGACCGGGGTTTGAATAGGTTCCCGTCATACCAAAATACATTAAAAAAGATGGGAGTTGCAGCTTCCTTGCTTGCCACTAACCTGGCGCTACATCGTGACTGCCTGGTGCAAATACTCAGAATGAATTTCCAATATAACCTGTATTGCAGACAATAAAGAGTTAGTTAATATATCATGAAAACACGCAGGCCTATCTCAGGTATCTATTATCTCTACTGATGTGAAATACATAAACAATAGTTGATAAACGATACAACTTATTCCCTGTTATTCAAAGTCATTTAAATATCAGATGACACACAGAAATGGTCCATTCACGATCCAAACTCATTCTTATAGTCATTCATTGGATATGCACAAAAGCCTGATCTCTGTAAAGTCATTGCATTGCTCATGATGATATGATATCATATAGAGATTTAAAGCGATGATTTTATTTCATTTCATCGAAATTTGTCATTTATAATCTTTTTCGATATCGTTATTGAATTAAGTCAAAACTTGGTGGTATACGCTTTGATTATGTTTTAAAAAAGAAACCTTACATTACTCAGAACTAATGCAATAAAGAGTGTTGTATATTTAAAATAATTTCTTATCTAATAGATAATAAGTTATAAAAAACTAACAATAAAAACACCCACTCTACCCATTCGTTCATTCACTTCTTAATTTCAACTCATCATGAGGTAAATTACTTTATCATAGAGGAATTCGAGCCGATGCTGTATCAACCAATCACAGGGGGCCATACTATCGTCGAGATGACAGACGCTGACGCAATAGGAAGTGACGTCATTGACATAATAGTTACGCACGAGAGACACCCAGAAAAGTTTTCTCTGATGAAAAACACATCCAATTTGTTCGCGTTAGAGGGAAGCACCGTCGTACTTGCCGAACGACTTAGCCTGACACATCCCTTCCACGTCATCAGACTCAGGTAAGTGTGCTGATAGTCACAGGGGCGTGTATCGCCTAGACATAGCACTAGAATACACATACATACCTATATAGACTATAGACTACTCTATTGAGTCAACTATCCTTTTATATAATAATAGAGTAGGGTCCATAAAGGTATATGTCTTTCTAATGCTATTTTCTAAGCGATACAAGCCCCTGTGTTGCGAGCTGTTAAGGAGCTGGGTTGCGGATGAAGTAAATGGAGGTCCATGTCAAATGTTAACCTTAAAGGGACACTGCGTCGAGTTACGCTTCACTTCACTGCCTACATGCAGTAGTTTTCATTACCAATTACGTCAATTGTCTGAAATTCGGTGTCTGTGACTTGTTAGTAGACATGTTAATCAGCATAGGTAAATACACATGATCTGATTTTTATTCTCGACGCGGTGTCCCTTTAACAGATAATTAACGCTGTGAAGTTTGCTTAATGTGACATAGCATGCCATACGGATCAGATTGTGTGTCATTAAGGCAAGTGTGCAGCTTGAGGTGGTGGTTTTTGTGTTGTTTTGAGTTTGTTTTTTTCTTTTAAAGGTGGGGTGGTTGTTTTGGGGAGTCGGGGAGTCGATGTTTAGAATTAAAGGGAAAGTTCTATCACCGATTCATCGGCAGCATCCGCCATCTTGGTTTCTTGGCATTTCGTGAAATGATAACACGCTATATTTAACACAATTTTAATTTTTTGGAATAATAAAATTTATACACTGATAGAATATTCACATGGTAACACATAACATATCATGAAACTAATAAACAATATGCTATTAGGCCGTAGGGAAGTTTTCCCCACTTGCAGCGCCGATGAATGGCTTCAATTCTCATTGTTTTTATTTTTCACCAAATGTGCGCTTGTCTTTAACAAGTTTTTAACTGAAAAGTCATTAAAGTATTAACTTCATTAATATATCAATTGGACTTTGTTTTAATCATGTATTACTAGCATATATGTGTAAACAGGAATATCCTCTTGAATTTCGCTTCCACAAAAATACCCCGACAGAACCCTCCCGTTAAGGCAAATATACGTGTTGAAATACGACTGACAAAGGGCTTATAATGTCTTTGTTATTTGAACCAACCATTAGATGTTTTAGTCTTTTTTTCTGGATCCGCCTGCAAAAGAAATCCTATAAATATGAGGAATTTTCTCATTTATGTACTATAAATAACCGAAAGTTGTATTTACGATATCGATACGACACTCACTTTACGAGACTTTATTTTGACGAAAGATTGGTCAAAATTGCATAAATCTTATCCATATCAGATTATTGTCTATAATGACCATGTCAACAAGTAGAATTATGATTACCATTATTTTTTTGTCGTTATTCAGATCGGACGGCGGTTTTGCAACAGCTTTCACTGTCGTGGTTAAACCATTCATACCGTTGACGAACAACTCAAGGCCTGTGTTAAATGTGGATAACGTCATACGCATACCGGAAGACACTCCTGTAGGATCGGTGGTTGACTGGAACCTTATTGTCTCTGACGTGGACCAACACGATACGATCAAATTAAAAACCACGGGTAAGACATTTGTTATAACTTACCGGACGGTCCAGTATGGTACAATGATAATAATGCAAATGGCATGACATGGGTGCATGTAGTTGTCATGTAACGGCACACACAAGCAGATGCTTCTTCTATAATCAATAGATTACTCTTTTCTTGGTACAATGTCAAGGATATAAATTAGTATTCAAAAGAAACGATAGTACTCGTGTGTAAGGGCGTTTAAGGACATGGCGGTAAATAAAACGATACAGAAACATCAGATTGGTTTACGTCATTTGAAGAGCCTGAATAAAATCGACCGTACAAACTGTACGCCTGTTCTTACTGTTACATAAGGACCATGTTAACGAATGATTCCGAACGCTTTCAAAACGGCGGCGAACGTTAACAACCATGATGTGATTAGTCAGCTATATGACTGGGTTTAGCCTCCTATAAACTGGTACAGAACACGCACCTATACGCCCATGCCTATACTAGGTGTTGTCAGACCTAGTGGAGAGTAATCGGTAGATGTTCGTATTCCGGTAGATGCATTATTTTGCACATTTTATTCCTTGAATCAAGATCGATTTTTTTACTGATCAGACTGTGGATCAAGGTCGATTTTAATGAGACTGGTCATTTGAAAAGTTTATCAACCTCATGTATACAATACCCTTGATATGATTTGGACACTACTTACGTTCAAACCAAACAGTGTATACATATATTATCGCCATTCACTAACCGCTGGTAGAAACTCTAATGGTAGATGTTTGTTATAACAGCTATTCAACTAGATGAGTGTAGCAGAGACTTATCTTTCCTTGTCAGCAACTTTTATCTGAGACTCGCTATACGAGACCTACCGCGGGACTGATAAATCGATGTGTCACCCTTCTCAGAATGTTATAACGAATTATGTTTGTGTGAATGGATTATTGGTCTCCATTACAGGGGTTCTAGGTGCCTACTTCAGAGTGACACGAAATGACAAATTGACGTTGTTGAGGGCGTTAGACAGAGAAGCTTTTGACCATCAACCCTTCTTCATACTGACGGCGACTGATATGGCACGAAACGTTGTTGGTGCAAAGATAACGGTGAATGTCACCGACTTGAATGATAACACACCAGAATGTGAAAAAGACGTGTTTATTTTGCACGTGGAAGAAATGCCGGAACAAGGTAAGATATGAATTGTCATATTATAGTCACCGTTGTCAAAATTCTAGCGGCCCCTTCAAGTGTGGATTGACTACACATAAATGCATTGTTCAAATCAATCGTATATCGCAGTCGATTGCAGGACCATGTCTAAAAGGGACAGTCCTTTGCGTGTGTTTTTGTGAAAACAATTTCGAGGTGTTCTTTCTAAACTGAGCATTTATGCGATTTAATGAAAACTGAAACGTTTGCTCGAATTTCCCAAAAAAAACCTTACCTCCCTTTACTCGTCGTGGTGAAACGAATGGTTGGAGGACTTAAACAAACACCAAGGTGATCGTAAGTGCCTTATCTTACATAATGTCATATTAAGAATTTGAACTTAAACCTTGACGACATTTCTTAAATATGCCTCTGGAGCAACCAGGAGTATACTCGATGCTATGTTTTGGCTACGTGGTAAGCCATGAATACCTTTATATAGAAGCAATGGAAAACACAACTTTATTTCCAAAACATAGACTACTTTCATTTGTTTTCAGATAAAGAAATCCTCATCCTACCCTGTACGGATGAAGATGAAGGTCCAAACGGTGGACTGCAGCTATCTCTTGTGGAGGACCAGGGCGTACAGTCCATCTTCTACATCCGCAACACCAGTCTGTTTGTCAAGTCCGGGACACTGGATTACGAGACGAGTCACGTGACAACAGTCCTCGTCAATGTTCGTGACTCTCCGACAAATGATCTCCCGAATACGATTACCGTAATCGTCATCGTCAAGGTAGTTAGTTTCAACGTTTAGATGCATATTGCATATTGTACATTTCTAAAAAAAAAGAAGAGTAAAGCACTTTTTAGTAAATACATTATATGAACCATTATAATTACTTCGTTTGTATGAAAACATTGAACATTACTGAACATTTTGGAACAACATGACACATTTTCCTTTAAAACTATTCGACAATAGATATTACCAAAAGATGAATCAACACCAATTTGGCTTTCGCCAAATATGGTTACACCAGAGAAGTTCCTGGATGTCTCCCTTCTCATTGGCTCCCCTCCCGGAAGTCTGGTGACGTCATTCACGGCGAAGGATGACGACGATGGAGAGGGTGACATCACCTACAGTTTAGGTTGGTCCTAATGACAAGATCTGGGTTTAATCGAATGCTTTAAGTAAATATTGACCATTTTAGGAGTTTGATTTCATCACAATACAGGTTGTACAGCCTAAGTGTCGTTTCGTGGTAAAATTTAAATGTTAGGGAATATTCGGGTTTGTGTGTTTATACAAAGATTTAAACAAGGTCCATTCGAAACACATTGCTGAGTAATGAACCTTCAACGTAATTAAACTTTGGTGGTGAAATCTTGAAAAGCTGCAGGATGTATATCTGTACACTTCTTTGAACTTAACTGTTAGTTTTTTTTTAATTAATTTCATTTTGATTTAATTCTTAATTTTAGAAAAAGGATATTTTTGTAATGTTAAACATACTTCATCTGTTAGTCTAGTATTAATTAATTCCCCGCTTATTATTTATCGATTGAAAAAACATTTATAAACATAATTGCGTTATATAAAAACGTTTAATGAGACATTTACTAATTAAATATACATAGATAACTTGTGATTCGTTAACGAATCATCAGAAATTGAGTATGCTCAGATCATCGGTGATTTCAAATTTACCTCCAAATTATCAAAACAATCCATCTAATGTATGACTGCTAATTGCACATATGTGCGCATCGCGAGTGCATGATAATCAAAACTTACGCTGTAGAATCCCGAGGTGTATGCTGTGATTTAAAACTTGCAAGCTGGGGAACAATAGTTGGCATCAAATCAATATATAACTTATGGTGTTACCTCAATGTGATGTACTGTAGTTAATTAACTTCCAATTCAACCTCAAAACCAGCAAGTATATCCGTTTCTTGACGTTACTTATATAGAGGGCCAGAGAAGTACCCGAAGAACGTGCGTCTTGGAGCTTGATTTCAATATTGGTCAACATCATATAAGAATTCAACATTTGTGTGACATTGTGATTATTCTCTGTTATAGGTGGCAAGAGAACAGGTTTCGAGGTGAATGAAAAGACAGGCCATATGACCTTGCTTGATGGGGTCGGGGGTGACGCATTCATTTTTGAACTTCACATTTATGCAAAAAGCGGTGAAAGACAGATTCATGGGGTCTTGATGGTTCACTTTGTCCACTCAGTCGAATCCAGTTTTCAACCAGTAACCAGACCGGCAATTCCAAACAACGAACCTCACTTTAACAAGGAAGTATACGTCATTGACATACCCAAACCAAGTGACTGGAGAAGATCTCTTCTCAATTTCCAATTGGTTAATCACACTCCAGGTGACAGGTCCAGTGTGACCATTCCTGACGAAGGAGGGAAATATTTTCGGCTGAGGTTTTCTCTCTCTTCATGGAAACTTCTTTTGAAGAGAAAGGCTAACGTTGAAGCTATTCCTTCATCAATCGTATTGACAGCATCCTTTTTGAAAGGAAATATTTCCGCCCGTGTCCTGATCAGAAGCTATGCTGCTGTTTGTGACGTCCCTGTAACAACCAGCAATACCCACAAAGAAGCTACAATCAGGCAGCCAGGGCAAGTACCAACTACGACTTTTCATAGGAAGCGAAAACAAAGTGAGTTCACTGTTGACTTTATTAGTAGTGTTCAACCGTGAGAACATCCAAACCGTATCAACTCATCACACAAACTACCATTAGAGATGCTTTCCATTTACATAATTAACAAATGTCACTGTACGTTTTCTAGACTAGTCCATCTCGGGATTTGTATTAACACCACCAGAGTAAACGCTATTTATATTACATATATGAGGATTCTTAGCCCAAATATCAACCATACGTAACACCGGTAGGGATATGATATGATCTCTAAATATTGCAAGGACTTTGTCCAAAACCTTTTTAAATCCTAATTCCGCTCCTGCAAATACACTTTGAAGTTAGCTTTTCAGCTACTCATTGTCCGTAAACACGCTGTATAGCCTTATTAATGTATTTTGGTCACAAAACATAGGAAATCCAGACATATACTAAAAAATGCTATTGAGGAACAGTTCTTGCATAATTTTATGTTTGAGACTTGTGACACAGTGGCAAAGTTTACATAACTTTGGATAACCACTGGCCAAGATTGATCGCAGTGCAAATATCATTTAGAAGAACTGTACAGGTCTCTAGACGTGATTCGTGTTAAAGTAATAAGTATTACATTTGTCCGGGCAGGATCAGGCTGTACAATCGTGGATGACTCGGGGGAGCAGATCCTGGTGACCCTCATTGTGGGAGAGTCTCTCGGTCTGGTGGCCATGTTCCTCCTCAGGAACACCTTCAAAACACGGAGAAGGACCAAGAGACGGTAACTTGTATACGGTGCCCCTTAAAGGCACAGTTGCACGCTTTCCTATGTACAATTATAGTTATTGAGACATTTATACCAACTAAAGTTTAGATCCATGTAGAGTTATCAGTCGTTAGGACTTGGTCACAAATGTTGAAATGTTGAGTGGATTGAAGAAGCATTGCTGACACAAATACCTTTTTGAGCGTGATGATGGAAATCACCTACATAATAAACATACACTTTAACTTGAACGACTATTACAATCGGAATCATCAATAGAAAGGCTATACATATTCTAAATCTCATTATGTTTTATGTTTTATGTAGTCTTTATAATAATTAATAATATCGTTGCAAGATTGAAATGCATAAGTTCAAAAACTTGCTGATTGTAGTATCATTTCAATCTGGATCATTTGGTGAAGAATAAATTATGTTGCGGAGGACTTTTCCTTCACAGCATTGGTGTCGGGGATGCTTTTTGTGAAATTTCGTATAATGAGCTAAGGTTGTGAACATTATTGTTGAAGAGAAGAGAATAATATGCTAAACGTTCCTATTTAGTTACAGGAATATAGGAAAGAAACCAAAACTGAAGAAGGTAAAGCGAGCCAAGAGACAGGAACCGGTTGGTTGTGAAAAAGGTAAATATTGTGGACATGGGATTATTGTTTAGTTACACTTTTCACTCGATTTGGAATCCACCATGAGTAGGAAACAGTAACTGTTTCTGATTATTGAAATAATTATCATCACAACTTTCAATTAATTCCTACTGTACAGCACCTTGAATGTTTAGTATATTTGTTTTATCAGAAGATGTACGGAGGGAATCATTACGAAAGACGTCGATTTCAAGTAAAGAGATGAAGGTCATTCAAAAACCTAAAACGGAGGGACCAGTGACTCTGACAGAAATCGAAGACAATGGATATACCTATGGAAATGTTATGGATAAACAAGGCACTGGTATTACTGAGACTCCGATGATTCAGAATGTTGACGCTAGGACCAACGCTACTTCCGGTACAAAGGTCAAGGACGAAGCTGACAGCATCCGGCGTCCACCAGAATTGTCGGATGCTTTAGAACTAAATGAAATAGAGAAAGGACAGGATAACATCGGTCAAAATATCCCTGGTTCTGATGGTTCTGATGGTTCTGAAGGAAGAAGAATAAACTCGGGACCAGATGAACAAATCGATGGTGCCTTCGTGGATGATGGCGGAGACGCAAATAGTTCGGCCATGACAAAGTCAGTCAGAGAGGAAGGAGAAAAGCTCAGCAAAAATCTCTGCAAAGATTCGGACACAGACAAGATCGACTCTGTCGTGGAGGATATTTTGTCTGAAGTTTGAAATCTAATCCACCGATTTTACTTATGTTAAAAGTCAGCACTGTGACCAACCTTAGATTACGTTAAGAGACGGGAACACATTGATCGCAGGGTTAAAGATCGGCGAATGGAAAGACATCCTGATCGATTACATTAATTTATACATATCTAATTGTCCACAATATTGACGTTTTAATTTATTTATTTTATTTATTTATAAGCTTGGGCCGATTGGGTGTTTATCAAATGTTACCAAACTGAACAATATTTTTAAATGATTAGATTAATTTATAAAGTTTGTACGTGACAAAAATTAACAACATTAGTGATTTGAGTCGGAGAAAACAGTTTTACCGCGATGAGCACGAAAATAAAAAGTTCATTTGATTAATCAACATGTTATTTCATTGTATAATTAAGAATGGAGCTGTTACAATTTTTTAAACACTTATATATCATGTGTGAAAAACAGACATAAACTATTATATATTTTTCCGAAGATTGATGGACTAAGACTCCAGGAACGCGAAAATTTGAAAAACAAATCCTAAGCTATTTTAGTCGGAGCGAATCAGGGTACAATTTCTCCAAAACGCATGATAATGTTAACCTTGCATTAGTTTTTTGGCTGATGTTAACTTCCAGAGGGGTCGAAAACAGCAAAACCAGAATACATAGCGCAGCAACCGCTGAGTATGTGATCAATAAATTGTATAATCGTTTTTGTTAATTGAAAATTGAACACGTACTTAGTGTGAGTGAGTGAGTGAGTGAATTATTGTTTAACGCCGCTTCGGCAGTATTGCAGCCATTAGCGGCGACGTACTTAGTGTGGGATGCGCAGGTTCTGGCAGTAACGTTTACGTATGAGCAATGTTACATTCAAATATAGAGTAGAATTCGTAAATTCTCCCATTTTGCATAAACGATTGAGGACAGAATTATGTTACTAGTTGTATGAAGGATTCGTTAATTACAGTTGTTGCAATGGCATTTTGGTGCAGTGTTAATTTGTGAACTTCATGTGGTATTCGTTAATTCCACTCCTTTGAGTGACGTTTATGTGTTGTAGTCACATGCGCCACACCCTAAATATACACCTATACTTATAGATATCTACCTACCTATGTACATATAAAGAAGGTATGAAACTGTCCGCCATCTTGAATCCTGATAAAGGACCGAAAATGGTTAAACTGGTTTGCAGGCTCAAATACGCTTTGTAATATTCGTAGACTGATCCAAGTTTACATTTTCGGGCCTGTGCCAGGATTCAAGATGGCGGACAGTGTCATACCTTCTTTATATGTACATAGGTAGGTTGATATATATACGTAGGTGTATATTATATATTAGGGTCTGGCGCCTGTGGTTATAGTGCAGGGTTCACTAGTCCGAAGTCTTGCAGTAACGTTTCGGTGCAGTGATTCACTAAGAATTCAATGTAGTTTTGATAATCCCAGTTCTTGCCAAACGTTTTGATGCAGTGCCACACTGGGATTTTAATGTTGTATTTGCTAATACCAGTTCTTGCGGTAACGTTTATGTGCAACCTCTATTGGGAATTTGATGTTGGATTTGATAATCTCAGTTCTTGCACTATCGTTAGGCGCAGTACTGCAATGTAGGATTTGATAGTCTCAGTTCTTGCAGTAACGTTTTGGCGCAGTGCCACACTAATAATTTCATGTAGGATTTGCTAATCCCAGTTCTTGTAGGCACGTTTATGTACATCGTATACAATGGTGATTTAGTGTAGGATATGCTACTCCCAGGTTCTGCCATTAACGTTTTAGTTCAGTTCTACCACGGACCTAAATTACGTCCGTGGTTCTACATGTGTAGGTTTTGCCATTTCCCGTTCTTGTCGTAACGTTTTGGTGCAGTTTAGGTGACTCAACATCTTTGACAAGCAACCAAGCAGTAATTTAAAGTCATTCAATAATTGCCTTTCACAAAAACATTATTAAGAATTCACAATAATTTCTGGTAGGCATGGTAAATAAACTAATGTTGAGTCTATAATATGTCTCGTGTCCCATGCTACTAATGACATTCCAGGTAAGGATGAGTATCGGGAGACATGTACTTCCACATGAAACTCACATGAGGCTATCCATCAGTTTAATGTGCTTTTCTACACACCACTGTATGAGGTGGAAGATCCAGACGTACTTAGTGATCAAAGGTGGGTGGTGCGATAATTATGACTAAATGTATATAGTTGAAGTCTTGAATCCCAAATCTCAAAAACCAAACTTTGCGACAATGCATTTTCCTATTAATTCAAGACTTATTTCAACAAATCAATGAAAACAAACACATGTTATATTTAAGCCTGTTTTACTCACGCTTGTGAGTTCCAAAAAACTCCACAAAAACAACTGGAGGTACAAACAAACAATATTCCCCACTTTAGGCTCGGGAAATGTACAGCCAAACAAATGATCATATACAAAATACAAAACACAAGTGCGTGTCCAAGATGGAGCTACTGTGTGGTATGGTGACTGCACAAACACTAGAGTAAACATTGCCATGGTGAATAAATGAATGAATGAATGAATGAATGAATGGATGGATGAATGAATGAATGCATCTATGATGATGATGTTGATGAAAATGCTGATGACAATAGACAATGCTATGAGTTCCCTGTGAGGACAGGCAACTCCCAACAAGCATGTAAACATGAGAGCAACACATACGTGGTTATTTCCTACCTTAATTAGAATGACTTTCTTTGAACTAATACTTCAATGCTATTGACATTTGAGATTTTCTTGATTATGTCTCGTAGAGTTCAATAACAATTGCTGAGACAGTGTTTTCTTTTAATGATCTTGCTTGTCAACATATTTATTTTGGGAACAATTCTTGGATAGCAAAATCTCAGTTTGCATTTTGGTATCATTTAAAAAGTAATATTTGAGGATTACATTGAATTTCAAAAATAATTATCTGATGCCCTGCATATGATGTGTAACATTTTTACTTTTCAAAGCATAGGTGGCACAATCTAAATCAAGTTGGTGTCCTCAAAACTGTCACTGTTGCACATAACATGCAAACACCCGGAATAAGTTAACTTTTGCATTGTACAATTACAACCATACTGAACTGAAATTTGAATAGCAATAACAGTTGTTTAAGCAATATGTCAAACACATCTTTCATATGAAAATATGTTCCATAAATATTCTAAAAAGCCTTTAAGCCAAATAAAATCAGCATAACATCTAGAAAAGATTTAATCTCCCATTTGCAATGTTCAAGGCTCAGGGTGACCAGAACTGAGAAGTTCCAAGGCACTTAACTAATACAATACAATGATGAAATATCTCTGCTCATCTCCATAGAAACAGGGTGAAAAATAGTCTCTTTAAAATCTCAAATTACAATAAACTTAAATTGAATTTTAAAGGAAAAACAATTTTAAACTGATGACCACATTAAGGCTATCAAGTTATCTGGAAGTTTATCAATATACAAATATAAATATGTACATCTTCACCGGTTTTTAATTATTACAGTATTTTCAGATATTGGACATTTCAAAGAGTCATAAAGAAACATATGCAAAATCCTTGACTATATGTATATTGTAAAAAACTGTCTTTTAATCTTCAAATTTTGTTTGAAACAATTATCATAAGTACTATATATATTTAACTAACTGATTGAAAGTAAATATAATTTTGTTTATTAACAATATTTAACCTCACCTTACAGTAATAAATAAAACTGTTAAAGGAGCAGATAGTGAGGCCAAGGGAGCATGATATTAAAACTAGTACACAATCAATTTATATTAACAAGAAAAGGAAATGCTTTGACTAAACAAATACGAAATATTTCTAAAATTCGAAAATTTGAATTTGGCTGCTCAAAACTAAGCACTGTCAAAACTGAACAACATTGCATTTTCATCTGACAGGAACATTTCTGATTTAACAGATTGATAGCTGAGACATCTAATGACACTGAAAGTACAGGGGTGTGTTCAATATGGGACTGCTCACTCAGCCAAAAGAACTTGATTTGCATTCACTTATTCTCTAATCTGGAAAACAGTGGCAGTCAAGGTGATTTCCTGCTTTGTATCAATGTGACTTCTTATGCTTGTAATTAAAGAGGCATAAAATCAATTTTTTAGTTTCAACCTAGGAAACAAGGAAATTACTCACTTCAGTATTTTAACTTGTAAATCAACAATTTTAAAAGTTACTGAATTGATTAGAGCCAAACCATTATGAGTGTTCAATTTACAGGAATCAAAATTTACGAAAGGAATAATCCTGGATTAGGCATTAACTAACAAGGTTTAAATTTGCTAACTGGAGAAACTGGAGAAGCAGCTGCAGAGAAATGTTGAACACAGTCCTGATGTCAATGATAAGAAATACATGGACTTGCTACTGAGGTGATTTGATGTGAGTTCAATGCTGAGAGTGTTTCTCCAAACTGTCCTGCAGTTTTACCAAGATGATAGATGAATGAATAACGATGACCTATATCACAAATGAGATCAAACATATGTCGTTGTCCTTGTCTAAATAAATGGTATCAAAATTCTGCATCAAGATGTATTTTCTCATTTTTAGAAAAAAACAGTTTAAATTATAAATGTGGTTACATGATTTTGCAAACTTTGTAAAAAATAAATTTCTAAAATTTTACATATCATCTCTTTCATCTGTACATGAGGTGAAAATATGAATTCTATACAAACAACTGCATTTTGTTATTTTCATATCAATTTCAAGGTAAGGTAAACATATCACTCAAATTGGATAGCACTTTTGGTGGTATTACTTTTTGAAAATCCAAAAAGTCAATTTAAGGAAAAATCTAAAAGAACAAAAAGTCAGTATAATTTTAGGAAACTTTGACATGCTTCAAAAAATCACTGGTTAAAAACTGTGACTATGAAATTAACAATAAGAAATTAACAAAGACTTCTTAAAATCTTAATACTAAGAAAGAGCACATTAAACAAATAAATGAATATATAACATGTTAAAAACGATATTCATTTTAACATTTCATAAATGTAACTTCATGAAATTAATAATTAACTTGTGAATAATTGTTGAAAGTACTTAAAAACATAACAGTACTAATTATCAAAATTAAAATTTCATTGATCGAGTTCAATAACCACACTTTCATTCATCACAGGTACTCATGCAATGACAGTAATGATAATCAATTACAAGGTAAGATTCTTAAACCATAACTACTTGTGCTTTCATTAAAGCCGTAAAAATGTCAGTTCATTTAAATAAGAAATTTCAACAATGTTGATTACAAGTTAACATATTTCTAAATAATTGATAAAGTTCAATCTTTTTTATATTAAGAGCTAACTTTTAACCTGAAATATCATTTGTTCTTCCAAAGAGTTACCGAAAAAAACAACTGTTAAATTTGTTTTAAAAATCAATATTGCATTTTTCGATTTGAATAATTTTAAAAGATAACCCTTAACAACTTTTATTTTTCTAGAAAATTTAACTTTTTTCAAAACAACAGATCTATATTGAAATTACAATGTACTAAGTATATAAATGAATTACCTTCCTTGCAATTATCCATGTATAACATGTTTTTGTGATGATAACTTGTACTCTACAGTTGCGGAGTGAACAATGTTAAACAACAGAATGGCATGAGTTGGGATGAATGAAAAAACCATAAACTTTCTGATATCTATGATTGATCTAGGTACTAATGACTTATCACGTGATTTAATGTTGAATGAGACAATAACATCTTAATTACAGTTTCACAGGATTCCAATAGTTTTTAAAAACGTGAAATATTCTCAGTGACAAGACAATTATTTTTCTCATTTTATATTGAAGCCTTTTAATTAATTAGTGTAATGAAATTCTGAGAGGCCAGCTTAGAGGAATCACAACTCATTAAAGTGACATAGAGCTTTTTTTGGGAGTCAAATGCGTTAACTGTTACCTAAGGTGTTATTTTATTGGAAAGTACTGATAGCTGCCAAAATAACCATGAGGATTGATTCAGTAAAGTGACAATATTAAGGTGTAAAGTCATGATTTCTTTTGAAAAAATGAAAATGTACTGCGGCTGGCACGCGTCAATCAGTCAAATGTAACTTTTTAAACAGAATGGCATGTCATTTGTTGATATATATATATAAATGGAGAGTAATTTCATTTTCAATGAAAGCAAGTTATCCTCATTTATTTGGCATTTGGGGATGAATATGAAAGTCGAGCGATTTCATTTCAAATTGATTTGTACATATGGTATTTTTACCAGCATCAAAGTCAAATAAAATTGTATTTGAAAAACTCTATGTCATTTTACGAGAATAATCAGGCATTTGCCATCAGCTAAAGTTAGACTAATCAGAAATATTACAGGTCTATGTAATAGTTTGTCAACTAATTAATAACTGTTTATCAGAGGCCAAAAAAGACGAAAACTCATAATTTTTAAAATAAAAACATTGTGTAAGCTGATATAATTCATTATGTTTTTTAAAGGCAACAATTGGAAACCAGAAAAAAAGTAATTCCTACAATTTTACTAAACTCTACATTGCTCACAAACAAATATACATTAACATATTCATATATTACTGTCACCACAATATTTCTATGTCATCATTAGAACTTTCATAGTACAAAATTTATGAAAAGTGAAAAAATATAATTATTTACGTGTACAAAAATGACATTAGGTATTCACCACAAATATACTTGTACGATGCATACAAGTCAACAATGTATAGTACTCTGTCTCTGTTATGTCTGTACAATAGTTCAACCTCAACAAAGGTCTGACCAGGGAAACTCAAACACATGCAGGGACCAAATTTCTAACTTGGCACTTTTTAACCATACATGTTGTTCTCTTCAATAAATCATAGGTATATGGATATATTTTTAAACGCTAATAGATTAAAACAGGGTTCAGAGCAAATGAGCTTGTGAAACTTTGAATGCCTAGTACTTGTACTCAGAGCAATTTGTATTATTTTAAACCATGTTCAACTTCAAGTTGAACAATTGATCTTTGATATAATTTACAAGTCTGTCATATTTTGTCATCATTTCAATTCTACATATTTCTCATATTTTCTCATCTTTTCAATTCTACATGGTACTTATAAATATGGACAATCATTTAACTGTTTCAAACAAGATTAACTTGCAATAAAGTGTGGCCTTATCAAAACCATGATGGTCATGAAAAAGTTGAAATTTTGAAACTTGACAAAAAATGTATCTAATTCATGTACATAAAATCATCATTTCTTCTCAACGCCATCCACCATCCCTTCATGTATTAGCTTTGTATATATTCTTTTCATAATCATAATGAGTATCAGTCATATACCAATAGAGACAATATAGAACCAATGATTCATAATAAATCCATTCAAATTTTATTTCTAACTCCATAGTCCAAATCCATTCATATCCTTTTGTAAACACAAGCAATGTCAACATTCTCCTTCTTTTGAATTAAGTAAATTTTTAGGGATTGTTTGATAACTTTCTAGCAAGATAACAACACTATTCTCACTTTCAAAACAAGTATAAAGGACATCAGTCCATCAAAAGGTCTTCACGAAATAAGTGAGTTTAGTCTTTATCCAACTTCCCAACTCAAGACATAACTCTTGAAGTCTCCATAACTGGCTGATTTAGGCCTTGCAGTATTTCCCCACTTTTCTGTGCTAAGATAGTGGAGCGCTGCACTAGTGGACTCTGATTTCCTGGCACGGAAATCTTAAGGAAATACTGCAAGGCTTAACTCAGACAAGACAAACTGACAAGAGTTATGCCTTGTGTAGGGAAGTTGGTCTTTATCATAATGCTGTCAAACTATCACATACACAAACCTTCAGTTTACAAAAGTAAAAACGATCTCTGTTATGGTCTTGAATTACAGTCAGTTACTCTACATGCTACAAACACTGAAAGACATCGATACTGAGCATTTCAACATAGAAACCTCATTCACAGGGATATACTGTCACTTCTAAAGCCATTTCCACCTCCGTAATTTCTCATTAATAAATGACTCATCAAGCACGTCAATAATAAACAAAGCAATAACGAAGAAGAAATCTACTTCACAACAGATCAAATGCTCACTAGACGGGTTAAACAAAACAAAATTTGAACAAAATTTAAACAAAACATTCAAGAAATCTGTAATACTAAACAATATTTGTTATCTTATTGGCACAAACAAACAAGGACTATGGTAATCAACAGAGTTAATCATTACCTAACAAGTTGCACATCAGTAGGTTCTACAATATAGATTCATGGTAGTTTACTCCAGGATCTCCTCCAGACAGAGCACATTGCATGCCATTTGAAAGCAGATCACAAACAAAAGAGGCAACAAAATATCACTGTTCTACACAAGAACAAGAATTGCAACAAAACAACATGAGTATGGTACAGACGTCTTTGGCCAACATACAGCCGTGTTACCTTTCAACAGACCAGAAAGGTCGTCAGGAGATATTGACTAAAGTAAAGGAAGACATTTTTAATCGTCCCGAATTTTTGGTAATGAGTCCATTTCCCTAGTTTCAATGTTTTTAGAATACATAGGTTAGAGATTTTGAAAAGAATTTAATTCTTCAATTTCATCAGTACAGATCTGGGATGTTCCATAATTTATATAGTAAATACTTTTTTTGTAGGAAATTACTTGATTTATATTGACTGGAATATCATGAAGCATATTATTGTTTTGTGTTGTGAAATATTCATGTTGTGAAATGTTACCATGTCGACTTCTTTCCACCTTTCCAAATAATTTCTACAAGCAATATAATCGAAAATATGTTTGTGCGTGAAAAGGATAGCACCAATTGCTATAGGAAAAACAGGTCAAGCATAAGGCCATTCACTTTTTTAATCATTATTCATATACTTATAACGTTTTCAGTACTCAACAAAGCTCTAACTTTTATCAGCAGATCAAAACGGTGCAAGGAGGTCAATGATAATTTTTTTCAAATGATTTTGAATCAATGTCATTCATTTTCATCAATAATAAAAAAAATATTGAGGGATATTTAGAAATGGAATAGTAAGGAAAACAAGATTGTCAGGATAACAACTTCTTTATTGTGAAGATACACCCAATGTAGAAGTTGTTGTCATGAAATTTTGTTTTCTCATGAAAAACAGTTATATTAGGGACGAAATAAATGTTTAAGGTCTTTCTGTAACATTAGATTGGGCAGAACAACAGTAAATTACAAATGGCACTTCTGAAATTCGGAGTTCATAAGACTTCTTCATAAACAATTTGACCATGTTTCCTTCATGTCATTATTTAAGAGTGTCCAATTTCTCATTGTGTTTTAAACAGAAATATTATATGGTAGGTGTAAAAATTTAAAGATTACAATTATCTGTGAATCAGAAAATGAACAAAGAGCATATCATTTGAAATAATACTGACGGGAGTTAACTAAAATTTAATAGATATAATTTGACTTGTAGCAGTACCTATGGCAACAAACATTTCTATGATTAATTCATTCACAAGTTTCATCAATGAGAAAATGGATTTTGAGGTATTTAAGGCAACAAAATTGTTCTTTCATCAAAATTCTTCTTCTTTCAAAACATTTAGTAGAAATAAATCTAGATAATGCTCTAAATAAGAATGTAAATAAATTAAGATTTTGAGGGGATATTCATGTTTATAAATGCTACAAAAGGTTGTTAAAATGAGACGAAACGGTATCTAAGTGATAAATCAAAAGAAAACTTAGCTGCCTTAAAGCTTACAATAGCAGAAATGGCATATTGATTTCAGATTGCCTTTATCAAGAGTCAAGTTGAACTGAGTGTTCTCAGTATGACAAATAATATATAACATTTTCATAAAATGCACCAAAGAAACCAAACATTAGATAATATACCCTTACCCAATGGCTTACATTGTCAAACAATCACAAATATATATCGACATGCGTAGAGCACACAAAACAATCATAACAAATAAATTTTGATTCCAAGACAAAAATCCAAAACAGGCCAAAAGAGCCTTTGTGGGAATGCTAGATATTAAACAACACTACTCTAAATCTTGGCCCCTATATCGTTCAAATGATCAAGATAAGCAGTTCAATTTGAATTTAAAGGGAGGGTAGCCTTCAGATAACACCTACATATTTACACTAGGACTATCTGAACTTATAGAACATTTCTGTAGACTAACGGTATCGATGAGTGGGCTCCCTTGACCTCTGTGTCTGCTCATGGAGGCGGGTCTCTCAGGTTCAAGGAAAGGGTCATCGGCCACAGAGTCCCGCCGGGAATCTTCCGAATCAACACTTTCATAGCTTGTGGTTGACCAGTTTCTGGCCTTGCGGTAACCCATGAACGGGTCGAAGGATGAGTCAGTAGACACGGATAGTTGAGTCTGATCGATGATTTCCTCAAACTCAGGAGCCTCCTTTCTCCCACAAGCCCACTGGAGAGTCTGAGCGACTTCCTTCTCTGCTTGTTGTCCTTCTGTGCTCGTAGTATACTTACGATGACTAGTGTCCGACTCCAAGCTGTCCACACTCGACACAGAGCAAGTACGTGCTGAATCTGTGGTGTCAGAACTGGATATTGAACTCTTTCGAACATCACTATTTTCAACCTCGGGCACAGAGAGAAAGCGGCCCTTTCTTGAGGATCTCTTGTTGTGAGTGCGCATGTGTCGTGTAATCATGTCTCGCCGACAAGCTGCATATGGACACTGAGGGCAGCGGTAAGGTTTCTCCCCAGTGTGAGTTCGTTTGTGGGTGTTGAGGTGGTCACTGCGACTGAACACCTGACCACAATCAGTACATTCATAGGGTTTGAGGCCGGTGTGTAGTCGCATGTGGCGAGTCAGCATGTCACTA
The DNA here is from genome assembly GCA_936450465.1 of Gibbula magus. Taxonomy (NCBI): domain Eukaryota; kingdom Metazoa; phylum Mollusca; class Gastropoda; order Trochida; family Trochidae; genus Gibbula; species Gibbula magus. The sequence goes on from OW388297.1 coordinate 24,618,718, forward strand.
CGGGAGAAGGAACGATTGCACACCTTACAATAGTGTATCTTGTTATTGTCTGCAGCTCTAACAGTTTCTGTGGGTAGATGCTTAGCCATGTGCTTTGCCAGGTTATCGTAAGAAGGAAACACCTGTCCACATACTGGACACAGGTAGGTTACATCCGACTCGGATAGAGATCGTTTTTCATAGAAGCCTTTTTGGTGCTCCTGTTTGACTGGTCCATACTGCTTGGACTGATAGTTGGAGAACTGTGATTGTGAGGCAGGGTAGAGAGCCCTGGGAGACACAGCCAGGCGGTTAACTTCCGCCAGAGGACTCAACATGGATGCATGAGGAGGGAATGTGAAGAATCGAGGAGACATGGGACTAGGAGACAAAAGGTCTGAGTCTGAGTGGGGACCTTCAAATGGACTGGGCATATTGAAGTTGAATATGCGCCCTCCTTCTGGCACTGAACACAATGGTGATTGTGGAGATATGAGACCATGGGGAGAGTACGGGAGGCGGTGTGGAGACCGATATGTCGCAGGGGAGAACTGTTTTGATGCTGTGGGAGACAGCTCGGACTCTGAGGGGGCTTGTTGGCTGATCCCCGGAACCATGTTTGGGGGACCTAGGACAGGAGATAATTGATTGGGGGAACCAAGATTTGGGGAGCTCAAGGCTGGGGAAATGACACCTGGAGACAAATTTGGGCTGACACTTTTGGAGAGATCAAGAGGTTCATTTTGATGCAATGATGGTGGCTTAGATCGTTTGTTTGAAGAAACTGCAGAGGTAAGCTCCATGAAGACATCATCTGGGGTATCAGCTCGGTTACTGGTCCTCTTGAGGTCATGATCTCCTTCTTGTACATACTCCGGGGGTATCCACACAACACCTTGATCGGACTCTGTGTTTCTACCTTTTACATCTTCAGACTCGGGAGGATAGATGTAGACTGGTCCCTCCTTCAAGCTGGCTTCACAGTAGTTAGTGTCTGTTTGTAGACTCGACACATACCGATGATGCAACATCTTCTTGAACTTTCCATGTTGGTATCGTTGACTATCGCTATCATCACCTTCAAATGATCTCTGTACACCTGTTTCAATCAAAGGTCTTTCATGGCTTTTGTCCATTTCATGAGGTTCGGAGGCTGCAGAAGAATACTGATTCCTTAAAGCAAAGTTCCCTTCATCAGGTCCTGTGAAAGGTGACTGTTCCCGACTACTGCCACTGTCAATGTTACTAGAGCTGGATTCAGATATAGTCTCTACCAGTGTGTTGTCATCAGCTTCCCCACTCCACAACCGAGGTCTCTCCTTCACGAAGTGTCCAGGGTACCAGCCGTGCCTCACATCCTCAAACACCTCACAGTCCTCTCCACTCCTGGAGACTTGATCCACAGCCTCCTGCCGCTCAATCCTCGGACAATGCTGCTTCCAATGAGGATCCTGGAATGTTGCTGAGGGAGCTATATGTTGTGTTGGATATGGTGGGACGAATGTCCCAAACTTATTGCACTCCTTGTCCAGCATTTCAGTTGGATGGTACTCTGGCTGAGCCTGGTATTCGGGTTGCCGGGGTGAATGAGTGCTGGCAGTAGCAGATAGATGAGGGATCTGGCCGGCCTGGATGTCTTCACGCTCCGCGGAGCTCTGGGCAGGATGACCCATCATAGTCAGACAAGCCAGCAAAGGGGAGGAGCAGGAATAGGGCTAGGATGAGTACACAGGGTCAAGAGCTGCTCGGGGTTCTTGCTGGGCATAGCGGATCTGCAACAGACAAAAACACTTAGAGAATATGACATGACCTATATTTTTATCTATTATTTTGATGTTGAGTTCTTGATTCAATCCTGGGATACAATGTATACTCAAAGTAAGTTAAGGAGAGATGGGACGATGAAACAAAATATTTTAGAATTCGTTTATGTTTTCAAAATAGCAGGTTTATTGTGTCTTTTATCCAAAAATGTAAGAAAACTTGGGGGTCACCGAACGATTTAAAGAGTTATCGGCATTAATAATAATAGTCCCGTCGGCAAATTACGCCATTTTTGACTGATTTGATGTATTTAGATGAAGCGCTCGCTTTCAACGAATAAGCTCAGAATCCTTTCAAGTACATTTCAGTTACATACGGGGATGCATAGCAAGTCTATATTTTGAAAATTAATGGCACTGGAAAGAGAAACAATATTAAATTAAGCTTTTTTAAATTAAAAACGGCATTTTTCTCATCGTTTTTCGCATATTGAACAGGATTTCTCACTGACACACATATTTTAGATATTGCTAAAAATGCAATATCATGTGCACATTTGAATAAACAAACGAATTCAGAAATAAAAATAGGGGGTCACCGGAGGTTTTTCATCAGTTTAACGTCATTTTTTAAATTACCTTCATAAACGTAAAAACCTAACGTCACGGCAATTTTGATGGTTTCAAGTGTAACTTTGACGGCCTACCGTGTACTCATTATTGAACATACTATCAATCTAGGAGTGCATGATGGAAGAATAACTATCAGTTGATTATACCAGGCGATTTAAATTCGTCAGTAACTAAAGATACGTATGTTATTCGAATAACACACACAGTAACATATTTACCGCGAATATACGTGACGATAACGTTTTACGGCATGTCGTAAAATGACCGTTAAAAAGGCGTTACAGAAAATTTAAGCACTTTCCGTTAGTGCATGGATAAGCGTATGCCCCAAACAACGTAATCCATATATTTTAAGGCTTATTCACTACAATAATTTGTTGTCGCAAAATGTTACCGTAAGCGAGTTCGATTTCTGGGTCCCATCTCTCCTTAAGAGTTACCCAATGTTAAATGTCTAACACAAGAGCTGCTGAAATAATCAGAGTCAAACCATTATAAAAAGTGTCAATTCACAAGAATCATAACTTAACTCGTCCACAAAGGTAATTACCCAAGATGGTTTACTGGCTAAAGATAGTAGGATAGATACAAGGACAAGTATTATATAATCTGATTAAGAGGCATTCTAGAAGTTGGTACTGCGTAGAAGACGATGATATTCATGAATGATCAACTTCTTTATTTAACAATGGAAAACATTTTGGTATAGATACGTATACCGTTATCAAACATATGGGAAAGATGATAATACAGTAAGTTATACAAGATTCATTTCATATGCTATTAGAATCTATACAGAAATGTTACAGAGAATTAAAGAAGTTGATCTGCCATAAACAGCCTTGTATGGATTGTTGAGTATTATACAGGTGCATCATGTTGAGTAAAGAAGCAATACACATGACGACTGACTGACTGACTGACTGACTGACACATGACCCACCTGTTTTTACCACTCTCAGCGACATAATAACTTTCTTCCCTCAATAAATATTCCCTAGACTCTGCAAATATTTAAAACTAGGTGAGGTGAGGTGAGTTTGGGTTTAACGCCGCCTTCAAGAGTATTTCACTTATATCGCGGCTGCTAGTATTATGGCAGGGAGAAGGCCCGCAAAGCCATGTGGCTATGCTTTGCTGGAACTAGCGAACCATGGGTGGTACTACGCTGAAATTCAGTGTAGCATTGCACCCAAACCTTACTGTGTGTAGAACATTTCTCTACTGCAAGTTGCCCCGGACCTCTTGATCCGAAGCCGAACCTTTTAAAAGTATATCACATACTGTAAATATAATCTGAAAAAACAAGGCTAATAAAAAAACAAGAATCAGGCTTTTTGCTTCTTGACAACATATATATAGGATTATATACAGGTAAATATTGTATTCAAAAGTTGACAGGCGTGTTATAGTGAAGATATATCCAGAAATGATATGATGCAAACAAAACATTAATCTCTAAAACCATACCACATGTTGAGTTCCTCATGAACAGATTCCATCTCACGTCCTCCCTCTCAGAATGACTGATAAGACTGAGTTCAATTCAAGAAATATGTGTGAATATGTACTTGTTGGTTGAGGGCGTAAGAAGGACTTACTTTAGTATTGGTATACAGTTGCCAGGGGTTTCAAACAGCAGTTGAGATAAACAACAAGTGTGGTGCTCTCAGCTTCTCCACCTGCTAAGAGACATACCAAAGCACCTGTTTTAAATTGTTTAATTATTGAAGTTTAAATCTATCACATGTCAAGTGTTTAATCATTTTCACTGATATAAAGCAAGTTAGTATTTAGTTCATAATTTTCACGAGATAACAATTTACTTTTTGGATTTCACCTTAGGAACTGCATCATTGAGGTGTTCAATGACATACCTCAATATATGGAGAATTACTTAATAAATTTTTATGGATAAATTGTTATAAGCTATTCAAATCATCAGTAATGAATTCACGCTGCAAAAACTATTGTTCTACTTTTCCAGCCTTACAGTTTTCAAGTTGAAACATATTTAGCACCGTCTCTCTAATAAAACCAATTGTTGATTTACCCACAATTCTTATCTTATAACTAAACATAGAAAGTATTTACAAATAGATAATTTGGCCATGGAGCTCATCAGTCTTTGCATGATTTATTTGCTAAGGTTGAAGACTTACATTTGAAAAGGTTTACAAGATGCAATGAACCATAACTAAAATTAGCAACTGGAATCTTCTGGTCAAGGAATGTCCACGCAAGATTTCAAAATGGAAAGCTTACACAAGATCCTTTTTGTGGTTGAATGATCACGAGTTGAGAGTTTGGAAGTCCAATCCCCTTCAGTGAGGTTGATGAGGCTATCTATCCGACTGATGTTCATGGTGGAATTTCATCATGTGGGACCTGGAAATAAGCATACAATTCAGTAACCAGTGTTAATGATAATAACTTTTTAAAGTCTTACCGGTAAATGTCATTAGAACAGTAAATACATGCATCATTACGGATTACACTTTCTGCAATAGTCCAAGTTCTTGTAGTCTTTTGGAGTAAAGTCCAATTTCTAATGATTTTAGCCTATGCAGCTGTGTCTCTATACAGCTGTACATCTATCAGAGGTGCAGTGATTAATCTACAAAGATTACTTTTAGAGTACAGGGACTCACTTTCACAAGCTTTTATGAGTCCCAGAATATAAAAGCGAGTCCCTCCATAGTAATCCTATTAGTATAAATAAAAACCTTGCATCTTACAGTTTAAATTTCTATAAGTCCTTTTCAAATTTTGTGAGTAAATGAAGCAGGACTCGCAGGTAAATTTATCCCTGGAGGTGTACTGAATGTATAACTAGTAGTTTATATGGCTTTGTTTATAGCGAAGCCAAGGGAATCGGTGTTGCTGATGAGTGCCTAACTCTGCAGGTGTGGGGTTGCATCTTAAACGGACTCAACTCAAAAAGAGTAGAAGAATTTGTACTAATATTGTAGATAGTTTGATCCCAAATATAAACTTCCATTAAAACACTTCAATGTAAGATCTTCTAACATTATAAAGTAAAGTAAGTAGTTTATAACCCGATGAAGGGGGGCGAAAGCCTCCCGAAACGTAACAAATAAAATCATGATACCTTCACCAGAGTCTCCTCATTTGTTGGATGGTTACCCCCCTACTTTAGTTTATAATATCAACAGTGTCACTCAAAAATCCGATGATAAATTGATAAAATCATATATCCGCATTTAGCAATCTCATTTAGGAAATCAATTTGATGTTTAAAATTTCTCCCCTACAATTGCTGGAGGCATCAAAGGAAAGCAAGCAGGGGTTATTTTCATCTTTCAGTGTGAGGAGGCCAAGATTAAAGCCACACCTACAAGACACTGAGTCACCCCATGGGAGTGGACAGACACTCCCATGGTATTTTCAATGTCCCCAACGTCGTCTGTACCTGTTAGTATTTTGAAGCCTCACTAATCAAGGAGTATTGAGGAAATACCAGTTGTACATTGTCATGTTCAGTTGGGCTGGATATTGGACCAAGTTTTGTCTTGAAGTATGTTATGATACACAGCTCCTGTATTGAAATTTATTGGTAAAATATAGGTAAAATATAGGTAAAATGTCTTTAAAAACTTTAAAAAACATTACTCCAATAGGTAATAATTTTTATGAAGTACATTCCGAAACAGCAACTATTCACTTGAAATACAGTCTAACAATTGTTCTTGCACTTCAAGAGCATTTTCTTGCTTCTAAAACCTGCACCTTGGAACAAGTGGAACAAGATATTCTTATGACTTATGCATATATATATATCTCACTTTAAATTGTTTGGTGTGATATATTGCTGAATGAACATATTGCAATACCGGTAATTCTACTGCCCAATCTCTATCAGTATATACTGATATAGCACTAATGTTGCACAGCCCTAGTGTTCAGTAATAGAGAATCAAAGGAACATTTATTTTCTATTAGCAAACATCTCAAATAAAAGTTACACAATGGATATATAGTGAGTGAGTTAGATATTGCTTAACGCCGCTTCGGCAGTATCGCAGCCATTTGCGGTAATGGATATATAGAGACTATTACTCGAGGAAGTGTGTCATATGGCACAAGTTTCGTAAAAGTCATATGGCACACTTTCAAGTGCAATAATTTCTTAATTAACGATACTAATCAATTTGATTCGAGTAAATTTGTCAGAAACAGCCCAATTCTCTTGCTATAATGATGTCTCAAACAATAGTTTTATGACGTCACAGACAACGAAATACGTGAAGTCACATGAAACAAGGGTTGCAAGGCATAAATGATATGTGCACATGTGCTCATATCAATAATTAAACTCTGTTATTTTAAACCATATGGGTACTAAACATAGAGAATCATTTCAAAGAAGCAGTCATAAAATATCAATTCAATCCTGGGAGAACACATCATAGATGTGAATAGAATGGCATTCTTTTTGAAGAAAAAAACAACAAAAAACAATGTAAGCATATGTCACAGCCACAACTAATATGATTGTTTTCTATTATTGAAGACCCAGTGTTTACTTCTTGAAGCAAGCTTTACCCAATGTATCAAAACAAACATTTTCTAAAGAATGGATGATCTCACACCTTATTCTATTTGAGATATTAATGAGAAAGAAAAATCGATTTTTCTTATTTTTTCTATCAATTGAAATCAATAATCAATTAAGTAATTTTGTACCTATTTTCTTTGAATATTTTGTTACATTGTATCTTGGTTGATATATTCATATTATCCTCACACTTACATGTTCAGATTTTATAGTAATTTCAAAATTTTAATTTGTGTATTTTGTATGTTTATACATGGTACTATCATGTCCTGTTTAATAAATAAATGAAGACGTCATGGTCTTCTAGCTTTCACAACACAAAATGTCTGGACGGCGACAGTCTTTCTTATCTATGTCAGTATCAAGGTAACTTCCTACTGCGTGGGCCACGTTTACATTATTATGTGACATTTCTCCGATAACAGCTATCTGCCTGTCCAGATAATTGCTGATATGTTGTCTGAAGCTAGTACACAAATCACAGACGAGTACACATACAGATCGTGTCATTGCATGATTACTGAAGTCTTACATGTAGTGTACTTTAATACAACGTGTAATAGTACACATGCAGATTGTATCCTTTTCAGATTACAAATAACAAATATTAAACTTAATCCATTAAAGATCATATTCCCAAAATTTTCACTTCCTAGCATTACTGGTTCTTGAGAAAAATTAATTTAAAGATTTTAGGATGGACCCTCCTGCCACGCCCATATTTGATGGGGGATCAAGTCCAAATGAACAAACTTGAATCTACGTTTAATAAATAATTTCAGCTTCCTATGTCAATTAACTGCTGTCGGAAAAGAAGTCGTTTAAAGATTTCACTAATAATGGTTGTCACACCCATATTCGAGGAGGGGGTCGGGTCAAAATGTACGAATTTTGTAGCAGTTCTCGAGGAGAAGTTGTAAATGTGAAAAGTTTACATACGACGTCCGACAGACGTTGGGCGGACATCGGTCAACGGCCAATGCCATAAGCCCATCTGGCCTTTCAGGCCTGATAAACTAAACATCTAAAAAACTTTCCTGCATACAGGCCTTCTATATTTATTAGGAGGCCCTGAAGCAGGATAGTTATCATTTTAGATTTTTCCTATCTTTGTGGGGCACTTCTCAGCCTTTGCTCTCTGTAGTTTGTTGGGCTGAAGTAACTTATTTTTCTTAACTTACTTTGCTTAAAACTGAAGAATGTTCATTAGTTCTCTAATTGAGCAAGTTTATATGTCAAATACTATCTAAGTGACTCTTTTAAAATAAAAAAAGAACATGTGACCTAAAAACTATATTTCACATTGTGGTAAGGAATTAATAATGAATTATACATGACTCAAACCACAATCACTAAAGGTCATCTCAATACACCTATATTGCTAATGTCAACAGAGGGAAAATACAACTTACAGGATATGAGCAGTTTCTATAATTATGCTGGATGAAATGTTAGTTAATTTTTCATGTCCTTAATTCATTTTCTCTGTACATAATGTATCTCTTCCATAACAAACATGTCTTGAAGTACGTTAAAGAGTCAGTAATTTTCTTCAACTGATACTGCAGACAGAGTAAATAAACATAATGTCTTTCACTCGTTGATTGAAATTGAAGAAAAATCTACTTAAAGTTAGCTTGAAGTATCATTCCTTCATAATTATGGATACAAAAACAGCATTAAAAATACTTTACAAGAATTCCTAGATATTAACTTGTATTGTTGAAGAGAAGACATAAAGCCAATGAAACCATTCACAGTAAGAGGCAAACTATATCCAGCAATCAAATTATAGGCTATCAGCTTCGGCAAAAAGGCAAAATCTATTTGTTTTACAGATCTACGAAAATATTGACATATGAGAGAAAAAATGCTACAGACAATCCTACTCAAATAAAAATGCTGACTCGTTTATACTCATAAGAAAACAACATAATCATGACCTCATTCTTCAATTCTGCATTCTATTTATTATTGTCAGACAAATTTCTATTTACACTAAGTCAAAATGTTCTTCCCAATCTTTTTAACCTTACCCCAAAAATTTGTCAAACAAATGAGTTTATGTTATGTTAAATTCTCCTCTTATTTGGATGTGAGGAAAACAATCACTGCATGAAGCAGTTTGACCTGATTATCAGAGTACGGTGAATCAATATAACAGAGTGATACACAGACCTTCCTTCAGCTTCTACCCTGTCTTTGTGAGAAACATTTTGTGATTCCAGAAAACATAGGTTTAGAGATAAATCTTTTATTTATTATACAATGAAGTTAACTTGCATTCACAATGTGTCATGACAATTCAAGATTAAGCATCCATGAATGGCATTACATACAGTGTAGGGATCCAACATCAGCTCTGAAACGTCATTCAAAAGAACTTTTGGATGAAGAAAATAGGCACAGCGATAGGCACAGAAGGGAAGACAGTGGCGGATCCAGGAATTTTGATGGGGGGTCCACCAATTGAAAGAGGGGAGTCCAAAATTTGTTTCCCCATACCTGCCAATGCAAAATTTTTGAAAGGGCGGGGTCCCTTGATATACTGAGAATATGAAATAACCATTCATCTGTTGATGTAGGCATATTCCCATATTACCAAGTAGGCCAATTCAAGATTAATCCCTTTCAATGAGTCAGGCAATTTGGAGGAATGGTGAACACAAATTAATTCAGCATTGAAGGGGGTTTTTGAGAACTAAGTTAAACCATGTCAATGACGTCATTCAAAATAAACTTGTTTTGATGGGGAGAGAGCCTTGAGTGAATGACCGTGCCTTGGCATGACTGCTGGTACAAATGACTATATAGGTCAATCAATATGCTTGAGTCTACAGGTCCACGACTGCACTGGGAAGTATACACTTCAACTGAGCATCAGCACACTTAAACTTAATGACTGCCATGGGAGTTTTATTTGCACAGTAGGTTAACTGTCACTACCATGGGAGTCTTATGTGTACAGTAGGTTAACTGTTGGTACCATGGGAGTCTTATGTGTACAGTAGGTTAACTGTTGGTACCATGGGAGTCTTATGTGTACAGTAGGTTAACTGTTGGTACCATGGGAGTCTTATGTGTACAGTAGGTTAACTGTCACTACCATGGGAGTCTTATGTGTACAGTAGGTTAACTGTTGGTACCATGGGAGTCTTAGGTTCAATGTTGGTACCATGGGAGTCTTATTTGCACAGTAGGTTAACTGTCGGTACCATGGGAGTCTTAGTTATCTGTTGGTACCATGGGAGTCTTAGTTATCTGTCGGTACCATGAGTCTTTTTTGTACAGAAGGTTAACCGTTGGTACCATGGGAGTCTTTTTTGTACAGAAGGTTAACCGTTGGTACCATGGGAGTCTTTTTTGTACAGAAGGTTAACCGTTGGTACCATGGGAGTCATGTAAACTGGCACTGTGTGGGAGTCTTATTTGCACCACAGTTAAACTGTCACTATGAGAGATATTCTTTATCGTAGATCAAGTGTCATCTCCTAAAATTATTATTTTGCAGTAGATTATTGACAATGGCCTGACACCAACGACATGAAGAATGGGGGGAAATTTATGGATACCGGTATATAACTTCAGTATTTTGTAAAGGCAACTTTTGGTCCTAGATTCTACAATGTAAAGTGATGTAACTTAGTCACATTCGGGATAACACTACTTTCAATAGTTCAAATTCTTGGACCTTTTCCACGGAGTCCCTTGCAGAAATCCAACCCACACCCTCAGAGCAAGGCAACTATCGCCAGTACTGACCATAACAAAAGCTTACCACACGACCACAGGGCCTCGTGCATCTTCACTATGCCTCGACATTGAATAATGTATTTGACAAACAGTGCTACGATGTGCTTGATAACCACACAAAGACATGACCTCACTACATTGTCTACAAGTCTGATGGTAGTGATATGTTCAGAGAACATTTTTCATAGAAAAGTAACGAAGATATTAATTAATATTATCTCTTTTTTTTATCATAATAATTATTATTATTCCAGATTTATTGGGATACATACTGAGGCGTTTCAGGATATAGCAAGTAAATTAAGACAATGAGCCATTGTCTAGGCAGCTCATCAATCTTAATATTTAAATACATATTATTTTGGTTGAAATGTGTATTTTCTAGAAGTACTAGTAGCTTTTAGAGGGTTAACAGTAGTACAATTTATAATCCATATTGGCCAACAGCTCTTACGCGTTTAGTCATTGTAAAGAAATGAAAATAGGTTTCAGAGGGGGAAGCTTTGGGGGTTACAGATGTACCAAATCTACAATTTATAATCCATAAGGATTTCTAATCCGTTTCATTCTGGAGAAGAAGAAAATAGGTATTTAGGTTGTTATGTTGTGGCCCCTGTGGCTCTTATATGCAACCACAGTCATCAAATCTACAATTTATAACTCCTATTCGCTGAGGAGTCGCTTAGAGCCAGTGGTCCTTGAGAAGTGAAACGGTTAGGGATGGACAGCTGGATGGATGGATGGCCGGACACCATGTCATGACATAAGACCAATAGCGCCTTTCAGGCCTGATGAGCCAAAAACAGCAAAAGACTAATGTAACGCAACAAACAAAACAGTTTTTTTCTTCAACAGTTCATTAAGATTTACTTTTCAACTCATTCACACCATTAGCTACACAACAACAATTTCTTTCATGGATGTTTACCATTTGAGGAGAGGAAGTGTGAGACTATCAGCCGAGTATCGATTGGTCAGTGTTACCTTGTTTTTAACGAAGGGAAGTGTAGACCACTGACGTAAATTGTGACTTACAAACCAGGAGCACTACACAGCTTACGAGAGATCAATACTAGATATATGTCAGCCGTCGCAGCTCTCAACCTCGCAACTACGTCATTGCAGCTACAATTTCTGTCATGACAACCTGTTTACTGCCTCGTATGAATTAGCTTGTTTGTATCCTCTTGTTTTTACTCTCGCTAAGTCATTGTGGCCTCAATCAAGAAGTTTTGTACTTTCTTGAAACAATTGGATGATAATTTAATGGAAAAGTTCTGAATATTATGAAATCCAAGTAAATTCCAGGCAAAACAATAAGGTCGTAAACAAGATGTAAGGCTATTGTTAATAGGAAAAATAGAGCCATTGGCTCTGTTGCTCATCACAGGTCACGCTGATCCTTATTGTCTCCTCACAGGTTACTAAAATCATTTCTTCCCACACACCTTCTGTTACAAGTAGGGCACTTCTTGGCTAGACTTATTTTACCTACATTATTTGCATTGTTTTATCATCGACATTGTCTCAAAACATAGAATAACAACTGTTGTGACACGTTTAATGTGACGTTTCGGGGACCTTTTGTCCCGTCAGGTATCATTTATTTGATCCATGTCTAACAACTCATATCTCTTTCTCCCGCAGTTGCGAGGTTGGCGCCTCCCCCTTGCTTTGGAAAGAAACAAGGATCATATACAATTGTAATCTATCACCAATAAGGGATTTTACAAAAACAATGAAAATGAAGACAAATGGTAAACATTTTCTTCTTATTTTACATTATCAGATAGCTAGATTATATAGAAGTTTAGGAAACATGTCTTTCCAAACAATCAATACAGACAAATCATCAACCTGAACCATTCACCTTCACCTTCCAATGTCCTATTATTGCACTACAAAAAAAATAAAAACAGCTTGATAGTTTTAGACTCAATCACCAATCAAACCACACAATCTATAGACAGGTTTAATGATAAACAACTACAAAGACGTTTATTATTTGACATAAAATGTTGAAAATGAAAACCAGCGAAAACAAAACAGCAGGTAACTAATAGAGATGACAACAGCATTCTTAGTGTAGTGGGCTTACAATCGATCTTAGTGCTAAGATCAGTTAGTGGAACGACCCCTTGTTTTGTAAATTTATTGCCTCTATAAAGAATATCCAGCCTAACTTCATTGTTCTTTGGTCATCTCTCCACATACTCCACTAGATTGGTAGAAATGATTTGAAGTTTAATGCCATTTTTCAGACTATTGCACTATTGTGAGTACATGAGCATCATAACAATGGTAGTACATGGAAGGAGGTGAGGTGATGTGAGTTGGGGTTTAACGCCGCTTTCAAGAGTATTTCACTTATATCGCGGCTGCTAGTATTATGGCAGGGAGAAAGCCCGCAACGCCATATGGCTATGCATTGCGGTGAAATACATGGAAGGAAATTTAATGATCTGTTTATAATTAGCCCATAATATTATCAGGGAAATTTAATGTTTTGTTTATAACTAGCCCATACCAAGGAAATCAATACCTCAGGTTGGCAATAGCATAAATGGCTATCAAAGAAACATAAAGCTACTCTAAATATTTAATCACACAATTATTCTCTTGCGATTTAGGCCACTATGAAGATACTAAAACATACACTCTACTAAGATGGTCTCCTTTTGAATAAAGCACATGCTAATTCACTGAGAAATCTACTGAGGAGACTGTAGCACAGTCTGAGCCCACTACCCTACCCCTCACCCGCACCTCTCAGAATATGCAAACATATTCCCTTAATTTAATTTAACATAAACGTAAGTAAGCCCCGAAAACCCCTTAACTTCAGTACCTTAGCCAATATAGACTTGTCAAATTTTCTAGACTGAAGAAGGCTCTTGTTATTTTCTGATTAGGGTCTTGAGGACAGTCTGCTCCTAGATGGCTGTCTGTCTGGCTGAAGCAGCTGGTGGAGTGCCCTAATCATTCAGACAACCCTCCTACTACAGACTATATACACAGTGAAATCAATCGGGGAATTGGGTCAACCCTGCTAGGAGCTGCCTCCAACACTGCAGCTCTCTTTCAAAGATGGGAGCTGGTCTGCTCTCATTGACTTGGCCGAGGGCTCAATGTAAACATCATATTTGGGTCAGTCGATTTAACCAATGCTCGGCTGATCATTGATTGGTCTCCGGACTAAGAAATGAGCATCACATTGAGGGCGAAGTAGGGATGGCAAAAATTAATTGAAAGATTATTTCTTCACAAGACATTTCTTTTAAATGAACTTCTCTTGTCTGATCAGCAAAGGCTTGAACTTTGAGCTGCAGATCGGAGATTGGCTCAAAAGAGGAAAAAAACATCACCCTGTTACCTACATAAATGTAACCCTGACTTACAATTGCAGATCTCATCTCTTTACAATAAAACATAATTTTCCAAGGACAGGGGTTAACACAAAACATTATAGTCTTGTTAATATTCTACCTACATCAATGCAGAAGGTGAGGTGATTTTGAGTTTAACGCTGCTTACAAGAGTATTTCACTTTTATCACGGCTGCTAGTATTATTGCAAGCAAGAAACACAATTATGGCTAAGCATTGCATTGAAACCTGCAAGCATCGGTTGGAACTAGCAAACCATGGGTGGTACTGCACTGAAATACATACAACGCTCTTACTCAATGTAGAACAGTTCTGTACTGCAGACAAAGCTGCCAAGACCCTGTTGGGATTCGAACCCCGGACCTCTTGATACAAAGCCAAACAGGCTAACCACTGTGCCAATATCAAATGGATACATAAATCTACCATTTCACTATCATTTCAACAAGTTATACAAGGTAATCAGTGATTAATCTACAAACATGACTTTTAGAGTACAGGGACTCACTCACTCCTTTATGAGTCCCAGAAAATATAAGCAAGTCCCTCCATAGTAATCCTATTAATTAAGAAATAAAGTTTGCTGTACCCCAATGTGTTTTGTAATAAAGTATAGTTTTGCCCTGAACTATTATAGTTAAAGTACGAGGATGGTAGTCCGAGTACTTTGACGTTATAATAGTTCAGGGCAAAACTATACTTTATTACAAAACACATTGGGGTACAGCAAACTTTATTACTTTTCTAAGATAACCCATAACTCAACATTCTGCTTTGAATAAATTTGCAAGAAAAATAGAGTTTACTTCCTTAATATTAATAATCCATGATCAGGGCCAACTGACGAGCCGTGCGACAACAGCGACTATGACGTCATTGTTCTGTTGTGACGTCATAGTGGTTCCTGGGGTTGCCTAATGCGGTTTTCGTCGTTTTGGTTCAAGTACAAATGTAGCTTAAAATTTAAGACTAATTCAGATACAAAAGAACACATTCCTTCAATAATTGTTATAACAACGCTACCGTTGTTTTAGGACATTATCATTTGCAGAAAAACACGGTCTTTTCAACTGCCCTCTTTCGTTGGGTTACCATGGGCACATGTGACTACAAGGGGAGCGGAAACGTCATTCAATTATTACGTCATCACAAAAACTATACCTTTATCGTCTGATAAAGTACTTTATTTCGAGTGTTCTAGCCGCTAGGCATCTTAGAATACAAAATAAAAACCTTGCATCTCAGGGACTCGCAGTTTAAATTTCTATGAGTCCTTTTCAAAGTTTGTGAGTAAATGAAACAGGACTCGAAGGTAAATTTATCCCTGGGTAATAATTATTTAATGGATGCATAATATGTTTCCAATACTGTACCATTAAAAGAAAACATTATAACATGGATATATTAAAGAAAAATCTCCAATTACTGCACAAAATAGTTTTCGAACATATAACGAAAAGCTTACCGACATCAACATCATGAAATAATACACAAAAATCATATTTTCAACACTGCATTACACTGCACAGTAAACATGAATCATAATTTAACCAACATAAACATTTTAAGACAATTGACAAATGATACATTTGCTTACGGTGCAAAAATTAGTTATCCCAAATAATAACAATTTAACAAACATCTCCAATATAAGATGTTTCTTAAATGATACATTTTCTATGCAGCACAAACAAGTTATTTGACATAAATGAAAGTCAACCAATGTCTCCAATATAAGATGCTTCTTAAATGATACATTTCTATTGCAGCACATGGAAGAAACTATTTATCCAACAAAACCATCATGAATAGAAAACTGATCTTAGATCACCAACAGATAAACTGCATGAACAAACCAACCCAACATCGTAAATATAAGACGGTTCATAAATGATACATCCCCTACACCGCAGACACAATTTGTCCAACATAAAATAACAATTTATCCAACGAAACCGTCATAACGACAATTTATCAAACATCACCAATAGAAGCGCTGCATGAACAGAACTCTCCAACATTGCCAATCTAAGATAATTCATAAACGATGCATTTCCCCTACTGCAAGACCAGGTTATACAACATATCCAACGAAGATAGAGAAAATCAATAGCTCACTTACACATGACCCTTGACAGCTGACACGATTCCACTACTTCCTCATTCTACCAGCAGTCAGCCAGCCAGCCAGCGAACAAGCGAGAGAAGCGTAGTGCAGACTGCGTACATACATTCATCAATACTCCAGCACTGGCGGCGCTTGACGCACTGACTCCCTATACCGACACACGCCAGAGTCATTAAGGGACTAGCCCACCCAACTCCCACAACAACAGTCACTGACACACCTACTGCACATACGTTTACTTACATATTTCTATATGTTTATACCTATATACACATATATCATCAACATAAACATATGCACGTGTTTTCGTACTGAAAGACACACCTACAATAGTTTATAAGCACTTATATGTATATAACTTCATAAACATATATATATCAACATTAATATATGCACAGTTTCATACTGATAGGCACACCTATTGAGGATACATACTCTTACATATATACACTTATGCTTGTTCACTTATACTTATGTACATATACATACAGATCCATACATACATACATCTCCATATACACATTTGAATAAATATATAGAGACTACTGACTTTTGTATACACCTATACTTATTCACTTATACTTATGTACATATACATACAGGTCCATACATATATCTCCATATACACATTTGAATAAATACAGAAAAACTACTAGACTACTGACCTATTACACTTGCATACGATACATACACCAACTTCAACATATGTACATGCAACATGAAAGTCAAACATACATAGAATACATATAATACATAGAGAATTCATTCATATATTCAAGTTTCAAACCAACATGCGAGTCATGCACACAGTATGCCTTTCATACTGAAGAGCAAAATTTAAATATGTCACTTGTCATAGACGACTTCCTAAGACGTACACATAGAAAGTAATAATTTGCATGCATGCTTTTAAACTCAACTTAATATACATACTTCTACATGAAAGTTGTGTGGCAATTCATCTGCCTGCTACTTTCAAAACATACATAGTGAGAATTCATTTATATATTCAAATTTCAAACCAACATGCGAGTCATGCACACAGTATGCCTTTCACACTGAAGAGCAAAAATTTAAATATGTCACTTGTCATAGACGACTTACACATACAAACTCAACTTCATATACATATCTGCCTACTACTTTCACTGCTTCTCACAACACCATTAGCAGATCCACAAGACCCGATTAATTTCAGAAGAAAAGCAGGATTTCTTGATAATAACTTCATTGCAAAGTACTATGTTTTAGATTATATGTCTCTTTATCAAGTAAATGGTGATGAAAAAGTAAGCATATACAACAAAGGCTCCTTGGTTTTTTCATAATAAAGAAGTTGTAATTCTGAAGTCTTGCTTTTCTTTGCTATTGGGTTTCTGAATGACTTTTTCATATTTATATTTACATAAAGAAACACTGATGGTCTGTGATCAAGGTACATGTGATGCAAAATATAGTATGAAATCTAATCATCACTGATACACATCAACGAGTATTCTGTGAATGAAGCCAAACTGCATGCTATGAAACCTGTATTTGTACCATTACCAGAGATGAAATCCCTTGGATTACTTCAATGATATTATTGTATTTGCATTCACAGACAGCTAATAAGGAGTTTGTGAAGAGTTGCAATATACATATGAAGTGAGAAGCATGGATAAACTGCCGATGTATCTTTCAGTAAGATCAATAATCCAACAAACACCGACTGCTAGGTACGCACTACCATGTAAGGGCATAAGTCTTTCACAAACAACTTGTTGTGTTACATTCAGAGAAACTTGAACATTAAAATTGTTTTGATAGACACATACGGATTCATACACTGATTTGTATAAAAACATACACCACACCTCATGCATAAAAACGCGCGCACTTATGCATGCTTCATGAATGGGTAACGATTCTATTTCATTGCACAAAGAGATTCTTGAAAAGGCATTAAAGGGACTGCAGCAGAATGAGCAACACTCTGTAGGCATACCCAAGAAAATTCCAATTAAGGACAAAATCTGTTCAAACTATCTGTATGTACAGAAAATTTGAAGATACATTTTGATCATTTAGATTGAGAAAGCTAATGAGAGAAAACTAATTCACCCATCATATGCACTGTATGTATACAGGCATGTATATTTGCACACACTACAACACCCTTGGTAACCTCTATCCTCCTCTCTCACAGCATATAACCATTACTGCAGTCTTGTCTCACAAGATGAAATATCCACACTGCCTATGTTTTACCTTTACCTTCAAAGACCCTCAGGCAACTCTTTGCATTTACACATCTTTAAAGGAAAATCCTTAGCTTCAACATCAAGCCTGCTGCATCTCTATGCATCACAACTATGCTCAGCAAACTTTAGCGCCTCCAGCAGTGAGTAGGTTAAGACAACTGATTCAAATGTCAACTGACCACAATTCTAAATCAGTAAGTATCAAACCATTCTGGTAAGCCAATTTACAGGAACCACAACCCATTAACAAAGCATTAGTTGAGTATTTGCACTGGCCAATAGGCTATCCTGCAATATTCTAGGACCTACAATGAAGGGTTAATCATTAATCCAACCTGTTATTGGCCTATAAAGGCATTTGACCGTATTTTTACTGTATTTGACATTACTAGCGCCCTCTTATTATATGCTCCCCCACTCCCCCCCCCCCCCCCCCCCCCCCCCCCTTCCCCCATAGAAGTTGCATACATGAGAACAGGAAGATTTTCTGGATAACAACTTCTGAAAATACACGATGTTTCGGAGTATATGTCCTTTCATTCCTCAGATGGGATGTGAAGGTGTGGAAAGTGATATTGCAAAATCGATTTTGACCTTTATTTGAAATGTGTAACCTGTTGATAGAGTTGTCATGTTTTCTGTATGTAGATTGAAAATATCCAAGCATTTTATTTGCTGGATTGAATAAGGTCATTTAAATAAGCACCCCTTCTTCCAATTTTCTAAATGCCCTTGGCCTTTAATACGTTGAATACGGAATATGGAAAATATACAGAAACTGTTGTCATCATGAGTGATTAAACTCTCTGTTGATCTATATCTTAAAGGTTATTGGTATACATACTTGGTAATTAATACTCCGTACTCTGAAGCTTACTAACAATCTCAGCTTTTAACTTTTGTATGTTTTTGTTGATATCCCTGTAGATCAGTTATCATATCTCTTGTGCAATTGGACTCCAAATTAGATTGAAATAACAAGAACTATGTAAATATATATAGACAAATAGAGACTAATTATTAATGATGAAGAAGTATTCAGTGCATACAAGTGTTCATGCTTAATTCTCAGCGACAATGTACGTTTTTACAAAAAAAA
The DNA here is from genome assembly GCA_936450465.1 of Gibbula magus. Classification (NCBI taxonomy): domain Eukaryota; kingdom Metazoa; phylum Mollusca; class Gastropoda; order Trochida; family Trochidae; genus Gibbula; species Gibbula magus. The sequence goes on from OW388297.1 coordinate 24,638,281, forward strand.
TAAAACTTATTGATCAAACAACAAGCCGTTTGATTCCACTTGAGATAAAAGACAATCTATTTCACAACACTGCTCATGTAGGACGACTGTTCTATAAAAGGATTCCTAAATTCATTATAACATGCCTTGGAGATTAGGAAAGCTTTCAACCAAGAAATTACAACTAAGTGAAGTCTGAGTGAGAATTATCAATAATTCAGAGGCTCTATTTGCATATTTTTAACACACTTACTGAAGTCTATTTTCATTCACTCAGCAAAGAGTGAACTCATTATTTTTTAAAATTCAATTAATTTTCAAAAGATTTAATACTTCAAAGATTAAATGAACGTAGTTATCGTAACGGTTCAATCCAAACCACAAGTTTTGTGCATTATTTATTATAGACTGACTTGACCTAATTTAGCGCTGAACAGATATTCTTGACAAACCCAGTCTTTTTTGCTTTTAAAAATGCTTAAAATGAATCTCTTCATTTTTGCAGATATTTTGAGCACACAAATCACAGATATGTATAAAATTTAAGAAATTTATCCATTTCTTTGAGAAACATCACATCAACAAAACTTTGAAAAATCATATCATTTTTCTCAAAACAATAACCGAATGCAGCTAATAGTTTTTTTTAAAATGTATGTCAAGTAACTTTTAAATTTAAAATAACTTAAATTATCAAATATTTTAAAAAATCCAGATTAATACTTTATACACTTGATAAAGATGGGTTAATTAAAGGGAGGTGCCGGTCGATTGATGAAATGACAACAAAGTGCCATGAGTCAAGGAGTAAGTATAAAGTTTACCTACCTGGGGCCAGAGTGAGCCATGCTACTATCTCCAGAGAGAACCCCCTTCGCTGCCTCTCTCTCTGACATTCACACACTAAATACATTTCTAGTGTAAAGGATCCTGGCCTGGCAAGCTACACATCGCAAATGAATCAATAACTGTTCATTGATCAGCGTGTGTGGTATCGACCAATCAGAGACTGACCGACATACCGGCGGCGGCGGCGATGCACCAAGGAGGGTCACCACTGCCCTCGCCCGCTCGTGTCGTAACAACTTACACTTCACTACGCTACACTCACTACGCCAGTGCTAACCTTCATCAACATCAACATCACCAGCACTCCGCCAGCCAGCCAGCCTGCCTGCCTGCCTGCCCATCTACCAGTCAGATGAGCGCCTGTTGTCTCACACTGTATGCTAGAAGCAAATGTAAACAATGGGTCTCCTTCCATGTACACTTACCACAGGAGACGGCTGTACTGGTGGAAGCAGGCAGACTGGATGGTACATACATGCAGTGGAATGAAGAGTGTGTAGAACTACCAGCAGGTGCTTGCTGATGGGGTTGAGGATGGGGAGGTAGGGGCTGTGTTTACACTTTACAGTGGTGGGGTCAGGCCGTACAACCTGACACTATACATGTGTGATCACACAGTCTCCCTTCAACTTTGACCTCTTTACCCACATTTAGATATGACCCAGCTGAATGTACCTGGCACTAGCTTAGCTAGTCAGCCAGTTCAACACATACTGATAGGTTTGATGTATATATACTGTAATATGTATAAATATACAACTCATAAATAGATACCCACAGTTCATATGTTTACACTAACCTATAGACTGTCTGCCCCTACCTTAAAAACAGCTGAGAGTCATTGAGAGACAGAGAGAGAAACAGACACAACGATAGAGAAACAGAGAGAAACAGACACAACGATAGAGAAACAGAGAGAGAAACTAAGAAACAGAGAAAAAGAGAGCCAAAAAGAGAGTCGGAGACAGAGTAGAGAAAAGGTCAACAAACTCACTGGATGAATGGCTGAGAATGATCGAAGCTCCTTCATTAGTACAGGCGGACAACTTCTCATGGTAAAATTCTCCGAGCTACTCAACATCTCAACCACTCACACCCTTTCAACACTGCCTGACCCATATCCTATATACTGCTTTGGTCTACAGTCTCTTAGTCTCTTTCACATGGACTCGGTGAAATATAGGAGCATACAATATACTGAACGGCTGAGGGTATCAAAGGTTAATAAATTCTTGTTGTTAAAAATAACCCATATTATTCATATAAAATATGAATTCATGAATTCTACATTTAAAGGTACATCCATTGTGTTGTTGTGGGTCACATATGCCAAAAGTTCTAAATGATATTAATCTTTCGAGAAGTATGGACTGTTACCGAAAATTGTCATTTAGTATATTGATGATATAAAGGTAAAAGTATCGATTTTTGATCGAAAACCGGACAATGCATTGCGTGTGGCGCGCGTCAATTGGTCAAACATTATTTTGGAAACTTATTTTCAACATACATACAGATAACTTTGGGTTGATAGTGTTAAATAGGTCTTATAATTACTGTGCGTGTAAATGGGACGTGTAGTTTCTGTTTCTGTACATGTATAATGGTGTTGTTCAATCTTAATTAAAAACTAGTAATTATGATATAATTGGCTATTGGGGATGAATATGCAAGTTGAGTGAATTATTTGAACTGAAATCAGCACAGACAGCATGTTGGCACGTATTTCAGCCAAATAAAAAAAAATTTAATTTTAAAAATCTCTAACCCCAAAAGGCACATCTACATGATGAGGAGAGACAGAATACCAAGTTTGGTGATGATTGGTCACATAGATCCGACCCTTCGGGGGGGAGACATAATTTTATGAAACGCAATGGATGTACCTTTAAGGTAAATAAAATTTACAAAATGAAGAATTTCTCTTAACAGAAGATCCTATTTGTTTCATGAAAATGAAAAGGTTGAAATGAAAGGTTTCCTACATCAAGAGAAGCAAAATGAAAATAGCCCCACACCCAAAATGAAATATTTACATAAGCTGAATTGAATAAAGTTTCTGCCGGAAGAGTGCATTGCACAGTTGTGTATAGTTACCCATCTGAACTGGAGCAGGTAATTAGGTCACATATATCTACAAGGTGAAGCCATGCACATGTTCACAGTAACAGGCCATGTATTGATTGACTGATCAGTGTCAATAAACTGTCACGTGATCGTATTCTTCTTAACCCTTATATACCGCTGAATGGTACAAGCAGCTCTGGTGACCATAATGCCCTTAGATAACCTTATCTCAACCACCTACTTGCTAAACTCAGTCCTGTAAGTCAAGCACTCAGGAATGGCTACAAATAGTGAAATGATAAGGTAAAGCAAGGTGAGGTGAGATGAAATTGGTTGAGGTAAGGTGAACAGAGTGAGGTGAGGTGAAATTGAGCAAGGTGAGGTGAGGCGATATCGAAGTGAGATGTAATTGTTTGGGGTAAGGTGAACAGGGTGGGGTGAGGTAAAATAGGGCAAGGTGAGGTGGGGTGAGATGAAATTGTTTGAGGTAAGGTGAACAGAGTGAGGTGAGATGAAATTGCAGAGTGAGGTGAGGTTGGGTGAGATGAAATTGGGGTTGGGGTAAGGTGAACAGAGTGAGGTGAGGTGAGATGAAATTGGTTGGTGAAGGTGAGCAGAGTGAGGTGAGGTGAAATGGGGCAAGGTGAGGTGAGGTGAGGTGAAAGAAAGAGAGGTGAACGAAAGTGAGTTGAGGTGAGGACAACGAAAGTGAGGTGAAGTGAGGAGAACCAAGATGGTGAGGTGAAGTGAGAAGAACGAAAGTGAGGTAAGGTGAGGAGAACAAAAGTGACGTGAGGTGAGTTGAATTAAAGGAGGTGAAATAAGGGAGCTGAACGACAGTGGACTGAATTTAAGTGAGGAGAGACGCTGGCTAGGCGAGATAAGGTGAAGTGAGGTGAACTAAAGTGAGGTGAACGAAGTGAGGTGAGATTTGGTAAGTGAAACAAGACGATGTGACGCGTGAAGAGAGGAAAGGAGAGGTATGGCAAGGATAAGTGAGGTTTGACATTGCTTTCAAAAGTATTTCACTTAAATCAATTTTGCTCATTTTATCCCTTGGAGAAAGTTTGCAATCCTACTGTGAACATGCCTTGCTATGTATCTGCGAGCGTATGATGGAGGTAGCGAACAATGAACGTTACTGCTCAGTAATGATTTGTCCCCAAGTATTCAGCAGCTAGGGTGATCGATCTGTTGTGACCGTGTTTCTCTTAATGACAATATTTACCGGAGAGCTTGTCCAAGAAGCAAACCAAGCATGGTGTAAAGATTTAACAAGGCCTATTGCAGTCCATCAGTAAACGTTTATTGATCTCACGATAAACAGCCAAGTTGCTAGTTGTAAACCGACGGGCAACACTGATCAATAAGGAAAAGTGATTTCCGTTCATATGTACTTGAAAAGCTGTGTGCTCGGATTGGTTGAAATGGCTGTGAGTGTATACTGGGTTAACGGGCCAAAATGACAAACTGTAACAACATGGTAGGCCTTTTGTACAAACATACAAGAAAGTTTTGATTGATTCTCTTAAGTATAAAGATCATTAAGTATCTCTCTTCCCTGGGAATGTTATTAACGATATAATCATGGCTTTACCCAGGTATTGTTCCAGCAGGGAGAAAACCTGCAGTACCCCTCTGGCTATGCATTGTGGTAAAACCTGCAGATGTCGGCTTGAACAAACGAACCATTGGCAGAACACTCAACTCAGACTTAACTGCAAACAGAACAGCTCTCTGCAAAACTCCTGTTCGAAATGTTATCTTGGACCTCTTAATCCACAGGCTTGCTACAGATACAACCCCCAGCAAATGGGAAAGCTCGTTTTAAATCAAAGATGCTTAATCATCATCAGCTTTTTGATGACTGTAGTGTATAATACATTCAAGATCCTATATTTGCTGATTAAACGATCCCTATTTTTCTCACTGTTGTTCATGAGATATCAGCATCAACCGCTTTCAGATAAGAAGTCGTTTAAGGTTTTAGTGAAAATGTCTGCCACGCCCATATTTGAGATATTTGATATCATATACGGTATATCATATTTGATATTTGAGGGGTAGAACCAAATAAACAAACTTTGGTCCCCCTTCACCAAAACATTTTGGCTTTGGGGGTGCAGTGGTTCTTGATTAGAAGTTGAAAATGTGAAATGTTAAACTAATCATTGCGACGAGCTTAATTCAACTCCTTCAGCAAATTATTCTAAGCTCTGCCAGTATGATTGTAAATCCCTTCAAAACTACAGGAACTGTACGTTGATACAAAACACATGAAATATCCTTTCGACGTCCAAAGTGGTGTCAGACGTATCATTTTTGTGGTTTCAAAACGGCGGTGTATTTTCTCTGGAGGATGTCTGAAGCTTGCTCATACTTATCAAATTTGTGACCTCCAAAACACCACTGTGCCGTGTTTTACTGCAGGCTGAACCATGGATTGGCAGTGGGACGGGAAAAGTATACTTTTTGAGAAGGGTCAAAAAGTGATCCGTTTGAAACTGGATCAGCAGTTTCCAGCAGTCGAAAGGATATGAACATTCATCACAATTACGTTAAAGTGCTAATAACAAATTTCTATTTGCTTATTACACTACCAAATTAATGTAGTTTTGTCATGGGATAATCTATCTTTAGGCAGGAACCAATCTAGTTGTTAACCAGTTGCGATCCTTGTAAACTGACCACTCTGAATGCTTTTTGCATTAATTTCAACAGCATTTAAAGCATTTTAACTTGCTAATCTATCATGACCCTCCTGTTACAAGAGATAGGCATATCCAGTTTAATGTACCGATTGATAGTTTAATTGTTTGTAACCCAAATAGATGAGATAGGGTCAGGGTCCATTAATACTTAACAGCTGCTTTGTTTGTACATACTTCAAAAATTACTCATAGGCAACAGGTGTTTGTTCACTTTATTTACATAACAATGAAAAATAAATCAATAAAATAAACAAGAAAGTATAAAGGCAGCCTGACACCAAAGCGATCCTGCAAAACTCATAAATTTGATTATCATTATGGATTAACTGTTTCCAAAGGGCAACTTCCCTATAAATTAAAGCTGAAAATAAAGTCAAGAAAAATAGAGAGAAAAAAAACGTTTAAAGGTCTTTGTTTGAGAGTGATTCTAGAAGTTGGTAGCATAGTGAAGACAGCATTCAGAGATGAACAACATCTTTATTTTGACAATGGCAGCCTTTCGGTGTAATCCTTGTTTGAAATTGGTATAAGGATCGAACCTCGAGTAATTGGTTTTCGGACACTTTAGACACAAATCAATGTTGACAATAAACTTGTTTTAAAATTAATAAATAAACATCACCTGTTTTTGCATATGAGCTTTATCTAAAATGAATTGGAGACAATTTGTCGAGGAAACCTTATTGATGACTATCATGTCCCATTTAGTGATTATCTCCAAAATTTCGACAGTCAGCACGCGAATGCCGTTTTCGGACATCCGATTGGTCGATACCAAAAAGGGATATCCCAAGCTATTTATGAAAGTTCTGTTGACCCAGAATATTTCAATAACACAAAGACAATACAGAAAGTTTGTCGGCAGCGGCCGCCAGTATGACTTGCTCAAATTATTAAAAACATGCAAAATGTAGTTCAAAATAGAGATAGATTTTAAGCTAAAAGTGAAGTTGGTATGATGTTACAAATCTTAGGAAGTTTCCCACAAAGCATGTTATTCTGACGGCTGACTGGGACCTCTCCTTAGCATTGATGATGTCACATCGTTGCAAATATCACGAAAAACTACTCGCATGTGTGCCGTCCAAAAACTAAGGCCGTCTGAAACCAAATCCTTGGCGATATAGCAAACATAATCATTTTGACAATAAACAAGCTGATCCTCTACTTATCTTGTCTTCTCAGTGAAAAACCTCTATACCGTGCAAGTTCTACTTACAAAATTATTCATGTATTTCTAGATAAGTATTTGAAATATACTCCATATTTTTATATATTTGATATTTAGTATAAAATAAATATCATAAATAATTGATTCCTATCTTCTCTCCTATTAGGAAAATAATGAATTATGAAGGGATGTGTTGGCTAGACCCAGTGATTAAAATAGCTTGTGGGTACAAATACACTGGTGGAAGCTGAGTGTAAAAAATAAAACATACTTCAATCATCTGAGATTTACCTTCAAGGATGCTTTAAAGGGGCAGTAGCATGTTTTTTTTCAAATTTTATTTTTCAAATTTCCCATGATGATAGTTTATGTCATTTATATTTTCTTCAGAGGGTAAAACATCTTACTACACAATCCAATTATCTGTATTGGTAATAACGGTTTTGCGTATAAAGCAAAAATTGCATGGCGGCCATTTTAATGTGAACACATTTGATTATTTCGATAGACAAAAATTATTCCGATGGATTCACGGAAAAATGAACACTCATTTTTTAACTTGATTTTCCGAAGAAGAAAAAAGGGTGTTTTACTATTGGTGATATTATCTTTCAAATACATTTCATTGACTTATTTCAGCGAATAAATGTACTAAATCTCTATCTAAAAATATGTAATACGGATACAAAGTGGTGCAGGTGTTTTATTTAACTGAAATGTGTTTAGACTAATATTTTTAGATATTACCAAGTACGAATGTCTGATGCTTTATATGGTAAATTTCACCGACTGGAACATAGTGTGAGTTCATATATCCTCAGAACATGTTTCCTTTTGAAAGCTATTACCAGTACATAGAAAATTATAATTCAATAGAAAATAATGAAATATTGAAGTTATACAAACACACGAGTTGTTTAATCAACAATAAATTGGAGTAAAAATTATTCAATAATTATATAGAGAAGAATTATATTAAAAACACATTTCCGAAAAATGATAAAGTTTACAACATTTAAAATGTCTATTTCATATTTTCTTCTGCTGTGTTGATTGAATCTATAAATCAATATTGAAAATGTGTTACATGTAGAGTGTAATTATGTTCCAAGGCCAGCTTTAAAAATATCCCATTGTTTGCTGTCATTTTTTAAATCCATACAAAGGCTAAATCTATCATGGCAGATAAACTAGAACAAATGTTAACAACTAGGGTATATATTTCAGGAGTATATTACATATTTATAAAGGTATTGTTTACAGTATTCAGAAAGTTTCCATTAGATCCTATATATATAAGAAAGTAGTAATTTGTACTATCACTACCATTTTAATCATGCAAAAACGTTTAATCAATTGGTAATAAATACAAACAAATTATTTTTTTTTTTTTTTAATAATGAATTGATAATATAATTCTAGTATTACTTCACAAACCTACACATTAAACATTAAAGTTAATATTGTAAACAACTTATTAAGAGCCCAGGGGAGAGTATTACCTCCTTTATTAAGTCTGGTACTGTGGTTAAAGAGAGGGTTCTGTCAGAGAATCAGCCATTTTGTTTTTATGCATTGTGTAAAATTGAGAACAATGCTGTAGTTTTACTAATTGTACTACTTTTTTTATAATGTTTTTATAGAATATCCACAAAATAACACATATTAAATTTATCATTAAACTGTAATCAACAATGTTTTGTTGTGCCATAGCAGAGTTTTCCACACTCATATAGCACCAACAAATGGCTTCACTTCTTTGCACTCGTCTTTATCAAATTGCCAAATAAACAGTCATCAAAATATTACCCGCAGCAATATGCTTCAACCATAATAGGCATTCTTTCTACAATTTACTGTAATCGTCCAGTTGGAGCAGAGGAAGCAGCTCTCAATCTGTAGTTGGTGGCATTATAATATTAGGTCAACTACGGCATTACACAAACAAACCTTAATATCAATTTTTCAAAAAATATTTAACAAACATAACCTTATATGCAAGGTTCAGCATATGAATAGAAAGTAAAATCTATTTTAACTTAAGACTACTACAGATAAGATTAGGTTTGGTGCTTGCATCAGGAGGGTGATAATCTGTCAGCTATTGATTTAGTCTTACACTCAGACTCTGAAGAAAGTATTTATTCTGGAAAAATCACCATTTTATTAAATATTGAAAAGGAGACTGTAAGAAATGAGAGGCTCAGAATTTTTTTCAGAATCTAAGTGTTAGACGACTATTGACTCTGTCAACAAGAAAGGGACAGACAGTCTACAACCCCAACATTTTTTGGACAAAGAAAGAAAACTGTAACCCAAACTTCCTGGTACATAAAACCTGTAAACTATTCATTTGATATGGTCTCCTGTTTTTTCATACACAGCATAAAATTATTTTTTTGCAAGTAATTAAAGGGTCACTACGAATAGCGGAAACCCAAATAGAAGGAGATAAATATTTCTGTTGTGCATTTCTCATATTAATGCATGACATAATGTTCATGATGTCATTTTCATGAGAATTAGTAAAAGCATAAATGAAATATTTGTTTCAACAAAATTATTTCCCGCTCAAAGCTTCCCTTAAATCTACTTAAATTCTACTAACTAAAAAAAATTTTTTTTACACTTTTATCTGTGAATTTAATTAGTTTAACTATTATCTTTTTCCTGGAATTTTCATATTATTGTATGAAAACTGTTATCATTAAACATTTAAACAGTCCTTCTTAAAGCTTATTGGATTAGCCATCACATCACAAAACATCTCTTACTATTCAATGCTGTGGATAATGACCACAGAACATTCACCATAATAAATAACAACGTAACATAGTTTGAAATGTTATTCCACTTGTAACCAAGGTCACCAATATGGGTTAATGACCCATAACACTTGATAAAGTTGCTGATAAGAGGCTAACATGCCAGAGGAATTGATACAATCGATCACTTTCATTTTCATTTTCAGAACATGTAGAACAATGTCGAGGGGCTTGATCTAATGATACCCAATGATACCCAATGATAAGAGACTTTATGCTTTATTGCAGCCTTTCTAGAGGATTTCTCTCACTTCGGAGTGGGACATATTACAGCAGAGAAAGAACTTTCACTACAACAATGATTATACTTTGCTGTGAAACCATCTAGAAATGGTTGACCATTGAATTTAAAAGAAGTATTGCATCTAGCTGATAATAAAACAGTCTCTACAGCACACAACTCAGTTTTCCCAGAGGCTCCTTTTGATTATTTTTATATTTGTTCTCTAATTTTGAAATTTTATCCTAAAGAACTCATTTCAGAGGCAATATGTTAGACTTCAAAGGCTATCGTGGAACAGTTATCAACTTCAGGTCAATCTTTGCAGGATTAATTCTTTAGCTGTTTAATTGATTAGTACTAAATCCTTCTGTGTGGCAACTCTACAGGAATTGGCCACTGCTTCGGTCTATACCTGAACATTTGGAATCCGCTAGTACAGAGTTAGCTCTTTAATCCAAACTCTTTAACTACTAACCACTGTGCTACCACGCCCAAGTATAGAAAGGGTTGAGTGATTGTTTTACCACAAATCCTGCAAGCCAAACATCATTACAACACTGCACGTAAGTAAACATTTAATTGGTTTCAGTATTGTCTCAAGGGAAGGCTCTCATTGCTCCGCTCTCACACAAGTGCTTTAAAAGATAACGTTTCAATTATACTTGCACTTAATAACAGCAATGACCTTGTTAACTATATCCGTGTGCATTTACCCTTGAAATTAGACATTATCTAAAATTTATAATCCTCATCGGCCATAAAGTCTGAACACTAGATTTCAGCTTTTGAAGACGGACAAAAGTAAATTTCAAGATGTGTGGTTTCTCGTCCTTAGTAAGGGTGATAGATTCACCAAATTAATCCCTTTTGGCAAAGGTACATGTACTAAAGATTTAAATGTCTTCCTTTGCCTATACAACAGTATTTTGAGTAATTGTAAGGGAATATTTCAAAACAATAAAGATAATTTTTTTTTGATTTTGTACATTTTAGCAATACGATTTTAATCTCACAGCAGTATAGAAAATGCCATGGCTATAAACATTAATACTTGAAAACCCCAAATTTCTTGCTAAAAGTGATCCTCTACAGTGATCCTCTGTACATATTAAAGGTGAGTATAATGTAAGAGAGCAACAACTTGATATGCACAAAACCAATGTTAACTAGAGCAGAAAGAACACCCTTGTAGGCCTAATGTCCTAATATAACGTAACAATGACAAATTGTCCTTTACACCAAGACTTTACACAACCACATATTGCCTGAATGAGAAAAAAATATTACCTACCATATTTTAGACAAGCCAGATCGCGTTCAGCAATAGAAGTTTACACAACCCTAAATATAGACATTGCCCATAACATTCTTGAGGAGGAATACTTCCTTGTAGTGCATTGACCCAGGTCACTAGATACAAGCCACCTACACTCCGTGAGTTGACACACATTCGCACTCACTCGACTGAGACGAGGACGGCGGAGGTCCAAGGAATTAAATAATGATACTTCACTTCCTAAAATAATGTTTATCGGCTACAAACAAGTCAACAAACAACTGGGCTCACAGTCTGAGTCCATGCAACAAAATAATATTAATTTATATATAACGATAGTATAATATTAATTTAGATATAATGATAGTATAATATTAATTTAGATATAATGATAGTTTCAGAAATAATAGTTGTGTAATTTATTTAATGGAATCACTGACCTGTGAGTTTTGACCATTGATAACAGCCTTGATAGCGAACTAGTCAACCTTTACTGATATTACACCCGCACCAGGATCTACTGAATTGTGTGACAAAACAGTAACAAGAGTAGTTTCAGCACAGACTTATTTTAATGATACACATCGAAATACTTAGAAAATTTGAATTGATCTGTGTCTCATAAGCTTGATATGATTGATCACCCAATTTTAGTCCACCTACCGTTCAACTACACCTTTACTTGATTGTGTCACATACTTGGCCAAAGCAGGAACTGGATTAGTTTCAACACTGAATATTTTCTAAAACGGAGTTTGAGAATTGAATTATTGAAAACTTTAACACTACATGATGCAAGTTATTATGTGTAATTATTATTGCTCACAACACGTGACTTGATACAATCTTCAATTCTAGAATCTAGATGAAAATAGGTTTTTAAGGTTGTGACTCCTGTGACCTTATTTGGGGTCACGGGGTCACGAAATCTACAATTTACAATAATTGAAATATATAATTTTTGGCGGTTGTTTATTTACCATTTCATTTAATTTTCTATTTGCTACAGAAATTGGAATATTTTTTTAACCCAACTACGTATTTTGCTTGAATTTTATAATTAATGAGAGTATAAAAAATTCATAATTTGCTGGTCTTATCTCAATAAAAAGTACATTAAAAGGCAATAATGTGTATATTCTCAAGACAGTTAGAAACATTGTTTATAAAGCAATCATCACATTCAGTAATGTGTGACAAGGGTAACTTGCAAGAGAAACACGTGCAGCACATGGGTTGTTATGGCAACTTGCGCTAGAGACGAGCCTTCATGTTTCGGAAGCGCTTGCTGTTTGTGTAGTACGCTTTACGCAATAAAGGGGATTCTGTTTATATGACATCAGATACCCGCTACTTGAAGAGATACTTCTCTTTGAAACCAGATTTCATTGTATTGTCATGATATGAAAATTATTTGTCACATGTCATGCTGTAGATAAAAGATTTCTCTGGCGATTGACGTTATAAGTATATTTTCCAAAAATATTTTTTTATTTGAAACACTAACATCCTTGATGGCTCTTTAAGGTCCTTAACCCATTGACCTATCTTAAATATCTAAAATAGCTTTTCAGGTCATGACCTCTGTGACCTATATTTCAGGTCGCAGGATCACAAAATCTACAATTTAGAATCCCCATTTGCCAAGGAGTCTGTACACAACATTTCAGCTCCCTTGACTAAGTGATTCTGGAGAAGAAGACGAAAAAGCGAAAAGTTTACAGACGGACGGACTGACAGACGGATGGCCGGACACCATGCCATGTAATAAACCCATCGGGCCTTTCAGGCCAGATGAGCTAAATAAGCGAAAAGTTTACAAATGGACAGACGGATGCAGGACATCATGCCATGCCATAAGCCCATTGGGCCTTTCAGGCCTGTTTACAAAAAATTTAATTGAATATATCTTCAACATTCAAATGATGTAAACTTTGTGCACCATCTTGGCTGGTCAATACCCTTCATTAGGGAGTTAACCGACTAATGGTATATACACAACTTTGATTAGATTAATTGACAAAGCTTCTGTGGATCATATTGATATGACAAAGATAATCAGATTAGAGACAAGCTGTACAAACATAACATAGCATCAGTGTGCGTGATCTACAAACAAAAGAGTCTTCAGACTGGATATGTAGAATTATTGGCACAATGTAAGATCTGTCCGGCTTAAAGGAAGAAATTTAAGCAAATGGTGTGCAAATAAAGTTTGCAGCGTCTCCAATACAATAATGAACTAAACACATTTAACCTCAATCAGCTTTGTTACTCGTTGTGAGCATCAATTTGGTAAATTTTCCTTCGCATCAAGTACAAATATCAGTAAAACTAGAAAGTGTTTTTACTCGTAAAAACAGATGTCTCCCCTTTCCTCAAATGCTCCAAACCTCTAAACAATACTATCATAAAGCACCATTAATGTTCTCTGTATAATTCAACTTGAATAAAAAACCTATCAACGCCACAATTGTAGCAAACAAAATGTTCAAAATTCTAAATGATTTGATGCTGAAATAAATGCCAGTTTTTTTAAAAAGACTAAGTCCAAATCGATGAGGTGAAAATAAAAATAAATTTTTTTTTTTTTTTAAATCTCTAACCCCCAAAAGGCACATTTACATGATGTGGAGAGACAGAATACCAAGTTTGGTGATGATTGGTCACATAGTTTTAGAGATCTGCTCGGGAAACGAACACTACCCTTGAAATAGACTAAGTCCAAATCGTTATCATGTAAATAAAAAAAAGTTTTGTAGATGATTGGTCACATAGTTTTAGAGATCTGCTCTGGTAACGAAATGGGAACGCCAACGCCAACGCCAATGCCAACGCCAACTCAGCTAAAACCAATATGGTCAGGGGGAGACATAATTCAGGGACACTCGGGTCGAAGGATTGACATGTGGCTCTCAATACCCCTCCAGGAATAACACTGCCAATTTTCAAGTGCAATGAGTTGAAAGAAGCGTTTTAATATAGATCAAATGCTGAGGAACAGGGGTGTTTCAAAGCTGCATAATAGCTAACCTCCTTGCTAAAAGACTTCACTCCAGGATCAGTAACAAGTGGCAGGTTGGGTTGGTGTGAAATTGACCTGTGTCCAAAATAAACATTGGGGTGCAAGTGCATTGAGTTGAAGCGGTCACCGCTTAAATCCACTTGTATTAGCTTCTCCTGTTCGCAGCTGAAGTGATTATCGCTGTAGAAGTTACATTGTAACAAATAGATTGTCATCAGGTTGATCTGTTGAAGGGTAAAAGCAGAAGATAGCGATTTTGTAGTGAGACTTTTGTTACCAGCTGAGTCAATTACCACTGAAATCAGTGTCTAACTAAATCTATCAGACTGATATTAATTTCTTTTTTAAGTGAATTTACCATTCCTCTTTTCTGGCTTTTATCTTCTGGGATTTTAAGTATTCTTATATCTAGACTTGCTCAAAAAATTTAACCAAGGTATGTGAAAGATCCTTAACAAAACAAATGTGCATACATACAGATGTACATAAATCCAAAATTGCTTGATACAATTCAGTAGGATTATTTTCCAAGTAATAAGTGCAGTGTAGACCAGTATTTAAAAAAATCATTTCCTCTGTTCCTGTTGACAGATAGACATATCTAGACATATCGTAATAACGTACAATTTCTTTTTTAATGTATTCTAACTTAGGTTTAAAACCATTTACGCTGCATTGGTTACGCTGAATTCTTAAGCCTACAAACATTTCGAGAATAAGGGCCCAGGTCTGTGAATATATCGTAAAGCAACTGAGGCAATTTGTAGCAAGTCTATAGTGTGAAGGATTGAAGTGAAGATTGTTGCCATTTTAAAAGGAGAAATGTATCAAGCTTAACAAGCAGACAGAGTCGGCCATATCCCCCGCCTTTGGGAAAATTTATTGAGGAATAGTTGTTGAATAACAGTGACCTTTTTTCAACTAAACACAACACACAAAATTTCAGCTCCTTAGACAAAGTGGTTCTGGAGAAGAAGACAAAATGCTAAAAATTTACAGACGGCAGGACACCGTGCAATGCCATAAGCCCATCTGGCCTTTCAGGCACATCTACATATGATGATTGTTCCACACACCAAGTTTCGGTGAGATATGTCTTATAGTTTTCGAGTTCTGTTCCGGAAACGAAATTCTAAGTTACATTTCTATGTAAACAGTCAAAAAAAATAACTCGAAGAAGTTGAAAACCCCAAAAGGCACATCTACACATGATGATTGTTCCACACACCAAGTTTCTTTGAGATATGTCTTATGGTTTTCGAGTTCTGCTCCGGAAACGAAATTCTAAGTTACATTTCCATGGAAACGGTAAAAAAAAATAACTCGAAGAAGTTGAAAACCCCAAAAGGCACATCTACACATGATGATTGTTCCACACACCAAGTTTCGGTGAGATATGTCTTATGGTTTTCGAGTTCTGCTCCGGAAACGAAATTCCAAGTTACATTTCTATGGAAACGGTCAAAAAAAATAACTCGAAGAAGTTGAAAACCCAAAAAGGCACATCTACACATGATGATTGTTCCACACACCAAGTTTCGTTGAGATATGTCTTATGGTTTTCGAGTTCTGCTCCGGAATTGAAATTCTAAGTTACATTTCCATGGAAACGGTAAAAAAAAATAACTCGAAGAAGTTGAAAACCCCAAAAGGCCCATCTACACATGATGATTGTTCCACACACCAAGTTTCGTTGAGATATGTCTTATAGTTTTAGAGTTCTGTTCCGGAAACGAAATTCTAAGTTACATTTCCATGGAAACAGTCAAAAAAAATAACTCGAAGAAGTCGAAAACCCCAAAAGGCACATCTACACATGATGATTGTTCCACACACCAAGTTTCGTTGAGATGTGTCTTATAGTTTTAGAGTTCTGTTCCGGAAACGAAATTCTAAGTTACATTTCCATGGAAACGGTAAAAAAAAATAACTCGAAGAAGTTGAAAACCCCAAAAGGCACATCTACACATGATGATTGTTCCACACACCAAGTTTCGTTGAGATATGTCTTATGGTTTTCGAGTTCTGTTCCGGAAACGAAATTCTTAGTTACATTTCCATGGAACCGGTCAAAAAAAATAACTTGAAGAAGTCGAAAACCCCAAAAGGCACATCTACACATGATGATTGTTCCACACACCAAGTTTCGTTGAGATATGTCTTATGGTTTTCGAGTTCTGCTCCGGAAACGAAATTCTAAGTTACATTTCCATGGAAACGGTAAAAAAAAATAACTCGAAGAAGTTGAAAACCCCAAAAGGCACATCTACACATGATGATTGTTCCACACACCAAGTTTCGGTGAGATATGTCTTATGGTTTTCGAGTTCTGCTCCGGAAACGAAATTCCAAGTTACATTTCTATGGAAACGGTCAAAAAAAATAACTCGAAGAAGTTGAAAACCCAAAAAGGCACATCTACACATGATGATTGTTCCACACACCAAGTTTCGTTGAGATATGTCTTATGGTTTTCGAGTTCTGCTCCGGAATTGAAATTCTAAGTTACATTTCCATGGAAACGGTAAAAAAAAATAACTCGAAGAAGTTGAAAACCCCAAAAGGCCCATCTACACATGATGATTGTTCCACACACCAAGTTTCGTTGAGATATGTCTTATAGTTTTAGAGTTCTGTTCCGGAAACGAAATTCTAAGTTACATTTCCATGGAAACGGTCAAAAAAAATAACTCGAAGAAGTCGAAAACCCCAAAAGGCACATCTACACATGATGATTGTTCCACACACCAAGTTTCGTTGAGATGTGTCTTATAGTTTTAGAGTTCTGTTCCGGAAACGAAATTCTAAGTTACATTTCCATGGAAACGGTAAAAAATAATAACTCGAAGAAGTTAAAAACCCCAAAAGGCACATCTACACATGATGATTGTTCCACACACCAAGTTTCGTTGAGATATGTCTTATGGTTTTCGAGTTCTGTTCCGGAAACGAAATTCTAAGTTACATTTCCATGGAACCGGTCAAAAAAAATAACTTGAAGAAGTCGAAAACCCCAAAAGGCACATCTACACATGATGATTGTTCCACACACCAAGTTTCGTTGAGATATGTCTTATGGTTTTTGAGTTCTGCTCCGGAAACGAAATTCTAAGTTACATTTCCATGGAACCGGTAAAAAAAAATAACTCGAAGAAGTTGAAAACTCCAAAAGGCACATCTAGACATGATGATTGTTCCACACACCAAGTTTCGTTGAGATATGTCTTATAGTTTTCGAGTTCTGCTCCGGAAACAAAATTGGGACGGACGGACGGACGGACGGACGAACGGACGGACGGACGGACGGACGGAGCCCATTTCAATATCCCCCCCCAACTATGTTGGCGGGGGATAATAACGTAACTAGTCTAGCATTAACTGGTGGAGTGTTACAACTGAAACAAGTGTCCTTAAGAAAATCTATTGTTGTCAGGATAAGCAGTTGAATATTTACAAAGAAATACATCAAAGGACTTGTAGCAAGTCTAATGGAATGCTGTGTACAAAAGGACTTGTGTCTCAAATGAACATCTCAAGGTGCACAGAGTTGAAGTGACAAGAAGAAAGCGACTCATATCAAGTCTATCATTATCAGGTACAGCTAAAGTGATCATCACTATGGAAAGTGGAATACCCTGCTACACGTTTTAATAACAAGAAGACATAGTCATCAACATCCCCCGCCAGAACCAAGAAATTGGAACAAGAGCAATAATTCGAGAAGAAATAATTGTGCACTACTCATTTTCTTTCTATCAAGGTATTTATGCCCTCAAGCAATTCATCAAATTTGGTTATCCTATCTTAATAGTTTCTGAGAAAAGCTGTCCCCTTTTGAGATACCATGAACAAAGTCCAAAAATACGGAACAAGGGCAATAACTCCGGAAAAAATAATTGCACGCTTCTAATTTTCTAAACTCCATCAAGGTATTTATGCCCTCAAGCAACACACCGAATTTGGTTATCCTAACTTAAATACGGACGCACAGAGCCCAAACCTTTATCCCCCTTCCACTTCGTGGCGGGGGGATAATAAAACTATTTTCAGTACACAGTATTGAGAACAAGAGTACAGGGGAAATAACATGTTATGCCATCTCAAGATTTGAGGTGAGGTGAGTTGGGGTTTAACGCCGCTTTCAAGAGTATTTCACTTCTATCACAGCTGCTAGTATTATTGCAGGGAGAAAGCCTGCAATTCCATGGTGGCTATGTTGTGGTGAAACCTGCAAACATTGACTGGAACTAGCGAACCATGGGTGGTAGAGCTGTGTATTGCCTCAATTTTTGTATACGTATTGCTGAACTGTAATGTATTGCAATAAGTACCACAATATATTGCAAGATCCTCTAACAATGTGATATTTCTCTAGAGACTAGAAACCATTTTAACTAATGATATTGCAACATGCTAAATGAACTCTACATTCAACTTTTACACTTCTTTTGCAGTTTAAACATGACACATTTGATAAATGACTTTGAGATTTTTAAAAAGATAATTGGTAATACAGTCCAACACACATTCTAGCACTTAAAAATAATTTTCTTATTACAAGTTTAGCCAGTGTATATGTGTTACAAGATAAATGAAAAAAAATTGACTTAATATTTGTTGGTGCAATATATTGCGATATGAAAATTGTACTGCAAAGCATGTTTTGCACAACTCTGTATTGCAATTTATTGGTGTTGCAATAATATTGCACAGCCTTTATGGGTGGAACTGCATTGAAATTCATTGTAGCATTGCACCCAAACCTTACTGCACGGAGAATAGTCCATATTCGAACCCCGGACCTCTTGATCCAAAGTCAAACTAACGACACCACTGCCCTATCCAGACACCGACCAGATTTTGATGTCATGAAAGAACGGTCTGACATCATAAACGAACCAATGATATGATGATGTCACAATCTAAAGCTCTTCCATACAGCAACTAAATATGATAATGACCCAATTCAGATGTAACAAAAACAGCTGAAAATAGTGTATTCACTAAGCAGTATGTTCCTACAACACACTTTGATGCACAGAGCACTGAACCGAAAGCCAAATACTACAGTTCAGCTGATGATATATGGAACCATTTCACCCTCAACAAGTTGGAAGTGGTTACCAACTAAGAAGCGACTTGTGGCAAGTCTATTGTTTGATAGGGTGTGGTAGTGAGTCAGCCAGCTACAAAGGGGAAGTACCTAATCATGTTCAACTATCCTGGGGCCTGATGTCATTATAAGCCCACTCCTACATACACACACAAGCTGCACTGGAGTGCAGTCACAACTAAAGGGCAATACGCTTTAACCCTCAACCTGTTGAGATATAATGCACAGACACTTGTTGAACTAGGCTGCACTCAGCAGGGAGGGTGTTAACCCTTTATCTGCTAATGCTAATGCATCTTCTTGGTAGGCTGATCATTAGATCCAGGTCAAACTCTGATTAGTCCCTTTGATAACGAGTGTCGATCAATGGATAATTAAAGTCACTATCCTATCAGCATTATACACAATCTTAATTTTTTGCATTACATGAAAGGAAAAACAGGCTGTATTTTTACTAATTTTACAACATACACAAAACACATACATTGATAGAATATCCATAAGTAACAATTGATTATCATTAGACTAATCAACAATGTCCTGTTAAGCCTGAGCACAGTTTTTCACACTCACAGCACTAATGAATGGTTTCACTTCTTGTTTTTATTTTTCAAAAGATGTGTGCTTTATCAACTTATCAAATACAAATTCTTCAAATAATACCCTTCGTAATATCATTCTATTGGACTGTGTTTTAACCGTGTTTTAATAACATCTATGTGTAAACAGGAAAATACTCTCGAATTTCGTTTCGTGATGGAACCCTCTCTTTCTTCACAATAACAGGTTCATAATAATAATTGACTTCAATCACACTTACGAAAAACTAACTGAAATCCAATATCAATTGCATATTTTTTTATAAAAGATTTAAGAGACCATAAATTTTATTCAACTACATCTACTAAATTTAATTTAGTTTGACAAACATTAACTAATAGGAACTCGCTCAAGTGTGTATTTCAGATAATCGAAAAAGATCTTTACTCACTGACAAAATAATACTAACATTGTGTTTGATATGTCAAGTCATGTAATTTAATTATATTAACAATGCACTTGATGATTTACCCTGCATATGTTGGGCAGTTTCTGTGGACTGCGACAGGGTGGGGGTTAAGGCCCTGAACGCTGCTTCTACTCATGAAATTAACACTACAACTTCCTTCATCAACATCCAGTGTATGTGACAGGTTTGATTGATTTGATTTCATGACCCAGTGACATACTTAAGAAAAAATAGCAAAAGTCATAAAATTTTGCTTCAATATGTTCTTATCTAACTAATAACAGCATGAAATCAATCTTAGAAAAGCATTTCACGAAAACCACAATCATTATACTATACATTAACATTTTATTGAAATGCAAATCCAATTGTTTTACTGTACAAAAATAACATTAAATATTAAAATTAGATTAACATTTTGAAAATACTCCAAACTACTCAATAGCTTGGCTCATTGGTTGTGTGACTACTCAACTTTTGTAAAGTCTGGGTTCAAAACCAAGTTATTTCGTATTAAGAATTGTTGCTTCCTTGCTTGGTTTTGAGGTGAGGTGAGGTGAGTTGGGGTTTTACGCCGCTTTCAAGAGTATTTCACTTATATCACGGCTGCTAGTATTATGGCAGGGAGAAAGCCCGCAACATCATGTGCCTATGCTTTGCAGTGAAACCTGCGAGCATCGGCTGGAACTAGCGAACCATGGGTGGTACTACGCTGAAATTCAGTGTAGCATTGCACCCAAACCTTACTGCGTGTAGAACATTTCTCTACTGCAGACAAAGTTGGCATGCCCCTGGCGGGATTCGAACCCCGGACGTCTTAATCTGAAGCCAAACGCATTAACCACTGCGCTATCCCGTCAACTGCATGGTTTTGAGCAATAAGGGCAGAACACACAGGCTGCTAATAAACACACCAAAGTGGAGAGAAAGACTTTCCCAATTACTAAATAAATTCTAAGTTATTAATTCACTTACCATTTTGAAAATCAAGGATGAGAGATTAAAGAAAAAGAATGCTTGTGTAACTTGTCACTCTAAACTGCTTCTGAAATGTAAAACATATTACGTTAACACTCATGCGTATATTAAAACGGCAACACCATTAAGTATGTCACTGTTTCTTACACAATATTATTTTGTTCAAGACATATAAATGACATCAATCGATAAAAAAATCATTCATCTACATCATGACATAAAATAAATAATCTTCATATAATGAAAATCAAATGTAATTATGTCTCACTCTCGATTAGCACGCACACAGGTTATTGAGGCCTTGAGTCTGTCAATTGCACAGGCTCTACAGCAACACACGTGCAAATCAACGACTCAACTTAGTTTGTGCTGCAGCTTGCTCTTGATCAGGCCCCCCTAAGTAATTGAAGGAAATGCGTCAATTTTGAAGAAAATCCATCCAAACTTGAAAGAAAAGCGCCCATTACGGAAGATATTGCTTCTTTTCTCGAAACAAACGCAGCAATATCGGTGAATCCACGGTAATTACTGAAACCATCATTCCGATTTTGGAAGGAAGAACGTCTCTATCGGAGACGACTTCGTCCTTTTCCGTGAATTCTCGGTCGATGCCGGAAATGCACACAACACAAAATGGCGTGCAGAGAAGCTTCTCCTGTAATGTTTTTACTGTACTTCAGTCCGTACTTTACATGAATCGAAGTAAAAATACTTTTGTTGAATGCGGCTAGTAATAAAGAATCGACAAGACTGTAGGTTACTGTCATGAAAATGAGTTGTTACGGTGCTAATGTTGAAACAGTTCAGTGAGTTCACGATTCGCCGATTGTTTACATCGATGAGAGGTGAAGCCGTATCACTAACAGAAGCATAGACGATCTCGGAAGCGTGTCAGACGTTTAAGGATTATTTCATATTTAGTAATTTTCATTTATTCATTTTATTTCGTCACCTGATATGCGAATCCATGTCAATATGATTGCTTATTGGGTTATTTATTTCGGGTTTTCTTCACCGAGTGCAGCAATCGAAATGACTTGTAAAACAAAACTTCTTTTTGTGTTATCCTAACAATATATTATAACCAAAAAATGTACAAAACTAAACCAATTTTTTTTTATCTTCTTTATTCGTTTATATTTTGATAAATGGCTGTTAAAGGGCTAAAATTATTCCAGATGTTACTACAATATAATTACACTTCGATGTAAACAAATGGCGATCCGTGAACTGTTTCAACATTAACACCGTAACTACACATTTTCATGACAATAACCTATAGTCGTATCGATTCCTTATACCTAGACGCATTCAACAAAAGTATGTTAACTTCGATTCATGTAAAGTATGGACTGAAAACAGTAAAAGCATTAATCACCGAAACAGGAGAATCTTCTTCGGACGCCATTTTGTGGACTGTGCATTTCCGGCATCGACCGAGAAGTCACGGAAAAGGACGAAGTCGTCTCCGATAGAGACGTTCTTCCTTCCAAAATCGGAATGATTGTTTCAGTAATTACCGTGGATTCACCGATATTGCTGCGTTTGTTTCGAGAAAAGAAGCAATATCTTCCGTAATGGGCGCTTTTCTTTCAAGTTTGGATGGATTTTCTTCAAAATTGACGCATTTCCTTCAATTACTTAGGGGGGCCTGATTGTTATCATCGTTTTTCACATAATCAACTTGAATTTTCACTGACACACATATTTTAAATATTGCTAAAATTGTAATATGATTTGTGCAGTTGAATGAACAAAAGAATTTAGATAATAACAATAGGACGTCACAGAACGTTTTTCACCACTTCAATTTACCCATGTAAAATCCTGACTGATCAAGTTAAGTGTTACTTTAACGACCTAGCATGTAATTATTATTTAATAAACTATCAATCTATGAGTGCATATTGGAAGAACAAATATCAGTTTATCATACAAGCAATTTAAATTCACCACTAGCTTGAGGAGATATGTATGTTATTTGAATAATACACAGAGTAACATATTTACTTGAATAATGAATTAATTTTTCAATTTTAGGTGAAATGGCTCAAGCTCTGTGGCAATATTTAGTTTTAAAGACTTCATTGAAATAAATTTGATTGGGATGACACATTTACAAATTACCATATGAATAGTATTTAATTAAAGATCATTATTATTTTAATACAAGACAATAAAAGAATTAGGGCAGTCAGCTTTCATGATATATAATACATTAATTTCTATAATTTGAGCAGAAATTGACTTAGCATAAATTAAATAATACATTATATTAGTAGCATCTACTTATAGGTATATACTTGTATGGGTTTATTGATTAAATTTTATAAAAGCAAAAACTAAAACATGGTAATTTTTCCATTACACGTTATCCTTATTACTAAATATGAAACCAATCTTTTCTCAATATCTGTACACACATGAATGCTCTTTGACTGCATATTTACTTGATTTTCTTTAACACTCCCCTAACCATGGGCAGAGTAGGCTGCCTCTTTTTGCCTTATTAGACTAAACTGTAATTTCAAAGCTTTTATTCTTGAGTAATTAGTTTGAAATAATTGACACTGTTAAAGAATTGGATTAATCAGTTTAAAATAAAACTCACAAAATGACTTAAACTATGTTCAATGGATTAGATTAAGGTGCAGGTGTGAGTCATAGTCATGACCATGTGAGTAAGGGTTGCTTCAAAAATATCACAACACTTGCAGAGTTACAGCGATTAAAAAGACATGACAGGTTTAGAGAAATTTCTAAATAGCTAGAACTATTATAACATAACTAAATACAAAATGTGGAAAACTGAAAAATAATTTTGTTATTGTTTGCACGAAGTTGCGTGACCCGACTGAAAGTGAGTGTCGGTGCAGTGGCAGTGCTAATGTTCTCCTCCCGGAACTAAGTGACCGTCTGCACGGGAATAATGCAATGTGACGCTTCTGACAGGGAGTAGCTAGAATACTAACCTGCAAGTGTGGCTTTCCATCAAAAAGTTAGACTTCATACAAACGTCATCTGTAAACAGAAGAAAAGAATAAGCTGTCAAATGAAAACGTTCGGATAAGTCCCAAGTAATCATGCAAAATCGCAGCGTTGAATCGCTCACTTTGGATGCCAAGCAAACACCGCACAAAGCTTGAAGTAACAAAGTAGTCACAAAAATAAGAAATTCAAACCCTTTTTGCACTGTCAACATCGACTTAAAAACATTTTCTTCCACCTGGTGTATACTTTTTAGTGTTTTAAATTTCGCCCCCCACCCACGCACCTTCAGCCATTTTGGATTATTCGCAGACATTACCAGACTGGGTCATCGAGCCGCAGTTTCGTATCTGAGAAATACTGCTTCAGAATATCAAGTCCTGGTACAGGATGGGCGCAAAAGAAGCATTATCATAATTGTGTTGAAATTATTAAACCAGAAAATATGTCGACCCTACAGTTTATGATAATATCCATCAATAACGGTAGCTAGGCAATCTATTTGCGTAATGGGTGACGTCACTGAGGCATTCCCAGGGCTGCTAAGTTCGTGTCTACAGACTTTCAGGAAAAAATGTTGTGCTGAATATGCCGTGGTATTAAACACTGCATGCGCCTCAGCTCACGTGCATGTGTATTTTGCCTCTATTTTCGTTTTGGTGTCGCTGCATAGAACGGGTGTTTGGTGCAGTGGGCGTGCGGGGGAGGCTTGACCCCGTCGCGCTTCGGGTCACGAATCCAGGTCAGGTCATGGGTTAGCGAGCTGGCAGAATATCAAGTTTGCGGTCACTGTTATGGGATATATTTGTTTGTATGCGTCCGCTTGGCTGGTTTATATTACCGGTATGGTTCATTTGCCTGACAAGGTGTATAAAAACAACTTACCTCGCTAGTTATCTCACGCGTTGAACACAGGTCATTAACATAACTGTTCCAAACTAGGTCAGTGACCCAAACTTGGAAAGTTTTCAGAGAAACTTTGATTTGATGAATGTTAGGTCTTTAGACAAACTCTTTTCGAGGATTGATGTCACTATTAATGTGATTCTTAGTATTATTCTAAAAGAGAGTTTCGCAAGTAATTTAAATAAACAAGTTTAGTGCATTATTTGAATAAATTTGCGATAGAATACAAAGACATTTCGATTGACACAAATCAAATACATTAACAAGTTTTTTGTTACAACAATAGCTTTCATTTAGGTACACAAACACAGACCATGGGCATGTTTTACAAAGTAGTAAACATATAATTGAATTTACACCGTGGAAACTGAAAGAAAAGGATTTTGTATCATCAAAACAGAATTTCCGAAGACATATTTTTCAAGTGGGAAGTATTTATGTCATGCATTTTAAGCATATATGCACAGAAAGAGGGATATTCCTTTAATTTTATTTTAATTTCAACAACAAAATACTCTGGGTCTTCCGGTATAGTAAATTGATGATTGTAAACAGCAACCTTTTGGAAGAGAGGTTCGAACGGGGAGTGTTCAGTATTCCTTTAACCAGTTCATCGTTTTTTGGATGTAAGCGTTGCCAACATGATGATTTTAACCATGCAGGAACGTGTGCATGCACAGTTAAATAAAAGTTAAATAAATAAAAGTTCAACGCAATCTCCTGGACATCATCCCCTGGTTTGGATGTCGGCTCTATTGTTCCGGGAACTACCGGAGCATGTGACACTGCTGTGTTCGCATGCACAACTTTAAACACGTGTGCAATATTACCCTTATGTAAACTTACACATGTATGTACTGGCAAATTTGCTATGTGCTGGCATGCGTTTTTAGCAAAGTGTGTAAAAACTTATTTGCAGAAAGGTAAATGATAATTCTTTTATTTTTGTTATCCGCTTATTCAGTTGTTATCGGTCACCATGGGCGGAGAAGTATGCCATACCATACCATACCATACAATATGTGCGGTCTCTATAAAGAAAACAAATACAGAAATAAATTCAAGGCTATGGCGGCAAATGAAAGTTTCCTAATTGCCAAGGTTCAGTACATGGAACACATATACTGGTAATTGGACTAGAATTAAAGAAGCACATGGAGGTTATGATATCTGAATCAAAGATCGGCATTTGTCTGGTTCTGCAGAGACTGTGTGACCGGTACACGTTGTTACTTGTTAGAGATGTTAACATTGGATGGCCAGTTCACATTCACGATGTCAGATTCGATGTCGAAAATTCCGAGACTTGTACTTTGTAGAAGGTATCCTTTTCACCCACGATGAGATGCGATGCTGCAACAAGCGATCTCCATTTGTTACTCTGTCATTTTGCCCATCACTTCTAATTCTGTTTTGACAATTTTCTTCATATCTGCACTGCTTTCTTGGTCCGTGTGGTATCCAGATCAGTGCAATTTGTTTGATTCTCTGTATATGATGTTCTTGTAGTTGATTCCAGAAGATGTTCATTTGAACTCTTGTCGGGTGAAGACTTCTACTGTTGATCAACCTCGGGTTTATATTGTGAAGTACCTATACACGTCGCTCTGTAGGATCCTCGAGCATCTGAGCCATACAGCAATGCAGATGATACGTTGCTCTAGTACATCCTAGCTTGGTTTTAGTGTAGTAGTGTTCTGTTCGTGCCTCTCAAGTCTTGGTTATATTCCGTTTTGATCCATTGTCACCACTTGCTATCCTGTCCAGGTAGGTGAATTCAGTCGTCAACATGTCCCTATTGGTTTATAGCTGATGATGATTCGGTTCGATGATTCGGCGAGTGTTCTGTTGACCATCATGACTTAAGTCTTGGTGGTATTCATATTATGTGCAGTGTTCTTGGCATACTTGTTCAGGAATGATGTTTTCCTTGCAGTTGTTTAGTGTTTGAGGAGATTTCTAGCTGACTGCACATTGTGTCCTGGATGCCATTTTCTTCTGCCTGATGTTGTTCTTCTTTGTATTAAGTCTATCACCATAAGGAATAGTAGGCTATAAGCTAAAGAATACACCAATCTCACTTCAAAGGTATCTGACATGGTATTTCCTAAGATGATATTGCATTCATATTATGGTACAAGCTAAGAGTTTGATGTGATGAACAATCATGATTGGGACATCGTAGGTTTGATGCATTCTTCACAGCTTGCCTCTGTGTACAGAAAGTATTACACGATTTGTCCTAAATCAAGCAAGGTTGTTTCTACCAACTGTAGTCATGGGAGATTGGGTTTATCCTTTGAGATCCTGGATTCTTAAGCACATAGAGGATATGAGTGTCTTAGTGAAGTTGTTCTTACTTATGTTGGAGTCCTGTTCGAAAGAGCAACGGGCGTGTTTTTGGTTGACTGAAATGGCACTGGAGGCGGTTGCAGAAACAGTGGACAGTTTGTATTCATTGTAATTGCCCTCTGTGTGATATTCAACAACTTATGTGAGGTTAACAGTCAAACCTATGGTGATTCCTGGGAACCTGGTAACATCGAGATAGGGCAATTGCCAACTACTCATAACACAGATAGATGATACACATACTCTTCCATTCGCCGTGAACCGATGGATGCACTTGACATTTATATCAGCATGTCGGAAGTGCAGCATTGCACTTGTGAATTTTAGCTGTTCCGTTGCACGTATGCAACATTTAGAGACATGATACATGTTTATTATCTCAATACAACACTTACATCAAAGCTCTCTAGCCCTGTTGTAAGATGCTTAATGTGATTACATTTGTGGGCAACTTTGCTCCACGTTCGCTTGACTCGTTTTACACACAATGCAGATGTGCACATAAGTAAACTTGCATGTGCAGCACTCCTTTCGCTGGATGTTGATTAGCAGCTCCGACTAAGTCGGAGCTGCTATCAGTTTTTGCGCAGTTTCCATCGCATATCGCCACCGCCGCCGGCGCGTTTTGTATTGGCTATAACTTATTTCCTAGAAGGTTTTGAGAACTCATATACATAACTTCTTACTTATACCCCTGGGGATTTTTTTGACATGTTCACATTCAAGGTCAAAGGTCAAGGTCACGAGTTCTGAAATCACTAAAAAAAAACCTTGTAAACACGATAACTTGAAAAATATTTGTGCTATCAGTCTCTTCTTTGGATTATATATCAACTATGGAGAAAGGCCAAGATTTGAACAGGTTTTCGCTAACATCCGTCAAAGGTCAAGGTCATAGCGAGGTCACAACTTAAGCATGCTTTTGCGAAAATGTCTTATTTCAACTATTAACACTTTGAATCATTACATGATTGTGATACACAATGAAAAGTGATCACTGAGTGTGTGACCTTGAAGATCAAAGGTCAAGCTCACGAGATATGGTCATGCTGACCAGTTCTGAAATCACTAAATAACTTCTTTCCAAGGAGGTATCAACACCTCATATACATAACTTCTTACTTATACCCCTGGGGAATTATTTTGATATGTTCATAATCAAGTTCAAAGGTCAAGGTGACAAGTTCTGAAATTTCTAAAAAAAATCCTTGTAACACGATAACTTGAAAAATATTTGTGCTATCAGGCTCTTATTTGGTGTATATCAACTATGGAGAAAGGCCAAGATTTGAATAGGTTTTCGCTAACATCCATCAAAGGTCAAGGTCATAGCAAGGTCACAACCTAAGCATGCTTTGAATCATTACATGATTTTAAAGGTCAAGGTCACGAGATATGGTCATGCTGACCAGTTCTGAAATTACTTATTTGGTATATGTAAACTATGGAGAAAGACCAAGATTTGAAAACGTTTTCGCTAAAATCTGTCAAAGGTCAAGGTGACAGTGAGGTCAAAACTTAAGCATGCTTTTGTGAATATGCCGTATTTTAACTATGAAAACTTTGAGTCATTGCATGATTGTTATACGCGATGAAAAGTGATCATTGATGGTGTGACCTTGAAGGTCAAAGGTCAAGGTCATGAGATATTGGTTAAGGCCACGTTAATCCTTTGATACAATTTTGAAAGAAGAAATAGGTTTTAAGAACACACTTGTGAAAAGTGGCCCCAGTCATGATTAGTAATAACTCGAATAATGAAAACATTTTTGTTAAAAAGAATTCCCATTTTATTGATGCTGACGAGAAGGCGGAACAGGGAAAGGCGAGACCCTAAGTTTCGGAGCTGCTCTGCTTTTGCGGTATCCCGCAAACGCTAATCTAGTTTACTCTTTCTCCAAAATTACTCACGTAATTTCGTTCGCATGACACGATTTGTACAGGTGAGAGAATTTGCACACGTGCATGTGTAACAGAACATATTACGATCATATGTATTTGGGTGTTCGTCAAGTTCGATATATGAATGATGGTATGAATACACCTACAGTAAACCCACGTTTCAACAATACCAGCTAGTGGCTTTGTGCTTTGTACCAATGGTGTCGGTCCATCAAGTTCGATAAGGGATAACGATCGGCTCTGGTGTCACAACAAGTAAAAAACAAGTCTTTATGTAGCATAGCCACTACTTTCAAATTCATTCGTTCTGGACCATCACCAACTAACAGTAAGGCAACAAAATCTTAAAGATTGATTTGTTAAAAAGCATAGCATATGGATTCAAAGTCATAAATCAACAAATCCAGAATGTACATGGGGATATGATTAATCTACATATCATGACGATTTTAGTATCTTTGAATGTGTTACTTGATGTTAATTATTGTTTATTTTACTAATGTGCATTCGTGAAGTATCAGCCAATGCAAAGTGTCTGAACAAGGTTCTTGTAAGTAGGAAGACATATAAAATCAATGATTGGAAAGGTTTCCAGACACGAACGTCTAATGCTTAAGGAAGTCGATGTTTAAGTATACATCAGGGCTATCTACTTAAAACTACAGGTGTAACTGTATACGTCCACCAGGCTTTACTTACAGGATATACAACACCACAGCTATACATTACACCACTGTAGGTCGACCTTTGGCGAATCCAGGAACTTGGAATCGATGGTTCATATATTGAAAATTAAATTTGCAGAAATCCTTTGATGACGTTTTTTTTCAAACTGAGCATTCGATTCGTTCCAGTAACCGCTGGGCGTAGTATTTCTTTAAAGGCGGGCCTCTGAAGGGTAAGCACTAACTTCAAAACCTTGTCTAGTCTGTTACACAGAAATCTTGCTTTTTCTGAAGGAGAAAGTATTATTCTCCCATACATCGTGTTAAAAAATATTTTGGGTGACAAATAAAAGTCAACATCAAACTGTACACTTATTAACAATTCACTGTATCAAAGGTGATCAAATTATTAATTTGCACTGAACACACCATGTTTTGCCATAATTTACCAACCAATGAAGTTATTGGCCGATGGCCTACACTTAAACAATTAAAACAATCTCATGTCTTTCTTATGAAATATATCAGAGTCATTGTCAAAATATGTCCGAATTCTTGTTCTTTCAAGAAAATTCTTACCCTGATTTAGTTGTTGTCAAATTTGTTTGGTTTTAATTGAGATACTGTATGATACTACCCATTGTCATAAAGTAAAGAAAAATGTGCATGTATTTTATTTTATTTTGATGAACCTTGTTACCCGCAATAAGTAATTGTTCCTGTCCACAAGTGACCACATGTTAACAATTGCTTCTCAAAATAATATTATCGCAAGAAAAAGGATCTAAAGCTTTGCGTACATTTTCAAAGGATTAATTAAATCATTAAATAATGATTTTTTTTGTATGAATAGGTCATTCCATGTAACAGTTATACACTCAATTTGTTTTGTACTGGAATGAAATTTTGATTAGGATGGATTTTATTGAAACTTTAATTTTGGCATTAAAAAAAAAAATATCAGTCCTGTAACAAGGCTAGGTCATTCTTGTAACAGCTACTTCATGGTTTCAGATATGAGCTGTCTTAAATCTTTTAATTTAAAGTTGTTGTTTTCTGTTTAATACCACTTCAGGTTCTAATGAGAATTGAACAGTGTTCTAAATCAATGATAATTTGGCATTATGTCTCATAATGTCAATCCAGTAAAATGTATAGACCATTCCTGTAATAGCTACTTCAGAGTTAAGATATGAGCTGTCTTTAAATCTTTGCTATTTTTCTTTATTAAACTTGTTGTGCATTGTTTAAATTCACTGAAGTTTCAAATGATGTTTTTCCATCAAAATCACTTTTAATCTGTCACTATTTCCCAGAATGTCAGTCCTGTAACTAATAAAGGATATTCTTGTAACACATTTATAAAGGTCATTCCGGTAACTTGTACTCATTCAGTTAAAATATACTTTAAGGATGTTCGCTCCTCAAATTTATAGTATTAAACTTTTTTTCTAACATATATTTTTTAAAAGATCAAAGTATATGATTGGAAAATCAGCATTAAAAAATAGGGGGTAGTGTTGGTTTTTTTTAGATATGACGCCTGTAAGATAGTGGTGTGAAGTACAATTTTAACATGGGAGTCTATGGGAAAATGAGAAAAAAAATTGCTAAAAACTTTAAAATACTACATTTCTAGTATTAAACTTTTTTTCCTTTTTTGATATGTTACAAAGTTCATTTTACCCTACCGAAATCGATGAAAAAATATATATGGTAGTGTGTTTTTTTTTAAGCTTTGACACAAAATGTACCTGAAAACCCCCTTTTTTAGTCAAATTAGGCCATTTATGCTGTTTAAGCACTTTTTAGAGGTTCTAAAGTCACATTTTCTTTATTTCATATGTTTTTTAAAGTATGTAGATGATGTAGAATATCATGAAGTAAATAAAGATGAGAACAAATCTTTACTTAATCATATTTCATTTTTGAAGTTCAACCGGAAGGAGCGGACATCCTTAAAAGAGACAAAGTCTTATTCATATTTTGTCAGTTTACGCTAAAGAAGCGATACCAAATTTCCAGCAAATATATCTGTCGGTCCAAGCCGATATTGAATATCTTTGATGAGGATATAATGTATCTCGTTCAGAGATATCCAACATTTCATTAATATGAGTATGATACTTCATGTTTACATCTGTTCAAACACACATGTGGTGCTGAAAATGATATTTCAAAGAGTTTTCTGGACATAAGGTTTGGTGTTTAAGGAACAATTTTATGAAATGTAGAAATTATGTTAGTATAAGATGTTGTCGGCATAATGTACCTTCTTGGACTTCGATTTGTTGACGTGTCTTACTGAAGGACGTCATTAAACAAGCCAAAATACCTTTTTGACTCTCCTTTCTCGTCTAGTTAAGGATATTCGAAAACGATGATTTATTAAAACGCGTGTTTCTCAGAAATATGAACATATAACTTATTAAAATTTCAACTCTAGTTTATTTCGCCCCTGTAGACATGATGTCTGCATTGCTGGCTGATTTAAGCCTTGCGGTATTTCCCTCGCTTTGTTGTGTCTCGATAGTGATTCGCTGCACCAGAAATGCACAGTGGACCTGGATTTCTAAGCACAGATTTCTTAAGGAAATACTGCAAGGCCTAAATCAGCCAGTAATGGAGACTGGCAAGAGTTATGCCTTGTGTTTGGAAGTTGAACCATAAATAGATATGCTGCAAGGTTGTAGAAAGATGCAGTGCTGAATATATGCTTAAAATGTGTCTATTTGTTTATTTTAAAGGGGTAGTAGCACGTTTTTCGTTTTTAAGTTGATGAAATGTATTTGAAAAATAATGCCACTAAAAGTAAAATATCCTTCTCTCTTAGGAAAATCAAGTTTTAAAACGAAGGTACATGGTTCGGTAAAGCCATGGGAATGGTTTTTGTTATTCTAAATTATAAGATGTGTTTACATTAAAATGGCTGCCATGCAATCATTATAAATGGTAAAATTTGCAAAAAATAAAATTTGCAAAAAACGTGCTACAGCCCCTTTAAATTTCTACATGTTCTCTCTTTTGCATGAATATTATTCACTTTACATCTGCACAATAGCGTCATCGACACTGACAAGTTGGGGTTATGTGTGGTTTCTACGTTGCTACGAAAAGAAGTTTCCTACTGACCGTTTGCAACAACATTGTGGCTATATATCACGAAACCTGCTGGAACCGTGGATGGTGATATTCTCACTGATGCTAAAACAATATGAGCGGTTACACTGTCAGATTAAATTAATATGGTTGACGATGTTATACAAAACTCCAATATGACTCTGTGATTCGTTTCTTTCTCCTCATTCAACCACCAGGAACCCAATGGAACACATATAGCCATTTTCTCGGGCTCTCGTCCAGGGGGCCGTTCCTCCAGACACTTACAACTTTGCAATCAATTGTAACCTATATATATATGTTAAAACAATGAGCGACAATGGATTCTAACTCTACGGTTGCTTTGTGGAACGGGACCAAGACCATAGTACACAAACTTTTATTTTTATGTGTTGGTCTTCTTTTCTATTTGGTGGAGGTTGAAAAACAGTCCCAACTTCCCAATGCAAGGCATAACACTTGTCAGTCTGACTGATTTATGCCTTGCAGTATTTTCGTAAGATCCCTGTGCTTGGAAATCCAGGCCCACTATGCAGTTCAGGTGCAGCGATCCACTATATTGGCACAGCAAACCGAGTGACATACTGCAAGGTTTAAATCAGCCAGGAGACTGACAAGAGTTATGCCTTGCGTTTGGAAGTTGATACAGTCACTGCTGATACTGGTAATGTACGGGGCTCCGTTCCATAACAGCGAGCGCTTATAATCGCTCATTGATTGCTCAATGAAGCGCTTAAGTAGCGCTTAAGTAGCGCTCAAGTAGCGCTCATTCTCTCCTGAACGATACGGTGCAAAACCTTAAAGTTCGCTCGCTTTGCTACGTACCGCTACATTGAGCAATCGCGTTCAAGAGAGGTTTAAAAGTAATCGCTAATTGAGCGATTACTTTGAAACCTCTCTTGAACACGGCCCTGGTTGTCTTCTCTGTTTTATCACACAAATAATGAATTAATTGTATGAAGGCGAGGCCAAGTGACGTGTGGTTTAACGTTGATTTCGGGAATATTCAAGGATATTAAAGAACCATCTAGGATGTTGATGAACATATAGGAAAATTGCCAAAAATCTATCTCCGCAAGATATATACACTTAATTTTTCACAATTTCTTTCGACCCAAAATAAGCCGAGAAATTGCACTAATTAGTAAAGGTGTTTTGCAGTCTAAATATAGATCCAGTCCATTATTTTCAAGCTCAAAGCATTGTGGTCTAACTCACACACTGTATACAAAGACACGAAACAATAACAAAGTTTATGAGCAATGAAAGAAATTGAAATATATAATGTTGGCGGTTATTTATTTACCGTTTCATTTAATTAGGTATTTGTGATAATTTGCTGGTCTTATCTCAATAAAAAGTACAGTAAACAGTAAATAATGTGTATATTGTCAGGACATTTAGAAACATTGTTATAAAGCAATCGTCACATTCAGTAATGTGTGACAAGGGTAACTTGCAAGAGAAGTACGTGCAGCACAAGGGTTGTTCTGACAACTTGCGCTAGAGACGAGCCTTCACGCTTCGGAAACGCTTGCTGTTGCGTAGTACGTTTTATGCAATAAAGGGGATTCTGTTTATATGACGTCAGATACCCTTAAAGCGCGCTACTCAAGGTATTGTAGTTCTCCTTGAAACCCAATTGCGTTACATTGTCGTAATATGAAAATTATTTATCACATGTCATGTTGTAGATTAAAGATTTCTCTGGCGATTGACGTTATAAGTATATTTTCCACAATTTTTTATTTATTTGAAACACTAAAATCCTTGATGGCTCTTTAAAGGGACATTATCATGTTGGTGACTGGTGAGGTCACATATATGTAGAGTGTTATAATTTGTGTAATTTAATAACCATTTAAGGCCCATCAGTTACACATCAGTTAAACGAAAATACAACCGTTCAAAGTCGTGGTCTTGATCGAAAACCGGACAATGGACCTTGGCATGCTGCAGCCATTAAGTCAATTAAGGTTATTTTCGATAGATAGGAAGACAGATTTGCTTATGTTGCGTTTAATAGGCCTTATAACGAGTACATACGTGAGATAGTCATAATTGTCGGCTACTACACATGTCTGAAACCGTTCTTTGGTTTCCATTTAAACATAACATATTTGGGGTGAATATGAAATTCGAGTAAGAAGATATAACCCAAATCAGCACCTATTGCAATTTGATACACTTTAGAACCAAATAACATATCATGCAAACTTGTCCGCAATATCATTGTGTATTTGTTATATGTGACACCTATGGTGGATTTAGTGAGTTATAGTAGTGTGATGTTTATTGTTAAATAGGTTCTGTCAACATAAACTTTAAAACAAAACATTTGTAAAACAAACAGATTCTTTAGGAATTTGGAAAAAGTGAAGGGAAAATAAGAATTAAGTTAAATGTAGATAAAGCAAAAATATTCTTACGCTGTGTTGACATCGTCTGGACAGATTGCTTCATCCTCATTATTATCTCTAGATGATAATTTAAATCTGAAATTGAGGAAAACTTCTGTCATATTTCTTTCAAAGAGTAAACTACAAACAATAATGAGATCAAACGTTGGTTTATTATGAAATAGTATTGCTTCATATTTTCAAAACCTTTTGACGCAATTTTATGTATCTATTGTTTTTCATTAGAGAGGATATTTGTAAATTGATAGTCATTGTGACGCCAAGAGCACTGTATATTATGACGTCAATATATAACATATGAGAAAACAACATGTTTGTGAGCGATCATGATCGACAGCCTTGACTTTTCATATGGTCATGTTGTCATACAGAGGCTATGAAAACGAACACAGTGACGTCATGGCGAGAACGTAGTGCCTTTGACGTCAAAATGGCCCTTGGAAAGAACTCTTGGCGTCATAGTGATGCTGCTTCTCTGTAGCGTGTTTACCAACACTTCACGACTTGATGGCTGTACATCTACGCTTCAACTAAGATCTGTATCTCTCCCACACATTAACTGAGTGCTCATCTACTCTCAGCTAGTCGTGTTAGAAGAGTGCTGTCAATGCTCTATCTATCATATTTAATAGACTCTGTTCTGTTAAGACAGTTGCATTAAAGTCGTAAAAGAGGTTTCGCTTTGAAAGAACTGATAATTTAGCACTAATAAACGCCGTTCTCTAGAGCACATTTGAGAAGAGAAAGGATGGCTGGAAATTTGAGTCTATGTGCAAATACGGTATTTTGTCCAACACTGACTTGATAGTTTTATTTTCTATTTGGTCAAAGGAAATTTAATATTTTCCAGACTGAGCTAAGACACTAATGCCCTTGTGGTGTTCTTATGAAATGCCAAACATCGTTGTCTTTGAAATCCTGAAGGTTGATTTAGGTATTAAAGTGATTGTAGCATTTTGGAACTCACATTTTTAAAATGTGTAATGTTGAAAACACCATATATGTTTCTGAAGTAGTATGTATTTTCATAATTACTTGAGCGATAAATAATCATCAAAGGGGTTTCCCAGCCGATCCGTTTATGAATATAAAACCGTTTATTTCAAATCGCGACATTTAAAAACTGGAATTGCATCGCCGAGATTGACTGCCATTGAGTCTATCAATTTATTTTCTTTATTTATTTAAGACTTAATAGGTCATAAGAAGCTGACGTCCTTTGTTTTCACTGCGTATTTGCAGGAGGAATTTCATGTGCTTTATGTCTAATATTTGGCGAAATGCTGCGGGGTGGCAGGTGGAACGAAAGTGGATAGGGGTCCTGTATTTTAAACTGAAATATTCGTGTTTGTGCAACATTAAACATTATGACAAATACTGCACACGTTAGAGGAAATATTGTTGTATGTGATGAGATGTTCGCCTGACATCAAATCGTGTCTTGTCTACAGGGCACCATCACTTTAACACTATTCTCTACGGCAACCATCGTCAATTTCAATGCAAATGTTTCAATTCATGTGTACTTTTTTCTTACCTTTTGTTATATGTAAATGTTGGGAGCGGCTTTCATAAGTCAAATTACTTGTGTCACATCTTTTGCAATTCTGAATACAAACGGTCAAACAATATATAGCTTTAATGGTATTAAAACGCACTGTACAATTTAAGGTATAAATGTTAGGGTATGTTAAAGAGAGATAGCATAATTGATGCACTTGTTTAGTGCCTAATATCAAGCGGATTCAGTGACTTGCGTTAGATCAATGGATTCTCATAATTACAAGTGGAACCTTGAATCCGAAAATATGCTCTCGATAAAGTTTAGGCCTATATGGTCATCATTTTGTCATCATATGGTCATCATTTGGTCATCATTTAATCATCATTTGGTCATCATTTGGTCAATCATCAGCCTTCTTTGTCCTGAGATCAGAGTTCTTTAATGCCTCAATATAAATCGCAGAACAAATGTCAAACAATGTCATTAATATTACAACATATACGTTGTTACGTAATAGTTTACCTTTTTTTTATTTGAAAAAATATGTTTTTTTAAACTTTATTGTACGTATTGTGTGTGAGAGGGATTGATTTCACAGATGAATCGTAGCGACCTGTAATGACGTCGTCTCCAAATGTTATTGTATACCTCACAAAGAGATCATATGTCAAAATGTCAGCAAAGAGGACTATTAAACTACTTTATCTTCATGCGATTTAAAATTCAAATCACTTCATCATTCGTTGTTTTTCTTTTTTGGTGTGGCATGATTTTTGAAAATGTATCTTTCTGTAACTTTTCACAACCAATTGATGGTATATCGGAAAATTGATATTAAAAGTCAAATTGTCATCAACGCATTGTCAATTGTCAATCAAGTACTAGATAATGATACGGTCGTCTGTTTTATTTTCGTTTCTCATCTTCCAATCATCCATAATTATTCATTTCATCCGAAATCATCAAACCATCGGATAATGTCTCTTATAATAATAATTATTATAATATTAATAATAATCTCTCATTAATATATCATTTTCTATTGAATTCTTATCTGTAATTGGTTTATTAGACTATTTTGTGAAAAATGAGACCAAACAAAATTCAATATGTTGTTCCTATATAAAACTAGAGCAACAACTAGAGGGACGGGATGTACATACTCGCTTACTATTTACAATGGCAAACACTTGGGAATCGGTCATTTAATCTGTTATGTATACGTTTTGCAACAATGCCACATCGCTGTTCTACTGTAAATCTTGGTAATCTTGGTTATCAAGTTTCACTTTACAAGTGTCCAAAAATCGTTATACATGTATATATAAAATATAATTGATATGAATAATGAAAGACGATGGATTCGTAGACGTTCGTAGATATAGGATAAAATCAATGCTAATGAGATATACGATGACAAAATGAAACCAAGACATCACGCCCTTGGCCCAAACTAATAACACCGAGACAGATAGGCAGACTGTGTTCGTACCGACCACATGCTTGTGTTTATACAGGTGTTTTGACACTGATCTATCTGGTCACGGTCCGACAGTGGCTTAATTGCTTTGTCTTCAGGATCAAAGCTAAAACACAGACAAGTAAAAACATGTCATAGAGTGAAATGTATTTTGATAGCATATTATTGACGTCCCATGAATGGTGATTTTAGGATCTTTGGACTTCCGTTTCGGCCTAAGTCTATGTGTTATGACAGCATTCCCGCGGATATTTGCTACAAACATACTGTACATTAGCGCAAAATGCACTCCAATTAAGCAGGGCCCGGCCGCTGTAACCATATTGGTTTAAACATATTTATTCAAGGAAAAACGGGATTAGCAAACAAGCAGAGAACTGCTTATGTTAATGCTGCTCCCTATCAAGTTTATACAGATGTGACAGTGACGTACACATGGACATAATACAATAAACGTATCAATTCGATATACAGATGCATAAAGGAAACGTGATTATTACAATGAAACGTTTGAAGGCTAAGACAATAATACTTGCAAGGTTATGTCATCATATCAGCAAGGCAACCATATTGAATAGTTAAGTAATCCGTTTATCGAAATTTGGGTTGTTTTGATGAATATTTCTGTCTTATATGAGCAGATTAAAAGTTGGGAAAACGCGTTAGATTAAGATTTGCGGCCATAATGAGATGCCTCCACGTACGTCACAGCAGGATACGCTTCAGTGACCACCACCCACCCATTTTCATTCTAGTCACCGGGGCTTAATTAGGCACTTTTAAAAATAAATTTATATTAATAATTTACGGGCCGAATTTTAGAAGTCGAGTAGTTGTCAAATTGAAACCCCTTTTCAACGAATACCGAAAGTGACCATGGGTACGACATGTAACCTTTAATTATTACATAAGATTTTCAATTCTTACCAATAATGTAATAAGAAATAATATAAGTGATTAAATCTTAACAACCTATTTTCATAACACCAATATGGTTTTAAGTTACAACAGTACAGTGTTACAAAGACATGTATATTTTATGCTATGAAAATACAAAGTATATATTTACAGTGCTATCATTACATTGTCATCATTGTGAAAATCAAAGTGAAATTGAAGTCATTTGTTCTTTAGTAATTCTGTCTTTGTTATCTTATTGGAAGAGTTCATTATTTTCACAAGGGATCAGAATGTCATTGTCATTTGTACTCATTTGTTGATCATCCAAAGAGAAAACTGTTTCAGTGCTTATTATTCAAAGATAAAACTGTTTCAATGTTTATTATTCAAAGAAAAACTGGTTTAGTGTTAATCATCCAAAGAGAAAACTGTTTCAGCGTTTATCATTCAAAGAGAAAACTGGTTCAGTGTTTAGTATTCAAAGAAAAAACTGGTTTAGTGTTAATAATCCAAAGTTAATCCATGGTAACCCTTCGCTTGGTAGTCAGCGCTTCTAACCACTAGGCCACAAGACGCTGTTAGAAACCTTAGGATTGTTTATCAGTAAGAATCCCGCGTTCTATTCAATGCACGGAAGGCATGAAAAGGCAAATTTTTAGCTGTCAATCACATCGCTTCGCGTGGAATTTTTGCGCTGCACGTGCGTGGAGGAATCCATTTCATGAGGGTCGCAGCTACTTGTTGCATATCTGACGAATGAGCACCGAAATTTGCAACATAATTGATATGGTTTCATTGATATTGGTGTCCCATAATTGAAATTTATTGTTTCAAATGTAAAATGATCACATATGCATGTTTCGTGACGTCATACATGGATTAAGATGGAGAATGCATTCGGAGCAGTGGATTCGTTAAAAATAATCAACTCGCCTCTTCGGGGCTCGTTGATTATTTTTAACGAATCCACAGCTCCGAATGCATTCTCCATTACAGAAAACTGTTTCAGTGTTTATCATTCAAAGAAAAAACTGGTTCAGTGTTTATCATTCAAAGAGAAAACTGGTTCAGTGTTTTTTGTTCAAAGGGGAAAATGTTTCAGTACGTATTATTCAAAGAGCAAACAGTTTCAGTGTTATCTTGTAGAGCACTTGTAGGCATACATAAGGACTTCATAGGCAATTCGGAATGATACCGGTAGCCAATGGAGATCTTTCAACACTGGGGTAATCTGATCAAACTTTGATGACCTCGAAGTGATTCTTGCGTCGGTGTTCTGAAGAGGTTGAAATCTTTTGATCTATTCTTTAATGGTGTTAAATAGGAGAGAATAACACTAATCTGGATAAGATAAGTGTGAATTATTTAGCACATCCTTACATCATCCTTACGACCTAACTTTCTCTTGGTGTACATTGTTGTGAGATTAATCTTGTAATTATCTGAAGAGGGCTTATATAAGTTGGGAAACAATCTTGTTCTTGAATAATAATTGGTATTTAATATTTTTTAAATTCATGTCCCTTATTTGTCTCATTCCTGAATCCATAACCCAAAGTGTTTAACATGAGTCAAGGTCCTGGTAAACATGTCACACAGTCATCAATCCGAAGACTTTCTTTATGTTATAAACGCCACAATTATAGATATGCTTTTCTTACTGAGCCATCGTCTTTACAACTCAAGGTCACTGGACAGATTGAAAGGAGCTTCAGATTTGTGTGAGTTGCATAATGCCATGAATTGAGATTTTTCTACTGAATGTATCGTGACTTTGATAAACTAAGTAGTTTGCGATGCTATTCTTCTTTCAAAAGTAGATATTTTAAACAGATTCCGCAAATTGGCATGATGAATATGAACGATGAAGACAAGTCATTCAAATACCAACATCACTGAATATGAACGATGAAGACAAGTCATTCAAATACCAACATCACTGAATATGAACGATGAAGACAAGTCATTCAAATACCAACATCACTGAATATGATTTAAACAATATTTTATTTCCATAAGTCATGTTAATGATATACAAAACAAAAAGTACAATATACATGGAAAAAGGATTAGCAAACAGGCTAATAAAGCCTATATAAATGCTTCTCCTTAAAACATAATTGTTACATATATTTTTTATGTCATACATGGAAATATAATGCCTACAAATGGTACAATACGTCAACAGTACAATTATGGTATCGGTCGTTTAAGAAAAGCGGTGAGATTCAGTTATAAAATTGTGGACAGATTTTATCATCAGTTCATTTTCTGGCCAGGACAATGATTCGTCGCCGTTTAGGATAGCATTTAAAGTGACATTGTTTTGGAAGAAGTACTTGTTAATTCTACATCTGTCATATATAGGACATTGGAGAAAATAATGGAATGAATCCTCTCGAATATTGCCACAGGAGCAGGCACGGTTGTCAGATAAACATCTATCAAATAAATGGGAGTTTAAGTCACTGCAGCCAATGCGCAAGCGGCAAAGAAGAATTTGGCAGCGCCTAAGACCAAATGATACATACTTTTTGTATTTTAGAGACAACACCCTATCACAAGAAGTGAGCTTCTTAAATTGAGATAGTGATTCAGCATTTTTGATATCTATATCTAACAAATTCCATGCTCTCACGGTAGAGGGAAGAAACGAGTTATTAAAGAGAGATGTGCGGCCTGTATTACTTTGGAGATCATTTGAGTTTCTCAAATTGTATCTGCTCAAGTTAGAAACGTTTGGGGGTATCCATATCGACAGATATTGTGGGGTTAAACCGTTAATCATTTTATAAAGCATGCAAAGTTTGTGATGCTGTCGTCTTTCAAACAGCGAGCTATATCCAGTTTCCGAGTAAAGCTTTTCATGACTGGTACCTCTTACCGCACCTGATATAGTCCTTAGAGCATCTAGGTGTAATTTCTCTAACATTTGGGCCTGATCCTTTGTACAATTATCCCATATCGTGTCACAGTAATCAAAGATTGGCATTATAAAAGATCTGTACATAGTATCAAGTGATATTCTATTCAACCTGTATTTCAAACTTCTCAAACAATTTATTAGCGGACTTGCTTTGCGTAATATATAGTCAATATGTTTTTGCCATTTTCCATCATTCTGTAAAATTAAACCGAGATGTTTATGTTCTTCAACTTCAGGAATTACCGAATTATTGAGTTGGAGATGTAATTTTGGACTTACGTTGATCTTATTTGAAAAAAGCATAGCTTCTGTCTTTTCAGGGCTGAATTTAACCTGCCATTTGCTTGCCCAATCGGAAATAAGTTCAAGGTCACTGTTGAGTAGGGTTTGTGCCTGGGTTGGATTTTCAATAACTAAATAAAGGGAAGTGTCATCTGCGAAAAGTTTCACATTACTTACAATTCCGTTTGTTAAGTCGTTAATGTATATAAGAAATAAGAGAGGCCCAACTGAATATGACTTTAACTTTCTCTTTTCTACAGTTTAAAACAAATCCGTGATGAAGAAACTAGTTGAAACAGTATAAGAAAACAAACAGGTTTGAATTTTAAATTAGTTATTACCCATATGGTTAAAATAACCGAGTTAATATTATTGATATGAACACATATGCACATTTCACGTTTGCCTTGCAACCATTGTTTCACCGCGACTTCCAGTATTTTGTCGTCTGTGACGTCATTAAACGATTCTTCGAGACGTCACTGTAGTTGCAAGAGTAGACCGTTTCCTAACTATATTTACTCGAAACAAATGGAATAGAAGGTAATAAAGAAAGTATTACACTCGAAAGTGTGTCATATGACTTTTACGAAACTCGCTCTTGCTCGGACAATACACAAAATCACATGGTCACAATAATCTCTATATATCATATGAGACTAAAGTCCAACTGAATAAGGATGCAAGTCTCTAAAACCATACACTCGCCTCAAAAATCAAATTTTAATTACATACTTTAGCCATCAAAGTTGAGTTTCTTGCAGACTTTGATAGTAGTTTGATCAGGACGTCCCTGGGTAGATATATGTCAAACTTTGATGGTGCGTTTAAAAAAAAACGGCACTGTCTGCAGATGTAGTAAATCCAAATGAAAACGAGATAAGTAAGAAAATCCCATTTTCCCACACCTATCACAAACTTTAAGTTCAGAATATGCTAGTTCTAATCGTTCTGACCACACCCAATCTGCTTCACTACACTATCTCCTTGAAGTTGCGACACCCAAAATTTTAACTTAAAGTCGATTAATTATTGACAAAATAATGACTTCTTTTAAAGACGTTCAGTGTTCTGTGTGATATCTAAAGAAGTACCAAATATTTTTAATAATACACAAGTCTGTTAATTATATCTGTTCTTATCGCATCATTTCATATATTGTCGCTCTTGTTCATTTGTGTTTTCTTTTTATAAATGACATATACACATTATGAAAAGAAAACAGTTAACTATTTTTTTTAATTTGAAACTGGTTTTGAAAGAGTAGACGATAGACATTATAGAAATATTCAAGGACAATAATATTTACAAAGAATTCATCATATAAACAAAAACAGTTTAGATAGTTGTTAAACATAATATTCTACTTTTCTACTGGAAGCTTTACTCGCGAGATGCCAATGTGCCGATTTTTTAGCCGAGTTCTTATCCTTAATTAAGCGTGAAATACATATATATGCGTTTTACTCTGTTAATATTTTCTATATATAGTCTAGAGATATGGTGCTTTAAAGGGAAGTTGGTGCTTTATCAAATTGATTTGTTGCTCCACCGAGGGAAGTTGGTGCTTTACAAAGGGAATTTGGGAATTTGCAAAGGGAATTTAGTGTTTCACTCAGGAAGTAAGGGGTTTTAAACGGGGAACTTGGTGCTATACCAAGAGGTGTATGGTACATGCAAAGGACAAACCTCTTAGGTTAATATATGTAAATCATTTGTATCAAAACGCGAACTTAATCCCTTTAAGATGATGTCCCAATCCTCCCAAACTCTTGTTAGTTTTTTTTTTAATTGCGTATATACTTTTTCGAATACTTTATTTTACCATTGAAATTTCAGAGCCAGACACCATATGAATATTTTACTCATTACAACATGCAGTCTGAAGACATTAATGGAAGCAGCAAGTTCATATCTTCATTAAATAGCCATGTCTTCAGTGAATGTTATAACTAAGCATGTGTTGGTAGCCATAAATGTCATAAATAGTTTAAAACATTCACTTAATGTTTCAGTACATGCATTTTAACAAAAACGCATTATAGCCACACATTCAATAATTGTTTTACATATA
Source organism: Gibbula magus (assembly GCA_936450465.1). Classification (NCBI taxonomy): domain Eukaryota; kingdom Metazoa; phylum Mollusca; class Gastropoda; order Trochida; family Trochidae; genus Gibbula; species Gibbula magus. The sequence continues at coordinate 24,683,026 of OW388297.1, forward strand.
CATGTATGCATTTTAACCAAACATTCAATGAATTTTTCACATAAACGCATTTTAACCACATATTCAACTGCTGTTTGACGTACATGCATTATAATCACACATGGTTGTGTGATTATAATGCATGTACGTCAAACAGCAGTTGTACATGGAATATTCATGCATTTTAACCGCCATTCACTGAATGTTTTACGTACATGTACATGCTTTATAACTAAACATTCCATGATTATATATCATACATGCATTTAACCATACATTCACAGAATGTTTTACGTACATGCATTTTAACCACACATTCAATGAATGTTTTACGTACATGCATCTTAACAGAACATTCACGAATGTTTTACTTACATGCATTTTAATCATACATTCAAGGACTGCTTTACGTACAGGCATTTTAACCCAATAGCCAATGAATGTTTTATGTACATGCATTTAAACCGAACAGCCAATGAATGTTTTATGTACATGCATTTTAACCGAACAATCAATTACTGTCTTTAAAACAAGAAATGTTCCATGTGTATTTGTACATCCTTATCCTTTACGAAGCACAAACCGGGATTCATCACAACATAACACAGTCCTCCACCACTGAATTGACCTGAAACTGTTACGCTCTCGACACCAATGAAGACGTTCAGCACGATGACGATGCGTCAAGATTTTACGTTTACTCGATCCGCAAAACTCCCGGTGGGGACATGACGCATCCATAACCTGTTAATTGTTGCCGTCGATATATTACAATGCTAAGCAACTGCAACTTGAGTGGGTCCATTCTGCAATCGACCAATGACGTTGTGACGTTCTGTTAATATGGTATATTTATATTCCTCCTTTCTCAAAACTGGGGTGTGCTTTGGCTACCAAAACCGTTCATTGTTTAGCCCTCTCTTGGCATGACATGCACGATAAAAATGGACGTTTCCGGTTGCAAGTGTTGGATGTAGTCTCACAACATACTCCAACCACGTTTTCGCTTAAAAGAGGATGTCCTTGTACAAAATGTCTTTGATCTTATCCAGAAAACATTCTGATAACATTATCTGACTATTCTGAAGGGTTATTGATGTGTAATTAATTTTACACGTAATTGTGTCAAAATTATGTTTAGAGTGTTTATTTTTTAAGAGTAAACATGCATTTTCACCACATACATGTTTTACATACATGTAATCTAACCACACATTTAATCAATAGTTTACATGCATGTGTTTTAACCACACAACCATTCGTCAACCAATGACTGTTTTACATAAACTGAAGTACAAAAGAAAGAACACACCTCGGTTGGTTCGATTAGTTCAATATTTAAACTATATAAGACGTATTTGATTATGGCATTATATAATAACACAAATCTGCAATAGTTTGAATGAATGACATTGGTGACTTGTTAATTTTTAGTTAGAATGTCTTTGTTTAATGTAGACACGGGCAAGAAATCAAATTTACCGGTACACCAATATGACCCCTACCATGTTTAAAATGTTGTAAATGTTTGCAGAACGAGACACATTCATTGATGTTCACAAATAAGATGCCTTATATGTCGATGAACAGCTCTGTTTTATCCAAAATAACTTTTGAAAAAATTGTAAACTCAAAATATATTTATTTTTTATGACTAAACGTCTGCACTTTTCAGTTTTAGAGTACGACGTCGAAAACTTTATGTATTTTTAATTGAAAATCATACATTTGTTAAAACCAGCTGAGGTGTGTACTTTCTTTTGTACTACAGTTTACATCCATTTTTACTACACAACCAATTAATGTTTTACATACATGTATTTTAACCACACAACCAATTAATGTTTTACATACATGTATTTTAACCCAATGACTGTTTTAAGTCCATTGACAGTACTTTGAATGGTTTACGTACTTTCATCACAATCAAACAACCAATGAAGATTTTTACATAAATGAAAAATTATCACAAGAACCATTACATAATTTTCATAATTTTATTAAAACCATAAATTCAATGAATACAATAAATGCATTTTAACCATATATTCAGATTTTACATACACGTATCAGAATCAGTACACCTACATTTCACCTGTCGATATGGGCATTTCCTAATGCCCGCAAGGTTCAAGGATACCTGTCTCCGGTGTGATGGATCCAGGTGACCTATAAGCTATATGACGCACGTACCTTCATCCACCTACATGTCTTGTTCTCACGGAGACAGACGCATACACCTGCGCGTTCCTGTCTGATTGCCGGTGAAACTGACCTGGCCATAGTGCCATATGAGAGGCTTCGTTATCGTTTGATGGTATCACTTGGTACAGACTGTTAAATACATTTAATCTGACATTTCGAAATCCTGGTATAAACAACGAACAAAATCTAAATTTTTAATGCATAAAGTGGATGCCCCTTACCACTTGGCATTAGTGGACAACTAAATGTAACATTGGCAATTTCGGGTGAGAATCATGTGAAACCTTAATATCAAACTATGAAAAAATTCTTGATATATCTTGGCCTGTTGATATCCTAATCTAAACTAGCAGCACATACCATTCAGTTGCAGTTTCAGTAAAGGAACTTATATAACTATATATATTACTTGTCATTTAGAGCATTTGAACAATACTATAAACATGTCATAATTTCACATTGGAAATTACAGGTGTAAAAAAGCTGATTGTCTGTTTGTGTCCAGGGTGACCTTTCTCTACCAGAACCGTCGTTCTTGTGTCATGAGCTTATTTACAACCCTGAATCTGGATTGAATATATCAAGCTCTCTATCCCTGGATGTGCTTATTAGTGCCTCCAGTATATAACTTTCCGTTGATTCAAATATCAAATTACCCACAATGCTGCATGCCATTAGGGTAGTTGCATCTAATATTGTCTTTTGCATTGAGAGTGTTTCACGTTATTTCACATGTAGGTACAACAATATACAAAAAAATCCTAAAATACGTTTTTAAAAATTATGTTTTCATTTTAAAACAACTCCAGCTTTAAAAGCAACTTTTACTAGGGTTTATTTATGTTTAATTTTTAAACACATTTAACTCTTTATTCTGTTAAAAGTACATCTAGATTTATGGAACTGGTGGCCTTGAGTGACGTCTTGATGAGTGATGACAATAATCAACGTGGTATTCACATGGAAACCGTTAAAACTCTCCAAGCTATCACACTATACTCACATTGTTCTCACACTGTGCTCGCATGTTCACTTCTCCATGGATACCCAACAAGACATTGCGACATCGGCTTCAAGCCGGTCAACCACTCCTGTGCCGCCTCTGTAATGCAATACCTGCTGAACGACATACCTGGAAGTACCTACCAACAGGTGACCAGCATACTGCTATATCGTATCGAGTCATGGCAAACCCCAGAAAACTAGTGCCAGTGAACTCTGATAGACTACCAGAAGATCGGTCAAGGCAGTTCTCATCCCTGTTTTAATGACATTATCGAACTTTTGAGTACGAATCGTCTTACATTTACCTAAAGAACGTTTTAATTGATATACCTTGATATTTTTTAAAATAGGATCTTCATAACGGAGTCAATTAGAACTAGCTTTTGAATTGAAATGGAACTTTTGAACTGATTCACCTGGAACAATTGCACAAACATTCCCATGGCTCTTAGATTGAAATACCTGGGATATTTAATAAATAGCCTTAAATTATTGTACCATGATTATTTGATATCCAATTAATCGACCTAGAGCTGCTAAACTTCCATAAAGTACTTAAATATGTTTTTACTAATGAACATAAATAGTGTAATTTATCAGAATTGTTTACGAACTTTTAATATATATTCATGAAGTTTTAGTGGAATATAGTAATATATACACCAGCACTAAATGTATATTAATAAATGAATCTGGAATATACCCTTTAATGTACCTGGAACACATTTATAATTGTAACTTGAGAATATCAATTAATGTATATAAAGCATTTGAATTACGTATATAGAATATATTGTCGAATACAGCTGCAATATTTACATGAAAGTACCTGAATTACATCAGTATAAGAAGCATGTTCTTACATTGGTACTTGTTAACTTTGAAACTCATATCCGTGGGTCAGTTTAACTGACAAACCTAACTCATTCAAACTTATCTACGTGAGACACAATGTACCTTGAACATGTGGATAGAAGTACCTGTATTATTTATGCTAATCAATCTACCTGAAATAGTCCAAGTAATATACCTGGAATATATTCATGAATGCACCTGGAATATTGTTTAAATTAGAGCTATTGACTCTTTAGCTCATCAGGTAAATAGAGATTATTAACCAAGTGTGTTTCCGTATCATTAATATCATATTTTTGGAATAAAAGTTGTATTATATGCGAGCCTTTGGTGAGCAAAATACATTATTTTTTATTCCAAATATATGATATTAATGATGCGGAAACACACGAGGTTAATAATCTCTTTATCATACTATGTCATAATTAAAATAAGCGTGTTTTTGTATTAAAAGTGGTAAGAGAATTTATCCAATTTTAGCGGAGTAATATCATAAGTATATTAGGTTATACCGACTGTATATCCATGATATAGGACAGTCGATCTAAATTTATTTAGATTGCTACAGCTCCTTGCTGATGCTGTTGGTCAATAGCGTACTGACGTTTTGAATGATTTTAAAAACAAATCTACAATTATCTTGACTTTGTTAAAACTATAAATGCACTGTACCATATCAGATGATTTCGTGTTTTCGAATATCCATTCATTCAAGCGGAAATACGCGGGTAAAGTCCCGGTTACGCCTTTCAATGATTCGTAAGCAGTAGTTCGTGCATTTGACCTTTGACCTGTTTTGCATATTTATCAGATTTGGATACCAAGTTTATCAGATTGCTTTATTGCATCGATAACACCCTCCAATATATGATCAAACTAATATATCAAATAATCAGATATTGTCTAGTCACAAACTTTACCATTTATAATCCACATCGGTCAAGTACAATGTATGTAAATACAAAAGTTAATTGATATAGACCTGAAGATTCTAAGAAATAAGTAACACATATATTTTAAAGGTGTGACTCGAGAGGCTAGTACAATCACGTTCACTGAAGGGATCAGTCTCACAATTACACAGAAGTTTGAAATATGATACCCCCATAACTATAATTCTCTAAGGTGCCGACCCCATCCTTCACATCCCCTCACTGACCAAGGGTCGCACTGAGGTCGCCGCTCAATACTCAGGATCCAGGTTAATTGTGAGAATGTCAAGGAATACGATATACTTCACTTACTTTTGCCCCTACATCCATGAATCTGGGTGCATTTGAAAGCTCACAAACATACCTTTATGTTTACCTAAAACTTCAATCGTAGCAAAATTTACAAAAACATTAAAAAAAACTTAGTATCCGTCCAACAAAGATCCTGTTCCCAAAATTTGAGTTTTCTAACATTACTGGTTCTCGGGAAGACGTTTTAGGATGGACACGCTGTCATGCCCTTATTTGAGAGGCGATCAAAACTGTAAGGGCAAACATGAGTCTCCATGTTACAAAGAAGGTATTCCTAATGTTTTCAATTGGTTTCGGAAAAGAAGTCATCTAAAGGTTTAAGGGAAATGTCTGCATGTTTCTCCCATGTTTGAGGTGTGAGGGGGAGGCGGAGGGTCAGCATCAAATGCGAAAACTCCGATTCCCTGGGTGCAAAATATCTCCCGACAAAATTTCAGCTAGGGTGGTACAGCGGGACAAATTTACCGACGACGCCCGACCGACACCAGACCGACGCCGGACGACAGTCCATGCAATTTGCTCATGTGGTCTTTAAAGGGGCAGTAGCACGTTTTTTCGTTCAAATAAGTTGGTGAAATTTATTTGAAACATAATGTCACCAATAGTAAAACACCATTCTCTCTTGGAAAATCAAGTTGAAATTGAGTTTACATGGTTCGCCATGGGAATCGTTTTTGTAATTCGAAATAATAAAATGTGTTCACATTGAAATGGCCGCCATGCAATTTTGGTTTATACTACAACGGAACATTGGTTTGCGTAAAGTAAGTATAAACGACATAAACTATCATTATAAATGAGAAATTTAAAAAAATAAAATTGCAAAAAACGTGCTACTCAATGCGTGAATAGATAAATATATACCTGGAATATATATGAATTAGTGACTATTGAATAAAATGATGTACCTGATTATTCCAATAAATGTACCTTTGGCATATTGAAAAATCTTCCTATATATTCCAATTTATGAAAATATATTAACACAATTTGAACGCACGAGTAAATCGAGTGCATGAGAACACGGTACTAGCGCCGTCACACATTTGGCGATTAGCTTGATAAATGTATGTTTCAGTAAAACGGCAGTAATTAAACGGAAGATTCCATAGTAATGTGTGAAAGAAATAGTTGATTAACATCGAAGATAAAAGGGAAATGTTCTCGTCTTACATGTAAAACCTAGATCAACAACTTTTTAAAAAATGAATGAAGGCTGTTAGTAACAATAAATCACCCCTATTGTCACCTACCCATCTCAGATAACATGAAGAAACACGCTGGTACGGTCTTTCATCCCCAGCTCCACCAAGGCCAGTCCTGATCGTCATGTAAAATATCATTCATGAAAAAAGTACATGTGTCTCAAGCATCGTTTGCTTGTTATAGGATATATTGCACTTTTGTATCGATTTATTGGACGTATATATATATTTTTTCTGGGTTCCTATTAGTTATTCGATAGGCTTTCCTGATATATTTGAAAACCATTTACTGGACAATGTCATGAAATCGCTGAACCTAGAAAAAAACAGAGACGGACCATGCACACAATGGAAAATGATAATTCCTTTTAAGAAACAATAGATTTGAATTGTAAATTGATTGCATTGAACCTCGTTCATTGGTACGGTAATTGAAAATATCTAAGTATGTGGCGTCAGCATATTTAAAAAAATAATCTAGCCTAGTAGAGGCCTGCCATTTTACTACATAATGCGCGCTGCTATGCGAGAACAGAACATGTAATGGGATGCAGCAAGGTTTAAATCAGCCAGTAATGGAACTCGTGCGAATAAATGACTTGTGGGTTAAAGTTAAAGAAGTTCGGACACATGGCCTATGTAATTTTGCATCGATGTCTGCATGAAAAGCAGGTTTTATTCAATAGTTATGGCCTAAAGTACGATTGAAGTTACATCATTATGGCTTGAGATCACGTGACAGATAATGGTTCTACTCGGGATTTTAGAATAAACACCACATGGTTTATAAAAATGTCAACGTCAATGTCATATTGGAATTCAGTATATTATACCAATGTGGGGTATCATTACTTTAGTTTAAATACTTCTTTCGGTAGGTAGAAAAAGCTACGTATACTAACCAGAAGAACACCGAGAACACGATAGATCACCCAATGTATTATCTTGTCTTATTTACTGTGGTATGTTAAGGTATGTAGTGAGATTCTAAATTAACACAGATTTCGTAAAAGTGACTTATCATTAAGAAGCCTTATATACTTTTTCGGTCCAAATCATGATAATAATATCTTAGTTTAAGGATTTGGGTTCGAATCATTACTTACCGAATCAGGAGAACCTTCTTTGGACGCCATTTTGTGATGTGTGCATTTCCGGCATCGACCGAGAATTCACGGAAAAGGACGAAGTCGTCTCCGATAGAGACGTTCTTCCTTCCAAAATCGGAATGATTGTTTCAGTAATTACCGTGGATTCACCGATATTGCTGCGTTTGTTTCGAGAAAAGAAGCATTTTCGTCCGTAATTGGCGCTTTTCTTTCAAGTTTGGATGGATTTTCTTCAAAATTGCCGCATTTCCTTCAATTACTTAGGGGGGCCTGATTTTGTGTTCTGAACAGGACCGGAAATGTACCGGACTAAGGGTTATGTACCACAATACATACCGAAGCTCCAGTGTACCGTTTCCACCTAGAAATAACCTTAATAAAACTTACTTTTTGAAAATAAATTGACAAAAACTGACGAACAAATCACACAATGATATGGTCCAACATTACACTGTACTGGCTGTTTACACAATCACAAACATACAGTTTCAGCAACATACACATGCTCCTAGCTAGTTACTTTCAATATGTGAAATATGCGCCAAAAGATCGATGTTGTCCTCGAAAGCTACGCATATGGATATATAAGTATTGTTTACTAGATTAAACACAGGCCTTGGTAGCATGCTGACCTACTGAAGGATGAATCTAGGTCAGACATGTTATTGTTTGCTCCTAGAGAATCGTTATCTGAATACCAAAGGTTACAGGGAGTAATTAAGCGCCAATATTCGATTGCAAACCGTATTGATTTCCTCCCAGAAAGGTGAAGGCCACATGTGAAGGCCGAGTATGACGTCATCACGGGATAGTAAAACAAGGATCACGTGCCTCTAATTCCAAACGGAATTAAAACAATAACATTTAAGAATTCTGTAGATGTAAAAAAAAAAAATACTTAGAAAGTGTTGTGTAAGAAACATATTTGTTTAAATGCTTGTGAGGTTATATAAACATGAATTTCTTGATCTGGCCATGAGGTTATAAAACTTTCTTGAGTTTGATTTCATGCTCAACTCACGTTTCGTGCTCAACTCAAAACCCAGACTCAGAGTATGACGGTTATAAATCAAATTGAGTTCGGTTTCGAACTCTGAGTCTGAAACGTACTCAACTCAAGTAAAATCTGACCTTAACTTAACACCGTACTCAACTACAACAATGAAAACACACATGATTGTGACATCTTAAATTTACAAAATGTGTGCGTGTGGAAAGTAATTTCAGAGACAGAAATGTTATGAGGAGGAGGATCTAGTGGAGAATCAAACCGATATTCTACTTCGTACTTAGTTAGTCTCCGTGCTCCTGGGTGCCTGTCTTCCTCTACATAACAATCCCCTTCCTCAACACTGACATATGCTTGTCTTTTTATTCATTTTAATTTTTAAGACAAACATAATCTTTTACATAAGGCTTTAGATTTTAATACTGTGCTGTGTATTTCCCTAGTCTCAGCTCAAGATTTCTATTTTTCCATTTGAACAGCCTTGCCATTGAATGGGATACATCGATACCCTTTCACTAGGACAGCACACTCTATAGTCACGGAGATACACTCTGCATATATTAGCTTGAGAATGATAACACAGAAACAAGGGGTCAGTATGCAATATAACTTGAATGATCCGAAAACAAAGGGAAAGTTTTAAAATATGTGATGTAAATATGTTGTTGGACTTAGTACGTATAGGAACATGTCGATAATAAAATGTAGATTTTGTAAAAATAATTTTTTTTAAACACATTATGTGAAAAGAAAACGTAATCTGGTGTAATTTTCACAGATTGTTAAGTCCACATATTTTATATGCTGTTAGTCTCCTCCTATCAAGTACCCAGTTGACTGCTGTCTTCTCCTACCATGTACCCAGTTGACTGCTGAATTCTCCTACCATGTACCCAGTTGACTGCTGTCTTCTCCTGCCATGTACCCAGTTGACTGCTGTCTTCTCCTACCAGGTACCCAGTTGACTGATGACTTCTCCTACCATGTGCCCAGTTGACTGCTGACTTCTCCTGCCATGTACCCAGTTGACTGCTGACTTCTCCTACCATGTACCCAGTTGACTGCTGACTTCTCCTGCCATGTACCCAGTTGACTGCTGTCTTCTCCTGTCATGTACCCAGTTGACTGCTGACTTCTCCTACCATGTACTCAGTTGACTGCTGACTTCTCCTACCATGTACCCAGTTGACTGCTGTCTTCTCCTGCCAGGTACCCAGTTGACTGATGACTTCTCCTACCATGTACCCAGTTGACTGCTGACTTCTCCTACCATGTACTCAGTTGACTGCTGTCTTCTCCTACCATGTACCCAGTTGACTGCTGTCTTCTCCTACCCTGTACATAGTTGACTGCTGACTTCTCCTACCATGTACCCGGTTGACTGCTGACTTCTCCTGCCATGTACCCAGTTGACAGCTGTCTTCTCCTACCATGTACCCAGTTGACTGCTGACTTCTCCTACCATGTACCCAGTTGACTGCTGTCTTCTCCTGCCATGTACCCAGTTGACTGCTGACTTCTCCTACCATGTACCCAGTTGACTGCTGACTTCTCCTACCATGTACTCAGTTGACAGCTGTCTTCTCCTACCATGTACCCAGTTGACTGCTGACTTCTCCTACCATGTACCCAGTTGACTGCTGACTTCTCCTGCTATGTACCCAGTTGATTGCTGTCTTCTCCTGCCATGTACCCAGTTGACTTCTCCTACCATGTACCCAGTTGACTGCTGACTTCTCCTACCATGTACCCAGTTGACAGCTGTCTTCTCCTACCATGTACCCAGTTGACTGCTGTCTTCTCCTACCATGTACCCAGTTGACTGCTGACTTCTCCTACCATGTACCCAGTTGACAGCTGTCTTCTCCTACCATGTACCCAGTTGACTGCTGACTTCTCCTACCATGTACCCAGTTGACTGCTGTCTTCTCCTACCATGTACCCAGTTGACTGCTGTCTTCTCCTACCATGTACTCAGTTGACTGCTGACTTCTCCTACCATGTACCCAGTTGACTGCTGACTTCTCCTACCATGTACCCAGTTGACTGCTGACTTCTCCTGCCATGTACCCAGTTGACTGCTGTCTTCTCCTACCATGTACGCAGTTGACTGCTGACTTCTCCTACCATGTACCCAGTTGACTGCTGACTTCTCCTGCCATGTACCCAGTTGACTGCTGACTTCTCCTACCATGTACCCAGTTGACAGCTGTCTTCTCCTACCATGTACCCAGTTGACTGCTGTCTTCTCCTACCATGTACTCAGTTGACTGCTGACTTCTCCTACCATGTACCCAGTTGACTGCTGACTTCTCCTGCCATGTACCCAGTTGACAGCTGTCTTCTCCTACCATGTATCCAGTTGACTGCTATCTTCTCCTACCATGTACCCAGTTGACTGCTGTCTTCTCCTGCCATGTACCCAGTTGACTGCTGACTTCTCCTGCCATGTACCCAGTTGACTGCTGACTTCTCCTACCATGTACCCAGTTGACTGCTGACTTCTCCTACCATGTACCCAGTTGACTGCTGTCTTCTCCTGCCTTGTACCCAGTTGACTGCTGACTTCTCCTGCCATGTACCCAGTTGACTGCTGTCTTCTCCTGCCATGTACCCAGTTGACTTCTCCTACCATGTACCCAGTTGACTGCTGACTTCTCCTACCATGTACCCAGTTGACAGCTGTCTTCTCCTACAATGTACCCAGTTGACTGCTGTCTTCTAATACCATGTACCCAATTGACTGCTGTCTTCTCCTACCATGTACCCAGTTGACTGCTGTCTTCTCCTACCATGTACCCAGTTGACTGCTGACTTCTCCTACCATGTACTCAGTTGACTGCTGACTTCTCCTACCATGTGTCCAGTTGACTGCTGACTTCTCCTGCCATGTACCCAGTTGACTGCTGTCTTCTCCTACCATGTACCCAGTTGACTGCTGTCTTCTCCTACCATGTACCCAGTTGACTGCTGACTTCTCCTACCATGTACCCAGTTGACTGCTGTCTTCTCCTACCATGTACCCAGTTGACTGCTGACTTCTCCTACCATGTACCCAGTTGACTGCTGACTTCTCCTGCCATGTACCCAGTTGACTGCTGTCTTCTCCTGCCATGTACCCAGTTGACTTCTCCGACCATGTACCCAGTTGACTGCTGTCTTCTCCTACCATGTACCCAGTTGACTGCTGTCTTCTCCTACCATGTACCCAGTTGACTGCTGACTTCTCCTACCATGTACCCAGTTGACAGCTGTCTTCTCCTACCATGTACCCAGTTGACTGCTGACTTCTCCTACCATGTACCCAGTTGACAGCTGTCTTCTCCTACCATGTACCCAGTTGACTGCTGACTTCTCCTACCATGTACTCAGTTGACAGCTGTCTTCTCCTGCCATGTACCCAGTTGACAGCTGTCTTCTCCTACCATGTACCCAGTTGACTGCTGTCTTCTCCTACCATGTATCCAGTTGACTGCTGACTTCTCCTACAATGTACCCAGTTGACAGCTGTCTTCTCCTACCATGTAACCAGTTGACTGCTGACTTCTCCTACCATGTACCCAGTTGACAGCTGTCTTCTCCTACCATGTACCCAGTTGACTGCTGACTTCTCCTACCATGTACCCAGTTGACAGCTGTCTTCTCCTACCATGTACCCAGTTGACTGCTGTCTTCTCCTACCATGTACCCAGTTGACTGCTGACTTCTCCTACCATGTACCCAGTTGACTGCTGTCTTCTCCTGCCATGTACCCAGTTGACTGCTGACTTCTCCTACCATGTACTCAGTTGACAGCTGTCTTCTCCTACCATGTACCCAGTTGACTGCTGACTTCTCCTACCATGTACACAGTTGACTGCTGACTTCTCCTGCCATGTACCCAGTTGACTGCTGTCTTCTCCTGCCATGTACCCAGTTGACTTCTACTACGATGTACCCAGTTGACAGCTGTCTTCTCCTACCATGTACCCAGTTGACTGCTGTCTTCTCCTACCATGTACCCAGTTGACAGCTGTCTTCTCCTACCATGTACCCAGTTGACTGCTGTCTTCTCCTACCATGTACCCAGTTGACTGCTGTCTTCTCCTACCATGTACCCAGTTGACTGCTGTCTTCTCCTACCATGTACCCAGTTGACTGCTGACTTCTCCTACCATGTACTCAGTTGACTGCTGACTTCTCCTACCATGTGTCCAGTTGACTGCTGACTTCTCCTGCCATGTACCCAGTTGACTGCTGTCTTCTCCTACCATGTACGCAGTTGACTGCTGTCTTCTCCTACCATGTACTCAGTTGACTGCTGACTTCTCCTACCATGTACCCAGTTGACTGCTGTCTTCTCCTACCATGTACCCAGTTGACTGCTGTCGTCTTCTCCTACCATGTACCCAGTTGACTGCTGACTTCTCCTACCATGTACTCAGTTGACTGCTGTCTTCTCCTACCATGTACCCAGTTGACTGCTGACTTCTCCTACCATGTACCCAGTTGACTGCTGACTTCTCCTGCCATGTACCAAGTTGACTGCTGTCTTCTCCTGCCATGTACCCAGTTGACTTCTCCGACCATGTACCCAGTTGACTGCTGACTTCTCCTACCATGTACCCAGTTGACAGCTGTCTTCTCCTACCATGTACCCAGTTGACTGCTGTCTTCTCCTACCATGTACCCAGTTGACTGCTGTCTTCTCCTACCATGTACCCAGTTGACTGCTGTCTTCTCCTACCATGTACCCAGTTGACAGCTGTCTTCTCCTACCATGTACCCAGTTGACTGCTGTCTTCTCCTACCATGTACCCAGTTGACTGCTGTCTTCTCCTACCATGTACCCAGTTGACTGCTGTCTTCTCCTACCATGTACCCAGTTGACTGCTGACTTCTCCTACCATGTACTCAGTTGACTGCTGACTTCTCCTACCATGTGTCCAGTTGACTGCTGACTTCTCCTGCCATGTACCCAGTTGACTGCTGTCTTCTCCTACCATGTACGCAGTTGACTGCTGTCTTCTCCTACCATGTACTCAGTTGACTGCTGACTTCTCCTACCATGTACCCAGTTGACTGCTGTCTTCTCCTACCATGTACTCAGTTGACTGCTGACTTCTCCTACCATGTGTCCAGTTGACTGCTGACTTCTCCTGCCATGTACCCAGTTGACTGCTGTCTTCTCCTACCATGTACCCAGTTGACTGCTGTCTTCTCCTACCATGTACTCAGTTGACTGCTGACTTCTCCTACCATGTACCCAGTTGACTGCTGTCTTCTCCTACCATGTACCCAGTTGACTGCTGACTTCTCCTACCATGTACCCAGTTGACAGCTGTCTTCTCCTACCATGTACCCAGTTGACTGCTGACTTCTCCTACCATGTACCCAGTTGACAGCTGTCTTCTCCTGCCATGTACCCAGTTGACTGCTGACTTCTCCTACCATGTACTCAGTTGACAGCTGTCTTCTCCTGCCATGTACCCAGTTGACAGCTGTCTTCTCCTACCATGTACCCAGTTGACTGCTGTCTTCTCCTACCATGTATCCAGTTGACTGCTGACTTCTCCTACAATGTACCCAGTTGACAGCTGTCTTCTCCTACCATGTACCCAGTTGACTGCTGACTTCTCCTACCATGTACCCAGTTGACAGCTGTCTTCTCCTACCATGTACCCAGTTGACTGCTGACTTCTCCTACCATGTACCCAGTTGACAGCTGTCTTCTCCTACCATGTACCCAGTTGACTGCTGTCTTCTCCTACCATGTACCCAGTTGACTGCTGACTTCTCCTACCATGTACCCAGTTGACTGCTGTCTTCTCCTGCCATGTACCCAGTTGACTGCTGACTTCTCCTACCATGTACTCAGTTGACAGCTGTCTTCTCCTGCCATGTACCCAGTTGACAGCTGTCTTCTCCTACCATGTACCCAGTTGACTGCTGTCTTCTCCTACCATGTACCCAGTTGACTGCTGTCTTCTCCTACCATGTACCCAGTTGACTGCTGTCTTCTCCTACCATGTACCCAGTTGACAGCTGTCTTCTCCTACCATGTACCCAGTTGACTGCTGTCTTCTCCTACCATGTACCCAGTTGACTGCTGTCTTCTCCTACCATGTACCCAGTTGACTGCTGTCTTCTCCTACCATGTACCCAGTTGACTGCTGACTTCTCCTACCATGTACTCAGTTGACTGCTGACTTCTCCTACCATGTGTCCAGTTGACTGCTGACTTCTCCTGCCATGTACCCAGTTGACTGCTGTCTTCTCCTACCATGTACGCAGTTGACTGCTGTCTTCTCCTACCATGTACTCAGTTGACTGCTGACTTCTCCTACCATGTACCCAGTTGACTGCTGTCTTCTCCTACCATGTACTCAGTTGACTGCTGACTTCTCCTACCATGTGTCCAGTTGACTGCTGACTTCTCCTGCCATGTACCCAGTTGACTGCTGTCTTCTCCTACCATGTACCCAGTTGACTGCTGTCTTCTCCTACCATGTACTCAGTTGACTGCTGACTTCTCCTACCATGTACCCAGTTGACTGCTGTCTTCTCCTACCATGTACCCAGTTGACTGCTGACTTCTCCTACCATGTACCCAGTTGACAGCTGTCTTCTCCTACCATGTACCCAGTTGACTGCTGACTTCTCCTACCATGTACCCAGTTGACAGCTGTCTTCTCCTACCATGTACCCAGTTGACTGCTGACTTCTCCTACCATGTACTCAGTTGACAGCTGTCTTCTCCTGCCATGTACCCAGTTGACAGCTGTCTTCTCCTACCATGTACCCAGTTGACTGCTGTCTTCTCCTACCATGTATCCAGTTGACTGCTGACTTCTCCTACAATGTACCCAGTTGACAGCTGTCTTCTCCTACCATGTACCCAGTTGACTGCTGACTTCTCCTACCATGTACCCAGTTGACAGCTGTCTTCTCCTACCATGTACCCAGTTGACTGCTGACTTCTCCTACCATGTACCCAGTTGACAGCTGTCTTCTCCTACCATGTACCCAGTTGACTGCTGTCTTCTCCTACCATGTACCCAGTTGACTGCTGACTTCTCCTACCATGTACCCAGTTGACTGCTGTCTTCTCCTGCCATGTACCCAGTTGACTGCTGACTTCTCCTACCATGTACTCAGTTGACAGCTGTCTTCTCCTGCCATGTACCCAGTTGACTGCTGACTTCTCCTACCATGTACACAGTTGACTGCTGACTTCTCCTGCCATGTACCCAGTTGACTGCTGTCTTCTCCTGCCATGTACCCAGTTGACTTCTCCTACGATGTACCCAGTTGACAGCTGTCTTCTCCTACCATGTACCCAGTTGACTGCTGTCTTCTCCTACCATGTACCCAGTTGACAGCTGTCTTCTCCTACCATGTACCCAGTTGACTGCTGTCTTCTCCTACCATGTACCCAGTTGACTGCTGTCTTCTCCTACCATGTACCCAGTTGACTGCTGTCTTCTCCTACCATGTACCCAGTTGACTGCTGACTTCTCCTACCATGTACTCAGTTGACTGCTGACTTCTCCTACCATGTACTCAGTTGACTGCTGACTTCTCCTACCATGTACCCAGTTGACTGCTGTCTTCTCCTACCATGTACCCAGTTGACTGCTGACTTCTCCTACCATGTACCCAGTTGACTGTTGACTTCTCCTGCCATGTACCAAGTTGACTGCTGTCTTCTCCTGCCATGTACCCAGTTGACTTCTCCGACCATGTACCCAGTTGACTGCTGACTTCTCCTACCATGTACCCAGTTGACAGCTGTCTTCTCCTACCATGTACCCAGTTGACTGCTGTCTTCTCCTACCATGTACCCAGTTGACTGCTGTCTTCTCCTACCATGTACCCAGTTGACAGCTGTCTTCTCCTACCATGTACCCAGTTGACTGCTGTCTTCTCCTACCATGTACCCAGTTGACTGCTGTCTTCTCCTACCATGTACCCAGTTGACTGCTGTCTTCTCCTACCATGTACCCAGTTGACTGCTGACTTCTCCTACCATGTACTCAGTTGACTGCTGACTTCTCCTACCATTTACCCAGTTGACTGCTGTCTTCTCCTACCATGTACCCAGTTGACTGCTGTCTTCTCCTACCATGTACTCAGTTGACTGCTGACTTCTCCTACCATGTACCCAGTTGACTGCTGACTTCTCCTGCCATGTACCCAGTTGACAGCTGTCTTCTCCTACCAGGTACCCAGTTGACTGCTGACTTCTCCTACCCGGTACCCAGTTGACTTCTGTCTTCTCCTACCAGGTACCCAGTTGACTGCTGTCTTCTCCTACCAGGTTCCAAGTTGATTGCTGTTTTCTCCTATAAGGCACCAAGTTGACTGGCGTCTTCTCCTACCATGTGCCCAGTTGACTGCTGTCTTCTCCTACCATGTACCCAATTGACTGCTGACTTCTCCTGCCATGTACCCAGTTGACAGCTGTCTTCTCCTGCCATGTACCCAGTTGACTGCTGACTTCTCCTGCCATGTACCCAGTTGACTGCTGACTTCTCCTACCATGTACCCAGTTGACTGCTGACTTCTCCTGCCATGTACCCAGTTGACTGCTGTCTTCTCCTACCATGTACCCAGTTGACTGCTGTCTTCTCCTACCAGGTACCCAGTTGACTGCTGACTTCTCCTGCCATGTACCCAGTTGACTGCTGTCTTCTCCTGCCATGTACCCAGTTGACAGCTGTCTTCTCCTACCATGTACCCAGTTGACTGCTGTCTTCTCCTACCATGTACCCAGTTGACTGCTGTCTTCTCCTACCATGTACCCAGTTGACTGCTGTCTTCTCCTACCATGTACCCAGTTGACTGCTGACTTCTCCTACCATGTTCCCAGTTTACAGCTGTCTTCTCCTACCATGTACCCAGTTGACTGCTGACTTCTCCTACCATGTACCCAGTTGACAGCTGTCTTCTCCTACCATGTACCCAGTTGACTGCTGTCTTCTCCTACCATGTACCCAGTTGACTGCTGACTTCTCCTACCATGTACCCAGTTGACTGCTGTCTTCTCCTGCCATGTACCCAGTTGACTGCTGACTTCTCCTACCATGTACTCAGTTGACAGCTGTCTTCTCCTACCATGTACCCAGTTGACTGCTGACTTCTCCTACCATGTACCCAGTTGACTGCTGACTTCTCCTGCCATGTACCCAGTTGACTGCTGTCTTCTCCTGCCATGTACCCAGTTGACTTCTCCTACGATGTACCCAGTTGACAGCTGTCTTCTCCTACCATGTACCCAGTTGACTGCTGTCTTCTCCTACCATGTACCCAGTTGACAGCTGTCTTCTCCTACCATGTACCCAGTTGACTGCTGACTTCTCCTACCATGTACCCAGTTGACTGCTGTCTTCTCCTACCATGTACCCAGTTGACTGCTGACTTCTCCTACCATGTACCCAGTTGACTGCTGACTTCTCCTGCCATGTACCCAGTTGACTGCTGTCTTCTCCTGCCATGTACCCAGTTTACTTCTCCGACCATGTACCCAGTTGACTGCTGACTTCTCCTACCATGTACCCAGTTGACAGCTGTCTTCTCCTACCATGTACCCAGTTGACTGCTGTCTTCTCCTACCATGTACCCAGTTGACTGCTGACTTCTCCTACCATGTACTCAGTTGACTGCTGACTTCTCCTACCATGTGTCCAGTTGACTGCTGACTTCTCCTGCCATGTACCCAGTTGACTGCTGACTTCTCCTACCATGTACTCAGTTGACTGCTGACTTTTCCTACCATGTGTCCAGTTGACTGCTGACTTCTCCTACCATGTACCCAGTTGACAGCTGACTTCTCCTGCCATGTACCCAGTTGACTGCTGTCTTCTCCTGCCATGTACCCAGTTGACTTCTCCTACGATGTACCCAGTTGACAGCTGTCTTCTCCTACCATGTACCCAGTTGACTGCTGTCTTCTCCTACCATGTACCCAGTTGACAGCTGTCTTCTCCTACCATGTACCCAGTTGACTGCTGTCTTCTCCTACCATGTACCCAGTTGACTGCTGTCTTCTCCTACCATGTACCCAGTTGACTGCTGTCTTCTCCTACCATGTACCCAGTTGACTGCTGACTTCTCCTACCATGTACTCAGTTGACTGCTGACTTCTCCTACCATGTGTCCAGTTGACTGCTGACTTCTCCTGCCATGTACCCAGTTGACTGCTGTCTTCTCCTACCATTTACGCAGTTGACTGCTGTCTTCTCCTACCATGTACTCAGTTGACTGCTGACTTCTCCTACCATGTACCCAGTTGACTGCTGTCTTCTCCTACCATGTACCCAGTTGACTGCTGACTTCTCCTACCATGTACCCAGTTGACTGCTGACTTCTCCTGCCATGTACCCAGTTGACTGCTGTCTTCTCCTGCCATGTACCCAGTTGACTTCTCCGACCATGTACCCAGTTGACTGCTGACTTCTCCTACCATGTACCCAGTTGACAGCTGTCTTCTCCTACCATGTACCCAGTTGACTGCTGTCTTCTCCTACCATGTACCCAGTTGACTGCTGTCTTCTCCTACCATGTACCCAGTTGACTGCTGACTTCTCCTACCATGTACCCAGTTGACTGCTGACTTCTCCTGCCATGTACCCAGTTGACTGCTGTCTTCTCCTGCCATGTACCCAGTTGACTTCTCCGACCATGTACCCAGTTTACTGCTGACTTCTCCTACCATGTACCCAGTTGACAGCTGTCTTCTCCTACCATGTACCCAGTTGACTGCTGTCTTCTCCTACCATGTACCCAGTTGACTGCTGACTTCTCCTACCATGTACTCAGTTGACTGCTGACTTCTCCTACCATGTGTCCAGTTGACTGCTGACTTCTCCTGCCATGTACCCAGTTGACTGCTGTCTTCTCCTACCATGTACGCAGTTGACTGCTGTCTTCTCCTACCATGTACTCAGTTGACTGCTGACTTCTCCTACCATGTACCCAGTTGACTGCTGTCTTCTCCTACCATGTACCCAGTTGACTGCTGTCTTCTCCTACCATGTACCCAGTTGACTGCTGACTTCTCCTACCATGTACTCAGTTGACTGCTGTCTTCTCCTACCATGTACCCAGTTGACTGCTGTCTTCTCCTGCCATGTACCTAGTTGACTTCTCCTACGATGTACCCAGTTGACAGCTGTCTTCTCCTACCATGTACCCAGTTGACTGCTGTCTTCTCCTACCATGTACCCAGTTGACAGCTGTCTTCTCCTACCATGTACCCAGTTGACTGCTGTCTTCTCCTACCATGTACCCAGTTGACTGCTGTCTTCTCCTACCATGTACCCAGTTGACTGCTGTCTTCTCCTACCATGTACCCAGTTGACTGCTGACTTCTCCTACCATGTACTCAGTTGACTGCTGACTTCTCCTACCATGTGTCCAGTTGACTGCTGACTTCTCCTGCCATGTACCCAGTTGACTGCTGTCTTCTCCTACCATTTACACAGTTGACTGCTGTCTTCTCCTACCATGTACCCAGTTGACTGCTGTCTTCTCCTACCATGTACCCAGTTGACTGCTGACTTCTCCTACCATGTACCCAGTTGACTGCTGACTTCTCCTGCCATGTACCCAGTTGACTGCTGTCTTCTCCTGCCATGTACCCAGTTGACTTCTCCGACCATGTACCCAGTTTACTGCTGACTTCTCCTACCATGTACCCAGTTGACAGCTGTCTTCTCCTACCATGTACCCAGTTGACTGCTGTCTTCTCCTACCATGTACCCAGTTGACTGCTGACTTCTCCTACCATGTACTCAGTTGACTGCTGACTTCTCCTACCATGTGTCCAGTTGACTGCTGACTTCTCCTGCCATGTACCCAGTTGACTGCTGTCTTCTCCTACCATGTACGCAGTTGACTGCTGTCTTCTCCTACCATGTACTCAGTTGACTGCTGACTTCTCCTACCATGTACCCAGTTGACTGCTGTCTTCTCCTACCATGTACCCAGTTGACTGCTGTCTTCTCCTACCATGTACCCAGTTGACTGCTGACTTCTCCTACCATGTACTCAGTTGACTGCTGTCTTCTCCTACCATGTACCCAGTTGACTGCTGTCTTCTCCTGCCATGTACCTAGTTGACTTCTCCTACGATGTACCCAGTTGACAGCTGTCTTCTCCTACCATGTACCCAGTTGACTGCTGTCTTCTCCTACCATGTACCCAGTTGACAGCTGTCTTCTCCTACCATGTACCCAGTTGACTGCTGTCTTCTCCTACCATGTACCCAGTTGACTGCTGTCTTCTCCTACCATGTACCCAGTTGACTGCTGTCTTCTCCTACCATGTACCCAGTTGACTGCTGACTTCTCCTACCATGTACTCAGTTGACTGCTGACTTCTCCTACCATGTGTCCAGTTGACTGCTGACTTCTCCTGCCATGTACCCAGTTGACTGCTGTCTTCTCCTACCATTTACACAGTTGACTGCTGTCTTCTCCTACCATGTACTCAGTTGACTGCTGACTTCTCCTACCATGAACCCAGTTGACTGCTGTCTTCTCCTACCATGTACCCAGTTGACTGCTGACTTCTCCTACCATGTACCCAGTTGACTGCTGACTTCTCCTGCCATGTACCCAGTTGACTGCTGTCTTCTCCTGCCATGTACCCAGTTGACTTCTCCGACCATGTACCCAGTTGACTGCTGACTTCTCCTACCATGTACCCAGTTGACAGCTGTCTTCTCCTACCATGTACCCAGTTGACTGCTGTCTTCTCCTACCATGTACCCAGTTGACTGCTGTCTTCTCCTACCATGTACCCAGTTGACTGCTGTCTTCTCCTACCATGTACCCAGTTGACAGCTGTCTTCTCCTACCATGTACCCAGTTGACTGCTGTCTTCTCCTACCATGTACCCAGTTGACTGCTGTCTTCTCCTACCATGTACCCAGTTGACTGCTGTCTTCTCCTACCATGTACCCAGTTGACTGCTGACTTCTCCTACCATGTACTCAGTTGACTGCTGACTTCTCCTACCATGTGTCCAGTTGACTGCTGACTTCTCCTGCCATGTACCCAGTTGACTGCTGTCTTCTCCTACCATGTACGCAGTTGACTGCTGTCTTCTCCTACCATGTACTCAGTTGACTGCTGACTTCTCCTACCATGTACCCAGTTGACTGCTGTCTTCTCCTACCATGTACTCAGTTGACTGCTGACTTCTCCTACCATGTACCCAGTTGACTGCTGACTTCTCCTGCCATGTACCCAGTTGACAGCTGTCTTCTCCTACCAGGTACCCAGTTGACTGCTGACTTCTCCTACCATGTACCCAGTTGACTTCTGTCTTCTCCTACCAGGTACCCAGTTGACTGCTGTCTTCTCCTACCAGGTTCCAAGTTGATTGCTGTTTTCTCCTATAAGGTACCAAGTTGACTGGCGTCTTCTCCTACCATGTGCCCAGTTGACTGCTGTCTTCTCCTACCATGTACCCAATTGACTGCTGACTTCTCCTGCCATGTACCCAGTTGACAGCTGTCTTCTCCTGCCATGTACCCAGTTGACTGCTGACTTCTCCTGCCATGTACCCAGTTGACTGCTGACTTCTCCTACCATGTACCCAGTTGACTGCTGACTTCTCCTGCCATGTACCCAGTTGACTGCTGTCTTCTCCTGCCATGTACCCAGTTGACTTCTCCTACGATGTACCCAGTTGACAGCTGTCTTCTCCTACCATGTACCCAGTTGACTGCTGTCTTCTCCTACCATGTACCCAGTTGACAGCTGTCTTCTCCTGCCATGTACCCAGTTGACTGCTGTCTTCTCCTACCATGTACCCAGTTGACTGCTGTCTTCTCCTACCATGTACCCAGTTGACTGCTGTCTTCTCCTACCATGTACCCAGTTGACTGCTGACTTCTCCTACCATGTACTCAGTTGACTGCTGACTTCTCCTACCATGTGTCCAGTTGACTGCTGACTTCTCCTGCCATGTACCCAGTTGACTGCTGTCTTCTCCTACCATGTACGCAGTTGACTGCTGTCTTCTCCTACCATGTACTCAGTTGACTGCTGACTTCTCCTACCATGTACCCAGTTGACTGCTGTCTTCTCCTACCATGTACCCAGTTGACTGCTGACTTCTCCTACCATGTACCCAGTTGACTGCTGACTTCTCCTGCCATGTACCCAGTTGACTGCTGTCTTCTCCTGCCATGTACCCAGTTGACTTCTCCGACCATGTACCCAGTTGACTGCTGACTTCTCCTACCATGTACCCAGTTGACAGCTGTCTTCTCCTACCATGTACCCAGTTGACTGCTGTCTTCTTCTACCATGTACCCAGTTGACTGCTGTCTTCTCCTACCATGTACCCAGTTGACTGCTGTCTTCTCCTACCATGTACCCAGTTGACAGCTGTCTTCTCCTACCATGTACCCAGTTGACTGCTGTCTTCTCCTACCATGTACCCAGTTGACTGCTGTCTTCTCCTACCATGTACCCAGTTGACTGCTGTCTTCTCCTACCATGTACCCAGTTGACTGCTGACTTCTCCTACCATGTACTCAGTTCACTGCTGACTTCTCCTACCATGTGTCCAGTTGACTGCTGACTTCTCCTGCCATGTACCCAGTTGACTGCTGTCTTCTCCTACCATGTACTCAGTTGACTGCTGACTTCTCCTACCATGTACCCAGTTGACTGCTGTCTTCTCCTACCATGTACCCAGTTGACTGCTGACTTCTCCTACCATGTACCCAGTTGACTGCTGACTTCTCCTGCCATGTACCCAGTTGACTGCTGTCTTCTCCTGCCATGTACCCAGTTGACTTCTCCGACCATGTACCCAGTTGACTGCTGACTTCTCCTACCATGTACCCAGTTGACAGCTGTCTTCTCCTACCATGTACCCAGTTGACTGCTGTCTTCTTCTACCATGTACCCAGTTGACTGCTGTCTTCTCCTACCATGTACCCAGTTGACTGCTGTCTTCTCCTACCATGTACCCAGTTGACAGCTGTCTTCTCCTACCATGTACCCAGTTGACTGCTGTCTTCTCCTACCATGTACCCAGTTGACTGCTGTCTTCTCCTACCATGTACCCAGTTGACTGCTGTCTTCTCCTACCATGTACCCAGTTGACTGCTGACTTCTCCTACCATGTACTCAGTTCACTGCTGACTTCTCCTACCATGTGTCCAGTTGACTGCTGACTTCTCCTGCCATGTACCCAGTTGACTGCTGTCTTCTCCTACCATGTACGCAGTTGACTGCTGTCTTCTCCTACCATGTACTCAGTTGACTGCTGACTTCTCCTACCATGTACCCAGTTGACTGCTGTCTTCTCCTACCATGTACTCAGTTGACTGCTGACTTCTCCTACCATGTACCCAGTTGACTGCTGACTTCTCCTGCCATGTACCCAGTTGACAGCTGTCTTCTCCTACCAGGTACCCAGTTGACTGCTGACTTCTCCTACCCGGTACCCAGTTGACTTCTCTCTTCTCCTACCAGGTACCCAGTTGACTGCTGTCTTCTCCTACCAGGTCCCAAGTTGATTGCTGTTTTCTCCTATAAGGTACCAAGTTGACTGGCGTCTTCTCCTACCATGTGCCCAATTGACTGCTGACTTCTCCTGCCATGTACCCAGTTGACAGCTGTCTTCTCCTGCCATGTACCCAGTTGACTGCTGACTTCTCCTGCCATGTACCCAGTTGACTGCTGACTTTTCCTACCATGTACCCAGTTGACTGCTGACTTCTCCTGCCATGTCCCCAGTTGACTGCTGTCTTCTCCTGCCATGTACCCAGTTGACTGCTGACTTCTCCTGCCATGTACCCAGTTGACTGCTGACTTCTCCTACCATGTACTCAGTTGACAGCTGTCTTCCACTACCAGGTACCCAGTTGACTGCTGACTTCTCCTACCCGGTACCCAGTTGACTTCTGTCTTCTCCTAC
The DNA here is from genome assembly GCA_936450465.1 of Gibbula magus. Classification (NCBI taxonomy): domain Eukaryota; kingdom Metazoa; phylum Mollusca; class Gastropoda; order Trochida; family Trochidae; genus Gibbula; species Gibbula magus. The sequence continues at coordinate 24,707,561 of OW388297.1, forward strand.
CAGGTACCCAGTTGACTGCTGTCTTCTCCTACCAGGTTCCAAGTTGATTGCTGTTTTCTCCTATAAGGTACCAAGTTGACTGCTGTCTTCTCCTACCATGTGCCCATTTGACTGCTGTCTTCTCCTACCAGGTACCCAGGTGACAGGTGTCTTCTCCTACCAGGTACCCAGTTGACTGCTGTCTCTTGCTATAAGGTACCCAGTTGACTGCTGTCTTCTCCTACCAGGTATCCAGGTGACAGGTGTCTTCTCCTACCAGGTACCAAGTTGACTGCTGTCTTCTCCTACCAGGTACCCAGTTGACTGCTGACTTCTCCTGCCAGGTACCCAGTTGACTGCTGTCTTCTCCTACCAGGTACCCAGTTGACCGTGTCTTCCCCTACCATGTACCAAGTTGATTGCTGTTTTCTCCTATAAGGTACCCAGTTGACCGTGTCTTCTACCAGGTACCCAGTTGACTGCTGTCTTCTCCTACCAGGTTCCAAGTTGATTGCTGTTTTCTCCTATAAGGTACCAAGTTGACTGCTGTCTTCTCCTACCATGTGCCCAGTTGACTGCTGTCTTCTCCTACCATGTACCCAGTTGACTGCTGTCTTCTCCTACCATGTACCCAGTTGACTGCTGTCTTCTCTTACCAGGTTCCAAGTTGATTGCTGTTTTCTCCTATAAGGTACCAAGTTGACTGCTGTCTTCTCCTGCCATGTACCCAGTTGACAGGTGTCTTCTCCTACAAGTACCTAGTTGACTGCTGTCTTCTCCTACCCGTACCCAGGTGACAGGTGTCTTCTCCTACCAGGTACCCAGTTGACTGACGTCTTCTCCTACCAGGTTCCAAGTTGATTGCTGTTTTGTTCTATAAGGTACCAAGTTGACTGCTGTCTTCTCCTACCATGTGCCCAGTTGACTGCTGTCTTCTCCTACCATGTACCCAGTTGACAGCTGTCTTCTCCTACCAGGTACCCAGTTGACTGCTGTCTTCTCCTACCATGTACTCAGTTGATTGCTGACTTCTCCTACCATGTTCCCAGTTGACTGCTGACTTCTCCTGCCATGTACCCAGTCAACTTCCAAACGCAAGGCATAACTCTTGCCAGTCTGCATTACTGGCTGATTTAACCCTTGCGGTATTTCCCTAGCTTTCTTGTGTCGAGGCAGTGAATCGCTGCACTGGAAATGCATAGCGGGCCTGGATTTCTAAACACAGATTTCTTAAGGAAATACTGCAAGGCCTAAATCAGCCAGTAATGGAGACTGGCAAGAGTTATGCCTTGCATTGGGAAGTTGGTACCCAGTTGACTGCTGACTTCTCCTACCATGTACCCAGTTGACTGCTGACTTCTCCTACCATGTACCCAGTTGACAGCTGTCTTCTCCTACCATGTACCCAGTTGACTGCTGTCTTCTCCTACCATGTACGCAGTTGACTGCTGTCTTCTCCTACCATGTACCCAGTTGACTGCTGACTTCTCCTGCCATGTACCTAGTTGACTGCTGTCTTCTCCTGCCAGGTCCCCAGTTGACTGCTGACTTCTCCTGCCCGATATAAAGTTGACTTTTGTCTTCTCCTACCAGGTACCCAGCTGACTGCTGTTTTCTCCTACCATGTACCAAGTTGATTGCTGACTTCTCCTATAAGGTACCCAGTTGACTGCTGTCTTCTCCTACCAGGTACCCAGGTGACAGGTGTCTTCACCTACCAGGTACCAAGTTGACTGCTGACTTCTCCCACCCGATACCCAGTTGACTTCTGTCTTCTCCTACCATGTACCCAGTTGACTGTTGTCTTCTCCTACCAGGTTCCAAGTTGATTGCTGTTTTCTCCTACCATGTGCCCAGTTGACTGCTGTCTTCTCCTACCATGTACCCAGTTGACTGCTGTCTCCTGCTATAAGGTACCCAGTTGACTGCTGTCTTCTCCTACCATGTACCCAGTTGACTGTTGTCTTCTCCTACCAGGTTCCAAGTTGATTGCTGTTTTCTCCTATAAGGTACCAAGTTGACTGCTCTCTTCTCCTACCATGTGCCCAGTTGACTGCTGTCTTCTCCTACCATGTACCCAGTTGACTGCTGTCTCCTGCTATAAGGTACCCAGTTGACTGCTGTCTTCTCCTACCAGGTACCCAGTTGACTGTTGTCTTCTCCTACCAGGTACCCAGTTGACTGCTGTCTTCTCCTACCATGTACCCAGTTGACTGCTGTCTCCTGCTATAACTTACCCAGTTGACTGCAGTCTCCTGCTATATGGTACCCAGTTGACTGCTGTCTTCTCCAATAAGGTTTCCAGTTGACTGTTGTCTTCTCCTATCAGGGTCATTTCAGAATCAATAGTAGTAGTATTAGTAGTAATGGTAGCAGTAGCAGCAGCAGCAGTAGTAGTAGTACAGTTAACTTAATAGTTCTGAAGTCAAGAACCTCGGCTGATACACTTTACATGTAGGTCGACGGGATAGTAATTACAACATACTAGTACATACATACAACATACAGCTTTTTTCCTCCAATAATATATTATTTATGGACGTGTTTTATGGGACAACACCAGGTACTGATAAGTCATGACCTGTATTATTTGATTAATCCTGAATAAAATGTAATATCTTTATTTTACTCTAATTTAAAATCGATTTGATTTTATTTTTATTGAACACTGAAATGACCCCATGTTGTGGTGTAAATCAAATATAAGGATTATTGTCATGGAAACGAGTGTGCATGTTATATAACCCGAGCAAGAGCGGGGTTATGTGATAGATATGCTCTCGAGTTTCATGATACACTTTTGATTATATTTTTTTTACTCATGTTTTTCATTTAACTCACGTGAAATAGTCAAAAACGTCCCGTTGCTGTTAACTATCACAAACGACAAAATAATAGAACTCGTGGAAAGAGAATGGTTGCTAGGCAGAGTGATATGTGAATATATCATATATGACATAGGTAAGGTTTTATCATATGGTTGATATATAAGTCATAAACAAGTAGATATATAAGTCTTTCAGAATGGATGTATCAGATTAAGATTGTATTGTGATCTCCAGCGGTTTTTTTTTTAATTATACATTTCATTACTATTTTGTCTCATGTTTCATTGTTCTTTTCACATGTTTATTTCAATGTTATATAGTGTATCGTTTTCCATTGTATATTCTGTTCTAGTAGTTCTAATGTTTCAATTTAGCTAGTGATTTAGTATATCTCATTAAAACAAAACTCACAAATTAAAACATCGAAATTTCAAAATCAAACATGTTTCTTATTAAAATGTCTCCAATTCGAATGTGTTTCTTGTTCGCGTGTCTCATGTTTATATGTGTTTCCTTCACACCATATTTTATATTCAAATTGTTGAAACTATCGAAAAGGAACAGGTCCATCGTATGTTTCCTTCCAAGAATGATTCACAACTGGTTGTTTGGTTATGTAAGGAACGAGCGTAGTGCTTTGTTTATTGGGGTAGATGGAACAAGATGATGTGACAATCACATTTTGAACGATGAACATTTCAATCTAGATACCGTAATGCACAGACAGAACCTTACAATATACACGCTGGCCTCGTGGAGGCCTCTAATGTTGTGATGCATCTTGTGTCTCTAAGGCATGTCCTCGTATCGCCTACACCCCATATTGCCTACACCACCATTTATGGATGAGTGCACATCACACTGGCATCCTGATAATAATGAACTCTTTCAACAAGATAACAAAGACTAGAATAACTCAAGAATGGAGGGGTCTATCTTGGGTTATCTTTGTCATTTACTTCCTGTGTATCTCTTCTATTACAATCGGTCACCAATGTTCCATGCGTATCATGTTACAATACATCCATTATTCCAGTCATGTTCTGTGTGTTGAAAAGCATACACAGGGTATCGATGACATATGTGCACGTGTGTATAGAATTCAGACGGTATGTCTCCTGGTTGAAACATACCACGTCTCTTGTATGCTTGTGCTACAACTCCTTTAATGACCAGTCTCTCATTAGAGAATAAAGGATAAAGATGTTAATTGACATATATTTCGATTCATTCCCGTATTGAACAATTAATTTGACGATTTCACATAATTGATCGTATCAATCGCAAAATGGCAATGGCTTGCTTGATGCAAACATCTGGCACTTTTACCTATGAATAGGCCTGTTTATGAGCTTAGATATGCTTTAACCATAGTTATTTTAAAATTAATTCCTTAATATATGAATGTAGAACCGTCGGAAATCATTGTATTTGTATTTCCGTGAGAACTGTAGCGAGTCTTAATGTTATGGTTCCTACTTCATATATCCGGTACTCGTCAAATTAAAACAAATTGTCACCTGTCCTCCAGTCGTCCATTCCAACTGATAACGAGAGGCAGCAAGCAACCCATTACTTGTAAACTAAGCAGATAACTTCCACAGCAGAAAACATGATCCTTTACATAAGTAAATACCACGTTGACCTTGACTCTCATTTTCACTGACAAACATGCTTCCACAATATTTTCCAAGGGAATTAGGTTACTTCAACCTCAACGCTTCTTCTGGTCTTGTGTTTAAGACATGAGAAAGATAAGATACTTCGATACCTCCCCTGCATTTTGTTTCCATTCAATGATGATTTTATTAATGACAATCTATCATTCTCTTCCCACAAAGGCTACTCCCTTCAGGTTACGATAGGAAATATGCAGGGAGTAACTTCTCTGGGGAGAGAATGTCTCTCCACATATTGTATGTTAAAGAGGGGTATCTATCGCCGAGTTGCCGCCATCTTACTTTAAAGTGCTGTATTTTCACTAATTTTAATGTGTTCAAAAATGAAACATACGTATTGTCAGCTTATTCACAAAGCAACACATAACTTGTCATAAAATTAATCAGCAATGTATTGTTGTGCAGTAGCAAGGCTTTCCTCTCTCGTAGCGCCAATGAACGACCTCCATGTTCATTGTTTTATTTGTGAATGCGTGTGCGCTTGCCTTTATAAAATTTTAAAATAAAAAGCCATAAAATATACCCATCAGTAATGTTTTAACTGGATTGTGCAATAAACATGCATTAATAACATATATATGTAAACAGTAAGGTCCTTTCGAATTTCGTTTCCACAAAAATACCCCGATAGAACCTCTCTTTAAATGTTTGCGGACTTTACATTTCTCTAATTTCTCTGCTTACGTTCAGACAAACTTCACATACGAGTACCGGGATCATTATTAACATTTTACATCGATTTACAACGGATTGACTTGTTTCAGATAGCAGTTAGTGAGGTACGAAAAAGAAACTGTTATATCTTTGAAAATATAATATATAATGAAGGGTCATGCTTTACGTCATTAAATAGAACCGACAACATAGTGAAAATTCAAATTCATTAGAACGCATAATTGTTTTAGTTTTTCTAGAACTGATGAATGGATATTATCTTCTATACTTGTTTATTAATACAAAAACTGTGCATGTGTGATAGACCCTCTATCAAGCACCCTGTAACAGCCTGCATGACAAATAACCTGTATCTGCCCGTTGTCAAGGACAAACATCCATTTAACACCTTCACTGGAAACTGGAAACCCTTAGCGATGATATGTTATAAAGACCCAAATCACTTCCTGTATCAGCCTTCGAGCTCTGGTGCTGATATTGAGGTCTCGGACTGGCACTGATATGAAATTCAGTACTATCTATTTCTGAGAAATGAGTGAGTGTGCTGGTATGTAACGAGCGCAAGCGAACATTAATTTATAAAAAAAAATGATAACAAAGTTCCCAGAACTGATGAGAATATGTGATCAACCCAAGTTGTTCTACCAAGTACGTGTACATGTATCTTTGGACAAGATAAAATGATAGCATTGTTCCCAGTAATGATAACAATATTATGTTGTCAAGCAAAGTAGCTATACCAAGTACATGTATTTTTGTCTAAGATAACACAATAGCAGTGTTCCCAAAAATGATGACAAGATGTTCTCAATCAAATTTGTTTAACCAAGTACCTTTGTATAAGATAAAATGATAGCAGTGTTCCCAGTAATGATGACAATATGTTGTCAAGCAAAGTAGTTATACCAAGTACATGTATCTTACAATGGCGGTGTTCCAGGACATGGTGACCAGGGCCGTGTTCAAGAGAGGTTTCAAAGTAATCGCTCAATTAGCGATTACTTTTAAACCTCTCTTGAACGCGATTGCTCAATGTAGCGCTTCAAGAGAGAATGAGCGCTACTTGAGCGCTACATTTAGCGCTACATTTACGCGCTCGCTGTTATTGAACGGAGCCCTGATGTTATCAACCAAAGTTGTTTTACAAAGTATCCCTGTGACAGATAACACGATGACAGTGTTACAAGAATAATAGTTTTCCACCAAGATGTATGTAACTGTGTTCCCGGCATTGATGGAAGTGATCAATCCACGTTGGTTTCTCGAGGACAGACTTTCTGCCACACAGCGGCAGCACGAGATGGTGAACGTGACAGAGTTTCAAGGCTAAGTATAATCGATTTGGCCAACCCCTCACCAGATCTCCCTCCCTTCCTCCTTCTCAATATGTTGTTCTGATGACGCAAACAACTCGTTCTCTGTACATGTCATGTCCTGAAAACCTTGAAGTATGAAACTCGTAAACAGTCCAGGGTAGAACAATTAAATCAAACCTTGACAACTCCATATAACAACCTATACCTACACCAAAAAAACAAGTTATCATTCTAGTTTAAACAAGAAATATGAAAGTTTTTTAATTTTGTTTGCAAAGAGATGTGTGCAATGACAAAGCGGCCATGAATGCGTTTCCATCTTGACAGCGCAGGAAACAATTTCTTAGATACATGTATTCTGCATTGAACGGCGACCGTTTAGTATACTGCTGCATCCCAATACTTTGTTCACCTACTTGTGCATTTTAGTACACGTTTCATGTGAATCTGGATATCTTTAAAGCATCTTATCAACGCGAAAACCTGACGGATCAAACAGTTGTCAGGGTTCCGTTCCATAACAGCGAGCGCTTATAATCGCTCATTGATCGCTCAATGTAGCGCTCAAGTAGCGCTCACTCTCTCCTGAACGACACGATGCAAAACCTCAAAGTTCGCTCGCTTTGCTACGTAGCGCTACATTGAGCAATCGCGTTCAAGAGAGGTTTAAAAGTAATCGCTAATTGAGCGATTACTTTGAAACCTCTCTTGAACACGGCCCGGGTGTCAATATTTTCAAAACTACAGTTGTTCCTTCTGTCAGATATCCAACAAGTGATCAACCGGGTCAAGCATGCATCAAATATTTTCTCTTATACTCATACAACGTGGTGATTTTGTGGTGATTGTTATCTCATTTAATCGATTTGAAAACTTTTATTCAAAAGTTGATGAAATTTGAATATTCACAAGTTGACCACTTCTGCCTATTTCATAATGCCGAAAACATTCTGTATTGATGGCACCGTCACGGTAAGAGAATATGTTTGAGAATGGTCACTGTACACATTGATATAGGACGATTCATTGCCATTGAATGTGATATAAGTTTATTGACGTTATATTTTACGTGATATTGCACTAAGATACGCATGTCAGTGAACAGATTTTCGGGATACTGCTGCATGCCTATCTGATTATTTGATGTACAAACTTTAAGTTTCTTTAAATCTGAAATTGTATACACCTGGGTCTCCGTTCACAAAGCACTAAGGTGATCGTAAGTCACTAAGGTAACCTTAGTGCAATGTCAAATAATGGGGGCTAAGTATGCTTTGTGAAACTAGGTCCTGGAAATCTGTAAACTGAAATGCGGTGCTCTGGGAATGTTAGGATAAATTGAAAGATTTTATAACCCCAGATATACCACTTGACTAATTCATCGAAATATAAGTTGCTCATATGCAAAATTTATGAAGATATGAGAAAAATGTGATGATATTAACTACACTACAAAGTTTAGATCTTTTAAATTGTAAACAAAATTTTTGATACAAAGTTGACATTCATACACAAAAACATGTTTATAATTCATGATAAGAAGCAAGCCCGACATTAAACTTGTCTTTTTTTAACAATAATTGAGAAAAAGTCAAGAACCAATGTATCTGTGAATACATTTCCGGTTATTTGAGTTCAATTTGTTAATGAAACACTTGTCTCGCTTTAGATAAGTCAGTGCCGTTAATACTGACATTATTTGTTCATAAAGACAATTTTATTGAATTTAAAAGTTTCGTGATTTTGTGAGTTTGAAGGTTCATACTGCTTTTACGAGTGACTTGTTTTTAAAAGTCAATCAGTAAAGTGTCATCACTTCACTTGAAAGAATGACCCTAATTAGATTACAGCAACAAATATTGACTTTGATTTTCCATTATAACGGAACTTAGATTTTGACCCCAAAATACCAAGCTAATGTATAGGCTGTTATCTAAAGACATTTAACCGTTAGTTGAGTTAACTTTCGTTTCAATACTGCTACATTATTGTTCTAGCTATCATCACTAATTGTTTTCCTGACACGTTGTCTCGCTTTAAAAAAATGCGTGTTGCATGATTAATTTCCAACTGTATATAACCCGTATATATGACGTCTCCATGTACGCTGGACTTACAGAATCTCACAATGTATGTGCAGCTGTGAAGTTGACTGCATATATAGAGATTATTTCAAGACTTGAGGCGCATTGCACAAAACGATCTTAATTCTAAGGTCAACCTTAGAATCGCCATTGCAGCAAGGTTACCTTATTGAGTTGAGAATAGTTTAGGTGTATCAAACTAATTTGACTAAATAAGTGTAAATTTGTGTGGGGCTCGTTGAAGTATTAACGCCAAACATATATTGTCACGAGAAGTAAAAACTTTTGATGTTTTTTCCAACAAAACAGGCTTAATGTGAACTAGTATTTGCACTAATGTACGTATTGAACTATGACTATGTATATTCAGTATACGGCTGATACTGCCGTTTACACTCCTTGGGAAGTTATTTCTAATGTTTGAGTTACAGGTTATATAACCGCTCGGCACCGGGTCATTATTTACTACATACACCTGTACCGCGTTGTTCGGTATTGTGAAAAATACATAAAAGTCTTCAAGCAAGTGATATGCAAGAAGTCTGTGTATGTGTGAGCGAGTCGCAGACAGAAGGAAGAACAACAATCCGTATACATGCGATTTTGATTGGTCGACTTTGTGAGAAGGAAGTGGGTATCTACTTAGTGCAAATGATATTTGAGTGGTTTAGACATAACTCATATTATCTTGTAGCACATAATCCTCTAGTTTCTCCTACTGACTATGCCTAGGGTTATATCGTGGCCCGCCGACCTGATATACCAGCAAGCCGATTCACGATTCACGTTTACAGTTCCTCCAATATGTTCGTAAAATGCTTTGTAGTTAGTTGATCATAAGCCTTCTACCATACTGCAATTTGGTCAATTAATTTGAATTAATCTGAAGTTGTTGATTAAATCTTCACCCATATTAGTAACTTTTTAAATATTCATTCAAGGATGTTATCAACAACCAATGGTAAGAAACGATGCTTTTGTAAACCAACTTTAATCAAAAGTTATTTCGTTTCGTCTCACCAAAAATAGGTTCATATCTTCCATGTTATTTATCCTAAAAATCGAAAAAGAAGTTTAAAACGCTAAAATAATGCCCCTGATATTGTTTTATAAAATCGCAATAAAGTTAATGTTGTTTTACAAAATCGCAATAAACAGAACACTGTTTTACATAATCGCAATAAACCGAACACTGTTTTACACAATCGCAATGAAATTAATACGGTAGAATAAAACGATTCCTAATTATTTTTTCATTTCTCATTGATGTCAACTTTGCAATGAAGTGCGTCACTAGCTGAAGAAGTGGAAAGAGTCGAAGAGACAGAGGAGTTGCTCAAATTGAACTAATATCGTGACAATGGTGACAGTTCAAGGTTGTTTATGACGTCAAACACTAACACAGAGTATCGGCTTTCTTCTGATCTTTACATCACAATGTCGTTTGACATTTGAAAATGAAAATTCAAAAGTAATATTTTTTCTTAATCAGTTGCGCTTTAATAGAAATATTGAATTGGAGATTTTTTGCTATACGAAGAAGTTGGGGTTTTTTTTAAAGTATAACGTGTTACTGATTCTACAACTTAGAATTTAAAGTGATTGGGGTTGAGGTTTTTTCCCCACTGTAAAAAAATGTTTAAGTTGTCCCAATTATAAATAAAAAAATAAGAAAATTTAAATTAATTGTTTCAATCAGTTAGTTAGTTGAGAGCGTTATCACTTTACGATTGATTGAGGAGTCATGCCAGTTATCATTCAGGGTCGTCTGTCTAACTGCAGTCAAACGTCGCTCTGACACTGCGTTCCAAAGAGTTAAGTATCAAGGCAAAATTTAAAAGAACGAGTAAAAAAACAAAAAAGGAAAAAAAGCTTTGTAGATGGTCTTGAAACAATATTGGAAAGAGTTCAAAATTTGGGAAAAGGAACAGGATAATATGTAGGAAGCAAAATGAATTGGCCTCTGGGGTCAGATATTTGTGTCATTTCAACTTTGGTAGCAGTTCCAAAGTGTTCGTATCATGCACAGGATTTATCCTGACAAAATACACGTAGAACCGAGTTTCGTACAGCACAATGTGTCGTAATTCACTTATAGAAATCACAGCTATGATAGTTAGCTAGATACTAAATCCAGGTGCTTAAAGACATGAAGGTCAGATGGAAATTTGAACTTTTTAACAATGACGTTTTCCTCATTAAGGTTCAATATATCGACTCCTTTCACCTCTATGTCATAACTCTTCGAGGTAGCATTTAGTTAGGACACACTAGATTAAACTGTAGTCTGGGGAACTTAATAATTTCTGTACCTTCATTAATGTGATTTTATTTTTTAAGCTTTCAGTTGCGGGGACTAAGCAACATCATGGCCATAATTTGATGATTGAACACTTGTTTCAGTCACATTTAGGTCCCAATAAATTGTTGATACCTCCATTATCAATTGAATCTGTCAACAATGGCCAAATTATGGAACTTCATCCCCGGGAGCGATCAGAGGTGACAGAACTAAGAGGGGGGCTTATGCATATAACGTTTCACTACCTTCTGAAGACAGCAGTGTCCTATTTACAATATCATGTTTAATAATTATTAGTCATGCAAATGCTTTTCGTCCAATCGTATGAATGTATTGCGGTCAAGATGAGTACAATGATATCCCGCTAGATGTACACTGGCTGATTGAGTTCCAGTAGCATGACGACGACTCATATCTCGATCGGAATAATAACAGCGTCTAAAATACGAGAAAATTCTTCTTCTTCTTTGACAACATGTCATTTCACGACGTCGCATTATGTCATGTGAGTCTACATATATAAAAACCCTTCCGTCAGCCAACTGTAAATTAAACGTTTGTGTCGAAACGATATCACATTTTGGTTGCTTTGGAATGTTTGATAGCAAATATATTTTACGCCTCCCGTTTTGAAAACGTTCTGCCGTTCAAAGATATGTTTCAGTTTCTTTTCTTGAACAGGAATAAGCTTTTCGACGCTGAATTGAGAACAACACACGTTCTGATTTCAAGACGCCGCTTCACAAAAAAACAACTTTTAGAATCTCAAGGACGAACCTTCATAACCAATACACTTTGGTGCTTCACAAGAAAGACATTTTTTTTAAATTTATGAAGTATTTCATTTTATTCATCGCTTGTTAACGTTTCAATTGACTTCGACTATTCTAACCCCAGATGCAGAATTGGATATAACATCTGTTAAAACTAGCACTTTCTGTCAATCATGACCACTGCTGTTATGGCACTGACATCGGTATGGAGCAATAGCGAGGCAGAAACCAGACCAAATTTAACGCTCATGAATTTCATTATGAATGGTCTTTTTGATAAAATAATTTTCATTTCCAAAATATTATCATTATTTATTTCATTGCAATAATAATTCAACATGCGATACCTAGGCTTTATGTTGTATATGCTGTTTCTTAAGACAATGATTTTCATTAATCTTCCGGGTACATACTTTTTCAAACGTCATTACAATGAAAAACAGTACTGACGAAAAATGTAGTTTCATGTTATCAAATAGTGTTGCCATATTTTACTACTATTCATTAAACACAATGGCGGTTTCTCTTAACACCAAGGTGACCACAACAGTGGATACTTAAGACAAGTTTATGGGTATATAAAAGATAAAGGTGAACTTTGGTCAAGAAATGACCTATATGCGCCAGACATTATACAACATTAGTCTCCATTGAGTTATGTTAGAACTTCTGAAACCAAGGATGCTTTTGGATCGACATTAAATGATTTCTATTACATAAACTTATTGTATCAGCATTTCATGTTGCTTGACAATGACAAAGATGTTAACGATTTTATATGAGGAAATGAACCAGTGACATTTTAATTGGTGAAAATTAAAAACCACCTTTAATTAAAGGAGTACTCATTCTGCGTTTAACTAAACGTTAAAAAGTAATTAAATCTAAGCTCAATAATACTCGCTACACTCCAGTATTGAGAGTCATTATGGGAATGTGGCGAGTATCATTGGGCTAGGTTCACTTAGACTGCGTTAAAAAGCAAGATGGCTTAAATAACAGAAAATATCACTAGATTATAATGATTAAATAACGAAACGATTAAAGCTTATAAAACAGTATTCCTTAAAACCTTAAGAATTCTTAACTTTGATCGTAGTCTATGTGTTAAAGGGGCAATAGCACATTTGTGCTAATTATATTTTTTCAAATTTCCATTTATAATGATAGTTTATGTCATTTTTATTAATTTTAGAGGGTAAAACATCTTATTGCACAAATTATCCGCAGTGGTAATAACGGTGTGGCGTATAGCCCAAAAATTGCATGGCGACCATTTTATTGTGAACACATTTTATTATTTCGAATGACAAAAAATGATTCCCTTGGCTTTATGATACCATGTACACTCATTTTTTAACTTTATTTTCCGAAAAGAGAAGGGTGTTTTACTATTTGTGACATTATTTTTCAAATACATTTATTGAGCGAAAAAAACGTGCTACTGCCCCTTTAAGAAGTTCGTAAGGTTACGAACGTTTCTAGAAGGACCGTGAACTGCATGTTTATTTCGTCAAGATGGTTCAACACACCTAATGGGAGCAGTCATTTTAATATTGTTCTGTTTTGATGTGAATAATAACATTGTTTGTAAATCATAACATAGCAAATGAAGGTTATGAATATTTAATTACAGTCTTTCAACTCAAGACAACACCAAATCAATCTTGTGTATTCACTGACGTCAATGAATCATGTTTCAAATGTCAGTAGTCTAGCAGTGACCTGCACCACCAGGACAGGACAAGCTCATCTAATCCATTTACTAGAGAACAACACCAGTCCATGAACGCATCAATTCTCGTGTCAAGAGAAAAGCAGCTTAACAGATAGTTTCTTCCCCGTCGCTACCATGATACGGTTTTGACACTTGTGATTTACAATGGCAATGGATACAAATAAGTCAACTTAATTTAATCTCAAAAGAACAACTACCACATTGTCGATATATTTTCATTCACTTTCAGTTGCACTCTCGAAGAATACCATTTTATTATCAAAATTACCGGATGAATAATAATAACAGTTCATGTCAATGATTAATTAAATCTTCACAGAGGACACTTGTTTCATTCAAATATCAAATTTTTAAAAAACATTACAAAAACAATTTTCATTTCAGTTGTAAACAATTTAACAATTCAGGATTTGCACAGCAGAAATGTCACGAGCACAAAAAGAAGGTCGGTAAATACGATGTATTTAGTCTGTCACACAAGGTGTAAAAGACTTCCATCCACTAATGACATCTCCAGGAGCTCAGACAGCTCTGCCACAGTGAATGGCACCGTCGTCCAGTTTAAGAATGGCCGTCCTGTGGTGGTTGAGGATTTCAAGTCACTCTCTCTTTCCGCCCAGCCGGCTTCTCTTTGAATGGCACGAGTGAGACACTCTGTCGTCTTCACAGCGGATAATAAGCGGTCACGAATAGAAACCTCTTTAGGCGGGAATGGCGTCCATTCATGGCTGTTTGCACCGCCAGGCCTTGACGTCATCACGGAGCCCCGGATCTCTGCTTTGACTGGACTTTTGACATTTAAACGAATTATTTTGTGCACGGATTGACAACGAGCGAAGCATGTATTCACCTGTATTAAAGACTGCAATTAAGAAAGTAGGTCAGTGGGTAACGGTAGGAGCAATTTTTGCCCCATATCTTAGAGTCTATGGCGGACAGTGTAGGCTATTCTGAGTAAAGGGGTAGACGGCTTGTTCCGAATCCAGAGGTAAATACGGGGTCATCCTAAAGATGCACTTTCATCAAAGGAAAGCACTGGCTGTCCAAAATGTTGAAGCCTCTACCGGGTTATTGTTAACTTACACTTGCCATGACGGCACGTTCTGCTTGATCCAAACCTAAAAGATAACACACGAACATTATAAATATGAATTGAAATAGAAACTGAGAATTGAGTGCCACAATCTAAAGGTCCATACAGTCAAAAATGAAATAAAATGACAAAACATCGAAGGTGAGGATTGACTGTCCTTAATCTTACATTGTTAACAGAGGCAAGGTAAACATGCACTTATATCTAAGGTGAGGATTGACTGTCCTTAATCTTACATTGTATACAGAGGCAAGGTAAACATGCACTTATATCTAAGGTGAGGATTGACTGTCCTTAATCTTACATTGTATACAGAGGCAAGGTAAACATGCACTTATATCTAAGGTGAGGATTGACTGTCCTTAATCTTACATTGTATACAGAGGCAAGGTAAACATGCACTTATATCTAAGGTGAGGATTGACTGTCCTTAATCTTACATTGTATACAGAAGGAAGGTAAACATGCACTCATATCTAAGGTGAGGATTGACTGTCCTTAATCTTACATTGTATACAGAAGGAAGGTAAACATGCACTCATATCTAAGGTGAGGATTGACTGTCCTTAATCTTACATTGTATACAGAAGGAAGGTAAACATGCACTTATATCTAAGGTGAGGATTGACTGTCCTTATTCTTACATTGCATACAGAGGCAAGGTAAACATGCACTTATATCTAAGGTGAGGATTGACTGTCCTTAATCTTACATTTTATACAGAGGCAAGGTAAACATGCATTTATATCTAAGGTGAGGATTGACTGTCCTTAATCTTACATTGTATACAGAGGCAAGGAAAACATGCACTTATATCTAAAGTGAGGATTGGCTGTCCTTAATCTTAAATTGCATACAGAGGCAAGGTAAACATGCACTTATATCTAAGGTGAGGATTGACTGTCCTTAATCTTAAATTGCATACAGAGGCAAGGTAAACATGCACTTATATCTAAGGTGAGGATTGACTGTCCTTAATCTTACATTTTATACAGAGGCAAGGTAAACATGCATTTATATCTAAGGTGAGGATTGACTGTCCTTAATCTTACATTGTATACAGAAGGAAGGTAAACATGCACTAATATCTAAGATGAGGTTGACTGTCCTTAATCTTACATTGCATACAGAGGCAAGGTAAACATGCATTTATATCTATGACAAAGACTTAATACCACCTCCGGGGGTTCAACATGATCATGCTCAACACACATTTACATAATAATAATACTGTTTATTTCGGAATTGTAGGCCTCCCAGCCCATATTTCACATTATATACAACATGAATCGTAACGTATTTACATATTGTTGTCAATCACAGAATGACCGAAAATTACAACAATGATGTTTAGCAGTGCGACATGAGTGGTTCAACCATGAAAACATATAATAAACTTTAAAGCACAGGTTTACACGTGACGTATTGAAGTTTAATTATTGCTTGTAAATTTGCGAAAAAAAAGCTTCCCTATGCTATAGTTTCATATTTCAACGTTATCATGATGTTAACAAGTCTCTCCAGTCTACTGGTAAGCGCTCCCGTAACCCCCTTTAAAGATGGTATTGTGCGTGCACCATTTGTTCTAGTAGAAAAAGCAGAGTGGATTCTTTGAGGAATCGATCGAGCATCTCACACTTGCCAAACTTGTCTGTCTGTCTCTGTGCCCCTGCCACTCTATCTAACTGTATATCTATCTGTACGTCTGTCCCTGTCTCTTTATGTCTCTGTCACCATCTGTCTCTGTCTTTCTGTGTTTCTGTGTCTCTGTCCAGTCAAAAATCGCACCTTGCAGCGGAGATAAACATTGTGCAGAGCTGTTGCTAAAGCAGTCTCTCTCACATGAAGAAGGGATGAAGTTTGAGGTAGAGGGAAGGGGGGGGGGGGGGGGGGGATCACCATCTTCTCCCACCAGGTGACAGTCACGTGACCCTTATTGCGTCAATGGTGGCTCGTGAACGTCGTCTGCGAAGTTTCTAGGTCACACTGCACCGTCGTCCGATTCTTTGACATTAGCATGATTAACATCCTTCACTGCTCTTAGTCTGTCCGCGCGAAATGGTGCCGGGAGGGGGAGATTGTAGGGGGAGTATGGATCGGGGCAGTGCTGAGACGGCCAACTGAGGTGTTTGGGGAAGAGTTGTTAGGGCAATGGCGATGATTTTTCCTGTAGAAAAGAGGTCTACACTTTTGTATCGCAGTTGCATTAAGCTTCCAGGGTCAAAGTCCAGAGTTCAAAGGTGGTACGTAGTCACAAAGGCTACTATCGTATAATGGTAAAGAATTGGAGTTAATTTCAGTTTACTCAAAGGCTGTTTTGTGAAAACTTCCCCGGGATAAGGTTGTTTGGTGAGACAAAGGTTGTTGGACATGATTTTCGTTGGCTGAAGTTGGTACCGGGGGTTAGGACAAAGGGAATGAAGGACAAGCTGGTGGCCATCTGGAGTTGAGACATGAGGTGGACTGAACGGAACGGCCTGGATAGTTGGTTGTAGATAGGATGGTGAGGTTAGTGTGTGAATTGGTGAAAGCTGCAAGGATGAAAACAAGTATGGTTAACTTCTAACTTGCTTTGGTGTTGTGGTATAAGTTCTTCTGGTTTTCGGCATAATTCGTAGAAAAGAACGGTCGATAAGGGAAGATATCAAGATGGGTATGTTGGTCTTTGGGTATTACAAATGATTATACGCCGTATTCATACGGATAGAATATTTTCTGGCACAAGGCCTTAGGGTGAAGCATTTGGATTTTTAGCTCATCTGGTCTGAAAGGCCCGATGGGCTTATTGCATGGCATGGCATGTGTCCGGCGTCCGTCCGTCCGTCCGTCCGTCTGTAAACTTTTCGCATTTTCGTCTTCTTCTCCAGAACCACTTGGTCAAGGACATTTTTTGTGCAGACTCCTTGGCTAATGGGGATTATAAATTGTAGATTTCATGACCCCTTGACCTCAAATGGGGTCACAGAGGTCACAACTTCAAAAACCTATTTTCATCTTATTCTCTAGTAAGAAAAGCTCTAAAACAAACTGAGATAATTTGTTTTAACAATACAAATCATGATGAGCTACAGAGCCCATGACAAAATGTTTTTGGTTTTGATTTTCCTTATTCAACGCTAAACATTAAAAAACTTAACATGTTACAGATATGGAATGACACAATTGGTACATCACAGGGTAGCGGAGTGCCCAAGTAGCGTGGTAACAAACGAATACTTTATGTTCAACTTCTTTTTTCAAGCATGTATTTATTATATCAATGGATAACGAACGCGTTGTTTCGAGACAAATTTAACAAAGAGCTCTCGGCCGCCTTATTTCTAATGTAGTAACGATATCGTGTATTCTAGTATTGCTCAATTATCAAACTGTCCGCCTTCCAACGGGCGACTTTTGGGGGGAAACTAATCAACGTCACTGATACAGCTATTGTTTTGATATACATAGTTTATCAAAAAAATAGATTGAAGGAAAATAATTCGTCCACTGAATAATTTCAAAGAATAAATCTGTCCTGTCACGAGAAATGATAGCTCCAAATTATACTCCATTGTAAACTAACTTCAGTTGACAGGGAAGATGGTGGTCATTGAAGATGTGAGAAGGAAGAGTCGTATATTGTAGAGATATTGATTATAACAGGTTATGTTCTTCAGGGTTTAAGGTAGAAGTTGTAAGTAATGTAAGGTATGAAAAGCTTTCAATCGTAATAATTCGTGTTTTGGCAGAGGTTTTACTTGCAATGTGAATTTTCAGTCCTATTTCATATCGGTAATTTGCCATATTTCTACATGTTGTGGTAAAATATGACTTCAGATATTGTTAGTCAATTCCAATAATGAAGAATGCACAAGATGTTTTAAATTCACGAAATTGCGGGGCTCGTTGATTGTGTTTCATGAATCATAGTTTCTCTGTCTCTGTCTTGATTCAGTCACGTGTGTAAAACTCGCTGTTATGACTATTTTGCATTTTAAATCTACTTCTCTTTAGTTGAAACATAAGTTAACGATTCAAACTGCAATGCCCGAATATGAAATACGAATCTACGACCATCATTAAATAGATTATTCTACGCCCGTGCGACGTAAATCTTTCACGACGATGATGTGAGACTTATAGCAGATTCACTGTGATTGATGTGTAGCAGTGTCATTTGTCTTTGTGGTTTTAGCCAAGACAGGCCCAGGGCAAGGAGTGATAAATGGCTTGACGTACAAAATCATTATTATCAGAGAAGCGAAACTTACGATGTGTACGTGCCTACACCCGACCATGTAACTTAAAATTTGGTATGGAAGTAACCTATATGGGGATGGTGTGTCTTTTAGTGGTTTGAACTCCAACGTGCAAAATTTTTTGAAATTATGACAATAAAAAGCTAAATGTTGCTTTCCCGGTGCATAAACTCGATTTGAAAGTAAGTTACCAAAATGCGGTAGTACTGTGTCATTCAGGGTTGTAACTCCGGAATGTTCACTGAAAGTTACCGTACAAATATAACTCATCGACATGATTGACTTCATATGTTTTCAAATTAATTAAGGCGGCCAAACTACAGGCGCCGTGCAGATCTATCTATGTGAGCTGAGCTCGCTTTTTCCATCATATCATAAATCATCAATATGTTGTAATATATAACTAACGAGTCCTTATAGAACTGTAAATAACTCATAGAGCTTCGAATAGGGATAACAGTTAAGCATAAAGCATGCCGACCGGAAATCTGAAGGGAGTAACCTTTGTTGGAAGAGAATGCAGATTATTTGAAATCACAAAACTGAAGTTATTTGACTTGATTCAATAATTCAATAATTCAGGTCTTTGAGAAGGGCATTTAGAAGTGGTATACATAAGAACATGAAGATTATCTGCATAACAACTTCTTTACACGACGTTTCGGAGTACATACTCACTCCTTCATCAGGTGGAATTCAGAAGGATTGAGTATGTAGCCTACTCCGAAACGTCGTGTATTTTCACATTAAAGAAGTTGTTATCCAGAAAATCTTTATGTTCTTAATTCAATAATTGATACAATAATCATCTAATTGTCATTTGGATTCGATATATCAAAGATTTGAGTTGTTTTGATGAATATAAGTATGTTAAATTGAAAGTTAATAAGATGCTAAAATACGTTGTAATATCATGTACGCGGATATCCAAGCGACTGACGTCAAACCCGACAGACACGCTTCAGTGATTTTAGTGAATCGTTTGTCGGTACTAACAACACGCTGTAATTAAAAAGCCGTATATAAATAGTTTAAGGGCTGATTTCAGAACTTTTAAGTCGGGTATTTGTCAAATTGAAACCCCCTTTTAATGAATCAAAATGGACCATGGGGCATTGGAATCTACAGTTTGAAATGGTTTAGCATCTACAGTGTGCTGATTGATCTATGTTGATTATGCAATGCTAGGATGAAAGAAGCATCGTCCTTGACGTCAAATGTCACACAATATTGATGATATCGCCACTCTCAGATCAATACAGGGACTCGGACACGGTTTTCAGAAACACGTGGAAGACATGTGCCATACTTTGGTCCGGTCTCGTGGTAGAATTGATGGCGTCTGACTAATTGCAGGGGTTCTGGATCTAGAGTTCCTCCAGTTCGGGATGTCGGATATATATGTAAAGAATATATCGTGATCATACCTATCTTTATAATGAGAAGTCATGTAAAATGGATGGTACTGTTTCCCAATAAAGAATTCAATTAGGTTACAAAACATATGTAAGAAGAAGATAATTGCCATAGGTTATACGTGTCTACTGTCGATAATTAACTGTTCGGTCAGTTTGTCTTGAACGATCCATGGTGACGGACAGAAACTGAAGGGCATAATAAGTGCACCGTCTACACTGAAAGACATACAAACAATAAAAGAGTCAAAATTAATTTAATATTGAACACGAGTGTTTTACTGTGTATATATGCTGCAGAAACGACACCGTTTGTGAAACATCGAGACCCCGTAACCTATGGTAACTATATCAGGAAAGCCAAACCTCGAAAATGAAATGAAACAAATGATAAAAGAAACACATAATAAAACATATGTTTTAAATCCCCTCAACATCGATCAAGCTTGCTGAAAGCGCCTTCTCTGTTCATGTAGTTAGACTCTGGACTTCCGTTCCAACGGACATCAAATCGGGATCAGTTCATTCTTCAGGAAATCCCTGAATATGTTCAATAACTGTATGTGCTCCGCCAGTTTTGGCGCCGTTCTCGAATCTTAGTGATATTTTGTATTGTCGTATACTATACCGTGTAGCATTATAACCGATCTCTCCGTCGAACCATTTCTCCAAACTCTTCTGAAGACCTGGCACCGATTCTCATCCATGCTCTTATATTGTACTATTTTTTTGGTATTTGGCCTTTTTGACGGAATAATCATATCTTTGACTTTGACAGAATGAATTATGCCTATGACCTTTTTGGCAAATTAAACTATATCTTTGAATTTTTCACAGAATAAATGAATTATTTGTACGTCTTCCTGCCTCCTTGATAAAGTAAAGTAGAACCTTGCAGAGTAAACTATGGCTATTACTTTCTTTTTCTATATTATCCTAGTTGGTGTTGCTTATTTCTCCATTCCCCTGTTTGTCTCCTGTTTCCGAATTACTCGTTTTCATTTTAGTTTTCTGTTATTGATTGGCTGTTTCCCACTCTCTTCTCATATACTGACGTTCAAAAGAAACGTCCCACTCTATTTGAAGGCTTGTAATAGAAACACAAACTCTTATACAGTTTTTAGAATGAGTGGAATAGAATAGTTCTTGTTTTTACATCCGATCATACAAAAGTGTTGATCAAACTATACAACATATAATCAATAACTGAAAGTTATTGGCAGCAAAAGCAGATTGGCGGGGTCCAAAGTTTTTAAAAGTTAATGGCAATAACCATTTTCTTTTAAAGTGGGAAGTTTCATTTGAACGCCAGTTTAATCATAATCGTGTAGTTATTCCGTCTTAGTTGTTTCGCATTTTCGACATCTCCTTGTCCCGAGAGAGCTGAAATATTGAAAATCGATACCTTGACCAATGAGGATTTTATGAATTATAGATTTGGTGACTCTTCGCCTGGTCCGTAGTAAGGGTCACAGAGGTCACAGTAAAACCCTATGTTTGAAATATCCTCAAGATCCAAAAGTTTTAGGAAACTGCAATCACGTTTACAGACTACATTGTCAATGTTCTATTGTAATCAGTTATAGAAAAACAACAAAAAACGCTGATGGGATTCTTGATTAAGAGGAACACAAAACCTACTTTAAATTAAAGAGCTATTACATGATCTCGTGTTCAAGGTAAACCCAACGATTATCTTACAGCACAGTTTACATCAACCTTCAAATAGAATTTTTATTTCCATCGTTCTCATCTTTAAAATAGATAACCTTGATCAATTTTAAACAGAGAAACAGTAAAAGTAGAGTCTGTAAATTTAGCGAACAGTTACTTATTCCTTATTCCCTAATCAAAATGTGAAGTTAGCGCAGGATTTTTTCTTAACGTTGAGAAATTCATGACAACATTCTGTAGGTGGGTTGGGAGATATGGAGAGACTCGAATACCCGCTGTGTATATTGAGATATAACTATGTTTAAAAGAAGTATATTTCAAATGATCTTGATAAAATGGCAAATTCTCAAAGAAAATAAAAAATATACTCAATATTTAATGCATATGAAATCTATATAAATATCTATTTCATTTACTTCCGTTACAAGTGGACCATATGTGTCAGTTCCATCAAAAAGATCCCCTAGCGGTGGAATACGATTGTCGTAGTTCTGTCCCTATTAGTATTAACAATCGCCTTATAACTCATATTGACTTCTCTCTGGTAAGAAATATGTACATATCGCACAGGTGAAGGAACTCCTGGCTTCTCTATGGTTACATGACCAGGGGTGAGGTGAGTTGCCGCTTTCAAGCTTTCACTTATAGTCGTATAGTATTATGGCAGGGAGAAAGCCCGCAACACCATGTGGTTATGCATTGCGGTGAAACCTGCGAGCATCGGCTGGAACTAACGAATCATGGGTGGTACTATACGCTGAATTTCAGTGTAGCATTGCACCCAAACCTTACTGTAGAATTGTTCTCTACTGCAGGCGAAGTTGCCGTGCCCCTGGCGGGATTCAAACCCCGGACCTCTTGATCCGAAGTCGAACGCGCTAACCACTGCGCTATCCCGTCCCTACGGGAACAAACCACTCAGTGTGAAACAATGTCGATGATAAAACAACAAACTTTCAATGCAAACAATCAAGATAAAATAAGTCTAGCCAAGAAGTGCCCCACCTGTAACAGAAGGTGTGTGGGAAGAAATGAGTTGAGTAACCTGTGAGGAGACAATACGGATCAGCGTGACCGGTGTATATTTTGAGAAATAAATTTAAAATTAGAGGGGATACATGCTGTTAATCCATATTGGTCATATTACGTAGACGAGCATTAATGTCAGAAACGTTGAAACTAGAACGTCATCTTAAAATATCTTTTAGAAAACTACATCGATATACTGTTCCTTAAAACATTAACTTCAAGTATAGCATAAGCATATCATTGTATGGTCATAAACACGTACTCTTAACGACATCAGCCAGACAGATATAAGTTGCAAGTTCTTCGAACTCTTGTTAACAGTTTATATATCATTGTTTCCACATACACTCTGCCTGACGTCTAATCGTTCGCGTGTACATGTACTTGCAGTGGTATGTCCATGATCGTAATCAGAGTCTCAACATGTTTTACATTTATAAAGGAAGATGCATTTTTTTTAATTGTTCTTGTTTTAATATTTATCTTCCTCTATAGCTTCTTGTGAGTATTAGATAAAAGAAGTGCATTTACCATTGGAGAGTTACCAGTCATGTTTGTAAACTTTAATGAGTAGCCATATGCTCGTTGGCGATTGGCATTTGAAGGAAACAACTTGCAATAAACCGTGACCACGGCATCTTCCTACCATGTGCTAGGGACTCACTCATCTAGAACCACCCATTCACTCCTGCCGAATTGTATCCAGGGAGTATCAACCAGTCGCCACCCAACCACTTCAAACCTTCCGGCTTCGATTCAACCATTGGCCTCTCCTTCAGCCATTGACCACTCCTTCTATTAAAAATATCTTCCTTCTACCCTCATGCACCATGCCTTATGTATTTCAGACCCAATCAACCGTTTTTCTTTGTGGGAGCACACTACGTCCGATTTTACTTGCGATGCGTTATGCGATGCGTTAAAAAAAACGCAGACAGTGTATTTTTCATTGACCGCGCACACTACGTCCGATGCGTCAATGCGATGCGATGCGATGCGATGAAAATAGGTGCTGCACCTATTTTTGACGCATCGCAAACGAAATCGCATGAGGGATTCCCTTTTGACGTCATATTTCGCACGTGTGACAGGGGTTTTTCCTCTCAACTCACTTGGAAGAAACAACTCAAGTGGAAGATACGTAAGGTATGTGTCACGTTGCATGTCACCCAGAGGCGTAACTACCATGTAGCACAAAAAGCAAGTGCCTACACTTTGAAATTCCAAAAAGAACATGTAAAAATGTAATTTTAGGTTTTTGTCATTTTTTCTGTAATTTATTGGTGACATTCGTCAGATAGCAATAGTCTTCCATGTCTTTGCTAGGCTAAGGCTGAAGGTACACTACTCAAATACAGACAAAATGACAAAGCTTTCCTAATATGCAATTTTTATCGCACTAGCTTAACGCATGTAGTGTGCGCGGAAAAATCGCAACGCAACGCATCGCATAACGCATCGCAAGGAAATTCGGACGTAGTGTGCTCCCACCCTAACTACAATTTCAAAAGAGCCAATTGTTTTACTTACATCCAATCACTTTATACCAACCACTTCAATAAAGCCTTCAGGCCATTGGTTATTTATCAATCAACTATTTACTCGCCTCATGTTTGTATTGTAAGTCCCCATTGTATACCATTCTCAAGCATTGTTTAATCTATCTGAGTTTCCACATCATTGTTTTTCTTTACTATATACATGTATCTCAATGTGTTATTCCCTACATTCCATCTGATGAAGTAGTAAGCCTATACTCAGAAGCGTAGTGTATTTTCACGTACAGAAGTTGTTATCCATAACATTTCCTATTCTTAAAATGTATTTCAGTTTTAAAAAAGCACCGGTTATGTAAATTGTTTACGGATGTCTTCTGATGACATATTATTTATTATTGACAATCAAATCAGGAAGATATTTCTGAAGCCACACTGAAGTACCAATTCCCCATAGTTTGTCATCCCTAGTTCCGTCTCAGATACAAAAAATCACACAGTGAAGAATGGGGCCATTTACTTCTAGACCGGGGTCGCCATGACCCTGCTGTCAATCGGACTATCCGCAATCTTGTTTTTTTCTGTATATTACGTGAAATTGAGAAAAACGCTTTATTTGTAAACTAATTTTACAATTTGAAAATAAAATATATGTATATAATTGATAGTATATCGATGAAACCCAAATTCCTATTAATTACATGTATTATGCATACACATGCTCTTATTTTTTTAAAATGCTCAATTAAGTTGATATTTCACTCGTACAAAAGAAATTCAACCAAATTTGATTATTTTAATCGTTATTATTGTTCTTATCCATGTGTATGATTGAACCGGTCTGGAGGTGAGTCTGCTAGGACAATGAATCTGTACAATTATACAAGTGGACATGAATGAATGAAGGTATTGAGCTAAATAGCTGTCGAAGGTAAAGCCCATTTTAGAATAAACAAAATTCATGACAAATGTCCCCTGTCTATGTCGATAAAATAAATTGACTTTTTTCAAAGGTTATCACACATAAGATTTATCTGTATAAAACAATAATGAATACCTGTTAATTCCATAGTTACAGTCTGAACACGAAAAAAAGACAAAATCCAATTTGTTGTCATGGAGACAAACAGAAATGAATATCTTACTTATCTCTAAATACATGGTCCAGACAAAAGCCCTAATGAACAATGTCCAAATGACACATAGTTCAATGGAAACTGAACAAAATTAATTCGGAAAAACTCCTTAAGACGTCAAAGCCATTGTTCTACAGCTTGACGTACATACAGCGTTTTCAAAAATACTTAGTACACATTAAGTCAAATTCAATCTCCATTTCGAGACTGATTTCATGTCATTGTCAAAGAATGTCATCTTAAATCATTATAAAAGTACAACAAAAAGTATTATTATTTCCCATTCACTTTGTTAAATGCTTCTCTGATGCACTACAAGGGTCTCAGTCAGTGTAATCACGTTCTTGTAGCAAAACGCTTGCGTGACGTCGATGTTAGAACTGAGTCCCGCATATTTGTTCTTCGCTACTTAGCCTACAGACGTACTATGGTATGAGATTGAACGTTGTTTCATAGGTAAATTGTAGAGGAATGAGTTGCGCAGCATTTATAAAATTGAAAGTTTTAATTGGGTTTCACAGTAACTTTTGTAGGTATGTTTTGGATGTGGGTAAGCAGGTGTCAAGTAATGGAGTTTAACAGAGTGTGGTAGATTGATCTGCAGATGTTTTTTGTGATATCCAACTACATCGTTTGGCAAATTTTCATATAGAAAAAATGCATTTCATATTAAAACATTCACCACTCCGTATCTCTCTGTGCTCTATAGAGATGTACGTGTCTTAGCTCCCAGTCATAAAAGTGCTTCAAGTTTTCCTTCATGTTAGTGTTCTGCAGCTTGAACCCATTGCTATTGATGTAAACTGAAGATCAAAAGCAAGTTGTCACTTTTAAAACTATCATTTCAAAAACATATACTGTGGATGTATACAAGAAAACGTTCTATCTATAGAGTCAAATCTGAAAAATGTTTTTAAGTGGTCATAAAGCATTATTCTCACATTTTGGAGAAAACTGCCAAAAAATTTAAATGCAAAGTCACGTGACACAGAGTTCAAATAACTACATGTTACGTTGACAATACTTGACATATGGATAATGTCTTATGACTGTGACGACGTCGGGCTTGACGTAAGGAGTTTAATGTTTATAACGATTGTTGATCTGTCAGTGTTGGTCACCGAGTAAGCAACACTTAGACATTTCAAAATCACAATTTTGGATTCTAAACAGAAAACGGTGTCTAAACAGGTTTTACTTGAATATTGTAACATCCGTCAGATGACGTCATCAGATTTGTTAATTTTCGTTCAAACAGTGTTGTCATGCGAATTAAGCATATATGCTGTTCATTATAATATTCAATGATTTATAACTTAATATTTTATTGCGTAGTAACTGTTAAAATGAACATCAGAAAAACATATTTTTCCACTGTATTGACTTTGGATTTATTTATAGTCTATTATCAAAACATCTGTTTATATCAACGTACCAATTTTGTGGTTTAGTGTTTTGAGGATTTGTTGGTTTATTAGAGTGTGTTTATCTCAAATTTCTACCAGTTTTCTTTGCTTCAGAATAGTCATTATAATATGGTGACAACTTTCTTATGATCTTGAGTTTAATAAAAGAGTGTTTTCGACGATGTTCGTGTTGCTCGCAATGTGCTAGATGCCTATAGGTACACGATTCAAAGGGCGTGGGTTCGAATCCTTCATGGTTCTTTGCTTTCGGGGACCGTTCTATATGCCCAAAATAATTGTGTAATGTATGTCAACCACCGATGATTTGTTAGTTCCAATCGCTGCTCGCAAGTTTCGCCACAACGCAATTATAGCCGAGATGCGTGTAAAGGATATTCTTGCAATCAAAATGGCTGTCTCGATATCAGTAAATTACTCTTTAATGTTGTGTTAAACGAAATATCAATCAATGTGGAAAGGAAAATAATACATGCGTAGAGTTAGCATATTGAATGTCCATTATTGAAAGGGGCAGTTTTATTTTCTGAGATAAGTTTGGGAATTGAAATGTAGTTTATGGTTATTATTCCGGTTTATTCCTCATTCAACATCTTACCTCCAAATAAGGACTTTACTGGAAGTCTTTTTTGTTAAATTCTAATACAGATATGGGTTTGGATTAAAATATTTTATGGCGCTTCAATCAATATCTACGTTACTGTACGTGGTTCTTTTAGCACGATTGAAAATTTTAAATCGAAAAAGTATCCATAATTGACGTAAGAGCAGTAATCATCTCAAATGAGTTTACTGATAATTGTATATTTTCACTTTAAAAAGGTGATTTTTCTGCCCAAAAAGGGCGAAAAAGATGAAAAGTGACTTCTTGGTCTTGTGAGGGTTTTTTTACCTGTAAATGTGTACGAAAGTATAGTTCCTTTTTAACGTAGCGTATTCAGGTGTTGATGATTCCAATTTCATAGTGTAATGATTTAGTCTAGATTTGCAGAATAAGAACCTAGACTTTGAAAAAAACTCTTATTTTAGACACAGTAAGTATGCTGAACTTGCCCAGGTTTATTTATTTATTAATTTATTTCCGTGGAAATGACATTTTTATTGAATATTTGAAAATATACCTTGGGAAAGAGGGATGTCCTTAATTTCAACCAAAATCTAGACTAGATGTCGGGGGAATATCCTGTCAGCTCAGGGTGAAAAAGATGAAAAATAATAATAAGGACAGACTCAGATGTTCCGTGTGGACTTGAGCCAAACGTGCTACAGATTTTGGTTTCATTAGATAAAATTATTATCTTCTTGAAACAAAGAGAATTAATGTACAAGGCCAAATGAGTAGTTTTTCAGGCACTGTACTCTGTATTGTTTCATTATTTGTAGAAAAGAAAATTTAGATCAAATCGCCAACTGTTACATAGCATAGACGGAATAAGGGGCCGGGGGCAGCAGGACCCGTAGGCCTATTGTCGAAAATAGGTGACTAGAAAGAACATAAAGTCGACGATCCAGCTCCTTATACTACACAAAAGTAAAGGGATGTAACAAGGTGAACACCCTATCTCCGTTTGAATTTCAGAATGTTGTCATCATATTATCCTTCAATGTAATATACCAAGTCACAGCCAATGCATTTCCTTTACAATAAGCCATAAAACATTTCAATCAAACGCGTATTTACACACTCAGATATCAATTTTCAAATTATTATATGACCGACATTTTTTCGACAATACTGGGCCCTGTGGGGGAGAACAAATTGTAAGTGGATATTTTTCTCTCAAAAAGTGGTGTGAAAGGAGTGAGGCTGTATTTATTATATGCAGTTTAACGTGTACACCAAACAAAAGAATTATTTAATAAGCCCACATTTTCATAGAGTGTCATAGAGTTATACACACTTTCTTTTTTCAAAAACACGGAATGAGAATAATATTTTGATTCAGAAATAATGATATTAATGATGAGATCGAACAGCCTTATCCTATCAAGTAGTGAAATCATAACTTTCCACCAAACATGCTTTAAAAACATCAAGCCAGCATGTTATAAAAACATGTAGGCCTATTCTCAACTATTCTCTGACAGTTGTTTGTGAAATTGTAATGAATGAATGAATTGAATGACATCTTTGACATACATAGGCCTACACATCAAACTGTTTGCCTCCACATATAATCCAAGCGAGTAATCGGTGTGCTGAACACGCATGTTTAGCGGGAATAAGTTTAGGCCAATGCTCTGGACCACACGTGGTTGAAGGGAAATAACTCGTTTGGCTTACACATCACGGATTTTGTAAGCCAGTTAAACTAATACAAAACAAGTATTATCATTGAAATTGTAAATGGAAAATGAAAGATCATGCTTACAAGACTTTGAAACAATTGTTTTAAGAACGAGGAAGAACAAAGATAAGAGTGATGATAAAATACCATTGGTATGCTACCAGAGTAAAACAAAATTGGGGTTTTTTTCTGAGAAAAAGAAAAAAGGGACAACAAATATATAATAATAAGTTTCGTTATGAAAAGAAAACAAACATTAATGCGATATGCAACGAGAAGACCAATTCATCAACCACAGCAAGGCTGCTCTCCTTACTTTAACCAAAGCAACGTCTGTAGGAATTAACTGTTTGAAGCATCCATATAATATCTTTCATTGGACTGAGCAAATTGTTCTGAATTCAAGTTCAAGTTGTACCTTTATATCATCGCTATACTCAGTCAACTGTCATTAAAATTGTAATTTTCGGCAACAGTCAGTACTTGTCGATAAAATAACACAATTTATAACGTTTGGCAAATGTACATCCAAACAACACAATGGATGTACCTTTAATCTGTTTATAATTTAGACACAACCACAATTAGTATGTGAGGGTTGTTTGCTGGCTACAAGACCAGTGTACTAAAACTCGTCATCAGATAAAACTCAATGAAGTACCGGTACAATATTAGTAGGAATTCAAAGTGACTTGATTATTGAGAACTATATTATTTAAGTCGCAATCATGTGATATGTTATTGAATTTATTGATTATATATAATTAAGATAAGCAACATGTATTTCTTTCCGTAAAACAAAATAAAACTCTGTATGAATGTTGGTAAATATATTATGTCCGTTTACCATGTTTAATGTTTGAATAAATAAAGAATTTCACAATAGAGGAATGCTTTCCGTTTGGTTTGGTAGTTCCGTGACGGGTTGAGTCAA
This sequence comes from Gibbula magus, assembly GCA_936450465.1. Taxonomy (NCBI): domain Eukaryota; kingdom Metazoa; phylum Mollusca; class Gastropoda; order Trochida; family Trochidae; genus Gibbula; species Gibbula magus. Next base: position 24,737,662 of record OW388297.1, read on the forward strand.
CTTTGTTTCATTCACACAGTGTGCGAGTTTTGTTTGAGTGTAAGTATAGCGAGCGTGTTCAATCACAGGAAGCATGCAATTGTGTAGTTTCCTTGATTCTTAACTGTAGATCACAAGTAATCTCATTTCCTACCGTCAGTGCTAATTAAAGAACGAGCACAAAGTACAGTATATGCAGTCATCTCAACACAATGTGTCGAACATATACAAAGATAAGAAAAGAGTTTTCCAACTTTATTATGAACATACACGACGTTTCGGAGTGTGTGCTTACTCCTTCATCAGATGGAAGTAAGGAGTAAGATAGGTATACTCCGAAACGTTGTTATACTGAAACTATATTGCTATTAGCACGTATTCCAGTTTTAAATGCCCTTCTAAGACTTTATATACGGTACAAATATGACAACACATCTGTATGAACTGAATAAATATGATCATATACAATCAAAACGAACCGTTGGTTCAATAAGAGTACACAAGCATTCTCTATAAGTCGATACCAAAAGTACATAACGCTAGTCTATTTTTATTAAAATGAAATTAAACGTTGTACATGTTAACTTTAAGCATACTCGTATGTGAAGCCACGTATTTTCTAAATAGTTTTATTTGTCGAACTAATGTTAAATATACAAATAACTTTATATATCTTGAAATAACAGAGAGAAAATGACCAGTAACACCTCAGTATTGTCTCCACTTCCTAGCTTTTCCACACATCCTGCACAAATATCCAGGACACGGATCTTTGCGTCTGCACTCAATACATAACCAATAGCGAAAACACCATACATGGATCGCACTTTGAAAAACAAGTCATTTAATCAAAAATAAATCGCCTCTAGTTGACAACAAAAAAGTAGAGCAATGACACTTACGAATCTTGGTTCAGTCTAATGTTGAATCCAACAAAGATAGCATACATAAAACATTGAGCTTTCTGGCTTTACTAATTCTTGGGGAGAGATAATAAGAAGGCTTGAGTGTGGACATCTTGCCATGCCTATATTTGTAAGATCAAGACCAAATAGACAAATATCCGTCATATTATATAACAATGTGGATTCTGGAAGGTTCAGCTTCTATATGCTAATTGTTTTGGAGAAGAAGTTGTTCAACGAATCAGGAATCATGCATTCCACGAGGGGTCGGGACGCAGAGTTCGGTGATGTCGATTGTTGATGTTTGTGGCTTGGATGTAGTGTGGTGGTTTACGGGAGGAAAATAAAATATATCGAATATAGTAAGGATTCATCACTGGTGCGACTTAAACCGGGTCTCTAATTGAGGCCCGAGTCTTATTGAAGGTCCGATTCTTATTCGTCTTGTAGGTATTACGCTGCCGTTCTTACTAAACGCCCTACCCCGTCCAGAAACAAGTGCAAAACGGCTTCGAACTGAATAGAAACGTACAAATTTTGTTTATAATTTTCAAACTACGACGCCAGTAGGCTACGTTCATACACAGTTCTCAGTACGTCCATCTCGTACGTCTTTACCCCGTTCTCGGGCAATTGGTACAACGTTTAAATTGCCCCTTCACCTCGTTCTCACGACGTTTTTCACCAGTCCAATCCTGTCCTTAGCCACGTTACATCATTTCTGGACTAGACCTTTTTCGTTCTTAATACACACAATCCCGTTTCTAACTCTACCAACTCGTTTTCAGAGAGTTATTTCCATTTTCCTTTCGCCTTATTCCGTTCTCAGTGCGTGCTTATAATAAATAGTGTACAGCAATCATGTCCTGTTCCGTTTTTTTACTTGAATACCCAGTATATATGTTCATGGTTCTTGTCCCTTCTTATTCCCGTTCTCAATGTCAAGGTTAAAACATTAACTTCCAAGGACCATCTAGCTCCTCTATCAACTTTTCATTTCTCAGGTATAAGCCAGGTCCTCCCCCAGCAAGCTCTTATTCGTTTTCCCTGATCTTGAGCAAAACACGTCACACTTGTAGGAAACCCACATTTAACATATTGAAAGCTGTAACTTTGTGTTTACCTCTTTGCTCGATTATCTACCCCAAATGATAAACGTTACCTATTAACATGCATGCATATACCCGTCCTTTCACATCATACTGTCAACATAACTTACTTGAAGAACTTTTGAATCCGTTGTGTGTGGAACATATTTGGACTTAAAAGCAAGTAAGCAAGTCGAGTAAGATCTGTTTGAGGACGTCATGGACTTTCTGGGAAACTGCATAACGTATTCCAATCGATCCCCGACTGCACTACGTCCTGACTCGTCCTCAGTAGGCCTATACAGTGTCACAGTACGGTAGTTATGTTCGTAGTACGGCGATCCAGTTTTCAGTACGTTTGTACTTCGTCCAATTTCAGAACGTGGAGAACGTGGAGAACGTTGCAGTAGTTGGGTATTTCAACGTTCTGGGGCATCCTTCCGTTTAGTACGTCTGAGTCCGTTCATTAAGTTCGTAAACAGATGTCACTACGTCCATTCCGTTCTCAGAGAGCTCGGTCCCTTTCTAACAAAATCAAAAACGAATTTGGTGTGATGGGGTTTTGCAGAGTATTCTTGACCACGTATTTCAAATCGCGATATTGACAAACTGGGACCTGAGTTACTGATAGTTAGAATCATCTTATTATCCGCTTTCTCTTTTTCCTGAAATCATAACAAGCTGACGTTCTACATTTCCATATAATTTGTTTAGGCCTACGTTTTAGCAGGGGAAATGGTCATGTGCTTTAATGTCACATGTTTTGCGCAACATTTGACGCATGCAGGGAAATGTGGAACGAAAGTGGATAGAGGTATTCAATTCAATATTCGGGATAAAAGATTAATACACTATGAAAGCTATTGCAAATGTTAGAGGAAATATTGTTCTTTGTGATGAAATAATATGTGCATGTCATAAAAATATTTGCCGTGCGAACATGACACAGCATTACTTTAAAATACCACTTTCAGAGTAGTTTTAGTGACATATGCCAAACATTATCAATTGTATCATTTTATTTAGAAGTACTGGCTTTCGCTGACAATTAACATTTTAATGATAATTGGTTCAATATAATGACAAGGTATATGTGTAAAGTTGTGATGTGTTTTATCAATCATTCTTCAGTACTAAAAAGGCCACAGGCCTGTAGTACATTTACAGATCATATGGGTAGCAAGTCATAACAGGTTCATTTCTATAACAATCTGTTTTCTTAAAACAATTGCGGAATATATGTACATTGCCAGATTCTGTATTGATAATGTGTTAGAATCAGTGATATTAATTTTCTTACACTTGGGTATTTATAAAAGTGTGGTTTTAAGTACTTATAGTGTTTTATCGAAAACCGACAATTATTGTTCCGCGGCTTGCCACATCTAAAGCAGACAGAAAGATTTTTTGATTGAAAACATATTTTATTCATTTAAGAAATGAATTGGGCACAAGTTGTGAAACTTATAGAAGCCCTCTCCAGGTAATCAACAACTATTTTACAAGGCTAGAATACATAACAAGAAAGTAAGAAATCTACAAGTGACGAAGTGGGTAAACATGTAATATACATTATTAAGGCAACACATGCACAATTGGAAATGTTATTCTTATGACAAAATGCACTTTGAATATGATAAATACGTACATTAGTATTAATGTATTATTTGAACCGTTGACTCTTTCCAATGAATTTATGAACATGGTTTGTGGAAGATTTGGGTTTCCATACAGGATTGTATTAATATCAAATTCTGCCTTTAAGTTAAAAAAATCTTTGCTTTAATTCTAAACAAAGATCAGCATGTCTTGGACATCTCAAGAAGAAATGATAAACATCTTCAACTAAAGCACCACAAATGCAAGATTTACTTTCAGATAAATTGACACGATACAGATCACCGTTTAGGGAACTACAAGAATTTCTTAACTTACCGTGTATAATGTTCATCTTCCTATCGCCGAATAGAAAATATTTTGGGATTTTACATTCTTTTTCAGATAATTTTGCTTTAAATGACGATAATGAATTTGAACATCTTATTTTCGAGGAAAGATTATTCCACAGATAAGCACAGTCATAAATAAAAGACTTTTGAAGGACTGCAGTTCGAAATTTTGGAATAGATAAATTTGATTTGTTACGCAAGTTGTAATGAGAAATAGTTTCAGTGGCTGGTGGAAGTAAATTAATCAGATAATCTGGAGCTTGTATATTAATAATTTTGTAAAAAGTACAAAGTCTCTTATTTCCACGTCTAATTTTTAAAGGCAACCAACCAGTTTCTTTGTATAAGCTATCTCTTGAAGCAAACTTTGGTAAGCCAGTTACAATTCTTGCAGCTTCAAGTTGGACCTTTTCAAGTTTGTCACACAAAACATCCGAACAGTTATCCCAGACCTCAGAAGCATATTCCAAAATGGGTCGAATATACATTTCATACATACGTGATAAAATACTTCTATTCAAAACATACTTTAACACACGTAGAGAAGAGATTAGTTTTGAAGCCTTTTCTATGGAAAGATCAACATGATTGGACCATTTAGTATTGTCCGAGAAGATAAGGCCAAGATGTTTATGTTGATGTACACGTTCCAGTTGATCATTATTGAATACTAATCTAGGTACTTGATGACTATTACTATGGCTAAATAGCATGAATTTAGTCTTATTGGGGTTAAAGTTAACCAACCATTTGTTAGCCCATTCGTGTAATTGGACTAAGTCATTGTTAAGAGAAGTTTCAACAGAATATAAATCTTTTCCAGCAGCTCCGAGTGATGCATCATCAGCAAACAATCTAGTGACGTTTTGCAAGTTATCGGGTAAATCATTGATATACACAAGGAATAAAAAAGGACCAAGGACAGATCCCTGGGGAACCCCTGCAGTAACATGTAGTTCTTTTGATAATGTACCGTTGATACATACACGTTGTCGTCTATCGGACAGATAATCCGTTAACCAATTCAGAATGCCACCGCGAATACCATAATGTTCTAATTTGTGCAATAAACCCTTGTGCCATACTCTGTCAAAAGCCTTAGAAATATCACAAAATACCATACAGTAGAATTGGTGGCTATCTAGAGATGAACAAATATTGTGATAGATTTCAATGAGTTGAGATGTAGTAGAATGATTTGCAGTAAAACCTGATTGGAATTTGTTTAATATACTATGCTTATAAAAATGGTTATGCAAATGCTTTAACATTATTCTTTCTAGTATTTTGCCAAGTATAGACAGTAGACTAATAGGTCTGTAATTACTTGGGAGAGATTTACCTCCTTTCTTGAAAACAGGAATAACATTTGCCGTTTTCCAGAGAGTTGGAAATACACATTCGCTCAATGAAATATTAAACAACATACAAAGCGGTGCAGCTATCGATGGACAAATTCTTTTTAAAACCTTCATGTGGATGCAATCTGGGCCAGCTGATTTATTGGCTGGTAAGGTCTTAATCATATCTGATACTTCCTTTTCAGTAACATATATATGTGATATACTGTGAGAACAGCGATGATTTATTGGTGGTACATTCTTGCCACTGTCATTAATATTTGAGACAGATACAAAGTATTCATTTAATGTTTGAGCTTTCTCAAAATCTGTGAAAACAGACGGTTTCCCAGAATTTTCAGTTACAAGAGGGGGGATGGGTCTCGATGAAGTAGAGCCTTTCAACAAGTAGTTAAAGATAGATTAGGGTTGGTAGATATAATAAGTATATGTGTAAATAAGACGTAGCGGCCTACATGTAATTTCCTCTTTTGTACAGGTAGGCCCAAAGACCGCTGTTCCATTGAAAACAATTTATTTTCATATATCTGGCGTTTCGGGATGAACATACAAGCCGCGTGAGATGTTTTTAATTTAAACGATCATATTTGAAGTTTCGAAGGTACCAAAGCCAAATAAAATATCATGTCACATTATACTACATTTATATTTTAGTAAAACTACTTCTGCAATTAATAGTTAAATCTCTTAAAATTACGTAGTTTAGTATCTCATTTGGCATTTGTTTTGTTTGTTTGAGACAAATGCTGTATTTAAACCTCTGTTGAAAAAACGGCGAGACTTTAATACACTATCTTGCAACTGTATTGTAAACTGATAATGTATCCTTAATTAAGATAACTAATTTGTCATTAATATGTTTGAAGGCTGACATGTTATTCTAGTCTAAGTGTATACCGTGAATTTAATGTTAATCAAGACATTTTGTCTTGTAAGAAAACCATGTCTGATACATGTTCTGAATACATATTTGTTCAAATGTTTACATTTCCCACTTTCTTATGGAGATACATTAAAGCGAAAAGGAAAAGGAATATCTTTTTATCATTTTATTATAATGACATTGAAAGGAAAATATTAACTTTTCGTTATTGGTTAAAAAATAATCGGGCAAGAGAAATTGGCTATAATAGTTATTGTTAAAAGTAAATTCAAACGTCCATGTGAGTTACCACCTTTTAATGTGAAAAATATATAATTGTTACACAGGAAAACGTCTGACACAGTCGCGAGTTGTCGCATTTCTAAAGTATGAGTCAAAAGGTGTGTCGCACTGTCTATCTACCTGCAAAGCTTATCAATGTCAAACTCATGTTTACCTATGTCAGGTTTTAGTATATACGACATAAGTAATATTAAAAGTGAAGCAAACCAGTTCGAGCTTTTCATGAAAATAAGAAAAGACTATTCTTTGTGCTGAACGTGAAAGATAATTCAATTTCAATTGTCGCAAAAGCACGTGCAGCACGATTTGGTCGTGCAGTTGTAAACATTGTCTTTGTTCTCGTGTCAGTTTGTTAGCATTCCATTCAGACACATCACTGCGGAGGGAACGATACTAATGTGATCTTGAACTCTTATTTATTTTGAATACGCTTTGTTCCTCATACTTGTAAGTACTGATTTAGATAAAAGCTACTTTATCACATAATTTATTAACATAAAATGATTGCAGTTGAAAATGTTGTTTAAGGTACGATATCGAGGGGGATGAATGAATGGACTATATTTCCTAGCGCATTGATAATATTCACTTCACGCTGAATAGCAGGTGCCCGCTAACTGCGCATGCTCCTAGACACGACGCCATCTTGGAATTTGAATATATTGAGAAGGGTCTGTAAAACATTGGTGAAGCCTCAATTTGGGAGAGAAAATAAGCTGTTTCGTTACGCTCCTCGGTCCATTTGGGGCCTGATTTCGGTAAGGAACATGTCTTTCTACAGCATGTATATATTTGAGCAGAGTTATCCCGTGTACATTCGATTGTATTTGGTGTTAAACTTTTCCAAAATAAACCATCCCCGTTTTCCGTTTTCAGCAGTGGACGGTGGCGACTCCAAATGCCCCCGTTTTACTAATTAGCGATTGTGCAATTAAGTCCGTGAAGCCTGTGTTTCATGCGCCTGTTAATGCTGATCCATATTAACCATTCGCATCCTCGTGGATTAAACTTTTCTTGGAAATACCTCAAAATTTGTGAGCAGTAAAGTTATCAGGAAGAAGCAAAATGGCCGACATGACCTGCCGGGATTCTCCAGACACATGAGGGGGAGAAAGGTCGGGAGTGGCCATTGGGGAAATAATTTAAAGTCTTTGTTCAGGCTGTCCTGAGTTTCTTCCTATGTTTTCACAGCAATTTAGTGTTAAATTGGACTTTGACTAAATTTAAAGGGTGCATTCCAACACATAACCCATCTGACATGCTTGTTTACATTCACAGAACTAAGCATTGAACTGTATCTACTGTTTTTAAAACACAGTAGTATCGAAATCTAATGGTAGCTTATTCATGGCGTATATTCTGTCAATACAATACCATAGTTTTTTAAAAAATCTTAAGGAATTAGACATAAGCAAAATAATCCTCCTTTATAAACCGTGACAGTGTTTGACTGGTTGAATTTGCTAATATTAACATTTGGTAAGCTCTTATAATACACTATTTTGTTCAAATGCAACCCAAGAAATATGATTTAACATTAATCCTTGAATAATCGCCCAGCGATTATTGCTTTCGAACACCGATTATTCGAAATTATATGAAATTTTAAAAAATCGTAACATAAACATCATTGCAGGATGTTTTATCTTTGAAAAGCTAGACCGCCATTAATTTAACTTGATAATATCCAGATCAATCTAGTAACTGCTCAAAATATTCCGTTACTCCTTCTATATCCAGGGTTTAATTTCATAACCTGTACTAATATCTAATATTTATCATGGAAAAACAGTGTTGCTATTAAACAAAGATGTGATCCTTGTCAAGTTAATAAAATATAATGTATTTTGTCAAACTGGCACAGATATTTCATTGACTGTACTTGCCCTGACTTGAGAAATGCTAGAATGACATTGTACCAGTTCGCTAGTTCCAACATTCACTTGCAAGTTTCACAGCAATGCATAACTTAACACCTATGTCATGTTATAAACAATGTATGAAATAAAACCTGTCCAGCAGCATGTAAGCTGGTTATATTGGTAAGGACTGGTAAATTTGAGGTTTTCACTTAATATTACCTTGAAAATTGAGTTAACACACAGCTAAAACTTGTCACCCACTGTAATAGTAGTGGAATACTCTTGAAAGGCACCCACAATTAATCAAGCTTACTCGAGATATAAAAGGGTTAGGGATACAACAAATCCTCAAGGTGAAATGAAACTGACAAAATGGGTTGTTAGTGCTTCTAATAGACTAATACTGTAGAAATAAATTAGCCTTGTTTAATTTCAATAGGGGGAGGGGGATACATCTCTTGTGTTATTTGCATGTTACATGACCCATTTGATATTGGTAGACAATAACTCTATTCATAATGCAGGGTTCGATTTCACGTTAATCAAACTGCACCGAAACAGCCTAATATTGTACTGTGCAGCCTAGCTTTGTCATTCAACCGCACGCCGTGCAGCGAGTTGTTTATAGCAATATGTGCTAATTCTTATGCCTCAAAACTTTACATTATCAAAGTTATTTTAAACTTGCTTGTGGCAGTCATAGTTGTTTATGAAATTGAAATAAGTTGATCAAGTCAAGAAAGTCACATTTATTCTTCACAGCACGAGGCACAACATCAATCATCATCTTCCATGACTACAGTAGGCCAAATTATAATTGTCTGCAGAATCAACACTTACCGTTTCATATTTAATTGATATTCTCAGTGTCATTTAGTGACTGAAAGATGTGACCCATTTCACAACATTGTTTACGAAAAGATTTCATTAACATCGCATTTTAAAAATTTTTTGTCAAAGATAAACAGTGCATGAACGTGTGGCTTCACCGTACCGGTGATGCATGAATTTGTTACAGATTAAGATTTTGCTACTTTGAATAAATTTATTATAAATTTAATAATATCTCCGTCATAAAACATAGGTAACATACTCAACTGTAACAAAATATGATAGATCAATATGTATGGTAAAGCTATTATACAAATTCAAAATAAATAAACCTATCAAAAATTTCACGAGACGTTGTGTAGTCAAACGTCGTTTGTATGACGCTACGAACACTTTATCATATTTACGTGATGACACACGTTATAAAGAGGTATGCTAATTTAAAAACTCCAATTTCTCTTGTGTTTACATTATTTCTTCTTATTTTATAATTATTTATGTACAATTGCGAAATATGTCTCCAAATAAAATATAAAAATAATCTTATTAGTATAAGTTCAAATTAGTAAATTATGAAATAGTCGTATGGAAAATAGTTGGACCACGTGCTCTGCCGAGTTGAGTTTACGTGAATTACATCCCTATTGAAAACAAGTTCCTTTTAAAATGCTTATTTAGAAGATACATATCATTTGGTCCATGAACTATGTGCAATTAAATTATTTGAAATTTCTCGTCTATCTTGACGCAAATTCGCTTGTAAACTTGCTTGTGTAAACTCACTCAAACACTGTCAGTATTTTTATCATAGTTGGTAAACATTGATTTTAAATTATGAACCATGTGCATGTTATTGATAAATTAATAGTTATAGTTAATTGCTATCGTGTTATGTTTAATAGTATGCAATGAAATGAAGAACCAACAAATAGTAATACTTTCTCATACTTTATTAATAAATATTTTTTTTACTTCCGGGTTCGTTTTTGGGTCAAAGATGAAATGTCCGACTAGCAAACATTTGAATCTGCATTCCTGTTTTAAAGTACCATCATGTGACATGTTTTTAGAATTTGGTCTCTGGTTTTCTATGACAAAACTGGTGCAGTGAGTTTTGTGGTGCAGTCACTCTTAAAAGGCAAGCAGCACAAAGTGCAGTGTATGGTAAAACAACAAAATCGAACCCTGTAATGTGATTAGATACTGGTGTATAAACCCTTCAGTAAATTGCATTATATCAACTTCAAATCCTGTATTAAAACTTCTGATTGGAGTATAATTTTGCAATAGTTCGAATAAGATCTATAATAATAGCAAGGGTGTTTGTGTTCTGAAAGTTCTGTCTCAACTTTGGCTTAGTATCACAATAACAATTAACTTTTAGATCACAATTAACATTATTTGATACAATGTCTATATAACCTGGCAGCGGGATAGCGCAGTGGTTAGTGCATTCGGCTTTGGGTCAAGAGGTCTGAATTTCAGTGCAGCACCACCCATGGTTCGGTAGTTTCAGCTTTTGCTCGCAGGTTTCACCTCAATACATGGCCACATTGTGTTGCAGGCTTTCTCCCAGCAATAATACTAGCAGCCGTAATTTCAAAACTGGCTCCCACATTAGATATTGCTTGTGAGATCAAGCGATATCTACAAGCTATATCTACATTGTAGATATCGCTACAATCAAATCGTCATAATCCTATTACATCATCAGTTAATGACATCACAAGGCTTTGACATCACTGAGAAAACTGCTGACAATGCTATGTCATAAGGATGACGTAACAATGCTACAGTGTTTCATCCAGAGTGTGCGATTGCTATGATGTCATAATGCTAATAACGGCAAGCCTCGGATATTTGTAACTTTAATCAACGAGTGTTGATATATTTGATATGAGAACACACTTGGGTGAGATTCTCTATATAAGTGAAATACTCTTTTAAGTGGCATTAAACCAAACGCCAAAGATTTGTATCGACCTTCAGTCAATTGTGTATTGTATACAAATCCCTTATTTGAGTTTTGAAATTTATTACACTAGAGGCTTTTTATTTCCTCTTCCATAGTTTCTACCTGTAATTTTCAAGCCACCTAGATTTAAATACTATGCTTAAATCTTAATGTATTCTATAATCTTAATGATTATGCATTTTGATTATTTTGGTTGGTTAGCACATCCTACTTTGGATCAAGAGTTTTGGTTTGAATCCCGCCAGGGGCTCATCAACTGTCTGTTGTGGAGAACAGTTTTACACGCATTAAGGTTTGGGTGCTTCACTGAATTTCAGCAGAGTACCACTCATGGTATGCTAGTTCTCGCCGATACTGGCAGGTTTCACTGCAATGCTTAACCACCATGACGTTGCAGGCTTTCTCCCTGCAATAATACTAACAGCTATGATGTAAGTGAAATATTATTTAAAGCAGCGTTAAACCTAGTGGTGCACCGATCGATCAAATAATCGGTTTATTGATCGTTTGAGGCTAACAATCCGATTATCGATCATCAAAAATCCAAATCGATTACACTGAATTTAATATTCAAAATTAACAAACGATTGTTGTACATGCAAGCTTTGGAAACACCTCTAAGTTGACACGAAATAGCGTCATCGCCTGACTACCGTAATACGGGAAGTCAAGTCTATTTATAACTTTGTGAGGGAGCAGTCATTTTTCTCTTTCCGCCCGTAGCTCTTATCAGGTGCTGTCATACCTATTAAATCAGATAGTTACGTTTTGACAGTGCCCTTAGACATAAATGTTTACATGAAAATTTATTTTCATTATTGTTGTGAATAAAGATTGAAGAAATGTTTTAATAGCTCGTGTTTGTTTGAAAACAATGAATACTCCTTCGTCACGTGATGAAAGCAAGTGATATGATTGGCTGATGAGTGATGATGAAACTGTCAACAAAATGACTGCTGTCATGTCTCCCACACGTGTTCGCTTCAAGAAACACAATTAAATAGGCCTATTTTTTAAATTTTACAGAAGGTCAAATGCTGGTCGAAGGCCAAATGTTGGCACCTCAACCTGAATTTTATCTCTTAGATTCCGTTCTTAATTTCCTCACATTTTGACCAGAGAGATTTGTTTTCAACGATTTGACGTATCGACACGGTATGTGTGCCATTGAAGTTTGAACTATACCTGAATGGGTATATGTATTGTCAGTTATTCAAGATTACCAACGTCCTTTGGTGTATTTTTAATGCAGAGACGAAAAGTAGGTTATACTCTTTACGATCTTTTACAAGCAATGTCGTAGCAGTTGAACTTGACAGTACGACTGAGTCGTCGTCTCATCCAGGCAGCTTTTCTTGTCTTCATGAATTCCACTTGGTGATTTATATATCTAGTCGATCATTTATCGATAATTGATCGCCAGATGACTTCGATAATCGATTAGGGTGTTAGGGGTCGATTCCCAACACTAGTTAAACCCCAACTCACTTCACTCACTTGACTATTATCCCTGCCAAGCGTTTAGCGCGAAGTGGGATATAACATTCGGCGAAATTGTACGAAATGGGATAACTCGAGTACTATTCACTGGATTCTTTTCATATTTTGCATATGTGGGTTCATCATAGGGATAGTAATGTTCCTACATAGTTTTGTGACATGAACCTTCATTTCAAGGTCACAATGAGACTGTCATTTTACCCTTGTCAGCGGCACAGGGGTTTGTATCGCTTAGAAACAGCGCAAGACATATATAGACTTGGTGACTATTGACCCAAAGAGGCTATTGCGATACCGATAGTCTATTGCCACTTACTATTGCGATAGTGATAGACTGTTGTCGCTCACTATTGCAATAACTATTGCGATAGGTTTTTATGCCCCCGAATCAGATTCCGTATATTGTTTTTCACCCGTCCATCTGTGTGTTTGTCCACAAAAACTTTAACCTTGGCCATAACTTTGCATTGCTCAGAGCTAGGGCTTTCATACTTGGCATGTGCATACCTTGTGATGAGACCTTCATATGAGGTCATCATATTTGACCTTGACATCTTCAGAAAACTTTAACTGTTGCCATACCTTTGGTATATCCGGGGGGCATCCGTGTTTAACAAACACATCTTGTTTTGTATAGGTACGCAATAATCAGCTAGATTTCATATAGGTTTTAGTAGAAATGTTTAATTGATGTAAGTACTATGGAACCAAAATCAGTAAAGAAATCATAAATGAAAACACTTTTTGTCAATTTGCTATTTCCTATCTAGTTTTTCCCTTTTGACCTTCTAAAATGGAAAATCTTGAATTAAATGCAGTGAGGCTTGTGTAAATCATTCATAATTAAGGGAAATTTAATAGTTTTGATAGTATCGATAGTTAACCTTACTTTTGCAACATCGATAGTATTTTTGATTATACTATCGATATCGTACTATTGCCAATTCAACTATTGCGATGCATCGATAGTTCGATGTATTGTTACACCCTAATATAGACCCTACCCTATTACTATACAAAAGGAAAGTGAAACGACGAAACCACCCCATGCTCATTCAAAGTCTAATTTCACATCAAAAACAATTTTTAGGGCACAGTCCATGCCTACGATACGAAAGCTAAATGATTTCCCTTCAAAATGAGCAATATATGGTCACAATAGCCCTATCCCGGTTCCCGGGCCTCTGTTCTAACTAGAAGGCCTGGGAACGAGGATATAGCAACTCCAGGTCTAATGAATGTCAAGGTCATTAATGGCTGACAAGTGCATTGCATTAGCGATGATTTGAGACATAATGCCGTAGTATAGTCGCAGAAATGATATGTAGGTATTGTAATATGTTTATTTATGTCACCTTGGTGACAACTGCTTGTTTTGAAAAATAATACTGTGACAAAATTTTTGGGTTCAATTGTCTGTCCGTCCGTAATCATTTTGTTTCAGGAACAGAACTCTAAAACCGTTCATGATATCTTTCTGAAACTTTCCATGTGTATTACCCACTAACTGAAGCGGTGCCTTTTGATATTTTCAGATTTTTTCTGAAAAATTAATTTTTGTCTGTTTCCATAGAAACATGAGGGATGTTGGTGGTTGTTGATTTTGACTGCTTCTGGAGCAGAAGTCTAAAACCCTTAACATACCTGAAACTCAGCATCTGTAATACCCACTAACTGAAGTACGATAGTAGATACATAAGTATCTGTCAAAGATGTGTTTTACAAATTTTGTGGAACTGGTGGGATATGGCATCTTCTGATGACTCTTGTCATATCTGTTATGATCATATATTAGTATTTAAAATTATAAACTTGCCGCTAATGGCTGCGATACAATAACTTACTCAAATAATAACAAAATTTAAGTGTATGAGTAATTAACAAAACGTGTCATTGTGCATGGGGTTTGTAAAAATGGAAATGCTATAAATGAAAATGAAGCCGAAGCCATGTTAATTTGGGCATGATTTACTTTTTTATTTGCAATGTTTAAAAAATATTCTCATGTTAGAATGAGATTTTTGGTTCATTCTGTGCCTTTGAATTAATGACTGGGGAAATTAAGCCCAAACATTTGCATCAGCATAAGGGATCAGAGGTTTGAATCCCACCAAGGGCACAGCATCTAAAGAACTGTTCTACACACAGTAAGGTTTGTGTGTAGTGCTATGCTGAATTTCACCCATGGTTCGCTAGTTCCAACTGATACTCGCAGGCTGGTTTCACTGCAATGAATAGCCACATGACATTGCAGGCTTTCTCCCTGCAATAATATCAGTAGCCGTTATATAAGTGAAATACTCTTGTAAGCAGCATTAAACCCCAAATTGCCTCACCTCACCCTTAACATTTGCATGGGGAATCAACATGAAGAGCTGAATTATGGCAAAAAGTTATTAATGTTTACTTTTAGAATAACAGGTTTCATTAATTTATAAGATAACAGGGTATAAGATTTTTACAGGCAGGGAAAACAGACTGTTAAGCAGTGTTTTAAGATTGAAATAAAATAAATTTGACTTCATAGATGGGTAATTACATTCGCACATGTGGGGAAGTTTCCCCCGTTCCCGGCTATTAATGAAACCCCTGGAATAAAGTTTTCCTGAAGAGAGGCAATACCTTCATTCTCATTAGAACTTCAACAATGCATATTTTTTTACCATGTATTGCCCTTGTACTTTTCCGACATTTCAACTCTAAATTCATCCCCGAATTAAGCGGTTTTAATGCTGTTAATGTGCAAAAGTCTCATCTCTTTATAAGGAACATCAATTGCATTCAATTTTCATTTGAAGTTTGAATGTTTACTGCATGTAACAAACTGCCTACCCCATAGCAATGGCTGGTACAAGCTTTGATAGCAAATCTCCATGTTAGCTCTTGTCAAGTGTCACTTTGCACTTTTCTTGAGGGTATGTTTACCGCTTCTATTGTCCTCGTCAGGCAAGCGTTTAGAAATCAGATGAAGCTGTCACTTGCCACACCTTGATCGCTGGCTCTTAATTGGCTTACCTGGCCTCAATCTATTTATAGACTGCCACTAAGCAGGAGCTCGGGAGAGTGAGACTGATTGTCTTGAGGCAGTGGATGTCGACACCAGAAATAGATGGGATTAGTGGAATTACGCTTGCTGACATCCCCACTGGCTAGAAGATTACGGCAATAGGGAAATCTGAAGTGTGGACTTTTAAATGTAGAGTATGAAAGCCTAAAAGTTTTAATAATAAAAACAATTTAACTAAGTATAAAGCTACTTTATTGACATTTACAAATTAATTCAAAAACTAATTATAACTGGGTTTTATTTTTAAATTTTCGTGAATGAAATTTTAACTTAATTAGTTCATTTCCGGTTTAGGTTGATTGCAATATACTTGTATTAAATAAGTCAAGGGCAGACAAGTACATATTACTTACGTTTATTGGCAACTGACAGCCGTATTATCCTACTCAATTCTGGCATAATGATTGTTTATACTTGAGCGGAATCATGTCAAATTATATGGTTAAAAAATACGCATTAGGTATGTTTTTAAATGAAGTTAGGCATGGCTTAACCACTCAGTAATAACAAGCTAATACTTGAGTTCTATGGGCTTCATGGAGTGTTATTGTGGCTGCCAAACTGTCAGCAAGCACAGATTGGCATATGTCAAACTGCTCTGTTGGGAGAGTTCATTACTGGCAGCTGTCAGCTCCAGCAGTGGGAGTGGGTGAGTCTATTTTGTGCTGTGACATGTGTCAAAGCGCCTGCTTGGGCGATATGCTATCAATATTTACAGCAGCCTAGCTTATATTGCCCTGGCCCATGGGAGATAACAATCAGCTCGGCTCTTGCCTATAATTTCCCCCTTCCCTGTTTAATGGTTTCATTTGCCTCTCAAGTGGGGATAGTTGACTTTGTGTCTGGGATAACACTTGCTTACAGCACTTGCCCTTTCTGGAATTGTGTACTTACCTCATACTGATATTGGATACAAACGTGTGATATTGGATGTAGTTCTCACTTCAGGTGGGTTATATATATATTCAACTATGCGTGTGTTCTTACAGTGCATACATTTAATGTATCGATTTATGTCTAATTTGTAATTAAAATTTAAATATTTAAATGATTCACAAAATTATTGTTTCTCAATATATACATGAAATGGCAATCAAAGTACTTCATTCTTTGTTTACAAATATTTTTGTCTCTTTGAATGTCCGAGGGTGGTCTGAAAAGTCACCACTAATTACTGTTAATTAGTCTTATCTGTTGGGAGTGCTGAATGAAATTTGATAATGATCCAAACGATTGTTGACCTCTGTCTGCTTGGTTCTCATTTACTGCTCGCTTGACATTGACATATTAGATTTATTACCGTCTCTGGCACAGGATCAGCTCTTGACGTCACTGTTACATGATCCACACACTTCGTGTATTTATTCTCCTCCAGTAGACTCCTGGCTCAGTGACACTGATATATACAACATATTGCAGTTGGCATTCCTCATTTAGATAATTGCTGTTGAATTCATTAATTGGAGGAACATTGGGCCAGAGAATGGCGATAGTAATTTCCTGGATTTAAAAAATAAAAAATTCTAGAATGCTTGAATATCTCTGTTCAAATTAAGATAAAGGGCACAAAAAATAGAGAAAATGTGAATTGTTTTTAAAATTGTTTTTATTCTATTTTTATTTTTAATTGAAAAACAATTTAGCTATTTTTCCCAATATTAAATTGAATGTATTTCACATTTCTGCCCTTAATGCAATTAAAAAACAGGATTACAGCAAATTCCCTTAAAAATCAATGACTACACCAGAGACAAATAATTATTCAGACTATCCCCGGTTAAAGCATTTTCATTGGCAGAGGTATTTGTGTATTGAGTTAATTGCAATTTTGAATTGTAACGGCCTGGGGAGAGATGACAGGTGTTCATAAAGTGGCTACCTGTTGCTCATTGTGATTGTAGTCGCTGTTCACTGAAGCATAGCGAAACTGAGGGATTATCTTGTCAGAGAGGGGGGTGTATGGAGGGAGTGCTTGGGTTACTTGTTATGAGGACAGGGAGTGTAGGTGGTAGTGTATTCCGACATCTTGTGAGTCGGTCCTTGTCCCATGCTGAAGTGGGTGTCTAGCATTGTAATCAGGTTGAGGTCATCTGGGTAATATTTTAGTCACGGTTTCCTGACATTCTTCACATTTTAGCCTTTTAGATAGTATTTTGTAAGTAAATGATGAAAAAATGATTATTCAAGACTTTGATTAAAATGTGAAAATTGACATGCCTGTAAAATAATCCTGGACGTAAATTTA
Organism: Gibbula magus; assembly: GCA_936450465.1. Lineage (NCBI taxonomy): Eukaryota > Metazoa > Mollusca > Gastropoda > Trochida > Trochidae > Gibbula > Gibbula magus. Next base: position 24,755,589 of record OW388297.1, read on the forward strand.
AATGGTTTAACCTTTGTTATTTTGGCTACAGTGTATTAAACTTAATTTTTCAAAAGGGTTTGTTGATCGTACAAGATATACAATTAAAATAATTTAGAGCCTTTGACAGGCAAGCGTAAAAGAATCTCTAGTTTGTTGACTGTAAGACTGTAGTGTCTCATCACATGTGAAATGTCTGTAAAAATAAGGGAAGTGACATTTTGTTGTTCGGTTATATTTATGACTATCTCCATTATTGCTTTGTTCCCATCAAATGTTTCGACTGACATTTCAAATGGATATTTTAGAACACACGCCAGGCAATTAACTCAAACAAAATGATTGTCTGGCAGATTTATTTTTATTACCAATTTTATTGCATGAAGACATTTCAGATCCAAGGCATGTCATGCTTAACTGTCTACTCAACTGAAAGAAGGCAAGGGAATAATCTGAGTAACAGTTGAAAATTTCCTGACTAATGTTTGAACAGTGTAGACTTAAAACAAAAGTCATAACCATTTTATACTCTGTATGAAGTGACTGAAGTAGCCATGGCATTGGATTTTAACAGAACTCTATGAAGAAACATTGAATGGGTAAATGAGATGATGTTTGTAATGGTTAAAAATTAACATTTGTCCAACTATTGACACTATTTTGACTATTTAGAACTTTAAGATAATTAGGTTATATTTGACTAAATGCAAAAACTGGTATTTAAAAAAATACACAAGTTTGAATGATTGGGTCTTTGAAAAAGTTATTTTAAAGCATATTTTCACGATTTATATACACATAACGGACAAGTATATTATTTTGTGAATCATGTACAGTATATCATGTACATTATGATATATGATAGGTATAGTAGATGAATGCTATGGTACAGTCAGTCAGTCCTACTGAGGGAGAGGTGACATGTTTGTGGCCTACTTCCAGCTGTCTGCTGGAGTCCAGGAGCAGTTTATCATGTCTGTCAGTCCCAACCTCGAGCATGCTTCACAGCTGCTTCTGATCACTTAATTCTTTAGCACTTGCTCACATCAGGTTCGGATATTTTAACAGCTCTGCTCGTTGCATAGGTAATGGTGACCACTATCACTGCTTTTATGTTGACTTTAGGTTCAATAATAATCTTACTGGTGGCATGTAACGATGAATCGAACTGTTGACTTGTGGCTATAGTTACTAAACGGACAGTATTTTATCGATAGTAGTTTTAAAAACATCGCCGCAAATGGCTGCTATACTGCCGAAGCGGCGTTAAACAATAACTCACTCACTCGCTCACTTCTAAAAAAACAACCGATAGTATTGATAGCATGGGCTAACTGTCAAGTTCGAATTTGGTTCTATACTTGAATTGAAGTAAAATTTGCACACAAATGCGTTTTTTAGATTTTAAAATTGCAGGAACCCTCTGAACAAATCGCGGAGAGGTGACAATAACCAGATTTAGTTCGGTCATTGTAAACTAAGTACTTCTGTCATATCTTAAGTTTAGAAAAGAATCTCATTGCTGTTGACAACTTATGTTATGAATTTTCATAAGCTTGCTAATCTTTAGGTTTCAGACAATAAGTTTGTGTTGGTATACTATAGGTGAAAATATAAACTAAAAATATAAGTTGTTTCAATTTTAACATTTCTTCAATATTCAAAAGGTCTTGCAAATAATATCTGAAGCTGTTTTACTTTTCATAAAAATAAATTATTCCTAGGTTTTTAATCAAACAACTATTCAAGCGGATAGATATAAGAATTTAAGCGTTGTTTAACTGCTTGAGTTGTCCTATGACCCCCTAGTAATATTGTGTACAAGACGTGTTAAGTTTCTGGGGAAGAATTTAGTGTCTCATAAAACTGCTGTAGACATTTTATGAATGTGTGGTAGTTTTGACAAGTTGATTGACACTTGACAAATCTGACAGCACAAACTGACGTGTCGTCTAATAAATGAAGCCTTGCAAAACAGGAAATGTCTTTGTATTGTTGCCTATAGTTCAGTCAAGGGAATATATGAAGTTGGAAAGGTGGTATTGATACGCTACCGAGGTCTGATATGAACCTTATTACTAAGCTTATTACACTGTAAAAGGATACAAACCCTAATTGTATTTGATACAAAGTTATATTGAATGGATGTGATGTGCAGCTGTATAGCATAGTAAGGTGATACGCAACAATAGCGTCTAAGGAGGCTGTGATTTACAAATATGACACTGGGGAATACTGACACGTTTTCACACTCGCCCAGCTAGAACGCCTGTCTGTCAGCAACAAAAACTTGTAGCATGCCACATTGGTTTATGCGTGTCTTGAGGAACAGTTGTATTGTTTACATCATCCGTGACATTTGGTAGTATACTGTGTGTAGGTCAGAAAACTGCCAGCTTTGGGAATGATTACTGACTCAATGGCTGTTTGAAAGTGACAGCTGCCACCGTCTACAATGAAGAGTTTGTTGGTAGACTTGTATAGCATTTTATAGCAATGACTATCAAACTTAGATGTCTTCTCATAATAATGTGGATTAATCTCTTTAAGTCATGCATGCTGCCTGGTGCTGAAAAAGTGTCATGAAGCAATTTAAAAGATAATAAACAGTATGTGAAATTGAACTGTGAATTTAATGTTTGCAATTGCCTATGCAGGGGTTTGAAAATACATACAAACATTGACCAAATCTTCCATTTTATTTAATATTTTCCTCTTTATTTCAGATCTGACCACATTGAACAATGAGCAGTTACCAAATGAACGCTTCCGGGGGCCCAGCTAGGACCAGTAAGTAACAGTTTTGTACCTGCAATGAACAAAAGAAGCTTGAAGTCGAAATCGTTTCTTGACATTTTGAATTAATTAACGAAAGGCGGATTTATGTATTATATACAAGGGCAAAGATTTGTCAGATTTCTGTCCAGCCTTTCAGTTTTGTATGCCTTATTTCTTCAATTGATTTATTATTTTGAGCAATGTAAACAATTAACATGACATTTATTTTAACATTATCTGATTTAACACAGCTAAAAATTGTGAAACTATTGAAGCAACAACTGTCTGTAACACAATATTAAACCCTTTTCACTCATAAGCCATTTCATTTCTGTAGTAAACTAGTATTTGGTGCTTATTTATTTACTTAAACGATAAACTTATCAGATTTCTTTGTTTGCCACAATGTTGATATAAATAAAGTTATTTTTGCCACTGACTATATAGTATAATTAATCTAAAGAAACATGCTCGTAAAGCAAATGTTGTGGCAGTTCGCCAACTGGCCACTTGCAGTATTGATTGATGCTTGTGACCGTGCATTCGTTATCTGATAGTTTCGCATTTCAAAATTCCAATCCTGTTAAGCCTCTGAATAATGAACTTACGATATTCTTCTGTATAAAGCACAATTATTTACATTGTCAGTTATCAATACTCAAAAGGCCAAGGACCTCCAAAAAATGTCAATATTGAAATATCTTTGTAATATTATTCATATCATGCTTGAATTTTGAGTGGTTGGGTGGTCCTGATTACATTTTAGGGTCGATGCAATATATCTTACTAGGTAGTTTTGGATTAAAGCCTTACAACCATAAGATTTTAAAAGTTCTTTTCAAATGTTCAAATGATTAAATATTCTTTCAAAAAATTTGAATAGGGAGTAAAATACAAATTATATTAATATTTCGTGCTTTTTGGAAAATAGGCTGCCTGAAGTTGTTGACCCAATGAAATGACAGGGACTATTTTTGTGGGAGGCGTAATCCTTGTAAAACTCAGGTGTCACATTTTCACCCTTGTCAAGTGATGACAGCATGTTAAGGACCCCACTGCAAACAACCTTAGGCATGTCTCGTGTTAGGACAGGCTGGAATTCTGATTCTGCTTGTTCGGAAGAATGAGAAGTGTTTGTGTTGTGAACATGGAATTTCTGTCAACTTAACTTTGTAAATATTGTTGGCTTCCATTGTGACTTGTCTTCCGCATGTGGAAAGTCTAGTTATAGTCGCTTCCCTTCCTCCTGGTAAATAGTTTTTCTTTCCGTCTTGATATTCTTGAAGTGGTGAAATGACTTTACTTTATGACTTTACAGCAGTGACATAAGTGAAATACCCTTGAAAGCGACATTAAACATCAACTCGTCTTATGAGGTCTTGGGCTCATTTTCATTAAGATTCTAATGTGTAGCAAGCAGAATACAAAGCGAGTTGCATAAGTATGTTAGGGGAAAACATGACCAATATCAGGATTCGAAATTAGCACTAGTCCGGTAGCCCATGGCTAGTGAAAAAGAAGCTGGTTCTTTCAGAAATGCACTAGTCCGAGTGGGTACTGCATTGAAAAGGTTAACTTCAACCCCTGCCAATATCTTTGGTAATGGCATGGAGTAAAACTGAGAATTAAGATTTTAAACATTTCATTCAAAATTATACTCATTTCAATCTTGGCTTTGAATCAAGAGGTTCGAATACCGCCAGTGACATGGCAACTTTGTCTGCAATAGAGAACTGTTCTAAACACAGTACGGTTTGGGTGCAATGCTACTCTTAATTTTGACTCCGTACCACCCATGGTTCGCAAGGTTCAGCCATTGCTAGCAGGTTTCACCGTAATGCATAGCCACATGTTTCAGGCTTTTCCCCTGCAATAATACTAGCAGCCAGGTCAGCAGACATGATATAAGTGAAATCTCTTGAAAGCAGCGTTAAACCCCAAATCAGCTCGCACCCTGTAAACCTCACATCAACTTGTCACTCAGACAGGGGGTAGTACAAAGTGTACCAATATTCATGTAGAATTGCTCAATTAATCCAACGTACCACAAACGCTGGCACTGTTTTAACTGGAGACTAGCAGTATTCTATGCTAGGTCTCTGCTAATGACATGTTGTAAATAAGACTTAATAAGCTGATGTTCTGTTGCAGTGGGTGCTCCTAGCGGTGGCAACTACATGGACCTATCGGACATCCCGATGGAGAACAAGCAACAACAAACCATGATGTGGCAACAGAACACCTACATGACAGACTCTGGAATCCATTCTGGTGCAACCACACAGGTAAATATTCGCTACTTACATACCAGATAATGACGCTTGGTTTATCTTTAAAATCATAACAAAAATGTAGACAATGGGGGCTGCCTCAAAGATCAATCATTAGACAATCTATTAACGACTTAATGTTAACTAAAATTTATCTTGGTGTCAAGTGGAAAGGTAGCAAAAACATTGTATTGACCTCAGGTCAAAATGTTCTTTGGTTTAAGGAGGGTATTCATTTATCTAATTGTCAAAAAGGAATTCAGATTTATATGACCGTATCAAAATTCAGTCAATACGTGATGGATGTTTACAATTTTGCTTTAGAGCTGCTATATAATCACTTCAGATCCTTTTCCTAAGGCAAAATAAAAATAATAATCTTAGAAGAATTACATTACTTCTGAGTTCTAAAATATTCCACAATAGCCTTTGTTGACCAGATTACAGTGAATCTTGTATATTAGCTGCAGTCTATTTCCAGCTTAAGTATTAAATGTCTTCTTGTATACGCAGGCCCCATCTGTGAGCAGCAAGACTGGACCTGGGGAGGAGATAGAGGAGGAAAATATGGACCCCACCAAGATGATGTTCGACTGGGGACAGGGAAACTTCGGCACTGAGTACGCTCAGGAACAAGTGGATGGTACGAGCTCTCGATCTACTTTACTGCATAAACTCGACAAAAATAGTTAAGATGTGTAATTGTGACATTAAAAAGATCTGTTTAATCATTGACAAACTGATAAAATATTATTCATACAAAATTCAATACTGTTAACTGATTTTGTGCAATATATAAAAGGATATGGACCCTTTGAAAATATGGTCTTGAAAATAGTGTTAAAACTCTAAAAATAATCTGTAAGTATAAGCTTTCTCTTTCTTATTTTAAATAGTTAAATTTATGAATTACCTGTGGTTGAAGTAGAGAATTAATTTATTCTTAATTATTCACATTTTGGTTATTTTCGAAATTTTGTCATGTTTATGATCTACTTAGTAATGTAACATAATGGTAAATTACGTTGCTGTAAGTTATTCAATAAATTTAAGAAATGTGGTTACAAGTTTATTCCTTCCTCCAGACATCAACCAACAGTTAAACCAGACTCGTTCCCAGCGTGTGCGAGCGGCCATGTTCCCAGAGACACTCCCAGAAGGGGTTCAAATCCCATCCACCCAGATTCACCCAGACCAGCCTACCGCTGTACAGAGACTCAGCGAGCCCTCACAGATGCTGAAGCATGCCGTTGTCAACCTCATCAACTATCAGGTTTGTTTTTGTTCTTGCCTTTTCGCATGAAAGATATTAGTACATTTATATGTATATATTTCTAATGATTGTCTTTGTACACTGCCCAAATAGGTGTTTATCTTATCTATCAGGTGTGTGCTTTAATAGATCATTTTCGGGAGTTTAAATCCATGTACCTACAGCTGAAAGACTAATGTCTGGAATACTGCGCAAGTGGCGCTTAACAATTCTACTCGCTCTTGAGCTGATCAAAAAAATTTTATTGGTGTGATTTTGTAACATTTGAACAGTTCTCTCCCCTCACTGTGAAGGCTCTGAATTATAGTATATTTTCCCTCCCTGCTAGGATGACGCGGACCTCGCTACCCGAGCTATCCCAGAACTGATCAAACTGCTGAACGATGAGGACCAAGTCGTGGTTAGCCAGGCCGCCATGATGGTGCACCAGCTCTCCAAGAAGGAAGCAAGTCGCCACGCCATCATGAACTCTCCCCAGATGGTTGCTGCCCTTGTGCGAGCGATGAACACAACAGATGACCTGGAGACCACTCGTTGCGCCGCCGGAACACTGCACAACCTCTCACACCACCGGCAGGGTCTCCTAGCCATCTTCAAGTCTGGCGGCATACCCGCCCTCGTCAAACTCCTCAGGTGAGAAATGATCCTCCAAGAAATCTGCTTTAAATTGGTTGACTTAGATTCATCTTGCTTTTGAAAAGGTACAAATGCAACATGTTAATAATCGTTCAAGCAATATAATCAAATGTTGTAGTGGTCATCACTCATGGATTCTTCAGGTTTGATGTTTTAAAAAGAAACTCGTAACACTTATCATATTCAGAATGAGTTGATGATGTGGCTTTGTAATGAAACTAGTGATTGCTGAACTATTCATTTAATAACTAATAACGTATTACAATAATGCCACTACCCAACCTAGTTTCAAGATGTGTACAGGCCATAAAGATTGAGTTTAGATAAAGTTATGGTTGTCAAGAAACTATCCAACTGTGTACTCACTACAGTTCACCAGTCGAGTCAGTGCTGTTCTATGCAATCACCACTCTGCACAACCTGCTGCTTCACCAAGAAGGATCCAAGATGGCCGTACGTCTCGCAGGCGGTCTCCAGAAGATGGTCGCTCTCCTCCAGAGAAACAACAATGTGAAGTTTCTTGCCATCACCACAGACTGTCTGCAGATCCTCGCCTATGGAAACCAAGAGAGTAAAGTAAGTGCACTCATTTGCAATAACTGATCATTTCACCATCATTTCTTCTAACTGAAGCCCTGAATAATTCAATCGTTGATGTCCGCAGAAAAAAAGTTGGCTTTGATGTTATTAGTTTTGACTTCAACAGTATATAAGCAATTGAAATTAAGACGAATTGTCAAAATTGGAAATGAGCTGCTCATGGGATTAATTAGGTTAAATTTTCAAATTGTAACTCTGCAACAGTAGACACGTTCAGTAACCAATTTGCATCATGTTGTCTTGCCACATTAGATTGCCATAGTGACACTTTACTTATAGCCCTAACCATGTATTTCAGCTGATCATCCTGGCAAGTGGAGGTCCTGGCGAGTTGGTGCGCATCATGAAATCCTACACATATGAGAAGCTGCTGTGGACCACGTCGCGAGTCCTCAAGGTGCTGTCAGTGTGCTCCAGCAACAAGCCAGCCATCGTAGAAGCAGGTACTTGCTCTTTACTTTGTTTGATTATAAATAGCTGCCTGTCCACTAGCCAGATACTTTCTTTTATCATTTGTTCCACCAGCCGATATTGTCATGGAAGTGGAATAGTTGCAACATCAACCAACAAGCATGCCCTGCCTGTTGGATCCTTGCTGCTACTGGCTGCAATTCTGACTAACTTGCTCACTTGCTGGGATTTATAAAAAGTCATGTTCGATAACTGGTTGATTTTCAAAATCAAAAGTTCATATATGATATACTGCTTTCATGTACTAGTTTCGAATGATAATGGTTAGTAAAGGAACTTTGACAGATCTTGTTATATTGCAACTAAATAAATATCCATTTGAACAATAGCACGGTCGCTAACGTGATGATTTTGATGTTTCAGGTGGTATGGGAGCACTTGCCATGCATCTTGCACACCAAAGCACAAGATTGGTACAAAACTGTCTCTGGACACTCAGAAATCTGTCAGATGCTGCCACAAGAATCGTAAGTACATTTTCTGCTTTAAGGAGCAATTCAACAGCTCAATTTTTCAAAACCATCGATATCCATCTTTCCACAATGCTTAGTCTTGTAACTAAAAATTTAGTTTTTCTTATAAAATGCAATTGTACAATTAACTGCATTCTATTCTTGAAATCAAGCCATTTCTATTTTCTATTATTTCATTTCAACTTTGTCTCTAAAAGCAAAATGTTATTAAAAAATAAAATCTTTTCCAGGATCAAGTGGATGGCATCCTCCAGATGCTTGTTCAACTGTTGACATCTAATGACATCAACGTTGTCACGTGTTCAGCGGGCATCTTATCAAACTTGACCTGCAACAACCATCGTAACAAAGTTATGGTGTGCCAGGTTGGCGGTATCGAGGCTCTCGTCAGAACCATCATGCAGGCAGGAGACCGCGAGGAAATCACTGAACCTGCCGTGAGTAGACTTGACATTATTTGAAGCTTAAAGATAAATCTTAAAATATTAAATGTTTAAATGTGGGTTGAACACTAGTTGTTGCAATTTGTTTTTGTGAATGACTTTCCTTAGACTTCAGTTGTACTTGCTCTTAATGTACTTACAAGTTTCAACTTTCCACAATTATGAAAGTAATTGTTATATGGTCTTTGTATCCATATGACTCTTCAATATAGATGATCAACATTGATTTATTTTTTAAAATTTCAGGTATGTGCACTCCGTCACTTGACTGCCCGCCACCCTGAAGCGGAGATGGCCCAGAATGCAGTGCGCCTTCACTACGGACTTCCAGTTCTAGTCAAGTTACTCCACCCACCAAGTCGCTGGCCGCTGATCAAGGCAGTAGTAGGTCTGATCCGTAACCTGGCGCTCTGCCCGGCCAACCACGCCCCTCTCCGAGAGCATGGAGCCCTTCCTCGCATTGTTCAGCTCCTCATCAGAGCACACCAAGACACACAAAGGGTAAGTACAGAAATATACTCTGGAGAATTTAAAATTTATAATTGTCATGGGTTAAGAGCTGTAATGGTTTCCTTGGCAGATACTTTGAATGGTTTTTGTAAGGCGCTAACTCATAAGTTTTTATGCCTTAGAAATCCTATTAATACATTCTATTAGCTGATAACATGTGAAAGTAGTAGGTATTGCTTAATATTTTACAAAATAATTTTCAAGAGTTTCTCTGTTCATGTGTGTATTGCAGCGAGCTTCCATCAGTTCAAACAACGGAGGTTCGAGCTACGTGGATGGAGTGCGTATGGAGGAGATCGTGGAAGGAACCGTAGGAGCTCTGCACATCTTGGCTCGGGAAGCGCACAACAGAGCGGTCATCCGAGGACTCAACTGCATACCACTTTTCGTTCAGGTAATTAAAAAAAACTGGTTAAGATACTTTGTAGCTAGATTTTAAAATGGCCATTAAAATTTATTTTACAGTGTTCACACCTGGAGGAAATTGCTTTAGAAATTTGTAATAGAATGTGTCTGAAGAAAAAAAAGTTACCATCACTTTTGTGATATTGTCATTATGATATGTCTGGTAAGCTACAGTTAGTTAACTGCTATCGTACATACTGCTTAATGTGTATTAAGTTTACAACCAACCATATCCTATCAAATTCTGAGACCTCTGCTTTAGCCAATAACCAAATATGGATTCACAATGGTTTGGCACAGATTTATGTAGTAGGTTGACATGAGCTCATGATCTCCAACAGCTTGACATTGTGTCCTCTTTACTTGAACGTGCTATAACATTAACTCATTGTTGCCCAACAGCTGCTGTACTCGCCAGTAGAGAACATCCAGCGGGTGGCAGCAGGAGTGCTGTGTGAACTGGCGGCAGACAAGGAAGGCGCAGAGATGATCGAACAGGAGGGTGCCACCGCCCCTCTCACAGAGCTGCTCCACTCCAGGAACGAGGGTGTTGGTGAGTTGATGAACATACTGCTACATTTAACCTGCAGGGCTTTATCTTCAACCATATCTCTAGGTTCCTTCCCCTAATGGAACAATATTGCTGCAGGGCACACTTCAAAACACTCGGGGCATGCTTTGCAGTTTAGATTTGTTGACATAACATTATTCCAAAATTCGTGCAATGTAATTTCTATTCTTATGTTAATGAAATAAAACTTCTGTGCTTTGATGGATGTTTTCAAAATATGTATCCCGCCAAGGATCCAAAATTTTGTCTGCAGTTGAATTTTTCTACACACAGTAAGGTGTGGGTGCAATGCTATACTGAATTTCACCCAGTACCACCCATGGTTTGCTAGTTCCAGCTGATGCTAGCAGGTTTCGCCGCAATACATAGCCTTTGCTGGCTTTCTCCCTGCAATAATACTAGCAGCCGGGATATAAGTGAAATACTTGTGAAAACAGTGTTAAACCCCTACTCACCTTCAAAAAATTTACTTTACTGCAAAAAATATGTATATACGTTTAAATTTGATTTAATGTTTTTTATTTTAGCCACCTACGCAGCAGCAGTTTTGTTCCGCATGTCTGAAGATAAACCACAAGACTACAAGAAAAGGTTATCGATGGAACTTACCAGTTCACTTTACAGAGGAGACCAGAATATGGCTTGGTCAGAGGTGAGGATATTATGAAATTATCAATTTGTTAATTGAAATCTATATATCTACATCAATCACTTAATCCATTTCTTTACTCATTACTTGAAGGTTCTATTTTGGCAAATAGTGATTCCAGTAAATTCAGCAACAAAAGTGTCGAAATTCCAATTTATGCCAAACTCTCCCTCGAAATGTTTAATTGAAGGAGCTAGTAGATTGGCAATGGACAAAATGTATTCTTGAATATTCATTAACCAAATAATCACAAGGTTATATTATCTATCCCCTTCCTGGTATTTCTCGCCGCTAATGGCTGCAATGCTGCCGAAGCGGCGGTAAACAATAACTCACTCACTCACTCCTGGTATTTCATGAAAGTGTTCTCCATCTTCCAGCCCCCAGGTTTTGATGATGTTGGGATGAACATGCCGCCAGGCGAGGCATCCAGAGATGCCATGTACCCCCCTCCCCACCACGGCAGTCAGGGAAGCATGTACAGTGGCTCACAACATGACATGCCACGCGGACAAGGTATGCATTTACCTTTTGCATTTATTAGTTGTAAAGTTACACAAATTTGAGTCGCCGCAAATGGCTGCAATACTGTCGAAGCGGCGTTAAACAATAACTCACTCACTCACACAAATTTGAGTTAATAATTAGACCCAGTAGTCAAAACTCATTCTCCAATCTTATACTAGTCAAGCTGTCTTAGTTTAAATCAAACTTGAAATCGAAATTGCATGCATTATTGTATAGCCGCATTGGTCGTCTTTGGCAACGCAATGGGATTGTTTTGTAGCTTGTAAAATTCCTCAATATGAATATATTCTATTTAACAACACTGTCAGTGTCGCCACTAATGGCTGCAATATTGCTCAAGTGGCATTGAACATTAAGTCACTCTGTTGGGGTAGTTTACAACAGATGAACTGTTTAACACTATGAGCATTACTAACAGTTTGAATTGTTTCAACATTGCAGGATATGACGGCCAGGTGCCAGTGGATTCCATGCAAGGTCTTGAAATCGGTAGCCACCAAGGAAGTGGGTATGGCGCCATGGACAATTTGCCAGATCTTGGCCCAGGATCGGGGGATCTTAATTTCGAAAATCTGGACTCGAGTCTCCCGCAACAGTCACAAGGGGATAACAACCAGGGCATGGCCTGGTTCGATACAGACCTCTGAGCTTACTGACCTTTGAACTCTGTAAAGAGGAAGTGGTAATAGACACAAACAACAGTTCGGCCGGTTGTTCCGCTGAATTGAGAGGAATCTAGATCTGTCATAAGTCAATCCATCGGAACAAACACTGAAAGCGCTAGGACCATGGTGTGCTTGCAGGCCGGTACACAAGCAAGCCTATGCAGGTTGGACAGGGTTTATACAGGTTAACCCTTCAAGCATATCAGACTCTTGATAGAGAGCAGCAACACAAAAAATCTATTTATGTTTACAGAACTGACTTCTTTTTTTTTAAAACTGTCGGAAGTGTTTTTGTTGGCTAAGTGTATGATTGGTATCGTAAACCATGTGATTGTACTGTTAATCTGAATTTTATAATGGCAGGACCAGTGATGTACATAGTCTCATAACTTCATTCCTCTCCCGAAAAAGTGACAGAGGGTTAGATTTTTATCAACATGAACCAGAACACATTTGACTCTTGAAAACCATTTATCAGCAATGCCATACCTGATTATTTTAGTTCAATGTTTGTCATTAACAATTTTTTTTAGTTTATGGAACATGATTTTTATTTTTGTCTACATCTATTTTGAGTATTCATGAATGTGACCCTGTATGCTGTACGATGAACATGCCCTATAGAATGCAAAAGTGGAAATCTCTAAACTTGTCTTAATCAGGTCCTAAAAAGACCAAAGGTTGTGAAATTTGAATAAACTTTGCAAATGTCATAAATATTCATACATTTACCACTCATCAACTTCATTCTTGCTCTCCATCTTTTTATCTATATATTATCTATCTATAAACTACTTCACTGGATGAATATTTGAAGAGATTTACAAAGTATATAGTATTTGCATTTAATAGAGGCAATTTTGATAGATTTTATCATTTTGATGTTTAAGTAGTATATTCATCATCTAGTGATTTCATTCATGCCACTTTTTGTAACGCTCTACCCAAAAGTAGATGTAGCTGGCTGTTTAGTCTGTGCATGACAACAATAAAAGATGGTGTTTTATACACATGTGCCTTCTGTTCTCATTGGATAGCGCGTTCGGCTTCGGATCAAGAGTCCTGGTTCGAATCCTGCCAGGGACACAGCAACTTTGTCTGCAGTAGAGAAGTGTTCTTCACGCAGTATTGTTTGGGTGCAATGCTACACTGAATTTCATCGTAGCACCACCCATGGTACGCTAGTCAAGCCGATGCTTGCAGGTTTCACCACAATGCATAGCCACATGGCTTTGCAGGCTTTCTCCTTTCCATAGTACTAGCAGCCGCGATACCCTTGAAAGCGGCGTTAAACCCCAACTCACCTCACCTCACCTCTGTTCTCATTGGAGATTTGATCAGAAGTGACTTGCTATTCAATGAAGTGCTTTGATTCACATTGACAATGATCAGATTCCTGTCTATGGTTTAAACTTGAACATAAATCTACATGAAAGCAAGATTTTGTCAATTTAAATGAAAAGGAAAAACAATCTGATTGGTCCAGTAAACACTCATACATATAAAATTGCACACTTACACCGCTATCTCCTTCTGTGATCAAGTGAGACCTTATAGTTGTAGCATTAATCTGTACTATTGTGGACAGAGCTAAGCTCCTGATTCAGGACTAAACAATTTTAGTGGTTTTGCATCTATTTGTAATTTTCAATTTAATTCCCAAATTAAGTATACACCTTAAATTGCAAAGCTTGAATATAAGGAAGTTTCGTATTTGCTCACTGGCTTAAAAAAACCCATTGAAACTTCCAAGTTAAACTATTGTGTAATGTCATCAAGCTTTGGTATTTATATTTGTCAACTCACTTTTCAAACTGTTCTTAGCAAACGGTAAATCTTCTTTAAAACAGCTCGGTCAAGTTATCAGGTTACCAACTTCCCAATCCAAGGTATAACTCTTGCCGGTCTCAATTACTGGCTGATTTAGACCTTGCAGTATTTCCTTAAGATCTCTGTGCCTGGAAATCTGGGCCCACACTGTATTTCAGTTTCAGCGATCCACTATTTTGGCACAACAAAGCGAGGGAAATACTGCAAGGCTTAAATCAGCCAGTAATGGAGACTGGCAGGAGTTATGCCTTGCGTTTGGAAGTTGTCGGGTTACAGGTTGCTGGACAAGCCTTACTTCATACACTGCTGATTGGGTATATAAGGACGGTATGTAAACTAGAAGAGATTGTCATCTGCATCCCCCGCCGTATCCGTTCTCAATAAACCTGGAAACTTTCTCCTGAAGGTTCAAAATCTAATGCACTGGAGAAACATACCTGAACTCATTTTGGGAAAACATGCTCAAAGGTATTTATGCCCGCAAGCCTCGCACCAATTTTGGTTTTCCTATTAAATAGTTTCTGAGAAAAGATGTCCTCTTTATCTCTGATGGACAGAGCTGCAAGCTATATATAGAATACTAAACGACGTCCCATTTGATAACATGTTTATGAAACGAGTGGATGGTTTGTTATTTTAACGAGCGAAAGCGAGTTAAATACTGATGCCATTCACGAGTTTCATAAACATGTTATCAAACGGGACCGAGTTAAGTATTTTATTTATTACTCAATGATGTAAATACCGCTGAATTGCAAGAAAATCGTTTTTAGTGACGCTTACTTGCAAATAGGCTACCCGCTATTGCTGAGTGTCGCGCGGCTAACATTGTGACGTCAAACGAAAACGACTGACGCCACGCGTCGATTATGACGTTACGGCAGCACGCGGTGGTATCACACATGTGTGTAACCAACTCATTGTTATCTAATGAGTGATCTCGCCACGGTTGAGTAATAAATGCCCCTTCCATGTGGAGGGATAATGAAGCAAAATATTAATTAGAACATCTTGGTATCATTGACACTGCACTTATCAGAGAAACAGCGTTTTATCGGGTAACTGACAAACCCTGAGCAATTCATACCCCATGTACAATGCTGTATAACCAGAGTCAATATCAAGAGATTTTACACAAACCGCAACACAATTCCATGTGTGAAAGTTATAATTTAAAACAAATTATTAAAATTGCATCTGAATCAATTGGTCATTGAAATCATGTAGACTGATTCCTGAGGAGTAGATGTATGAGCAGCATACTTGCATCACTTCTTAGACATCTTAGGGTGGACAGTCGTTGCACATAGGTCAATCCCACATTTCAATAGAAGAATTTGTGTTTTTTTGTATGTATACCCTTGCTACGCTGTAGCGGGTATAAGAGTCTCCGTCCAAAATAGTTTCCAAAGCATAAATCAAGAATTATAGGAGTTGGAAACTTCAAATTTGGTATTGCAGTAACCTTATAGTGCTGTTGTGCCTTTTAGGGGTTTCAACTCCCAAGGTTCAAATTTTTTACCAAAAACTTTGTGTCATTTCCGGACCATATTTATATATACAAGTGTAGAAGCGAGCACTGTTCACAAATCCCAGCTTCCAAATATAGTTTGACATAATTGAAAATAGGAAAGTCACATCTATTGGAATACTTTACCTGTGTTTATCAACCTACCAGCCATATAACGTGATACTTGAAACGACTTTCTAAACCGTATCACCCGGTACGAGGGACTCACAACCTTGTAATTCCCCCAAGGAGGGTTTACACAGACAGTTGTAAACCCTGTTAGAAGGAATTATAATGATTGTAAACCCTGACATATTTGTTAAGATGACGGCTTGAAAGTAAAGATCTGAAGAAACTAACTTAGACTAATTTTGAAAAATTTCTTAAATTTACGACAGCAAATGTTTTGCAGAAAGTGCGTCTCGAACCCGTATCCACTATCACCTGCAGTTATTACCTGCAGTTATTGAGTCAGCGCCTCTGACTCCTGAGCCACAGCGACAGACACGAATTGACGATACACAAGAAACTCATATAGCGCGGCTGTTAACAGGCTGACATCACCGAGGGATCCTCAATATAACGCCAGGGATCCGCAAGATCCTCAATATAACGCGATAACAAGTAAAAAGCCTGTTTTACACTTAAAAACGGTTGATAATACAGATAACCCATTCGACCTCGGATATGGTACGGTTGTAGACCCTGATAGTCAGGAAAAACCCTCGGATGCTTCGCATCCTCGGGTTTTTCCTTCCTATCAGGGTCCACAACCGTACCATATCCGAGGTCTCATGAGTTATCCTTATAGTAAAGTTCATGAAGTTGAATGAATATGGAATGTCTAGTTCCAGAAATAAACCTTTAATAGTATAAGTTAACACGAATAATATAGACCTTGTACTGAAACAGATTTTAATTGCAATAGCCAAAAAGGAAGGAATATAATGTCATGTTCAAAAATGAAATTCAGCCTCATAAGACATATCTTGAGATCATGGTTGACATGTATATAAAGTTTGGTGTAGCTAGAATGTGGTTTGCAAGATATGCTCTGCACAAAATGACTTCCTCACATGGTAACTGTTACGTCATGTTTCCATGGAAACCACCAAAGATAAACTTCAGAAATAGGTCTAACCCTCAAAAGGTACATCTAGGCACCTTGGTTGACATGTGTATGAAAAAACGATGTAAACAACTGCGATGTCCTCAACATCCGTGAACATGATTCAACTACTATATGCAATGTATAATGGGCCGGTGGCCTCGTTACTGAATAAATCTCTCTCTTTGTGTATGAAGTGACAGACAGCTTGACAGAATGAACACTACATACCCCCGCTTACGCTGTAAAAAGAAAGTATACTATTTAGAAACTTCAAATTTGGTGTGTAAGTAATCCATATGGTGCTGTTGTGTCTTAGTGGTTTCATTTACAAACCATCTATGAATTGAAATAGAACACATGTACACACCTGTGCTTTGCAAATGAGCAGATGCTTTGGTTGGAAGATTTGTAAACTTCATTGCCCTTCTCCCAGGTACAAGTTTATGTAAAGGGCATGGATTTACGATTCAAAGATGGGTACTCAGGTCCATACCCCTGTCCATGAGTTGAGACTTCCCATTCTGCGATTAACTTGGTCCATTGTTGCTTGACTTCAAAGATCGTTGTAAGAGTATTGTAGGTTTTAGAGATAAAACAAACCAATGAATATTGATTAAGACATTTATTATCTTTCACTCTTTAATTCAAGCAACATCTTTCAATGCATTTTCAGAACTCTCCTTCCCATTATATTCTAGAATATCTTCTGTGACTGAACTTGTTCACACCCACTAAGTAGTTATGAGACATGTCAATTACAGAGTATGTAGGGGGAAATATTCTTAACCTTCTCTCCTACTGTTGATTGGAACTTCATCCAGTTGACAAGACCAAATTAAGCAACAAGAACATTCACACATCCTTTAAACCAGGCATCTTTCGTGATCACCAGCCAATCAATTTTGCCTTCAAATACTGCCCTAAATTCACTTGGAGTGAAAAAGGGTTTGATGTGGTACCAAATATAGACCACTAAAATTAAGATTCACATGCAACAATGCTGATCAAATGAACAAATGATGAATTTTTCCATGGCCATTCAACGAATAAACTATAGGTTTAAACGCCAAGGCTGATGGCTAGGTTCTGATTGCACAAAACCTTTTTTAAGTTTGACTTTAACTCACTGTGGTAGAGTTTTTGCAACGTTGACTAAGGTGATTACTATAAAGATTGTTATCTAATCCATTGTCTTCCATGGTGACTTGTTACATTGTTAGGTCAAGGTTACCCTTAGCAGTGAGTGCGTGAGCTTTGTGGGGTGACTTGGTGTTTACCACATCTTTCAAGAGTATTTCACTTATATCTCGACTACTAGTATTATTGCAGGGAGAAAGTTCGCAATTCCATTGTGTAAGAAGGCCTATTTAATAGTTCTTGTCATGAACAGGGACCTGACTAGCCTCAATGTGTTTCACTATTATTACCCGGTATGTGTTCAAAAATGTCAAGCACTATTCAACAAAAACTTTCCTTTTCACTCTTTACAGAGACAGATTCAGGTTGAACTGTTCCAACTCTTTCATTCAGCACCATTACAATGTCATCACTTACAGAAATACAGATATATACACATTATAACATACATATCCACCGAGCAATTATACAACAGATATTTCATAAGATGACAATGATGATGGCAATGTTAAGGACAATATTTCAATGCTCATCTGAACATGACATTGTGAACTGGAAATAAGAAAATGTTTGAAAACATTCAAAACCTGTTGCCATACTTTCTGAGAAATAAGCAGATACAGACAAAAGCTAGTGAGTAAGATGTTTGGTGCTGTTGTTTTGGCAAGATATCAGCCGTAAGCAGTAGGTACAGACTTACAATTTCTACAATTTATCATGAAATAATAATTCTTTAAGTTATGAAGGTAATACAGTGAATCAGGCTGATTTCTTTAATATAGTTTTTTGTCAAAAAGTACATTACAAATCTTAAAATTTCACTCTTTAGATTGAAACAGTTGCACAGGGCAATTGTCAATAAAGACAATATTAAACATCTTTAAAAAAAAAAGATTCCAACATCAAAAGAACTTATGTAAAAAGTAAATTTTAAGGCATTTTCTGAAATATCAATCAAGGGAGATAACTTTTGATTCCTTTATGCTGACATGTACCAGTCTTTGTAGGAGGGGAGATAATTCCGCAAGTGACATTCATAATGCTTTGATTTCTCTCTTTGATTTGACCTTGGCCATGATGATTCTAGTTACAAATATAAATGAATTCACCTTCTGACAACAGTAAATCGGGAAGTATTTCATCTCAGAACCAATTCCAATTTTAGACCAGAATAAATTCCAAATAAATTTAGAATTTGTTCTGACTGGAATACTACATCAAGCTTTGGACTTGGCATTGTTTCATGCTTCGAACATGAATATATCCAAAACAATAATGAAATGAGTCCAAAAAGAAATAATCTATGCTTTGGACAAGAATAAAATTCAGTTAAAAATGGACTTTGTGTCAGCAGTGAATGAGAACTAATAATGTGCAGAAACAAATTCCAGTTTATCTTCTCATTCCTCTTCCTCTGTTTCCGCTTCCATTGACGGGGTTCGGACCTCGAGGTCCGGGGTGAGATGGGCGTGGTCCCCGGTACTGGCCATTTCCTCCTGTGAGGATATGAAAGGTTTTCTTTAAACTTTTATTTTTCTACAATATATCTTGTGCATCTGATCCTGATTTAGTACAACTGGTGAAAAGAAGTTCAAACTTCATATCACATGCATTGTATTATTTTGAATAAAAGATTCATAATTATGAAACAATAACTCATTCTACTCATTGTGGTAAATACATAACAGAGGTTAAAATTTGTCTATGAAATAAAATTTTATCAAATTATGATTTAGTACATTATTCGACCATTTTGTCGATTTTCTAAACCATCTGAAAATATCATATACCGGTACATGTATATCAAATTACCAATCACAACCAATTTGCTCTTTGATAAGTTGTTATGTAAAGCTCAGCTGTCTGACAAGTTAAATGTATCACAATCTCATTAAAATCAGATCGAAAGTAATCCTTGTACCCCGCTATGTTATTCATCCAAGTACTGCTAGCCAAGGGTCATAACTTGTGACCGTGACTGTGACCTTTCACCTTCCTCAAATTCAAACAATCATAACCCTATTCAAGTATCAAATCAGCTGTTGACTGCTGATTGGCTAGAGTGAAAGGTCACATGACATGACCCCTATGGAGCAGTACTCAGATCGAGAATACAGTGAGGTATTACTGTTAGGTTCGATTTGGTATTACTGGTAATAAAACTCCATCAGTAGTTTCTACATTCTAAAAGTACATAAATAACATTACTGCCTTTGTCACATTCACAGGTGAAGGCACTTAATCCTTCAACAGTTAAGAGAACATACCAGAACATACTATGCTTCAGATGGAACTGGTGAACCATAGCTTATAATGTACTAAATTAAAATAGAATGCACTCAAACCATACTGCATGTAAAACAGTTCTGAATCTCTCCAGCAGACAACGTTGTCGAGCACCTGACTGAGTTCGAGCCCCAGGCCTCGCCCTCTGTGCTTTGTTTTAAGAGGACACAAGGAAAGATACAACTCGAGGACAGAAAGAATATCCTTAAGGCAGAGCCAAAGATCATTTCATTGGCTGAAGCAGAGACTTGTCACCGGCCCTATAACAATTTCAGTGACAGGATCAAGCTTTAAATCTGTATGTGAAGTTAGTGTTCATACCTGACATTCCCATCTGATTATTAGGGGCGTTCCCCATCATGGGCGGTCTGTTCCCCATCGACTGGTTCATGGGTTGTGTCCCGTCGGATTCTGTCGGGGACTTTCGTTGATTTGGAGGTTGATCCTGAAGTTCCAAGTTACCATTAATAACTTAACTGATATTGTTATGACCAAAAAACGTTTGTTACCCAAAATTTAAATATGTAAGGCACAAAAGAAATACAATTTGAACTATAAAATCATCAACTTATCGTGACATTGACAACATTCGCTATTAACCTATTTAACAAATATCTTGAATTTGCTAGGTGTTTTTAAAGGGTTTGGCCATTTCAAGACATTTTATCAACACTTACATTTTTTGTGGCAAAATCAGGGTTTGGTTCGCTCATATTTGGTAGCTCCGAAAACTGCAGACAAAATCTGTAGAAATACCAATTCAAGTTCTTTTACATTCAAATGCAAGTCTCATAAAATCTTTGTCATACATGGTTTTGATAGTTAATGTTAATTTCAAGTTTCATAAGGCAAAATATCAAATTTAACTCCCCCTTTTTACATAAAGCTTTTAAATCATAAAACTTAACACCAGCAACAGCTAGGGGTTGTAAATTTTCTAAAAATCATTGTACCCTGTAATTCAATTTGTTTTCAACTTTAATTTCACAATGTTCACAGTCTAATTAGAATCAACCCTGTTCCGAGGAATAAAATCTTCAAAATAATGCATCTACCGGGATATACGCACTGATTCTGTAGATTTCTCTCCACAAGTTTGGCGAAAAAATGAGTTTGTATACCGGTAGATGTACTATTTTGCAACTTTTTTTCCTCAGGAAATGATCGATTTTGATCAGACTGATCAGTCTTTGATCCCATGTTAACATGAATATATTGTCTTATAAGAGATAAGTGGAAAAACAGAAGTACATGTACTCATGTTAAAACAATTTTTACGGAAAATAATAAGGATCTTTTAACAGATGCACCAAGGGTTACCGTATGTGGTAAGAAAGGAATTGCGTTACGCTCAGTCATTAATACTTACTCTCCTATTTTAGAGATGACTCCATTTTTACCTGTATACACAGTTAGACATCCTTTCCATAAAGAAGCATACCTGACAAAGAAATTAATAAGGAAACATTTAACCTTTATGGCATATAAATCTCCTTTAATATAAAGTAGTATATTTTTGTTATAGCCTTCTGAAATGAAAGTAATATTTTGCCATTTAAAATGAATTATTGTTGGTTTATATCTAAAATAACTCGTAATACCCGTTGACTTATCATTTAGTTATCTAGTTGTTTCCACGAAGTCACAATCAGGTCTGTATGTCATACCATTATGGTACTTGATTGTTTGGAAAAAGAGGCAAGTCAGTGACCTCGGACTTAAAGATTTTTTAACCCCTGATCATATCATGAACCAAGACATATGTATACTTATCATAGGGAACAAGCCAATCTTGCACAGAGCTCTAGAACCTAAGGCATATTGTATCGAACTCAATCTTATGACTTGGGGTGAAACAGTACACTTGAGCTTAGGAACAGAGAACCCTCGGTTTGGTACATTTTCGGTTAGGTTTACGCGACATCAATATAGAGATGACAATGAGAAATGTTTTAAATATGCTGCACCGACCCTGGTCTTAATAACATTCAATTCCATTATTAACTCCCTGGGGAGTATACAAACTAAATGTTGTAGTATACCCTTTAGTTAATCTGCATATATCTCCGGATTGTAACAAGTCGCCAGCTTCGTCCCATATTGAAACATTAATGGAGCCAGATTTATCTGCAACTTTGCATGATCGAACATCGTGTCCATCTTTTGTTCTTGTTGGTTTTCCTGAAACAGCCAAATTTAGTAATATTACATATCCGAATAATAACTTAAAGATTAAAATAAATTATAGTTCCTATGCAGGCTGAGTAAAATAACTCTGTTGAGCTTCAGTTACATCAAAAAATAAATTACCTGAAAAAAGTAAATATTTAAAAAATATAGACTTCAAAAATAAAAATAATTTAATAAAACAATAATTATAAATTATAGACACAGTAATAAGTTATTTAATATTACTACAAGTAAATTAAATGTTTAGGTTTCCTGCTATAATATTATCACAATGAGGCATTAGTATTACAAGAAGTTTGCAGTGTTTTCGTAGTACGAGTTTCGAAACCTTTGTTGGCATCGAGCCAATATTGGGTGAAGCGCACTTGAAAAGAAAAGAACGCGACCGGGTAACCTTCAACCCTCTCGTGGCAAGATAGACTCGTCCTACAGTTGTGTCAGAAGAGTCTAACCTGCCCGGAAAGGGACAGATGTTAGTGCCGGTGGCCACATTCATCGCTAGAAAGGGATCCTAGTTGTTGGCGATGAATACCTACCCATTTCAAGAACAATGAACATGACGTTGATATTCTTCACCCCCGGTCGAATGTCTTTTATGCTCATATATGGTATCTCAGCCATTTTAAAGAGCGAGTGTCGAATGTGAGTCAAACAAAGCCCACCGTGATATCAAGTGATATTTAGCTGACAGTGACGATCTACATCCTCGTTATGTCAACTGTATCGCATCTTGGGGAGATATAGCCTAATACTACACAGCAATGTTCAGATCTTCACCAGTGACCAATCTTCGTCGGAAATAGTCTAAAATGTCAATCTACTTATGCCCTGAGAGGGACAATATAGCTGCGATAACTACTTAATGTATTATTCGCGGTCCTAGTATCTATTAACACGAACACAAAAGGCAACTTATGGTCAGAAATATGGCCAAAATTGACAGTTTTTGACGGGAGACTCTAACGTGAGCTCCCTTTTCTCTCTTCCGACCTCTCTCTACGGAGTCGATTTGCCGACTGAGAGCGACATGAGCTGAGCGCCGAGGTCATAGCCACATCCGGGCATTGCTTAGGGGCGGTCTCAAAGCAAAATTTATTAATTTCTTTGCTGCGAAGTCTCTCTTGGAGAAATTTGTTCTAAATTCCATCATTGTTGGTTAATTTGCTTAAAGAAATGCATGATGCATAACTGTAATAGATGTATTAAATGGTTACATTTGTGAAATTTCAAACAAACATGTTTTTAAATATTTAGACATAATATTCGACGTTGTAGATCCACATAACTTATACTTTTTTGGCAAAATGAGATTAAAGTTATTAGTTAAGTACCAAGCATAAAATTTTACATCTAAAAAATGAATAAATTTCCTATCCCAAAAATATCAGCTCAACATTTGGAAACTATAATGACAGATAAACGTTAGTCACATTAATATCTACCTTCAATTGAAAATAAAACAAAACAAAATTTAATAAAACAATTTTTAAAAAATAATTCACAATTGAAAAGGTATATGTTCACAATAAAGAAGTTAAATTTTCCTTGAATATTTTTTCCTAACTTATTTATCATTTTATTTATCGCTGTGAGATATAAAAAACCCATCCTCATGATAAATCTAAATCATGTACAGAACAAAATATTTTATATAATAATCCCATGACCCCAAATTAAATGACAAAATATATACATATTTTGTTAATCTAATAGGTTTTTTTTATCGTTTGTACTAATTTGTCTTTTTTTTATATTTTCAATTATTGTCGATTTATCTCTGTTCGACCTTCACCCGCACCAAAGCAAAGTTGTGTTTAATGTAGTCCACTGATAAGATAATTAACACAATGATATATACACTGACGGGTAAAAGAAAGTATATCACTCAGTTGTATTTATCATATGTATAACTTTCAAAGTCTAATATCTCGAGTTTTCGACGTCGTATTAAAAAACTGACTAGTTTGGGAAATAAATCCAAAACGTTTAAGCAGTCAAAGAATGCTTCTACGGCGTTTTTAATTTTTTATATTAAATTTGGAAATCCCCCCAAGTTAATTTTGATAAACTACAACTGTTCATCGACATATAACACATCCTGCACACATTTACAACATTTTGAACATGGCAGGGGTCATGTTGGTGGAAATTTCATTCTTACCCCTGTCTACTTTTCTATTTTAGTTCAAACATAAAACAGTCACCAATTAAGTCATTCAAACTACTGCCGAAAGGTGTTATTGTATCGTGCAATAATCAAAAGCATCTAATTTCTTTAAAATATTAAATTAATCGAAAACAAGTGAGTGTTATACTTTCTTTTGCCCATCAGTGTATATACCCCCCTTTTAATAGTAGACTTATACATCGTGATAAATACGTCATCTATTTTTATTATTTACCTATAACGTATTTGTTTGTTAGCACTGGTTAAAGAAAATATTTGTTGAAATATTATCTTCTATCGCATTAACCGAGATTAGATGTTTGTTGAAGAAATCACGACCATGCCTGCTTGGACCAAGTCACTTGTGCTTAGTTCCGACTTAGAGATTACATAGAATGTTTTTGTTATGACGTTCAGCTTCAATGCAATCTAATACCATCGAAAGGCGGGACCATTCTCCAGCCAAACCATCGGGTGAACAAAGCCTTTTCCTGTAGATAAATATAGCCTGAACTCAGCAGATAGCTGTATTGTACCGGGTTTATTTGTGTATAATTTACCTTGCCCCATGTCTCATAAAGATTTATGCATTGAAAATCTATATACAGTCATTTTTTTAGGAAATTTAATAAATAATAACTTAATTGTTATCTTTGATCTCAGTTATTATATTATTTTTTATCTATTTATTTCGACATATTTCTCTTTTTGTTATTTTTAAAAAAGCCGAACACTATTTACACTTTTGACAAATTCGTATTACGGTAATGGTCGATATTTCTCATAAATTCATTGATTTCAATGCGATGTTTAAACGCCGATAATTTTGATACGGCTCCCAAGAACTGAGATTGGATCACCGGTCGAGTCCATTTTAGCAAGAGGTTGTGATTAATCATAAACCGGTTCCTTGACCACATTCCCGTTCATCACTGAATGTATTGTGTGTGGATTTTATTTTTGTAACATAACATAAGTCGAAATCGAATAATTTTGAACGTATCTGTTGCCTACTAGCCTTCACGCATGTTGAATTCGTGACCTAACTTCCCTCGCCAGACAGACGGGCACCTGTTGTGACGTCACAAACACCCAGCAACGTATAAACAATATGGCGACTGTTAGCCTCTGTGACGGACTGAAACTTTGAATTGGTGATAGACAATGATTATATCTCGTTAATAATTAATTCGATAGACAATGTAATCAACAGGATATGTATCGAGTGAGGCGTGAAGTCGAGTGTTTTTGTAAACAGAGAGCTCTAAGGAGTTAATTATGTATATTTATGCCACTGGGACTTCGAGTGTGTTTTAAACCAAGTTTTGGAGGTCTACCCACAATATCGCAATGGCTGGGGGAGGGGCTCTTAATCTCTCCCTGCTCAGTAGGGGTGTTGGGGAGGTCCAAAGAAATGGACACGAAAAAGTGGAAGTTTTCCTGGAACCAGAGGTATTGCTTTATTATTTAAATATGCATTTTAAAATATTTAAGTGATGTATCTGTTAAAATAATTTTATGTAATAATTTACATATGCAAATGTCAATAATTTAGGTGAAGGTATATTTTGGATAAATATATAGTTTATCATAAGAGTTTTTTTTATATAAAAACATTGCATTTTGCTTTCCAAATTATTTTTATAGAGAATACAACTAATATTAATCCGTGGGTGTATGATTTTATATTAATAAGTGAATATTTTCCCATGAGCCAGAGACAATGATAAAATGTTGATTTTAGATATACATCACATATAATCATTCATATATGTAAATAATTCACTGGAGTGAATAACTTTAATATTTAGTATTGTAAACAAAATTTAAACCTGATGTGCCAAAAATATTTGTTTCATCATTTTATCTTTTAATATAAGAAATGTAATTGCGAAAAATTAAATGTATAATATTTTTTGCACTCTTACTTAAAGATTATAAAGAAATTTCATATTAGGAAGTATTGACATATGAACTACAAATAATATCCAAATAATGACTTTTTGTCGGAATACCCAGATAGCTCTGTTATTTTTCATTATAGAATTACATATTTTTACTAAACATCATGTAAAAAATGAATACCATGAAAATAAATTATGGAAGAAACTACTGTTTACAATGATCATTGTGTATGAAGATTGTCAACACTCTTTAACTTGACATGACATGTAATGTGACTTCTTGGGTATAAAAACATAATCACACAAAAAAAATGAAAGTAAAGTAGTTAATTAAACTTCATAAAATCTTTTTTTTCATACACAATGAAAACTTGTTCTGAAAGCTCTTTTATCATAATAAGTTTCTTAAGATATGATAAATTCAACAGCATTTAACATAATTATTTGTTTTAGAAATTTGTTGCTTATGCTCAAAGATTGGAATCTTTATTGCTGCTTTGATCGCACATTTGACAATAGAATTAAGAATTTCCACACGCGTCTCAGGCATAATTTGTTAAGCTTGATAAGAACCTTTGTTTAACAAGTAAAGCTCATGCATGTATCATGCAAATAGTTACTTACACTACGTGTATGTATATATACACAAGAGCAATAATTTATGGGTAGTTTGAAAGTCTTAATAACCTATATGGTTACTGACCAAAATCTTTATGTGTAACATAATCTAGCTTACTTGTTACACACCACAAAAGCCAGCCACTGCCATATAAGCTATGTAACCTGATTCCAGATAATGCCTTCCACCGACTAATTATAACGATCATAAAACTGACGATAATTCTTAGTAGGAGGAGTAAAAAAGCAAGACAGGAAACGTTGGCGATAAGACTATGCCAGTGTTTACTGTTATCTTCCAAAGTCAATACTTGACAGCTCTCATGGCTTTAAAATGCTCTTGACTTGTGGAGTAGTTGTCAAGATATCAGTATTCCATGTCAGAGACCCATTTAGATTATTAGAAAAGATACAGTCCTAGTTATACAGTGTTCAGAAATGATAAAAAATAGGAATTTGTAAACAAGAGATATAAATGGTTTCTCATCTCGGCCTAACAACCAAACCCTAAAATTCGACAAGACAATATTTGTACATGAAATACAACTTTGGTCCTCAAGACGAATATGAACTCTTGACAGGTCTAGATTTTGTTTTTCCAAGAAACTGTAACATTTTCAAAAAATTCAAGGGGCTTGGACATACAAGATAAAAAGTAAAAAACACCTACCTGCAGTCTGATTAAAATCGACCTTGTTCCGAGGAATAAAATTTGCAAAATAATATATCCACCCGGATACGAACAGGTTCTGTAGATTCCTCGCCACAAGGTCTGAGAACATCCCATATAGGCGTGTTCCGAACCAGTTTAGGGCAGCCAAAGCCCAGTCAAATAGCTGACCAATCACATCATAGTATTTAAACGGTCGCCGTTTTGAAAGCATTCGGAACAGACAAAAGGATAGCTCTTTGGAGTTATCTGCCCCTAACTTCTCGCACCGAAAGCATTTGTTGGGCATCTTTTGATTGGCTACCTGAATTGCGCTCGAACACAGGAGTCTACGGGCTGTAATCAGACGGTTTGGCGTGGAACTTACGGCTGATATGAGTTCGTATCCCGGTAGATGCACTATTTTGCAATTTTTATTCCACGGAAAACCGTCGATTTTAATCAGACTGCACCTACCTGACAAATTTTAAACATATAAGTGATGATAAACAATCATTTTTATTCTGCATCCTACATGTTCCTAATCAATCAATTTTAATTCAACAGTTTGAGAAAATTGGTTTTAATGCATCAAACTGTAATTTACACAATTTATTTTTCATCCATTGAATTGCTGAATCCAGGGTTGACTGATAATACTATTTTCTTTTATTCCTTGTTCCAGAGTTCAAAGAAAACATGTTCATAAAAGATTATTTACATTATAGGCCTATACATTTCAAAGAGAATATCTTATACTGGGATTGTCATGCATGATTATATTAACAATCGGTTTTTAGTCTTGCAATTTGTTTTGATTTATAGTTTATATTCAAAATTGTCTGTAAATTAAATTTGTTATTACTAAAATTATGAATTAAAATTAAGAAATATGCAGACATATCGTTATTTGAGAAGGTATGCTTCATAGCACTCGCCTCTCTGAATATTATACGGGTGCCATCTTCTGTGATACATAAACACTAGAATAAGCGTGTAGTGATGTTCACCAAAAATTTTTAAAGCGTTATTGTGACAACTGCGATGAAAGCTTTAATTATCAAGATATGAGTAATATTTTGTGTTATATGGATAAAGCTTTAATGCTTTTTGGGCAGTTTACTTCACTTGAATATTCAATCATTTCTACAGGCCTGTTTTATGACTTCCAACAAAAATGTTAAATCAAATACCAGGGCACCTCAATACTGTGCAGTACTAGAAGGTTTATTCATCTGATAGAATACAGTATTCCACCAGCAATCATGAAATATAAATATAATTAAGGAACAAATCAGGAGAAACATTTTAACAATTTAATTGTGATCTATTTCCAGGACTACTACAACTTCCGTGATAATCCCAACCGCCTTTTCTTGCCGCCCATCCAACCCAACTATGCAATGGTCAGCGAAATTGCACAGTTGTCCTCAAGAGATTCAAGGGACAATCATGAAATTCATCTACCAAAAACCTTTACCACCAGAAAAGGTGCCTTGCTTTTGTTTTCTGAAGATTTAGCGTTGAAAGACAGCGAGAGAGATCCAAATGATGTGGTGACGAGATCAAGAGATTTGGAGAATAACGCCGAAACTCAGAACCTGAAAACTGTTGATGACTTAGCCAAATCCATATTGTCTTATGGTAACAATGTAAGTTTACATGTCCTTGTATTACAATCCTTAACAGTCAGTAACTTCCTTGTTTCGTTTGTACTCTGCTCATTTTAATCTTTCAAAGTGGGAAGCTATCCCCAAGTATATGAATACCATTCCAGAGTCCCAGTGCTGTCGACCACATTTCCTGGAGTATGGGGACACTGGACTTATCAGGGAAACCTTTTATCCCGATACTATTATTTTTTTAGACTTACCGGTATAAGTTTTTACTTCAGATTTGCAATCAATCATTTTGATTCATTTAAAATTTTAAGTTTTCTAAAACTGCTGTTATTCAACCATGGGGTCATTTGTGCTGTCAATCTTTTTCAGATTTATGCATATCTGCATTATTTATTGCAGATTAAAAAGCTAAAATAACAGGTGCCCATCAGAAATTTTGTATCCTCCCTAATATGACTTTTCTACACATCAATAATGAGTATACCCGTTCTTGCCTAAGGCTAGACACAAAAAAAAATGTTTCTTTGGCATCAGCGCATCACTTTTATATGTGGGCGTGACAGTTTTTTATTGTCATTTAAAAAAATAAATTAAGAATTTGATGCATCAATTTTGCTAAAACCCCAAATCCATTTGTCTAACAAATATATGAATCAGCGGGAACGGATGTGCGTCCATTTTGTATTACCTCTAACACTCCTTCCTGGTCATTATATTTTAAACCCCAAAAAATAGAAATAAAGTCATTTAACTTTTTAAGCAGCCTAATGGCCTTCTCCTACCTAGCAGATGCCAATAGGTGTAGATGGTATTGGTTGAACACCGTCATTAAGCCATGGTTTTGATTTACTTAATTTTGCCTTCATTAAAGGGGCAGTAGCACGTTTTTTCGCTCAAATAAGTCGATGAAATGTATTTGAAAAAATAATTTCACCAATAGTAAAACACCCTTCTCTCTTTGAAAAATCAAGTTAAAAAATGAGTGTACATGGTTCCGTAAAGCCATGAGAATCGTTTTTTTTCATTCGAAATAATAAAATGTGATCACAATGCAATTTTTGCTTTATACGCAACACTGTCGTTACCACTACGGATTATTTATTTGTGTAATAAGATGTTTTACCCTCTAAAGTACATATAAATGACATAAACTATCATTATAAATGATAAAAATTTGAATAAATAAAATTTGCAAAAAAACCTGCTACTGCCCCTTTAACACAATTAAAGCTACAGACAATTTAAAGGGGCAGTAGCACGTTTTTTTGCTCAAATAAGTTGATGAAATGTATTTGAAAAATAATTTCACCAATAGAAAAACATCCTTCTCTCTTCGGAAATTAAAGTTCAAAATGAGTGTACATGTTTCGGTAAAGCCATGAGCATCGTTTTTGTAATACAAAATAATAAATTGTGTTCACAATAAAATGGCCACCATGCAATTTTTGCTTTATACGCAACATAGTTTTTACCACTACAGATAATTGGTTTGTGTAATAAGATGTTTTACCCTCTAAAGTTACTTTAAATTACATAAACTATCATTATAAATGGGAAATCTGAAAAAATAAATTTTGCGAAAAACGTGCTACTGCCCCTTTAACCCTATTTTGAATGCTATAGCTTGCCTATTGTTTGTCAATGGCTGATCCTGAATTATTTCCTTTTATTATGTGATTCCTGTAAATAGGGCAATCAGGATGATTTGCAGTAAAATTAATTGATTAAAGTTTTGGGATAGTGAATATTGTTTACCAAAACATAATTTTGAAATACATTTATCTTTTTTTTATTATATATATATAGGAAGGCGACAGTGTATACATGAAGTTCTTGCATCGGAAAAGAGCAAAATTTCAGCGTCAAATCAGACCAGGATTTTCTGCAAAGCGTTACCTAGCAACCTGGACTAAAAGCTGGGACGATCATGTCCTTGAAACCGTTATCAATAAAGGTATGATTCCTGACAACATTTATTTCTTGTATTTTCAGAAATAATTTGGATTTTCTGAAGTAATATAGAAATATTTGTATATAATAACCGCAAAATAAGTTGCTAATAAATGCCATCACTATGATGCATGACCCAGATGGTATTGCAGGCTTTTTCACAGGAATTTTACTTCAAGACTTGCCCATCTTCTGAGATTTTCAGAACCTATCCATCTGCCAGCTTATCTATCTGTTCATATTTAGAGGATATTATATGAGTGTCCAGGTCATACTAGGGTATGTTTACAACACAAGAGCCTGAAATTTGGTAACTCCTGACTGGGCCCGAAGGATATCTCCCGAGTGACACAAATGTCATAAATATTGTATGACTTACACACAAATAAACTGTTCAACTTATTATTGAGGTCCTGAAATTGAGAAAAATATGCCAAAATCTACTTTCATCATAGGCTGACTACTCTCCGTTACCGCCTTTGTAACAAATCGAAATAGACAAAACATGACCTCATAGCATTGTTCATGATGTCACGTCACCATAACAAAATGATATTTTGTCGTAGGGCATCGTATGAAAAATAAAAAACTCGCTAAGAATGCCCCCATAGGTAATAGATAAATAAATATGTTGCAGGTTACATCACAGAGAGGTCACTCTTCCAATACAACTTTGTGATCCCCCACCTGCGCCGCCGTGTCTTCCACGAGGACCTCTCGCACTACCCGCCCCCGTACCGGTTGATGCGCAACATGCTTCTCTCCCCTGGCTCGCTCTCGGGATACACCTTCTACAGGGCAGTACCAGAGTACGAGGACATGTGTGAGTACACTAGTTGTGTTCATTTATACTGCCGAAGCTGCATTAAACAATAACTCACTCACTCACTATACTATGAAATTCATGTGCAGCATGCTGCTATGCTAGCACAGAAAAGTTAATGAAATGCAGCAAGTTTAATTAGGCAGTGGTGGAATGGTGCAAGTTATTCCTTGTGAGGGAAATTGGTTGGAGGCTAGTAAAAAATTGACACTAGGCAAGTAAAAGTTTGTTAGCCCTGGAGACATATAAAGAATTCCTGAAAATAACTTTTAATACTGTTGATAAAAATGTCATTATGTGACTATCGATGTGAGAGTGTGAATGATTTATGGGATAAAACACTTCTTGAAAGACTTGCTGGTAGTTTAAAAGTAGAGTTTAGCGTCTAAACAACAAAAGATGCTCAGTGCTTAATGTTTTTCTTTTGACTTAATGATTTCTATTTCAGTGGATGATTATACCAAGTTTGACGTTGACCTTGAATCTATGAGATCACGACCTCCGACGTCTATAAAGGTGATCCGGACACGGA
Source organism: Gibbula magus (assembly GCA_936450465.1). Taxonomy (NCBI): domain Eukaryota; kingdom Metazoa; phylum Mollusca; class Gastropoda; order Trochida; family Trochidae; genus Gibbula; species Gibbula magus. The sequence continues at coordinate 24,788,169 of OW388297.1, forward strand.
ACGGCGAGCAGCGAGAAGTGAGCTACGCGAGTCTGGATAAGAAGGCCAAGGAGGAGGTCATCACAGACCTACTGGTCAAGAGTGCTGTCCACTACGCTCTCCGCAGGCAACAGGTACGTTCTTTCATTCAAGATTTGAGTTCTTAATTAGCTCAAGTGGTACCAATTAACTATTCGGCATTGTACCCATTTGGTTAGCATTTTGGCTTTGATTGAACAGGTCTGGGGTTTGAATCCTACCATGGTTGTGTGAATTTGTATAACGTGATGAACTTTAATGAAATATAATTAAATCTTGGTGGAAAGCTGAAATTTAGGACATTATTACCAATGGCTTTTTAATTGGTATACTGCAATACTTTCTCTCTGCAGTTTTTTATGTTCTTCTCATTACAGAAACTAATAATAATTTTTTTTAATTTTTTCAATGCTAGCTGTGATATAAATGAAATTGATAATAGTTTGTGCACTTGGAACATATAAGAACATATACAACTATTAAAAAAATCCAGGGGATCGTTCCACTAACTGATCTTAACCCTAAAAAGATCAATCATTTTTCATATGCTAAGAGTGCTCTCTTAGCATCAAGTCGTATGTAAATGCAGATGCATGGTACTTCCAACTTAGTGCTAAGATGGCATTGAAGATCTAGGTCATGATAAGCTATTTTTCAAAATGTTCTTAAACCTTCAAGTTCCTTGAGCTGATTCTTAACAAGTGGATTACGATCAGTGTATAAAACACTTAAATACAGCCCTGATCAGATTTGTTCTGGGCTGGAACTTTAATGTGGTTTTCTTCAATCTTACAAGATATATTTACAGAGGGCCACTTTCAGGTTGGTTACTTAACAGCTTATTTTATACACCTATTTGATGCACCTAGGAGAAAGCTTATAGTTGTATAATCAGATAATTGATGTTTTGAATCATCATGACAAAATTGTAATCCAATGATTTGGGACAAAATATAAAGGAGTCAGTGTATAGATGGTAAGCTGTATATTAATGAATGATCATGTTAATGATTAATGTATGAATGAAACCAATTAAATATAATGCCCCTGCTTTGAACTAAGACACAAGTTATCATTTCAGGAGTATTTAAACGAGGACATTCAGGAAGTAGAGGAAGCTAACACCAAAGCTGCTGAGTCGACGATTTCAGAGAGTGAACAGAGAGCCAGCAAGACTCCCGTCCAACAGTTCGACATGAAGGACGCTGTTGAGGTGAGATGACATGATATTATGCTTAAGAAATACGTCCAAGTTCAATAATAAACAATTCTGCCATAACTTTGCAAAATAGCCCTGTCTGATTGGCTACTCTAGAAAATCAGAGACAGTTTAATTTAGTTTTACAGTGCTCTATTCACTTCGTCCAACTTGCAAGAAATATGTCTGGTGCCAAGCAACGATACGAATTCGATCATTCTCCAAATACTTACATGCAGGAACTTGGTATTAATGAGTCACTGTTGTCATTAAAATGACACCAAATGAATAATATGGATTATAAATCTGAAAGTGATCAAAATGAGACCCATTTTGATCACGGGTCTATCATTCGACAACAACATGATCGGACACGGCATAACGTTCTTAAATAAATTTATTTCGAACAACAAAAACGTTAAAACCAGGCGGTATGTCATCCGAAAACTACAGGAATACAAAATAAATTTACATTAAACTTTATTTACAAAACTGGCGCAATAATACCAATATAAAGTTTGAAAATATTGCAGAAAATATCCTGAATGTCAACGCCAGTTTTGAAATGCTATCGTCTACAGAATAGAGTGAGCTCCCTTTAATGCATTTGGAAATTCTCGCAGCCCTCTAAAGTTGTATAACAAGTAGAGAACCCCTAGTTGGTCCTATCGCTGACATCATGAATTGTTCTTTAGATTCAGGAAATGTTCCTACATCCTTCAAAAGAGCACTTGTGACTCCTCTTCTAAAAAGAGTGACATTAGATGAAACATTGCTACAGAACTTTCGCCCAGTATCAAATCTCCCATTTCTAGCAAAAGTTTTGGAGAGAATCGTATCCATCCGTCTCAAAGAGCATCTTGATCATAACAGCATTGGAGAAGGATTCCAGTCGGCCTATAAGAGGAAACACAGCACCGAGACTGCACTATTACGAGTCCAAAATGACATCATGAACTCACTGGACAATCAAGAAACAGTTCTCCTAGTTTTGTTGGACCTTTCTGCAGCTTTCGATACTGTGGACCATGACATATTGCTTCAGAGATTGGAACAAACAGTTGGTATTTGCGGCTCTGCATTGGAATGGTTCAGATCATACCTTACTGGCAGATTTCTACAAGTACAAATTGATGGATCCAGATCACAAGAATGTGCACTGCATTGCGGTGTCCCACAAGGTTCTGTCCTGGGTCCTCTGCTTTTCAACATTTACACCCTGCCTATAGGAAACATCATCCGACAGCACAATATCAACTTCCATGGTTATGCAGATGACAACCAATTGTATATTGGAACTAAACCTACCAAAACAGTTGCTTCCAAGTTACAACTTGAACAATGCATCAGCGATATTGAACATTGGATGACAGCAAATTCACTGAAATTCAACAGTTCAAAAACAGAATTCATGACCATTAGCTCTGCAAAATTACAGTCGAAAGTTCCTGATATAAATCTTGTGATTGGTGACAGTCAGATCAAGCCTAGCAATGACGTGAGAAATCTGGGTGTGAGGTTTGACAGAAACATGACTATGAAAGACCACGTCAAGTCAACATGCAGATCTGCCTTCTTTGAACTTTTCAAGATCAGCAAGATCAAGAAGTACCTTGACAATGACAGTCTGAGGACAGTTATTCAAGCCTGTGTCACTTCCCGTCTTGACTACGGAAATGCCCTCCTAAATGGTACCACTACATCAAATATCAACCTTTTGCAACGAGTGCAGAACAGTGCTGCGAGGATGCTGACTGGCTCCAAGAGGACTGACCACATCACCCCTGTCCTGAAGTCTCTACACTGGCTACCCATACAGCATCGCATCTCTTTCAAGACTCTTTCCATCACATACTCTGCACTGCACGAAGAGAACTCCCCAGCCTACATCAGGGACATGCTGCAGCCCTACCAACCAACAAGAGCACTCAGATCAGCTGATGAAAACCTCCTACAAGTTCCAAGAACCAAAACTAAGATGGGTGAAATGGCGTTATGCTATGCTGCCCCAAGACTCTGGAACACTCTTCCCCTTGATATCAGAAACTGCCCTACTAAAGACTCTTTTCTAAGCCATCTCAAGACATATCTTTTCTCCGCCCACTTCAACAAGCGCCGCTGAGCAGTCATTATTTATCTGGAAGACAGGCGCTATAGAAATTAATTATCATTCATTCAAATTAATTATCATTCAAGTTATGTCATTCAACATCATCAAATACGTCATATATTTATCAATGTCAGGTCGTGGAATATCTTCACGGCGTCAAATTATTATAGATCTAAATTATCCATTTAAAGCCTCACGCTATGCATTCAACTTTAAATTAAATTTAAAGCTATCATAATTACGTTATATGCCGCTGATTTTCAAACACAGTATGTTATCTCCTAACTATAACATCATGGGTGGATCCAGGAGTTTGTTTTTAGCAAGTGTACCCTATCTATGAAACTTGCCATACCAAAGAGAAAATCTAAAACAATGTGCCTACATCCATGCCTCCCCTCTGGATCCCCCACTGATAGTGTTATATTTTGGATCATACAATCTGCAATTGTACAAAATCTTGTACCTTTTGTAGACAAGTCCATTGCATTTATTTTCAAACTTTATTTTCTTCCTTGGCAGCTGTGCCACTTAACATCTATCACAGCATCCTAAATGAAATGTTATCCAAACTACCTGTTACTTGGCATCGTTAGTAGTGAAGCCCGATGACTGAGTGGTTAAGTTGTTGAGACATTCAGTGCAGCCGAAAGGTAGAAACCCCGAGAGTGTGTGTTGCAATACTGCATTGATTGTACTTGAATTCCAGTTAGCATGATCCTAAGTATGGCAATGGTGCATCAGTGAAGGGGTGCAGGGGGCAGCAGGATAGCCCAGTGGTTAGCTTGTTCAGCTTTTGAATAAAAAGTGATCGAATGTATAAGAGTTCTGCCAACCAATTTAATTACTTGTTATTTTAAGAAATCTATAATATTCCAGACCCTAATGGACACTTGTTTCTGTTTCTGACGTCTGATGAAAAATACTTTAGCAGTCATTTTTCAGCACAGGATTATTTGTTCACTGTATGGTATTACTCCCATGATGCTGTTTATTGGCCTTGTTTAGAGGCACTGTAGCACATTATTTGCATGTTAAGTTTTCTCAAATTTGCCATTTATTATGAAAGTTTATACAATATATTGGTATGTTAATGACTAAAACATCTCATTACATGACCTGATAAGCTGTATTCATAGCAAATGTTTATCCGTATTTGAAGAAAATGGTGCGACATTTAAAGCGACAGTTGTATTGAACACTTCAGTGTGAGAGATCGATTTGTAGGTCTCATGCGAATTTGAGTGTTTAGACAGCAAGATGTTTGACCATTCCATCATCGTGCCAGAACTCTACTATGACTGTTGAGGTATCGCTACATCAGTCTCAAGCGTCCATTCGAATTTGAACACCTTAAAATGGCTATTCGACCGGAAATGGACTTACATGGCTTAACCAAAACATGTACATTCGTTTTGGAACTCATTTAAGTGATTATTTAGTACTTGGTAACACTGATTTACCTTTTCGTCAGATCACTTTATTTCAGTAAGAACAGTGTGCTACAACGCCTTTAAGCGTTAACTCTTAATATCACACAAGCAGCATCAACTGTTACATGTTTGATTTTATAAAATAGTGCCAAACAACTCTGAGTAGCCAACTTACAAGGGGAATATACAGGAATGTTCTTGGACCTGAAACAAGAATGAAAATGTCATGACAGCATGACCTGACTAAACATGACCATCTGAATATTGTACACAAGAAGTGACCGACATGAGATCTCCTGTACTGAAAGCCCGACCCCTCCTGCCTTCCTGTTGTGTTGTCTCATCTTCAAGATATTGATCTGTGAGATCAGAATTGACAATAATCAATCACATTGATCCCGGTGATCAGTGCTGGCAATAATCAATCACGTCCCTCACAGGGGGCATGTATAACACCTCGCCATATAAGAAGATTAGCTCTTGTTATTTTAACCCTTCAGACTTCAAGTTCTTTGTTTCAGTTGCTAGTGCTGTCTTTTGTCTTTGCATATTATGTATTTATGAGATATCATATATTTTAACCCACTATACAGCAAGTACTTGTGTTGTCTTTTGTCAAGAACTATTCTCTGGATTCATTTCATGTTTTGCGCATAGTTTCACCACAGTGAAAACAAGGTCCCAATTGAGATTTGTGCCCTTGACCTTCATTTCACAACTTGTCAGCGGGATATCTCAAGAATCTTGAAGAAGTTGCATGGCTCATAAAATTTTGGTGACCACAGTAACAGCAAACCTTTGAATTATATGGAATTGGAACCTACTTGTTAATTTTGTCAGCAGGACATTTCAAGGACCCTTTACTGAATTTTCTGTTGTTTTTGGTTACCACATGTGACACTATTTTCATGGGCAATGGTCATTTGTCATCCTACCATTATCTACCGTCCATAACATTTTCACATTTTCAACTTGTCCTCCAGAACCACTGCAGCCCTAAAGCTGAAATTTTGGTGGGAGCTACCTTGTACCAAAAAAAATCTAAGTTTGTATATTCGGATATTGGTGCAGGATATGTGGAATGCAGTGTTTGTTTTGGGGGAGGGGCTGAGGGTCACTAGGTTGGCTATGGCCCAGTTAGTTATCCAGAATAATATACTTTGGAAGATATACATCTACATAGTTTCATAGAAAGTTTATTCCTCTGTGTCGTGATGTTCTGTGTTGCATCCTGTCAACTGTTCACCATACCAGCAATCCAGCATCCATAAACCTCTTGTCATACTTAATGCTTAATCCCTTGATACTGTGAGATCAGAGTACCAGGAATCATCAAGCTTCTTGGAATGTTATAGCATGTAGCTCCTAGAGGGTTAATATAAACACAAGCATCATGTCATGGGATAGTGTTGTCAAAATGCTGAATGACGGCAGGGAATGCCAAAGAAAAGGAAAAAGGTAGGCAAACAATAGATTCGGATGTACTTGGTGTTGAGTTATTTCATGTATGAAGCAAGTATATGATACAGTTTTGTATTCTCTTCTTCTCTGTATTATTATTGCAGGAATGTAGGAATATGCTGATACACAAATAATTTATCTTTGAAGAATGTCATCCTTGGAGCGTGGCAGATTTTATTCTAAGAAATAATACTGTTAAAGAGATAGTGAGACCAGGTTTTTGTGGAGACAAAATTAATTGACAATTTTATCTTTCTAAAAGTCCTTGAAAATATCATGGTTAACGATGGAACTAAGATTTTAAAAACGCTGTTCACATTTTGAGAGCAACATGTCCTCTCTTAAATTTTATAAAATGGAGGTAATAAGAAGCAAGATATTTTTTTTAAAAAACAAGATTTTCTTCATAAAAATTCTTTATTGTGAACATATACAATGTTTCTGAGTATATGCTCACTCCTTCATCAAACTCCTTCATCAAATTGTTTTATTTTTGTCACAACGATCAACTTATCTTTATCATTGTCATCTTAATATATACTTTTATCAATGGACATAATCATGGGTCTGTTTCAGAAATTCATCACCATTAATATAACAGTCATTCATTTGCTTTATAAACATTGTGCAAGTCATGTATATAATCAGTTTGTTTATAGTTATTTGCACAACAAAGCTATTGAATACCATTTGAATCAACTGTTACAAACAAAACTATTGAAACCCAGTTGAACTACATGTACTGATTTATGGATTAATTTGTGAGCAAAACAGTACAAACATTGTGCTTTTTAGTTAAGGGTACACAGGATATATACTGGTAAAAATAAAGTTTGGATCATGAGAGTTTATGTAATATTTTTGTGCCATTAGGCCAGGCAAAATGAAATACTTTCATGGTTTAAGGATTTTTTAAGACAAAATCAAGATAGCTCTAGTGTTAATCTAAACTTTTCAGGTAAGCAAAACAGCATGAAATTGAGTAAGAAAATCTAAATGTTTCACTTATTTTTTTCAGTTTATCAGAAAATAAAAATATCCTGCTACATTTTTACTTTGGAAGGAAAATTTTGCAATAGTTTTGTTAGGGAGAGATTCTCAGTACCATTCCTCTCTCCAATTTTGTCAGAATCATGGTAGGGGGACACATAAATAAGCTAAATAAACTATTTTTGCCTAATGTGACAAAAGCTACTTCACAAATTTGGAACCAAATGATATACATTTTGATCTTTTATGGCTGTTCTTTTTGAATAAACTGAGGTGCAAAAGAAAGTATATCACTCAGTTGTTTTCAATTAATTCAATAATTTAAAGAAATTAGATGCATTTTATTATGGCACGATACAATAACACCTTTCGGCAGTAGTTTGAATGACTTAATAAGTGACTGTTTTATTTTTTATTTAAAGTAGACGGGGGTAAGAAATGAAATTTACACCAACATGACCCCTACCATGTTCAAAATGTTGTAAATGTGTGCAGGACGAGGTACATTTATTGATTTTCAAACAGAGTATGTCTTATATGTCAATGAACAGTTGTGTTTTGTTAAAATTAATTTGGGGGAATTTCAAAATTTAAATTTTTAATTTAAAAAAAAACAAAAAAAACTGCGTAGAGGTATTCTTTGACTGATTTAATGTTTTGAACTAATTTCACAAACAATTCCGTTTTGGAATACGACGTCGAAAACTCGAGATATGTGACTTTGAAAATTATACATATGATAAATACAACTGAGTGATATACTTTCTTTTACATTACAGTTTAGATGATTGTCCTTGATTTGGCATTTATATATGTAACATGATACGTAACATGGTTTGTCCTGTACATAGATTGGTATTGAATCTATGGGACACAAATTAGTCTGTTAATGTCAGAGTGTATGTATACTATAGATTTCTTTATTGAACCAGTATTTAGTCATAACATTCACTTGTTTGCTTTATGTAGAATGTGTCCTTTCTCTTTCAATAAATAAGATAAACGGTTCATGGTCAATATTTGTGAAAGATTATTCTTATTGGTATCTCAGTAAGAAACAATTTATTGGAGAAAAAGACGATATAAATTATTCGATAATTGACAGATTTATTGAAAAAAGTCTTTCCTTTAATTAACTATATTTAATTGGAAAACAAAATTGGAAAATAAATTTCTCAGTATTTTATTAATGCTATAGATATAAATGAAAACAAGATGTCCTGGAAAACAACCTCTTTATGGTAACTTACGCTGTGTTTCAGAGTAACATGCTTACTCCATCATCAGGTGGAATGTGATTCTTCAAAGACTTGATGAAAGATATATTTTATAAGATGTATAATAATTTTCTATATTGTTTTTGATTTCACTTAGCCTTTAATCATTATTGATGATCGTTTATTTATAATAAATCAATAAACATAACAGCAAATATACAATATTCATATATTCATCAACAAAAACAATGTTGAACTGTCTGTCCATGAGCTGGTTCATTTTAGAGTTCCAGTTCTAAAACGTGTATTAGCTAAGATGGTAAATATTTACAGTAAAATTATCAAAAAATATTCTAACAAATTTGAATGGCATCAAGTGCCTTCACATTTGAAAGCTAGGTTTTTAGTCGGCAGGGGTTTGTTTGACAGCACAACCTTTCTTTTACATTACACTTAGGTAACCTGGTAATGGCAAGTGATCCTGTGTACAGCTCAGCTGACCACTGTAAGTTCAGCAACAATGACCATGGCTCACCATATGGGTGACCTGATTCATGGCTGGATAGTCTGAGAGTTTGAAGGGTTGATTTCCTGCCCCACACAGAGACTTGATTGTAAAACATGGGTTTACCTTGGGCAAGTGACTTCATTCAAAGGGTGCCTCTGTTCACCCAGCAGTAGAATTGGGTACCTGGTATGGAAGTGAAGACAATGAGACAGATAACCTTAAAGTGCCTTTATTGGCAGCTAGGTTGCAAGTGAGTTAAGATGAACAAGGAATAGTGTTGGTCCTCACACCAGAGTAATAATGTTCAGCGAGGTACAAGTGTCCTCATTATTTCCTTAGCGCTTTTGAAGGAACCCTGGTTGCAATTTCTAATCACAAGATTTACCATCTATGAAGACTAAAAGCTTACAAAAGAGACATAATAACAAACCATGAAACTTCTATTAGAACTTGTTACTTATGAGTTATAAAGTAACAAAAACAATCTATTTATATGTATATAAATTCATGTTTTGTAGTTTTCTTCTTTTTGTATCCTGAAATTGATATCTGATATTTCTTATAACATTTCAAACTAGAGTTGAAACTTTTATGAGGGATTGATTGTGAGCAAGGGTTGGTAACAATTGTATTCACTGCACTCAGAATGTAAAGCTAATGCATAGAGGATTCAAGAACTCAATAATAGCAACATCTATCAAGTAAAACCTTCTTTGAAACCCAGCAAAACATGCTCATTTTCATGCAAAGAAGTACAGAGTAATGGTGTTATTTGAAATTCAAAATTTCTCAAGTGTAGAAATGGGATCAATTGATCTAGTTGAGCCTTCTCAGCACTTGACTTGCTCTACCGCTTGTATTGAATGTCGAAGCTCTATAGCACCCTTTCACTCTCACTCTCACTTTGTGTGTCCCTTTGTCGCGTAAATGTATGAAACGTTATTGGTTCTATTGGTATTTGACTCCATGCGATTCAATGGGAGAATAATATGGATTTATTAATCACCAATATATAGAACCCATGTACCAGCTCCATATTGCTATAATTTGGTACAAAATCGGAAGTAATAGCGCTATGGGCTGAATACAGTCTTAATCTCACCTAGCATATAATCATTTCTCTGTGATTTATAACTCAGGACCAGGATTTGCTTGTAATCCACCAATGGAATTCTTCTCCATAGCTGTCCTTTTGAAGTGGACTCATAAATACTTTGTGTTTGATGATCTTAATGCTTTATTGCCTGTAGGTTTAAATGTGACGTATTAAGTCTTGAAAACACATTGTTAATGATACCCACAGATCAGTCCTTACAGTTCCTGTAATGCAGCTATTGATATTTCATTTACAATAAGGCGGCATTGCTTACAGATATGACACATTCAGTGACAGATATTATACGCTCTCAGTCCATACTAAGGAGAGCTTTACTCAAGACTCCCCTTCGCTGTTGGATGGAGATTCTGAAATTTACTCTGGATTGTTAACATAACTGTGATAGTGGGTTATTGTGACGTTGTGTATTCATGAATGGTTGTGCCACAGGGTGATATTCTTTCTCCAGTGTTATTTGTGTTGTGTTTTGATATTCTTTGATTGAGGAATTTAACAGAGTTTGGTGAGTTGGCATTTAAAGAACTTTTAGTAATCATATTCCAGAGGTAATGGTAAAATTGTTGCAGTTCCCTATACTTACAAATGGTACACTTAAATGATGTAAGTGTTTGATTGCAAAATATAATTTACAACTGTTGCAATACTTTTAGTGGGTAATATGATACATTTTACAAAAAAGTTAATAATTTGTAATAACTTGAAAATAGGAATATAGAGATTATTGATTATGCTTGAATGTTTCTGAATTATATTTGTTCTCTAAAAGTATGGCCATTTAGCATGTACATTCTTATACTAAAATGTTTAAATCAGTGTCGGATCCGTGACTTTTATGGGTGTGAGTGGGTGTTACCGTGTGTGTGTGCTTTTATCAGGTTATTATTTAAAGCAAATAGAAAATTCTCTCTTAAGAAAAAAATTAATACACTTACCGATAAGCTTCCTGTAGGAAAATGTATTTCAAATTCAAATTAAAAATCCTGTTGTTTATCAGACCGATACCCTCTTTTAAGTTTAACCAATTACAAGATATCGATTTCAACAAAGTGCCTAAAGTTGAAAAAACAACATGTTCATGTCCTTTCAAGTTAAATTCGCCTTGCTGATACCTACTCAAGCTTTACTTCTCCCCAAGACATTTGAACAACTGGGTGTTTGCGAAGGGGTTTAGCTATCACATGTCATAAATTAGCGACTTTGTAAGTGATCAGGGAGGTGATAGCCTGTTCACCTGTGATCATTCTTGAGTGGATAATTAATAACAAAGTTTAAACTATGTTGACATATGATTTCTGGTGGCAGTGTTTGAATGTAGGTACATCATGATTGTTATCGGGCTGATTGAAACTTCTTGATAAGACCTCTCTTCATTGAGAAGGTACCCGCTGGTTGGGTCTGCAAATTAATTGGTTAGTTACAAGACAGTCCTGAGCCGCAATGTTGTGGAGCTTTAATACAGTGACCGGAGGTTCGCTGTTGAACACGTAGGCGAAAAAGTGGATTTTACTTGTGTTTTGTGAGGATTCTTCGTGTTGAGGAATTATTACAAGAGTTGAATTTTCTTTGTGGCTTTTCAAAAAGTTTTATTTTAATGATAAAGAAAAGTTCGCTGCACTTGGGGACATTATGGTGTGAAAAAAAAACACATTTTGGATTTCACAGGTGTTCTTTTATGGATTATATGTTCTCAAGTATACAAACCTGACTATGAGATATTTCTTTCTTATTTCTAGGATTTAAAACATTGTTTGTCAATATATGATTTCAGTTTTTATGTGAATTTTAAATTGATTTTGCAAGGAGATTTCAATTCTAGTCAATTCAGCTTCACCTTATTATATAGGAGTTTGTTTCTTTCATTTTATCACTGATTGAATGAATCCTTTGGCCTTATATTATATTATCATTGATATCAACAATTAACTTGTAAGTAAGTTTGGTAAATTTGGATTACATACCCTTAATTCTATGTGACTTTATGCTTGGGATTTTTATGTTAAAGTTATGTGATTACAATCTGTTTAATTTCATGCTAAAATCTATTCATTTAAAAAATAGATGTTCCATTCCATTAATTTCCTCAGATGTAATTCCAGGCACCTTTTACATATGATCAAGATATGTAAATTTATCACCTAACTGGTAATATTAACTCTTCAGCTGCTGAATAAGTAAGTGAAAATCCCATTAGTAATTTAGAGAATGATCCATGTTTGTCCTCTGGCTAAAGATTGACAACCACGGAATGTTCCAGGATCTGTAGATAAAGGGTTAATACGTAGAAGAAAGAGGATATGGCTAACTACACACCTGTGAAAACTGAGTCTCAGGTTATTGTTGGTAGAGATAGCAAGAGATCTGAGGATGAAATCAGTGATTGCTTATTGATTATATTGATTGGCAGGAACCTGTATCAGTTTTACTGGCTTCATGGAAAATAAGGACATTCATCAAATGTTCTATTTGTAAGCTTGTAAGCTTTGTAAGTATTGTGTTTAGCTTAATAACTTTTTGTCCCTTGTATGACTAGGTTCACAGGGTGATTATTACTTGCTAGAGTATATTTATGGGAAAGAGAAAAGTTCTAATTTCAAAAATGTTTATTGATATTGAAATGTCAGATATTCGTGAGGTTGCACCTATTTACGAGAGTCATATCCCTGGTAGTCTGGAATACAGGTGAAGCAGCAGCTATTTATTCCTGGCGAGGTTTTATTGTGTAATTGTGAGGTGAAACAAGTGTTATATTATTTTCTGTGTTTCAAGTGCACTTGTTTTAATGCTTTATTGTCTTCTTGTGTTCTACGATATTGCTTTCAGCTTCAGATGTAAAGGTTTTATGGCGGTTCATCGGTTATAGGTGAAAATGTGTTATGACTGTTTCATTTCAATGGTATGGTACATATGTTTGTTTTCATTTCATTTTAATTTTGAATGTTCTTTTGAGGTAGTACATTTTAAAGCTGATATGTCAATCAGTGTTTTTGTGGAAAAGTCAGTAGTCTATACATTTAATTTTTCAAAAATGAAAAATCTAATCTGTTAACAAGGTTAACTTCAAGGGACTTATTTTCAAAGTAATATATTTGTAATTTGATATCCATTCTCAGCGTGATACATTGTATATTTGCCAATTGTATTAAAAATGCTCATGTAACAAAATATACTCTTAGCTCATGTTATTGAATCGATAATGTGGTTACAAAGCTAAAGTTACAAAGTTGACATAGTCATACATATGTATCCCCTTACTTCCATGTAGGACAAACAATATAAGTCTAAATTATGTACTCAACATAGACACACGGCACCGGTCAGCTTTACACAGGTATGACATGGTGTTTGTATTGGTGTAGTTATATACCACATCTCAAGTGTGACATACAAAGTGAATAAGCAAACCACCCCTAAAGACTTGTTACCAGGTGTATGGAGCTTTCAGCCGGAGCATGTAATTGTCACAAATATCATGTTTATTTGCATACAAGGCAACAAGTGGGCCCGTAGTAAGACGAGACATATCTAGGGTGGCTCCACAAAGAGGGACGACTTTGGAATACTCTATAGAATTGCTGGTGATGGGTCTTGTGCTTTGTAAGGAGTGTAAGACCTTGTTTTTCGGTTCAGCGGACGGATATCGAAGGAAATGATGTTAGGACTTCTTTGAGGTTGAATGGAGTTTGAGTGAATTTCGATAAACTGTATGTATAAGGGACGACTTTTTATGTGAAGTTGAACATGGATTTTGGCATGAATTTAAAAAAATATATATTATACAAAAAATATATTGCTTTTTATGTAGAATTAAACAATTAAGGGATTAATTTCCATAAACTGTTTGTATAAGAGATTATTTTGTATGTAAAATTAAACATGGATTTTGATATGAATTTTAATAAACTGTATGAGAAATGGATTACTTTCATGGAGAATTATGCATATTGTGTGAGTGAATTTCAATAAACTGTAGAAATAAGGATTATTTTTTGGGAAAATTTGTCAAGGAGTTAGGCTGGGCGCACACTACGTCCGATTATTCTTGTGATGTGTCAGTTAAAAAAACGCGGACAGTGTATTTTTCATAGACCGCACACACTATGTCCGATGCGTCGATACAATGCGATCCGATGCGATGAAAATAGTTGCTGCACCTATTTTATCGCATGGCAAACGATATTGCATGGAGGATTTCCTATCTTACGTAATATTTTACATTTCTCAAGGGGGTTTCCCCACTCAAACCACATGAAGGAATATGGTTAGGCATATGTATCATGCGAGCTATGATTATGTCTTGATCCATAATTATAAAATCCCGCTTTTTATATAGTTCTGAAATATTTTTTTTATATTACTGTTGCCGACATATGCATGTATATATTGTTTGTTTTGAAGATAATACTGAAATTCCAATAAGAGAATATCTATGTTGGCATCCATATCTGTAGACTACAATACTCAAGAGATGTAAAGCACTTTATATGAAATTTTTATAAAACGCAATATCTAACTCACTTGATTAACGAGTGTAGTGTGCGCGAAAAAATGCAACGCATCGCATAACACATCTAAAAAATATCGGACGTAGTGTGCGCCCAGCCTTATCATGTGGATGTCAAGATTTCTATGTGTGAAGTTTAGAAAAAACAATTTTTATAAAATTCAGTTATGATAATATGAAAAGGGTTAGTTAGTGTACTGGCTTTCAGATCAATAGGTTTTGGTTCAGTTCCTGCCAGGTGTCTGGTTATTTTTGTCTGCTGTAGAGAACTGTTTTGATGCTGTAGGATTTGTTTGAAATAATTTATTGCAAGTCAGTGCAGTTACTATTGATGGTTAGTATCATCAGATATTTGCAGTTTTCTCCACAGAATATAGCCACTTTTACATTGCCACATTTGCAGTTTTCTCCACAGAATATAGCCACTTTTACATTGCCACATTTTCTGTGTAAGAAGTAAACTAGTCTTGAAATTGGTTTGACATTCTCTACCAGTTTGACCACTAAATATTTTTATTAGAACAGAGGTTATGAAGAAAGTTATGACTTTTAACCTCCTACGGGCAAGAACTTATTACATCGATGTGGTTAGATGTATTTGTTCAATTTACAACAGTATACAAATAGATTATGTTGTTAAGTAACTCATCCATATAAGGAGGATGTTTATTACACAAGTCTTCTAATGTAGATACAGCTGTATAAATACAGTGGATAATACCAGATTTTCTACATAATATTGGTTCAGTTAGAATGGGCAATAAGAAATATTGTCACTGTAGAGAAAGGGTACAGAATAGTTTGACAAAAGCCAGGGGAAAGATTTTGAAGTTAAAATGTTGAAGCGAGCTTTCTTCAATGTAAGTAATCATACACATTACTAATTCTAATTTAAACAGCATGTTATCATGTAGTTAGTAATATATTGAAGAATAAATTATCTTTATTGTCACCATTTTGGTTGACTCAAAGTGTTGATGTATGTAGTAGTCCTTTTCTCCAGCAGCTCAGTTGATCCTGTTTAAAATATATCCTAACCTCACATTCATTGCAAATATGCGGTTCATAGATGGTTTTTTATGGTTCCAAATTACTTTTGAAGACTTGTATTCAGTGTTCCTGTTATGAGGGGAGATTAAATTCAATTCATTTATTTCAGTTTTGTAGGCCATTAGCTCACGTACAATAAGAATTGATTTGGCCATTTGATAAGTAGTGCTGTCTTTGGCTTCTTAGAAAATCACTCCACGGCAGCAATGACGTCAATGTGAGAATCAAAATGCCTACCGTCTTTTGTGTGTTTTGTGTAAGAAGATTGAAAAAAATATAATTCCAGAAATTATAACTGGAATGCCAATGCTCATTATTATTTTTTAAAGTGAAGTTCTCTTGCATGTATATTGATTCTCTTAAAATCGGTTGCTGGTGGTTTTCTGTCATCTTTGTATTTATTTGGGTTGATTGTGACAATACTGTGTATAGTGTTGACACATCTTGCATTTTGCATTGAGATAATTCTTTATTATCCACATGCAAATTTGTTTGATATCATTCAGTTCTTCAGAAATTATTTTCCAAACTTGAGTAATCTTATCATCAGGTCTAAAATATGTTAGATTCTAATGTGATATAATGTTCCATGTTCAGAGGCTAGTGTGTGTAGATTGAGAAACTGAAACTAGTCCGCCATGCTGTCGGTCACCCCTGGATACCAGAGCTTTAGGCATCCTGGACGAAAGAAGAAGAAAACACTCACAATGTCCGAGAAGATTCCTCAATACCTACCTCCAATGAACTTCAAACCACACCCTGTGCAATCGGATTACATTGGAATCATAGGTTCCACAAATTTGATTTCTTTGGACCGTGAAACCAGAAAATTCTTCTCCAAAATGGTGCCAAAAATGTCCTTAAAGTCAGTAGAACCTGTGAAACTGCCACCAATTTTTGAAGGCTCATACTGTGAGAAGCTGAGAAGTTCCCATCATCACAAACTTGTACCTACATTGCTTGATCCCCCGAAACTTCGGCGCCTTGGTTCCGGCCTGATGCCGTCGGCTATTGACAGTGCCATACTTACAGATCTTATGGTGAATCTTTCGATTTTGAAAGTTTTGTAATTCTACATTTTTTTACTGAGAGTTTTGATAGAGACAATAGTGTTTTACAGAGTAGTTCCTAGCTTTAGTAGTGTTTACTTCATTTTGTTGAAAGTCATGTATTTTCATTATAGTTTATTTGTTATTTTTACATAAAGTTCATAGTCATTGTTTAAATTTTGATAGCCATAAAAATTTAGTACAGATGAATTAGAAATGTTATGTTTTATTGGAAAATATCCAGTTGCATATTTGTTTAGTAATCCAAACATTTAAGATCAAGAAAAACACCTAACTTTTTCATCTACCTTTTCAACACTATGCATGTCATTTCAATCTCCTCAATATCAATACCGGGTACTTCTCAAATTCAACAACATGTATCCAATACTTGTTTTTCAAATAACCTTGAAAGGATGTGAGTAATTAATGTCTGCCATCTTTACATTAAACTTAAGTTCATGATGTATTAGTCGATTAGGAGACTTAAACTGTCCATATTTTGGGCCTTTTTTCTCATCTTCTGTCCACTTTCTCTTGACCTAACTTTTAAAAAAGCATCTCTAAAATACTGTTTTTGAAGTTTAGATATTTCAGTCTCCTTATTTTCAACATCCTTGAAGAGATAAATATAATCCGAAAATACCCTATTTCATTTGTTTCCAAATTTTGTTGTTTGCATCCACCATCAATCTCGTCAAGGCTGTCCTGGAGACGTGAAATCAGAACAAAATGGATGACCTAGAACTGACAGTTCTTGTTTTTACAGAAAAACTATCTCCTTGCAAGCACACTAAGATTACATTAGAAAACGGAGAAGAATAATGTCTTCCCTTGAATAGTATTGATTCCAGTGGAACTGTCACCCAATAGCTGCGTTACGTAAGGTCTCGTGTAAGTGATCATGTTTGAAAGATCGGGCTTGTTACATGCTATAAATATGATACCATAAAAGTTAGCCTTCAATCTTCATTATCAGCCTGCATGTTGACAATAACATGAGACGCTGCACATGTTACCTTGCATGCTCTTCATAAGAATCAATAATGTGATTATTTGGTACATGTCTAACACACTGTGAAACTACATTTATATAATTATATAATGTTATTGATTACGTGATTGCCGTAGATACAGGTCCAAGGTCTGTTGTATTGGCACAAGATGAATTAGACGTCGATGAAGTCACTCGAGATACATTCGTTTGTGATATTGAGTTTCTTGAGATTAAGTCACCCGCAATGAAGGCCCTCGAGATGAAGTTACTCAAGATGAAGTCACTTGAGATGGAGATGCTTTAGATAAAGTCTCCCTCGATGAAGTCACTCGAGATGAAGTCATTGAGATGAAGTTACTGTCTGTTTTGTCCGCAAGCAGTGTTTTAGCAACCCCCATGCCACCAAATATGCATTTCATTTACACCATTTATAATTAAGACCCCTTCAATAGGGTACCCTTATTAGCACCATTTTCTATTATTTTTTTTATTTTATTTTATTTTTTCAATTCACGCTAAACTCCTATATTATATATGAACTTTCTCTTAACCAGTTTTAACATTATTTAACAGTTGTTCAAATTGTCCTGACAAACTGACCAATTACATTCCTTCTGTTGCAGTCCCTGTTAGACTCACACCGCCAGCTGAATTTAAATGCAGACCTCAAATAAACTGACCAATCACATTCCTTCTGTTGCCGTCCTTGTTAGACTCGCACCCCAGATGAATTTAAATGCAGACCTCAAATAAACTGACCAATCACATTCCTTCTGTTGCCGTCCTTGTTAGACTCGCACCCCAGATGAATTTAAATGCAGACCTCAAATAAACTGACCAATCACATTCCTTCTGTTGCCCTCCTTGTTAGACTCGCACCCCAGAAGAATTTAAATGCAGACCTCAAATAAACTGACCAATCATTTTCCTTCTGTTACAGTCCCTGTTAGACTCGCACCGCCAGCTGAATTTTGATGCAGACCTGCCAGCCATCGACAGTGCCTCCCACAGTTCTTATGGTGGATCCTTCAAGGGGGCCACGTTACCACAACACTCTGTCAAAGGACACTCTGGTCAGTATCATCTTTCTGGACAAAAATTTTAATAATTTTCATGAAAATTGTCCTGGAATTTTACTCTCCAAATTTTCCCAATTTTCCTAATTTTATTCCAATCAAAGACAAACAAACAAATAGATATATCATAGTAAGATTTTAATTGAATAAATATTATAAGTCTTAAATTGTTATATGAATGGAAATTTTAAATTTTTGTGTCATCATACCAGTGCCTTACAAATGTACCGGTACTATGACTGAGTAATGTCCAAACAAAACTGGTGAGACTTTTTCATACTAAAAAATTGCTGGAACATGATTTGACAAATTCTATGGAATAGATTTAAAAAATTACTTTTTATTGACTTCATTTTATTAACATGCAGCTAAGACACGCAGCTGGCCCTATGGGATTGATGAGGCTGGAAAAGAGTACATCGGCATTACGCCAGTTGTCTCTCTTCGTGAAGGAAGTTCGTCTCCGTCTGGCTCAGTCACAAGTCTCCCCCAACTGCCAACCATCAAGAAGCACCCCCTGACTCCCATCAAGGATGTGAGCCGAGAAACCACACAGAACATCATTCTGCCACCAATACATGGAGCAGGTGAGGGGAGATAACTCTCATTGACATGTCACTGTTGCTATCACTGTGCTACCTGGAAAGAAGAGGTTTGAGAGATAGGTCTCATTTAATGTTTTTATGCAGAGTGGACTAACTATATGGGAAAATTCTCTTGGAATTTCTTTTAGGCTGATTTTTAATCAAGGATATACAGTTCAGATTATGGTAAATATTATATGTCTCTAATGATTTGACAGTTATATAGAACAAAATACTTGGAATTCATTTCTTATTTTAGTTGAGACCATGTATCAAATGAGTACTATAGCTTTAACATTATCATCCATATTTCTACAGATTCAAACAAATATGTCAACTATATTTTTTTAATAAAGTATTTAAATGTTGCCTATTAATATATAAACAATATGTTCTTTACCATCAAATTGTCCTCGATTTGCACATTTCAAATAACTCGATTTGATCACTGCCGTCACTTACTGACTCTTTCCACACAATACTTGATGGTGTGTGAGTGTCATTAGCACCAATCTATTAACATCACAAGCACTATACCTGTTTCCATGGCAACACTCTGTCCACTAGATGGCGTTCCGCTAGTGAACGTGGAGCCACCTACACCCCAGCACTCGACACTGACTAAACCGACGGAGACAGACACTGCACAGGTCGACCAGGAGGTTCAGGTTCCAGCCCAAGATGGTACAGCACTTCTACTAATATCAAGTCCTTCTGTGATATAGCAAGTTAAAGCAACAGGGCCAGTGGAGGATCCAGAAATTGTTAAAGTGCTGGTGGGGGGTTCACTCATTGAAAAGGGGGTATGTGGTTCACTCATTGAAAAGGGGGTGGGTGGTTCACTCATTGAAAGGGGGTGGGGGGTTCACTCATTGAAAAGGGGGTGGGGGGTTCACTCATTGAAAAGGGGGTTGGGACTTCACTCATTGAAAAGGGGTTTGAGAGTTCACTCATTGAAAAGGGGTTGGGGGTTCACTCATTGAAAAGGGGTTGGAGAGTTCACTCATTGAAAAGGGGTTTGGGGGTTCACTCATTGAAAAGGGGTAGGGGGTTCACTCATTGAAAAGGGGTTGGGGGGTTCACTCATTGAAAAGGGGTTGGAGAGTTCACTCATTGAAAAGGGGTTTGGGGGTTCACTCATTGAAAAGGGGTAGGGGGTTCACTCATTGAAAAGGGGTTGAGGGTTCACTCATTGAAAAGGGGTTGGAGAGTTCACTCATTGAAAAGGGGTTTGGGGGTTCACTCATTGAAAAGGGGTTGGGGGTTCACTCATTGAAAAGGGGTTGAGGGTTCACTCATTGAAAAGGGGTAGGGGGTTCACTCATTGAAAAGGGGTTGAGGGTTCACTCATTGAAAAGGGGTTGGAGAGTTCACTCATTGAAAAGGGGTTTGGGGGTTCACTCATTGAAAAGGGGGTGGGGGTTCACTCATTGAAAAGGGGTTGGAGAGTTCACTCATTGAAAAGGGGTTTGGGGGTTCACTCATTGAAAAGGGGTAGGGGGTTCACTCATTGAAAAGGGGTTGGGGGGTTCACTCATTGAAAAGGGGTTGGAGAGTTCACTCATTGAAAAGGGGTTGGGGGTTCACTCATTGAAAAGGGGTTGGGGGGTTCACTCATTGAAAAGGGGGTAGGGGTTCACTCATTGAAAAGGGGGTGGGGGGTTCACTCATTGAAAAGGGGGTGCGGGGTTCACTCATTGAAAAGGAGGTGGGGGGTGCACTCATTGAAAAGGAGTTAGGGGGTTCACTCATTGAAAAGGCGGTTAGGGGGTTCACTCATTGAAAAGGGGTTGGAGAGTTCACTCATTGAAAAGGGGTTTGGGGGTTCACACATTGAAAAGGGGTAGGGGGTTCACTCATTGAAAAGGGGTTGGGGGGTTCACTCATTGAAAAGGGGTTGGAGAGTTCACTCATTGAAAAGGGGTTTGGGGGTTCACTCATTGAAAAGGGGTTGGGGGTTCACTCATTGAAAAGGGGTTGGGGGGTTCACTCATTGAAAAGGGGGTAGGGGGTTCAGTCATTGAAAAGGGGGTGGGGGGTTCACTCATTGAAAAGGGGGTGCGGGATTCACTCATTGAAAAGGATTTGGGGGGTGCACTCATTGAAAAGGGGGTGGGGGGTTCACTCATTGAAAAGGGTGTGGGGGTTCACTTTGGGGTTCAGATTAACATGCACAAATTTTCAAAAGGAGGGGTGAGGTTCAAACCCCCTGGACCCCCCTCTGGATCCCCCACCAAGGGCTTTGTGTTTTCAAGGTGCAACTGGTCTCAGCTGATTTCATAAAGTTAACTTCTGTATTTCTGTTTATTCTTACTGTAGAAAGGGTCGAATGGCAGCACTTTCTGTCAAAGTTTGATCCAAAAAAAAAATGAACAAGATTAGAAAATCAATTTGATGCACAGCCAAGAATAATCTTTCTACTCGATGTAATGGCCTGGCGTTGATATCAGCTCTCATTTATTATCGGGAATTAATTATCAGATTTTATAGAAATGTACATTTAACATTTTATAGAATTTCCATCTGCAATCAAAGGTGAATTAAAGTTATACAATTATAGGTATAAAGCTATTAATAAATAGAGACAATAAGATAAAGTATATTTATGGAAATAAAATTAAATATGAAAATGGTGTAAATTAATATTCTATGCAATATATGTGGCAAATGGACAGTTTTTATACCCTCTATTCATAACATAAATGTAAATAAAAGGAAGATACAAACTCTTGTGTTTCATTTACACAAACAATTCTTCTTCAAACTGTCCCTTTATGAAATAATAAATAATAACACAAACGCAAGATGCAGTTTAATAAAGATTTAAATTACACAATCAATTGAAGTTAGAATGAGATTTTCATTCTATTGATCCAGATCACAGTGACAGGAGGGCTGATAGGGGATTACCCAGAAGAAAGAAGAGAGGTATGTTGAAATAGTCTCAATTATTGAAATTCTCATTATGTTGAAATATATTCATGCCAAATAACAATAGTTTAAAATTATTGCAAAAATCTTTACAAACCAATTTGAAATTCTTTAAACAATATATCCTGTCTGTATAATATAAGAATGCTTCACTTGACTGGTTGAATTGTATGTGACGGCTATACAGCGTGATTTATGCGCTGACAGTCAAGGAAAAAAGGTGGCAGGGTAGCATTTAGGAACGATTTGCAAAAACAACCAAATGTATCCATATAATGAGGGTTTAATGAGGTATATAAGTTGTTTTTCTACAATTATTATTTTATTCATCTTTTATTTTTTCATACTAATTTTCATATTACCAAATTTATTTTTAAATAAATGTGTCCGGTGTCACTGTATACATGCATATAATATACAGTTTTTCCTTAAATTTACAAAGTTATTTTCAAAGTTTCAAACTCATTTTCAAATTGTCAAATTTACTTTGTTAATAAACTTCAATCAGTTTCAAATATTCTTTCAGTTTCTGGAGACCAGTCTCACCACTCCAGTATGGAGAGTATCCCCCACAGTGGCGTACAGTCCATACCCAGTAAGAACCGACCCCACTGGAAGGGCAGTCAACAGAGCATAGCCTCACGCAAAGGACGTAAGTCACTATTATTTGATTCATTTGTATCTTCATTGTCTCATTGCCCTACACATAGGTTGAAAGTCAAAATTATTTATTTAATTTGTAACATTGTAAAATAAATAATTACCAAAATAAAGATATGGTTTGCCAGAACTTTCACATGCATGCTTGCAGGTTTCATTGTGATGCAATAATTAATGGTGTTTGCAGGCTTTCTACCTGCAATGATGAAAGCCATGATTTACTTGTCAAAAATGTCAAAATCCAAATCACCTTATCTCACTAAAAGTATTCCGCACTTAACATGGATTCACTATTCTTAATACATCCACTGTTTACAGTGTCGATTAATGGAATATGTGGAGTAGAGTAAATGTGTATAATGTTTTTGACGTCACAGGTGTAGATTTTGAGAAGCTTGCCTCATCAAGTTCATCAGTACACTCTGAAAGTGAGATTTCAAAAACAAATTAATTTTTTTAATTCATGTTCTGCTTTATTTTTGTTTCCAAATTCAGTTTGCTTCATTTATTTTTATTAGATTTGCAGAAAATTTAGTCTGTAGCTTCAAATATATCATTTGCTTTGATATTATTTCCAGATGATTTTTAGTTTTGTTTTCAGTTTATATTTGTAAATTTGAAAGATGTTTTAATTCATTTTCAATCAGTGGTATTTAGTTCGCCTTAGTTGTTAGACCAGCTGTCCAACTGATGCTTTACACATTACCTTAGATAAGCAACAATCTATTTTATAGAAGTATAGTTTTTTACATATTGCCCTTTATTAAAATAGAAATGTAGAATTTTTAATTCACTGGAATTTATGAATATTCTATATAAATAAATATCCATTTATAATAAAATATTAGTCATTATTTCGAAAACCTATTCCTTTCTCATTTCCTGTGCATCAACACTTTATGGTATCTAGAGGGATCTAGAGATAAAAGATATATTGTCTATGTATAAATAGATATCATTATATTTTGTCGAGGTTGCAATTCCATCAAGAAATGTATTATTTGCATATACGGTAGGTTGATTTTAGTCATATCAACTTAATAGAATTTATAAGAAAAGAGTATGTAAATATAGCCCAGCAGATTAGTCATTAGAATCCCATATAGAATCACTAAAACTACACTACCATATCCCTGATTTCATTCCCCACTTCAATTAATTGATAATTACAAAATTGAAATAAAAGAAATTAAAGGAATGCAATGGATTAAAAAGTTATTTTGCAAAGAAAACATTATTTTTATGTAAGTAACAGCAAGTGACAACAGGAAGTTCGTCACAATAATTTTTTCAACTTAAAAGAATAAATTTTTCATATCTGATTAAATTGACTCTAACTCGCTCTTTCCCTCCTCCAAGTAATTGATGACAAACCCTTAGAATTCTAATCTAAAATATTTTATGCTTTCTGATATTTATACTATAAATGACTTGTTAAAGCAAGGATAAACCTTTTGATGCATAGATTCAATGCCCAGCGAATCATTATTTTGTTTTGGCTAGCTCTATTGAGTTATTTTATTTTGGATCCCCTACCCATCGAGAGATCGAGTTCCAAATATGCTACACTTTGGCCCCACTTTGGTCCAGCTTTGGTCCTTTTTGGTCCCACTTTGATGCCCCTTTTCATTCCACTTGAGGCCCCATTTTCGTCTCACTTTGGTCCAACATGGTCCTACTTTAGTCCCTGTTTAGGTCACCCTTAAAGTCCCACTTTGCTCCAACTTTATTTCCACTATGGTCCCACTGTGGTCCCCCTTAAGGTTTCCCTTTGGTTCCATTTGGTCCCACTTTGGTTCTACTTTAATCGCAATTTTGTCCTCACTATGGTCCCCACTTTGGTCCCATATTTGGTCCCCACTTTGGTTCTAATTTGGTCCCCACTTTGGTTCCCCTTTAGGTCCCACTTGGTCCTTGAGGTAATGTAATGAAATACTACATCAATATTACCGAGGATAATATGTACGGTGATGCTGACCGTAACTCTGTTCTCACCACAGCCGGAAGTGTGATCGGTGACGGGTCGATGAAGGGAAGTATCATCTGTGCACCGGACGGAGAGATTATTAGTGTCGGGGGATCCGTCGGACCGACACGACAGAGTGACGTCGCTGCTCTGCAGGATGTCATGACGGCAACTAAGCGAGTTGGAGACGGTGAGGGTTGATGATTGAATAAGAGTTTAATTTAACTGACTTCTAATTTTTATAAACTGTTTGAGGGGCATTCTAGAAGTTGGTGTAATAGAAAGACACAAAAATATTTTTATGGATGTTCAACTTCTTTATTTCACAGTAGTCTCATACCAAAGATGCTTAATACAAATTTGTTTCTTTACTTTCTTTTCTTGGCACTCAGCAATTATTCTTGTCATGATTCTCACTCTTGTACTCATCTTCCTAGGTGAGGTGGAAGAGTCCATTGCATCAGACGGGGATGAACCAGACGAGTGGAAGCAGTCGAGACAGAAAGTCCACTCTGAGGGGGTAGGGGTTGTGCTGGACCGCAGACACTCACACAAAGGTAGACAACTCTTACACTTACTTCCTTCTAGGATTTAACCGTCATGGGTGCTGAATGATATCTGTCTTGATATTAGTTTAAGAATATAATATTATATCAGTTAATGTGTGTGTTTTAATGTAGAGATAGATTTCATTTTGTGAATTAGAGTATGTCCTTTTTAGTGTAAATGAAGTGAAAATAAGTGAAATTAGTGATTTCTGTGATTAGTGATGAGTATATATTATTACTATTCTTAGCTACTGTAACAGTATTGAAAGTGTGTATTTAATGTACTAGTATTTGAACTGTTTCTAGAAGTTGTAGTGATAATCAAGTACACTGACTATTTTACACTTCTTTATTTACTGACTGAGATGTTTTGGTTACATCCTTATCCCTTAATGGTAAACAACTATAGTTAAAACCAATGTAAGTCAAAAGTAACTTATCCTATTAAAGCTGCTATATATAGAGAGAGCTATAGAATTTGCATTTTCTATCAAAGTGAGCATTTGGTTATTGTTTGAACAAAATCAATGAAATTATTTGAATGAATTTGAATATAGCCCTTCATTTAGAATGTCTCAGTCAGTATTTATTATTATTGCGTAAACTATCCCTCTAGATTGAGTTGCCTACATCTCCAAGTCTGGAGAGGTTATACAGAGTAAAAAAATAAAATTTTATGTGGTGTGTGTGTTGTTCTTTCCCTGAGTTATCTCCCCTGGCTGAATTATCTTCCCCTGTCAACCGGATGTTTACCTCATTCTATTCTCTGTATGGACTGGGTAGAGGTTCACTGAGTGAGAGAGTAAAATTTTTCTGTCTTCTTGAGTCTCCCTTTGGGATTTCTCTTGAAGAGCTTCTGGTTTCATCCTTGTGTCATTCTGCTTTGGATTTCAAGTGGATTCAACTGGGTGAGATCGTTTTTGATTTACCTTGTGTGTGAAAAAATTATCTTTCAACTTTCCCGCCATTTTTCATTCATCCAAGATGTCTGCCAATCAAAACAAGTGTGTAACCTGTCAGAAGTATTTACATAAGGGGGATCCCCATTCATCATGCTATGCTTGCTTTAAGGATCTTCCTTGCTTGTTTGACTCTAGATGTTTGTTGTGTAAAGACTTGCCTGATAAACTTTGGATTGAAATGAACCAACTTAGATCTAAGCCTAAGACCCCTAAGAGGAAGAAGGACTCAGATTCGTCTGTTAGCAAGAGATCGAGATCTGTCACCCCCACTCTTGATAAACCCTCCTCTGAACTATCAGAATTAAAAGCTATGTTAGTGGCTTTAGCTACTTCTGTTTCTTCTATCAAGGAGACGAATGAGAAGAAGTTTGAGGAGATAGAGGCCAAGTTGGCATAGCCGTCGGTAGCAGGCCGCGGTTCTGGTCATCTTGGGACCGTTGGGTCCAGTTCCCCACCTCCGAAATCCCTGGCCTTGGGCGCAGTGGACAAGGAATGGGGACTGCCTGCCGTTGGTTCGGGCCGCGGGTCGCACGGGGAGCGCAGTAAGACCCAAAACCCAACCACGGTCATCACCACCCAGCCAGGCGACTCGGTCGGGGACGGTGTCTCAGTCCCTCACGGGACAGGGACTCCCCCGACCAATCCTGGCCTGGGTGGCGGGGAATCCAACGCTCAGGTCGGAGCACGGGTTTCCCGGGCCAGAGGGGAAGCCACGGTGTCCACGGACGCACGGGCTAACCGTGGCAAGACAACTGGGCCGGCTTTTACCGTCACGCGTCCCGTTAGCACGGGCGACACGGACCAAGCCACTCAGTCTGTTGAGCCGCTGGCCGACCGAGGCGGGAGTACTCACGTGCCCCAGCAGGTCGATCCCGTTAAGCCAAGCGTTAGCACGTGCGGCACGGGCAACCTAGCTGATGGTGACTGGGACCAAAGCCAGCTACCTAACGGTGCAGCTGACTTGGTTGATGTCAACAGGCCACCTTTCATACCTATCCTGACTCAGCCTCTACATGTGTCTACCAGTACGGACTCTGTTGATGTGTCAGTCTTTGATCATGAGGGCCTACTAATTATTAAATCGGATTGTCAAGCTGCCGACTTAGTTCCGGAATGGTCTTTTGTAGACAAGTTGGACTCTGTGCATCACCTCAAACCGTCAACTATGCCAATTTCCACGGAGCAATTGGAAGTTACTAAACCGGACGAACTTGGGAATTCGGGACTGCTTCCAACCCCTAAGATTCCTAAATTATCTCTGCCTCATTCTACTGTTGTGAAGACAGCTTTTTCGTCAGTAAATGAGAGGATCACTCCCAACCTTCCTTCGCATTTAGCCAAGTCTAAGTCAAGGTTACCTTATGTTATTCACAACCGATACATGTCTACCGGTCTTCCCGCCTTGGACCAAGAATTCGATAGACTTAACCCTCGACCTGCCAGTGTGAATACCAAACCGATGCCTAGGTCTGACATTTTGGAAATGGATGCGAATGCCAGATTTTCCATGGACACTCTCTCGTACATCAACTGGTTCTGTGCTGGTATTAGAGAGTTACTCCCTCCCAAGTTTGCTTCCTATGAGGGCATTTCTCCAGATACGCTAGTGACCATGAGGGCTGACGACGCCGCGATGGCTCATGGTTTCCTGGACAGCATCTTTTTAGCTTCCCAAGATTTAGCAAGTGCAGCGGCTAACACGATTGCCAAATCTGTTCTCCACGAAAGGGACTTCCAACTTTCTCGTGTTCGAGACTTGCCACAAGATGTGAAAGATTCCTTGATGTCTCAGCCAGTGCAATCCCCCACCTTGTTTAATGGAACCTGCATAGAAGCGAGCGCCACGCAGGAGACCATGACTACTAAGAGCCTGAACCTTAAACTTTCGCAAGCGCTGTTAAACAAGGGCAAGTTTAACGAATCCCGTAGGGGGAACGGGGGGTCCAGGGCTCCCCCCAAGCAGTCGTATGCCAAGCCGTCGGCGCCACCAGCGCCTACTAAGAACTACTTTCAAAATAAATGGGACAACCGGGACAACCAGCCGGTACCCAACAGAGACCAAGCTAGACAACAGCAGACCAGGGGTCAGTCTAGGGGTCGCTTCCACAAGGGTCAACAGCGACGGTGACTCGTCCGTCCCTCCCGTTCTGTCTCCCCCCTTACGGCCGCTTCCGTCCTCCGACATGATTTTGAATTGCGAGTTCCCCCAACCGACCTCCCCCTCCCCAGTGGGAGGCCGCCTGATGTCATACCACCGCAACTGGGGAATCATCACACAGGATCCATGGATTCTTTCGGTGATATCAGAGGGTTATCGTCTCCAGTGGAACTTTGTACCTCCACTTACGGCAATTCCACAAGGGAAACGCTTCTTCCTAAAGGGACCCAAACTAGATGCCGCTCTCGTTGCTATAGAGCTACTCTTAGAAAAAGGCGCCGTCACAGAGCTAGACCCTTCAGACAGCTCGGAGGGGTTCTACTCACCAGTCTTCCTGGTACCCAAGAAGGACTGCAAAGATATGAGGATGATAATAGACTTAAAGGTGCTCAACAAGTCATTTCTCAAAAGGCCACCCAAGTTTACGATGGACTCTCTCAGGGCCATTCGCAAGCTGATTCAGCCTCAGTCTCTGTTTGCAAGCCTGGATTTAAAAGACGCTTATCTCCATGTTCCGATTCATCAGAGCTCCGGGAAGTTCCTCAGATTCAGTGTGAACGGCCGCCGGTTCCAATTCAAAGTGCTACCGTTTGGTATTTCCGTCGCCCCCTGGCTATTCACTATGATCATGGCTCCCGTGCTACAGTTTCTGCATCTGAAACAAGTGTTCATTCACGGCTATCTCGACGATTTTCTACTGCGTCATCAGCTACCAGAGGTATTGAGACTCCACCTAGACTTCGTGGCTCACGTATTCAGCCATTTGGGTTGGGTCATTCATCCAGGAAAATCAGAACTCACGCCTACATATCGCATAAGGTTTCTAGGCGCCATGCTTGACTCCTCTATGTCAATGACCTGGCCAACAGAAGATCGATGGACAGGAGCACAGTCATTGATTGCTCAACTAACAGACGGGAAACCCCACACGCTCAGGAAGTGGATGTCTCTAGCGGGCTCTCTTACGTCAATGCAGGACTTTACTCAGAGAGGAAGGCTGAATCTGAGACACCTTCAGTCCTGGATAAACGAGCATCGGGATCTAGAACTTTCACATTTGATCTCCCCCACTCAACAAGTGCTGTACGAGATACAATGGTGGACACTCAGAACACATGTCATGACAGGCTGCCCGTTCGTGTTGCCGACACCAACTCAGACCATTTATACCGACGTCTCCAATCTGGGCTGGGGTGCTCACTGCAACGACCTTCAAGTCAAGGGCACTTGGACTCAGTTGGAATCACAGTTTCATATCAACCATCTGGAACTCCTAGCAGTGATACGGGCTCTTACCCATTGGAGGTTCCTTCTGTCTCACACCAGCGTAGTGGTTGCCACAGACAACTCGACAGTGGTAGCCTATATCAACAAACAAGGGGGCACCAGATCTCCTTCCCTAATGCAGAGCACAAGAGATCTTTACCACCTAGTCGATTCTCTTCAGATGTCTATTCAAGCGAGACATATTCCGGGCAAGCTGAATTTTCTCGCGGATTCACTTTCCAGAACGAATCAAGTAGTGTCCTCGGAATGGACTGTGCATCAGAGTGTCATAGATCTCATAGAGGACAGATGGGAACGTCCACAGATAGATCTTTTCGCAACAGCTCTCAACTATCGACTTTCCAAGTACATCAGTCCAGTGCCCGACCCTCAAGCTCTAGCAGTGGATGCTCTATCTTATCCGTGGGACAATCTCTTGGCTTATGCCTTCCCTCCGTTCAAGTTAATCCCGGACGTGCTAAGCAAGATCAGGAGACATCAATGTACCCTATTCTTGGTAGCCCCCTTCTGGCCCAAGAGACCATGGTTCCCGTCGCTTCTGGATCTAGCGTCAGATCCCCCACTACGTCTTCCATTGTGGCCCAATCTTCTGCAACAGCCACTTTGGCAACCCCACAACGTCAACTTGCAAGCATTCAACCTTCACGTTTGGCGCATATCGAGCAGTCCCTACAGCAGAAAGGGTTCGCCAAGGACACTAGCTCAGCTATTACCAAATCTATCAGACCATCAACTTCTGCACTATACGACAACAAATGGGATAGATTCCAGCTCTGGAGACGAGAGCACCAGTTATCCCTCGTCCCCCTCTCCATCCCCATAATCGCAGATTTTCTAAATCATCTTCGCAAGGACTGTAACCTCAAGGCAGGTACCATAGAAGGCTACAGATCTGCTATTGCCTCTGTTACGGATCTAGAGGGTCTCGCTGTTGGCTCAGACGTTCCCCTAACCAAGTTGATCAGATCTTTCAAGTTGCAAGACATCAGATCTCCGTCAATTTTCCCCAAGTGGGATTTAGTTCTGGTTCTCAAATCGCTTCAGCAACCTCCTTATGAACCTCTGAACTCTACATCACTAAAGTTTTTATCCTGGAAAACTGCATTTCTTATAGCCTTTGCGTCAGCTGCAAGAGTGTCTGAATTACATGCCATAGACGTGTCATCTGTTGCCTTCTCCGAGCATTACAAGTTTGTATCTTTTAAAGCAATCCCAGAGTTCCTTGCCAAAAACCAATCAACAGCAGCAGGCCCCCTGGGTACCAGGGTATACTCCATCCCAGCGCTCCCAAGACCCAATGGGAAACTAGACAAGAATCGCCTTTTGTGCCCAGTTAGAGCCTTACGCTGGTATCTAGAGAGAACACAAACTTTCAGGAAAAAGCGAAGAAGACTATTTCTATCCTGCAAGCAAGCTATGGAGTCAGAAATATCCAAGAACACTATCGCTTCATGGTTGAGAAAGACTATTGTGCTAGCGTATTCCAATGCGGAGTTCTCTGAAGCAGAATCTACTTACTCTCCTCACGAAATTCGAGCTCTCTCTACCTCCCTGGCCGCCTGGAAGTCAGTGTCAGTTGACCAGGTCGTTGCTTCGTGCCAGTGGAAGTCCTCCTCAGCTTTCACCAGAGCTTACCTAAGAGACGTAGCCCCAATGATTGGGGGCCTATCGTCCCTGGGGCCCTTGGTGGCGGCTCAGCACCTCTCTGCTTGACCCCCTCCCCAGGGAAAAAAGGGGGTGGGGGAGTGAACCGGGGATAGTGTCCAGCCTCTAGCTGTCCTCGGAAAGTGGTGACTTCTATTCCATTAGAAGGTGGGCATATTCAAAGACCTAATTATTATTGTGAGTCAAGGAATAACGGTAAATTATGTCCGATTACCTCGGAATCTTACGTAGAATAGAATATTTTATACCAAAATAGACCTTATTTTAACCCCTAAGAAGGGAAAAATACGATCTTTTAAGCATTAAATAGGAAGATATTCAATGCTGGAAATACGATCTTCTACCAAAATAGGATATTTTTACGGCATTTGGAACAAAAGTACGATCTTTTGGAAGAGTTATCTCCCTTTATTCCTCCATGGATATGAGTTTGTCTTATCAAGTCCTTAGGATTGGGACTAGGTTTGGAGTGGTCTACGAATTTGGACTCCCTCCAGCCTTATGTGTTATTCTGGCAACTCAATCTAGAGGGATAGTTTACGCAATAATTATGAACAATCACAATTATTGTTAGTAATTATAAGTAAACATACCTCTAGATTGAGGATGTACTCCCACCCTCCTCCCCGTCATCCAAATTATACTTCGAATAGAATGAGGTAAACATCCGGTTGACAGGGGAAGATAATTCAGCCAGGGGAGATAACTCAGGGAAAGAACAACACACACACCACATAAAATTTTATTTTTTTACTCTGTATAACCTCTCCAGACTTGGAGATGTAGGCAACTCAATCTAGAGATATGTTTACTTATAATTACTAACAATAATTGTGATTGTTCATTTTACCATAGATTCATAGATTAAATTTATTTTTCTTTTATATTGTGAGCATTTGGTTATTGTTTGTACCACATATATCTCCATTCATCCATTCAATAGGTTATATATCACATATCTTGTACGATTTACATCCCTGTCAATGTACAGGAAAGTAATCTATATGTTTTTTTCCTCTGTACATCCATGTTTTCCTACTTCACCTATAGTCCAACATAGTTATATTTCAGGTGTACAGTTATCATTGAATATAGCCGCTGACCAATCCCAGAAATATTCATGTTGTTGTCGAGTTATGATTCATATAACTTCACATCACCACTCCTCAATCCCTAAGATAAAACATAACTCACATCTTGTTGCAAGAGATATTAAATAAGTAACGTAAGTAAATTCTCTATGAGCTAATGTTGAAAGAGAATTGTTCATGTTTCCCCACTAAGATGAGGAAATAAGCAAGGACATAGACCCTACCCAGTCTATGCACCAGTGGAACTATGTGAGGGGGGACGAAAGCGATGAACCCCCCAGTTCCCACCCCCCTAGTGTACACAGCGCTAGTATCAACACGTTATCCTCCGGTCAGGTAGACCAACTAAGGAGAGGTATTTGCATGTATACCGTGTATTCAGCATCTCTCTCTGGATGGGCCTGGCACTGCTCAGTGGACATTATAATGCTTTTCTTCTGCTTTTACACTAATATTTTGAATTATTTTTCAATTTTTATTTTTAAATCTGCAAATATTCTCCTTCTCTATTAATTTCATAACTTTTTTTTTCAAATAATAATTTTCAACTTTTCCTTTTTTTCCTCAATACAGACATTTTGCTTACTCTTTAAAATCAAATAATACTTTTCTAAAGTTATATTTTCTCTTTATTTCTAATATAAACAGGTCTATGGATTTGTACTTATATTGAAATAAGTAAGCTATACTTCAGGACTTCTTTATTGACAAGTCTACTAGTGTTTTCCAACCTGAAATTATGCCATTATCATTTTGCTGTTTGTAGAAACTGACCTTAAATAGGTTTTATATGCTGGATGTGGAATTAGCAAGATATCTGATGAGGATAAATAAATAAATTAATAATAATAATGATAATTTGATGCCTATTGTCCAACTCAACACTCGTCACTGTACTTTAGGTGCTATTACTAGCGCTCCACACGACCATAATTGTCCATACTTTCAAAGTTCAGGTACCTCAAATTTGATTTCCATAGGTTATTTCCAATTTGAATAAAATCAATGAAATTACTTGAATGAATTTGAATACATCGATTCATTTAGAATATCTCAGTCCATGTCTTTTAACCAGGGATGCAGATTCAAATTTTTGCCAATCGGACATTTCATCTTTGACCCAAAAAGACGACCCGGAAGTAATTTTTTTTGTTGGTTCTTCATTCATTGCATACTATTAAACATAACACGAAAGCAATTAATGGTAACTATTAATTTATCATTAACATGCATAACATGGTTCATAATTTAAAATCAATGTTTACCAACTATGATTTACCGACAGTGCTAGTTTGAGCGAGTTTACACAAGCGAGTTTACAAGCGAATTTGCGTGAAGATAGACGAGAAAATTCAAATAATTTAATTCCACATAGTTCATCAAAAGTTCAAATCATGGACCAAAGGATATGTACCTTCTAAATAATCATTTTAAATTCAAAGGAACTCGTTTTCAATAGCGATATAATTTACGTAAACTCACAACTCGGCAGAGCACGTGGTCCAACTATTTTCCATACGACTATTTCCTATTCAAGATGTAGTTACGAATTTGAACTTATTCTAATAAGATTACTTTTATATTTTATTTGGAGACATATTTCGCAATTGTAAATGAATAAGTATGACATGAAAGAACTAATGTAAACGCAAGAGAAATTGGAGTTTTTAAATAAGCATACCTCTTTATAACGTGTGTCATCGTGAAAATGCGATCGCGTGATCGTAGCGTCATACAAACGGTGTTTGACTACATAACGTCTCGTGAAATAATATTGCTAATTATTCGTTTTTGATAGGTTTATTTATTTTGAATTTGTATAATAGCTTTACCATACATCGATATTGATCTATCATATTTTGTTACAATATGTTACCTATGTTTTATTACTGAGCTATTATTAAATTTATCGAGATTCAAATTAGCAAAATCTTAATCTGTAACAAATTCATGAATCACCGGTACTGTGAAGCCACACGTTCATG
Source organism: Gibbula magus (assembly GCA_936450465.1). Lineage (NCBI taxonomy): Eukaryota > Metazoa > Mollusca > Gastropoda > Trochida > Trochidae > Gibbula > Gibbula magus. Next base: position 24,822,731 of record OW388297.1, read on the forward strand.
CAATGTTTATCTTTGACAAAATGTGTTTACAATGCGATGTTAATGAAATATTTTTCTTAAATAATGTTTTGAAATGGGTCACATCTTTCAGTCACTAAATGACACTGAAAATATCAATTAAATATCAAACGGTAAGTGTTTTTTCTGCAGACAATTATAATTTACTGAAGATAATGATGATTGATGTCGTTCCTCGTGCTGTGAAGAATAAATGTGACTTCTTGACTGGATCAACGTATTTCAATTTCATAAACAATTATGACCGACACAAGCAGGGCGGTTTGCCTTTATTTAATGCTTGTAAGTTTAGTTTTCCTTTTTTTTTTCTGCAATCGGTCAACTGATGTCCGATAGGTCAATTTTCCATTCGGTCAAACTGGATTTACAATCGGACATGTCCGGCAAATAGATAGATTTCTGCATCCTTGCTTTTAACCATAAATTCATATGATATTTCTTTTTGTTTTTCTATTTCCTTACACCTGAATGATAAGCACATAAAATAAGTTAGATTTTAGTTTACCTATCTTTTGTTTATGTTTCTGCATGATGAACGTTTGCCTTTAGTCCCTACTTTTTCTCTGCAATATAAACTGCTGTTTCAGCAAATTTTGAGAAGGAAAGCAGTGACGATGCATATCAATCCGACTGGGAGAAGATTGCAGAGCGACCTGATGAAGAAGCTCTCGCCATGTTGGAGAGCAGAACAGGGACAGCTGTTGATGATTACAACTCCAACATGGCCATACAAACCAGCACTCCCTTCCAACAGTCTGCTAGAGTGACGCCCACAACCAGAGAAAACACAAATCTTACCATCACGTCTAAAACTAGCCGTAAGACACCATCGGAAGTGAATTCACATTCAACAAAACCCGTCAAGAAAAGAGATGGGTCAAGGTCAAGTGAAAGGTCAAGAAGTCGGGATGCTGCGAAAAGGTCAGGTGGAAATTCAGGCACACAGAAATCAAAGTCCAATTTGGATAAAAATGAGACCAAAGGGAAGTCATCTTCCAATGGAGGAACAGGTGAAAAAGGAAATAAAAATAACTCAAGTGCAAAGGATAATGAAAGAAGTCAAAGCAGGACTAGTAGAAACTCTCGGAACAGATCAAGAAAGAGTTCAGGGGTCACTGACAATCATGACAACCATCACAATCCTGGCACCAATCCTCAGAGCAGAGGAACAACCCCAAGGTCAGGCATTTCAGAGCTCAAGGACAGAGACTCTGGATTGAGTTTGAGCAGAGAAAGAACTCCAAGGTCAGTGTTCAGCAATGACACTGCCCGCCAAGAATCTAAAATCAGTGTTGTTGATCAAAGTGAATTTGTGAACCAGGACTGTGCGTCAGAAGATCCTTTATTAATGAGGTCACTTGCATCAGAGAAGTCAAACTTTACAATGGTAGATGACAAGAAAGATGATAAAGATCAGGATGAAGAGAATCATTTTCTTCCTGTCATCAATGGGAAGAACTCAAAGTCTGTTTCGGATTTGTCTGGCAGGACTTCCATCATCCTTGAGGATTTAGAGAGTCCAGGGAGATTGATTCAAAGGAGCAGATCCTGTCTGACTGACAGGAGCAGTACTTCTACTGCAAGAAGGAGTGAAAGGAACGGGAAACTCAGTTCAAGGAAAAGTAGTTCCCAAAGTTTGGACAAGATAAGTTTGGGTGATCTCAGAGATGACAAGAGTTTTGCATCCAGCATAGGAAAAAGGTCTAAAGCATCGTCACATGACACTACTCACATGAACTTGTCTGCTCGCAGGGAGAAGCTCCCTCCTTTGAATAGGTCAGGAACAGTGTCAGAGTCGGGGAGTCATGCTAGGGACAACCAAGAGAAGCCGACTCCTTTGTGGACAAAAGATAGCTTAGGATCAGACCTTGACAAAGAAGACAGCCTCAGTTTCCATTCCAGCTCCAAGCCTCCTTCCCAGGGAACCACAATAGCATCTCTTGGACTTCCTGAGGGTTCCCAGTTGGATCACCAGATTCAGATTCTGGGCAGTCAGATCTTCTCTGCTTCTGCTCCACCCTCTGTTAGATCCTCCAGGACGCCCAGATCCAACACCTCAGGGGGAAAAGGTTATTGAGTCTCAGTTGGTTGCAACAGTTGTGTTTCCTGCATTTGGAATGTCAGTGGCTAGACCTGCTGAGTGGATGCACTATATTTTCAATTGCACATGGTCATAATGAATGTACTTGAAACACTTCACTGTTGACATTTGTTGATTGGTTGAAGCACATATTTGTGTTCCTTGTCTTTGTAATAAGGGCTACCCTTTTGGAGTTGAAGCACTCTCTTCTTTTACACACGATGTTTGTCCTTGAAACACTTCACTGTTGACATTTGTTGATTGGTTGAAGCACATCTTCGTGTTCCTTGTCTTTGTAATAAGGGCTACCATTTTGGAGTTGAAGCACTCTCTTCTTTTACACATGATGTTTGTCCTTGTTACTTTTCGCTGATGACATTTGTTGATTGGTTGAAGCACTTGTTTAGATTCCTGCCGTTTGAGTGTCCACAGTGACTACACTCATGGAGTGGAGGCACTCTCTGCTGCACAGATTACTATTGCATGTTCCCAATTCATCCCCTTTGAATCCATTTGTGATGACCTATTGATAAGTTACAGCACATTTTCCAAATGCATCTAATTAATGAAAATAATACTTTTGACTGCCTGCATGAACAAGGGGACTTCATTTTCTTGACTCCTGAGTGAAAAATACTAACATAATCTAACATATTTGAAGTGAACTCTAACACTTAGTATGTGGTAGTGTTATAATCCATTTAATTACTAATGCTGAAATATGATTACCGGTACTTCATAGCATTAATTGCTGACCTTTTTTTAACTTTTATTAGATTAAAATTGTTGTCATTATTTGCTACCCAAGCCAAAGAAGAAAATGTTAAATTTAGTTAATAATTTTAATTTATTAATTTTATAATTTTATTTATGATATAATATAATTATTATTTCTGAATGTTTGCTTTATTTAGGTCCAATCTTTTAAAATTCCACACTAGAAGTTTGTTTTAAATTTTATGGATAAATTTTATCTTGTTATGTGATTACCAGATTTATGTAATTTTCTTTTTACTTTGAGACTACTTTTTACATTTTGTTTATCATATCATATAATATTTACTTTTCAACTTTTATATCTAAATATCTAATGTTTTTCAGAGTCCAATGCATCTGAACAGATGCTGGTTGATGCCCTCACTGAACATGCTCATCAAATTGCTCAGAGTGTCTTAAAAAATTCAGAATCTGGACAAAATCTGGAGGCAGATATTCGGGTGAGATTTGTAACTTTTAGATGTTGATCATTGAAATACATACAGTGGGTTGTATAAAGTATTATCAGAGTCTTCATTCAGTTAAATTGTTTTCTTCAAATTAAAAAAAAGAAGAGGCATTATTTCCTATTAAATGGGTTTACTGTTTGATCCAAACCCTCAGAGGCATGTTTTAACCCATACCTAACTACACTTTTACTATATGTTAGAGACTGGTAATAACTTCTGTAACCCACTGTAGACTTTTGAAACATTGAAAAACTAAGTTATAAAAGAAACGTGAGCTACTGTCAATGATTCTTTCATATGAATTGTTGAATTTCCTGACTGCATGTTTGAAAATAGTTTTATCTAAACGCTCTGCATGATTCATGAAATTAACAGTAGTACAGCTAGTACTCAACCCAGTTTAGCAGTTCTTCTAACCTGAGATTTTAGTGTAATGGTTTCATAAGGATAGATTATTTAACTTTTTTTTCAGATTCTTTTCTCTGCAGAAATTCTGTAGAATATTAGCTGGATTAGCTAGTCTTTTTACAGATATTGGGGAAATATAAGATTCTCAAATAGAACAAAGAGTAAATTTTGAGCTGCATTTACATAAGCTCTCAGCTTGTTTGCCAATCCATTTCATTGGTGAATAAAATATGTTTAAACCAACAAATAATCCAAATTTTAATTCTATAAAAATGGTGGGAAGTTATATTTTGATTTTTGATGTGAAGTTGAGAAGAACAAATTGTATTGCTTTCAGAATGGTCCTTTTTTCATATACTGTAAGATTCTGCAACAAATGTTGTGTACTAACATAGTGCTCATTACATTGCTTCGTACTCTAACCATCTAGCAAGCAGCCTCATTGTGGACAGACCGACATCCGACACGCGACATCTCCCGTAGTCAATCAGTGCAGGAGAAAGCAAACACAGTAAGATATGTGTGTCCGTCTGTCCGTGTGCTTGTCAGATCGGTGGCACTGTATATTAGGTTGCACTTTGTCACCTTGTCATACCCTGTATAATGGGATACACTTTGTTGCAAATATATTATCAACATACCGTATATTTTTGTTATTTTTATGCCTAAAAATGTGTTGCACTGCAAGGTATCATAAATGTTTTAAGAATGAGTGTTGCAAATGTGTTGCACTATTCATGATAATTTTTATTTTTCTAAAATATGTTTCTGTCACATATGATGCCTGAAATATTAAACATTTATGGTTGATATTAAATACATCTGTTTTTAAATATGACACAATATGTGTTAAGACAAAATGGTGTTTTCAACTTGATAGTATGGTGATATTTCTGTAAACTCATATCAACTTGCAATCACTAGAAAATGCTGCCCATATCGTATGGAAATGAATTATGCATGCACTATTTGTAATAATAGATACATTTTATGTATTTAGATACTTGTGTCACACAATGAGAAGATATTTTAACACTTTGTTAAAATGTGTTGCACAATGTGTTTATTTCCATGCACTTGTTCTTGTGTTTCATCAATATGCCATCACTGCATAAAATATATTTGAAATGCTTATGACATCATTATTTTAAAATGTATCATATTTCCATTCTTTGAAAAAAGATTTTTGGAATATATATATAAATACATATTTCTTGATATTTATGATCTAACTTAGAAATTATATTGACCATAGCTTATTACTAGCTTTCTTTTTCTACTTTATGCATGACTTTCTATTGATAGAAATCTGTAGCTGCATGTTGTTTGATAAAAATGGTCAATTTTCAATGAAGACGTTATTTTATTATCCAATTGAATTTTATCAATGAATTAAATGTGAATTTGTTGAATTTATTCAATTGTAAGAGTCATGTTTGAAATTAAAATTTATTTATATATGATTTTATGACTAAATTAAATGAATTAAGGTATAGAGTTACATCCAGTTGTATAACACTACAATAAATGATAATAGATGTTAATATTAATGTTATAAGGGTTATAATCAATTCTAAACGTATATCGCTACAATTGCTTTGAAGTGTACGAGACCAGGAAATTGATTAAAAAATCATTTGTGTTTCAAATGCTTGATTCTAAATTTGAATGTTTTCCAGGATGCAATAGATGAGATTATGAGGAACCAGCGGACAAGTAGCGTGGACGTGACAGCTGCAGAGTACAAGGAACAAATCAGACTAAGCTTGACCACTGCAGGTCAGACTAGATGTATTTACTAGTAGAAATCTATGGTTTCTATTCTAACATTGTTTCCTGTATTGTATTCTTGATTCTGATTAGTTGATTTGTAATGAAAGAACGCAAATGTGCTTAGACATGCGAAATGATATTTTGTTAATAGATTCGACCTGACTCAAGATTTAATTTTTCTTTTTTGCTCATTGTTTGTGCTTTACACAACTTTGAGGTGTTATTGTCAGTTTCTAAATTATTTTAACACTTAGAAACCCACAAATTTCGCTCAATATGAGCTGTGAGTTTTAAACTAAATTTGCAGGTGTTGATTTACCATGAATCCTGGACATGTTAAACAAGTCACCATTTATCTTACAAATACTAACCTGTGTTGATTAGAGGCCTTATATAGAGTCTGACAGCTATATCACCATTTTGTCAGGGGAGGTAACTGATAAGCGCGTTTAAAGGGGACAGTGCGAGGGTGCTATATTTTCTGGAGGTGTAATTTAAAAAAGAATTAAGCCTTGGAAAAAGTTCAAGCTGTCGAAAGGGAGAGTCAAATCAAGAGGAAATTGTGGCCTGTTATACACCAGTAATTCTCCCATTTCGGCACTGAATTTTTCATCAAATTTAGAGGAAAATGTCTTGTTGTAGTTGCCAAGGCTACAGGATTGATGCCAGACGCTTTGCCAGCTGACGCTGAAGTAAGTCCTGAGCTGCTGGATGCTCTAGCCAACCAATCACTGAGCCCAGAGGATATCGAGATTATTCATGATGAGGAGACGGGGAAGAGCACACTCAGGTCAAAGAGTCAACTGTCAAAGGTCATGGGAGGGGTTAAGGAAGGTCACATCTTTGTTCCACCAGGTCAGAAAATTATTGAAATAAAATTATTATAATTTCTCATATTGACATGTGTTTAAAAAAAAGTGAAAAACAAATAGATTATCATCTAGAAGGAAAGAAAATTGTGGTCACGGTGGCCAAATGGGTTAGCTATTGGTACAGTCGGTGTTGATTGTTGGTGCCTGACTCTTAGGGTGTAGATCAAATCCTACAACAGACTCGTCCCAAAACAAATTTCAAGAGTTTGTACTATTGCAGATTGTATGACTTGGTTACAATTACTATTTTATTAGCCCCTGACCAATCCAAGATTTATTGTGTATGATGTTAGTTATTATTTTTGAAATTCATCCATTCAAGAATATCTAAGAACTAATTGATTCATCAGATAAAGATCAAATAAACTCTTTCATACCAGGAGGCTCAGAGGATCAGACAGTGTCTATCCAGTCTGAGAGGGTGTCCGTCAGAGATGTCGGCGATGTTGACATCATCAGCTATGCCGATCCTTCCGATCAAGATCAGAGGTCAAAGGGTGGGTCAAAGGCCAGTTCCAAAGCACCATCGGTTAAAGACTTGAACTCTGATAGAAGCAGTGAGAGGAAACCTTCAGTGTCGTCTCAAGGTGTGGCTGATGAACTGAACGCACACGATGTCAAATCTATAGAGAAGGTATACCCATTGATTATGCCTTTCAAGATAACAAATTATCTTCTGACTAATATATCATATGGAGGACTCTATCGTATAACTTTTACAAAACGAGAGTGAATTTTTTTATTACCTGAGCAAGACCAAGGTTTATAATACCGGTACACAAATTTTCAAAAGTTTTGTAAAAGTCAAATATGGCATATACTTTTGAGTAATAATTTGTTGGTTTATTTCCCTTCTAATTCCATTTAATAAAAACCGGCCTACTACTCTTGCGAAGGCTTGCCACTGAGATGTCACAAACAATAGTTTTTTTAATGTCACAGAAAACTAAATATGCGTCATTTCCACGGTGGAGATGAGTTTTACAAATGCTGATTATGGGATCGCGTTCCCCTGAAGCAAGATGGATGGCGATGCTAGGGAAATAACCATAGTAAGATAAAAACCGGGTGAACCAAACAATGGATCCATACACTCTGGCATAGTAAACAGGCTTATGAGGTGAGGTGAGGTGAGGTGAGGTGAGGTGAGGTGAGTTGGCGTTTAAGGCCGCTTTCAAGAGTATTTCACTTATATCGCGGCTGCTAGTATTACGGCAGGGAGAAAGCCTGCAAAGCCATGTGGCTATGCATTGCGGTGAAACTAGCGAACCATGGGTGGTACTGCACGGAAATTCTGTGTAGCATTTCACCCAAACATTACTGCATATAGAACAGTTCTCTAGGGCAGACAAAGTTGCGGTGCCCCTGGTGGAATTCGAACCCCGGACCTCTTGATCCAAAGCCGAACGCGCTAACCACTGTGCTATCCTTCCCCCAACAGGCTTTTGATGAGTTATGTATCTGATGTGTCTGAAGAAGGGAAACTGAAGTGTCACGAAATGTAACTACCCAAAACAATTTTTACTATGCCTAAGTTTGTTAATCCGTTAGTTGGTTCAACCCATCTTGTTTATCTGTAATGAAATTGATCATCCATAAAGTTAGTTTTATATCAGGTAACACCGACTGAAGAAGTGCCTGCAGTTGTCAGTGAACCAGTTATCTCCCCTGATGCTGGCAGCGAGAAAGGCAGCACAAAAACAGGCATATCTAAAGTCTCGCAAAAAAGCGAAGAATCTAAGAAGTCTGTGAAGAAAAAATCCATAGCACTCGAAGACAGGGATGAATTCGTTGTCGGTCAGTGGAGATTATTTGTTAATAGAATTTGTTTTTAGTTTAAAGTTTAGTGAGAACCAATTCCAAGAGTATTAAGTCTTTGAAGAGCATTTTGAATTGGCATACATAAGAACATGAAGAATTTCTGGATAACAACTTCTTTAATGTGAAAATACATAACGTTTCTAAGTAAATACTAATTCTTCAACACATTCACCGGAAGAAACATCATGTATTTCACATTGAAAAAGTTGTTATCCAAAATATCTTCCTATTCTTCAAGAGTGTCGTTGGCAGAATTTCTTGTTTGTGCAAAAATATTAATGTGTATCAGAATTGCAACAGTGAAATGTTTCAAATGTACAATGAATGCACAAACAGGATTATATTCTCTAATTTCCTCTCCACAAAAACAAAGACGGTTAGTTTCATATCTAACACTATCAATGCCTTTTTATTTGATATGATTTGGTTAGACATGTTGATGGTGATTATCTGTATATAGAATAAAACACAATCTGAAGAAGAATGTCTTTATGAGATTGAGATTTGACGCATCGCTTTAGTTTATCTGTTTTGTATTTATCGGACTAATAAGAATCTCTTTCAGATGTGTGCAGTGTTATTTGCAGGTTTCCTGGGAAATTACAAGGCTGATGATTCAACTATTTCCTGTTGATAGTGATGTATTATTGTGTTGAAACAAGTCATCTGTCTGACATACAGAATATTTCAATTTGATTTAATTGAGATCTTCTCTCGCTGGCTGGAGTGTGTTTCTCGTGTTGTTCATCTATTGTTCTCACTTGAAGCATTCTTTTTCAGAAGGGATCCTCCTTGGGGTACATATAGCATAAAAATCCTTATTTTTAACTTGATGACAGATTGTAACTTAATTTTTAAAAATAACAGTAAAAATAAGTTCAAAAAACACAAAATAAGTGTTTTCCGAACGTGCGACCACCCTGTGTAGAGCCCCATCCCAGTGCAAACCAAGGGACGTAACTCTATTCTCACCACTTATCAATCTGTCATCGAGCTGGCAAGACGTGTTTTGCAGTCGACGGTTAACTTGAGTTTTTCTTCTAATTCTGAGAAAATGGACAAAGTGAAAGCTTCTGTATGTGTGGTAACCCCTTCTTATTCGTAGAGGCGAATGTTAGGTTACTTATATAGTGGTTTTTCGCGTTGTAACTTCGTTTTTCAATTCGCACGTGCTTCGACTTCACCGAGTAATGGCGGATGGAAAACGCTCAAAATGGCGGATGCTCAAACAAAATGCAATGTGTTAGTACTTTGCTATTTTGTATTGAGATCTGGTTGTTTTGGAGGTTCTTTATCGTGCTTCGCATTGTAGGGCAGCACTTTACTGACGAGGATTTCTCCCTTTTTGAATTTATTCATTCTCGGGGTTATCGTTTTCAGTCGGCAAGATATACTAGGTATTTCATGCTTTATTTCTTTCAGTGGCTTACTATTTATTACTTGCCTAGTGCTTAGTTATTATAGTATCGCCTCTGCGTGTTGTTTGTATGATGCACTTTTATCAAACATAAACATTGCACTTACACTCATGCACACCCCTGTACATTCTGTGTTTGACTTTGCAGTCATTCACCGAATGTGTGGGGTGCAAGGCCCGTTTGCCCCCGGCCGACAAGCACGACCGGTGCCTGGTGTGTCTCGTCGAGGACGAACATGACGAACAAGCCTGCCAGTTGTGTCTCAGCTTCACCCCCCGGGCCAAGAAGGAGAGGGGGATGGATATGATTTTCTATCGCAACCTCCAGAAGGCGGGCCAAGAACTTAAGGGTTCGGTCCCCCCCTCTAAGGAAAAGAGGAAGGGTAAGAAGGGTAAAGGCAAGCAAAAGGTTAGCTCCCCTCCTGCCCCCTCTTCCTCATCGGATGAGGTGGACATGGAGGTGGGGTCGCCTGCTGCAGGGGATGTATCAAGCCCCCCAGTTCTTTTACCTCAAACACACACTACCAATGTTGCTATTAACCCTAATCCTAACTTGGATGCTGCGGCTATCTCCGCAATCATCCAGGGGCAAATGACGGGGATGGTGGGGACGATGATGGCACAGCTCCGTAAGGAGTTGACCGTCGTCGCCCTGCCGGATCTCGATGCTCCAGGGTCGGCTGGCACTAAAAATGTCGGTAAAGACCTCGGGTCCCCTACTGAACCGGGCGCAGGCCCCGGCAAGGTAGCGGGATCCGACGTAGGCACCCGAGAGACTGCTCCGGCTCTGCCTCGTACTCAAGCTAAACAAGTCCCTCCGACGGTGCAAGGTGCCGAGGTACCGAGCACGTCGGGGGGCACCGGTACCCCCAAAGGTAAGGGCTCCGGCGCTCCGGCGTCGGGCCCGTCGCTGCTTCGGGGACCGGCTCTGGTTCAGGAACGAGCGCCGGCGGGCAGAGCTGGGTTTCGCATCCCTCTCAAACGGACTGTCCGAGATAGGGCTTCGGATACTGGGTCGCTACTGAGTGGCTCCGGTACCGGGGACCTGTCGGAGGATGGCTCCGAGTATTCAGAGGAGGATGAGGAATCCGGCCGTGCTGTCTCGCTCGCCGAGCTTCTGAAGGAGACGCGTGATCGTATAGCGATCGCTATCCCTCAGACGCTTGTTCCCGTACCGGAGCAGGTCTCCGAAGATTTCCGTCTACCGGGGGAGGCTTTTGCTCCCAGCAAGCCTCCGGCGACCAGGCTCCGCGTTCTTGATAGCTTGTTGGTTGAGGCGATCAACCCTCTCCTGTCTGGTTCCCGTACAAAGGCTGATCTGCCTGAACTTAATAAGAGGTACCAGTTAGGAGAGGACGGTCTCTTCGACCTACCGGTTATCGACGAGTGCGTCCTGACCTCTGTCACCCTGTCTGGCGCTCAGGCGCAGCCTTCTCTAGGCAAACAGGGCCGGCGACTGCCTCCATTTCCGACGCACGCTGCTATGTTTAAGGCCGAGTTCCGTGCCCATGAGGACACGTACAGGAACGGAGCCCAACAACTAAGGGTGGCGGTGCACGGGGCCTACCTTGCTGCTATGCAGGCTAAGGACCAGGCGGAGATGCAGGAAGTAGGCACTAAGGTGACTACATTCCAGAAGCAGCTGTCAGAGGTATCTAGCTATTTGGCCCGGGACTCAATTCGGAGTGCCGCGAGCCAGATAATGGGCGCAGTCATGGGGATGCGCCGGCTGTGGCTGTCGACGTCCAAGTACTCGCAGTCCACACGCCTCACACTACAGAACTTGCCTTACAGGTTGGGGTCCACCCTCTTCCCTGGATCGCAGGCTGTAGTTAAGGAAGCCGCCGAGCAAAAGGTTGCCTTCGAGGACTCTAAGGTGCTCCTCGAGGACCCAGCTCCGCAAGAGAAGCGAGTGCGGCTCTCCCCCCTTGATGGTCTCTACCCCACGCCGGGGGGTTCGAGCCAACCTTCTTGGAATGGTCCTATGGGCAACAAGAAGAAATTCAAGGGGAAGGGAAAGAAAGGGCAGAACCGCAGGGGCAATCATGGCCAGCGGAATTTTCGGAGCCGTGGAAAGCCAAACAAGCAATCCTAGGGTCTCCACTGCCTGTGTCACCACCCAAAAGTCTGGCAGCTCGAACGCTGCCGGAGACGGGGGTACACTGTCTTTCCGAGAATCTTCCAGTGGGCGGCAGACTATCTCACTTCGTTTCAGAGTGGGAGAAAGTCACCTCAAATACCTGGGTCCTGTCCACGCTCAGGGAGGGCCACTTACCACTTTGGAAGTACGACCCACCGACTTTCTCCGGGATACGGCACACGAAGGTGCCCGAGTTGCCCGAGAAGGCGGAAGTCCTTCGCGCCGAGGTGCAGGCTTTATTAGACAAAGCAGCCATCGAGGTAGTTCCACAGGGTCAGGAGCAGAGTGGTTATTACTCAACCTACTTCCTGGTACCCAAGAAGGACGGAGGGTTCAGACCGATTCTGAATTTAAAATACCTGAATCGCAGTCTGCAGGTTCCAACGTTCAAGATGGAAACCCTGAGGACAGTGATAGCGTCAGTAGAGAGGGGAGATTGGCTGTCGTCAATAGACCTCAAGGATGCTTATCTGCATGTTCCAATGCACCCCGAGTTCAAGGAGTTTCTTCGGTTCTCTTTCGACGGGACGTGTTACCAGTTCCGGGTACTTCCCTTCGGCATTTCAACTGCGCCGAGGGTGTTTACCAAACTGATGTTGGTACCGGCACAGGCCGCCAGGTCACGGGGCACGTGTTGTCATCCGTACCTGGACGATTGGCTGATACGAGCCTTGTCTCGAGAACTGAATCAGGAGGCCACCCAGCAGGTGTTAGACATCTTGCTCAAGCTGGGTTGGATCATCAACCTGAAGAAGTCAGACATCGCCCCCAGGCAGGACCTGGTGTTTCTGGGCGCAAGGTTCGATACGGCCTCCGGTTCTGTATCCCTGGCCCCGGACAGGGTGTCCAGAGTGATCGGGGCAGTCCACTTGTTCCTTCAGTCGCCCACCCACACGGCCAGGACTTGGCTTCAGTTGCTGGGGCACATGGCGTCGACAGTGGACGTGGTTTGGAGAGCTCGCTTGAGTATGAGACCGGTTCAGCAAGCGCTGGCACGAATGTGGTCACACTCGGACAGCTTCGAGAAGGTTCTAACCACACCGGTTTGGGTGCTAGAGCACCTTCGGTGGTGGGTTTCCGAGAGCAACCTTCTCAAGGGTCTACCGCTAGAGCTTCCAACGCCTTCGGTCACCATTCAGACAGACGCCTCCCTATCAGGCTGGGGGGGTGTCCTGGAAGACCTGACAGCCTCGGGCCTTTGGTCTCAGGAGGAGTCGAAATTGCACATCAACGTGCTAGAGCTCAGAGCAGCTCGACGTGTGTTCGAGTGCTTCAAGGAGCGGATCGAGGGGCTTGTGGTTCGTCTAGAAATGGACAACCAGACAGCCCTGTCGTACATTCTGAAACAGGGCGGCACAGTGTCTCCATCTCTCCTTCAGGAGTCGTGGCAGTTCCTACTGTGGTGCGACCAGTTCAGCATTCAGGTGGTTCCTGTTTATCTCCCGGGAGTGGACAACGTCCGTGCGGACGCCTTGTCTCGGCGCATCCTAACACCTCACGAGTGGATGCTCGACCGGGGGATATTCGGAACTATCTCCCTGTTGTTCGGGTCGTTCCAGGTGGATCTGTTTGCGTCAGGGATGACGAATCAGATACCTGTGTTCTGCTCAAGAATACCAGATCCAAGGGCTCTAGCCAGGGACGCCTTCGCGATCGACTGGTCGGGCAGAGTACTGTGGGCGTTCCCTCCAGTTCCTCTGATTCCCAGGGTTCTTTCTCAGTTGACCAATCAACCAGCTCGCCTCCTAGTGCTAGTGGCACCACTTTGGACGGCTCAGAGTTGGTTCCCGTCCGTTCTCAGGTTTCTCGTACAGCCTCCTGTACTGTTACCCTCGAGACGAGACATACTATTTCAGGAAGGGGCACCACACCCGAATCCCAGGATTCAGTGGGTGGCTTGGCCACTGTCCGGAATCGCCTCCAGGAGAGCGGTATTCCTGCACGAGTTGCAGACACAATACTGGCTTCGAGGAGGGATTCGACAAACCTTCAGTATGAAGATCGATGGGCCTGTTATGCGCGCTGGTGTGGCGATAGAGGGCTACTCGATCCCTTTTCTACAGATCTAGTCGCTGTTTTGGAGTTCCTCCAGTCCAGGTTAGATGCTGGTTTAGCCGCATCGACCGTCAGGGGATACTCTACGGCTATTTCTGCTTTCCACGTACCAGTGGACGGTGCTCTTTTGGGATCGCATCCATTGGTGCAGCGCTTCCTAGCAGGTGTGGACAGGATACGTCCGGTTGTCCGGCGTATCAGCCCCACTTGGGACCTTTCATTTGTTTTGGATTGGCTCTCAGGTCCGGGGTTCAAAGATTTGAATGCACTTTCGCTTCAACTTTTGATGTGGAAAACCGCCTTTTTGGTGGCTCTGGCGTCGGGCAGGCGGGTAGGCGATATTCATGCAATGTCAGCGGATCCCGAACTGACTGTCTTTCATAGAGACAGAGTCAGTATCAGACTGCCCGACAGCTATCGTCCCAAGGTTGACCACTCATTCCATGTGACGGCTCCTATCGAACTGCCGACTCTTATGCAGCCGGCCTCTTCGGGGTCCACTGGAAACCATGCCCACATTTTGGATGTGCGCAGGGTGTTAAAGACCTATATAAAACGTACCCGTAGTATCCGTAAAGACCAGCAGTTGTTCTGCTGTTACGGGGGTAGTAAGCCAGGTCTGCCGGCATCGAAGCAGTCGATCTCTAGATGGATCGTGTCTGCTATTGTGATGGGCTATGTACATAAGGGGTTAGAGCCCCCAGGTCAGCTGAAAGCTCACTCGGTTAGGGCGGTAGCGACGTCTAAGGCGTTCGCAGCGGCCCTGCCCATCGAAGAGATCTGCTCCGCCGCTATTTGGAGCCGGCCGAGCACGTTCATTCGACACTACCAACTAGACAGGCACTCTAGGGGGCGTGCTCGGTTTGGTCAGTCGGTTCTCTCCGGTGGGCAGAGTTGAAACTCTCTAGCTGATTGAGCTTTCGAGTTACTTGTTGTTTGCAAGTTATTGTTCAGTTTGGTTCAGTTCAGTTCTTTTTCAGGACTAAAAACTAACTAAAAATTGTTCATTTTTTAACCAGTTATTGCACTGTTTTGGGCATTTTTATCCCCGGCAGTAGGTGTCCCTGGGACACTGCCTCGTGGGAAGTACTTCCTCCTATTGTTCCCCATAGTCTCTTTGGAAAAAGGGGGGGGGGGGGTATTTGGCCTCAGTAACGGTAATCAGGCTGGTTAGCCGTTTGGTTAGTCCCCAAGGGATCACCCGTCCTCAGCCCTCGGCGTGGGAGGTCACGTGATCTGGTAAGTGTGACACCTTTCTTGGATTGAGTAGAGCACTTTTTAGGGGTATTTAGTGTACAGACAGAATTCCACATCCTAAGTCTATCTTTGGGAGTCTGCCTTATGCTATATGTACCCCAAGGAGGATCCCTTCTGAAAAAGAATCGAACCAACCTGCAGAGGTTGCAGATTCTTTGAAGGGATCCTCCTTGGGGTACGGCCACCCACCTCCCCTTATTCTGTCTGACTTGGTCGGATTGATAAGTGGTGAGAATAGAGTTACGTCCCTTGGTTTGCACTGGGATGGGGCTCTACACAGGGTGGTCGCACGTTCGGAAAACACTTATTTTGTGTTTTTTGAACTTATTTTTACTGTTATTTTTAAAAATTAAGTTACAATCTGTCATCAAGTTAAAAATAAGGATTTTTATGCTATATGTACCCCAAGGAGGATCCCTTCAAAGAATCTGCAACCTCTGCAGGTTGGTTCGAATTTCTTGAGTTAACACAGTGCTGTAATATTATATGTATGTAATATGTAGGTAAAGTGAAGAAAACTCAAGAACTGGAGCAGCTCTATGGATCAGTGGAGCCCCCTCCCCCTCCCAAACCGTCCCCCCCAAAACGTGAGGGTCACACGAATGTCTCCCCTGAGTGATTCTGACTACATCACAATATACATGCATCAAACTTGGTCACAGACTTGTCTACTTGATACCCGGCTCTAAAGTAGTCATAACTACAATTTATAGTGGGTCATTTTCAATCAAAAAGTTTGTACAGATATTTCGTTGCGGCTGTTTAAAACATTTTTGGCCTTCCTACAGTAGACATTGTATGTAATGTCTCAAAGTCTATATAAAGTCAAAAAGGTTAACTATACCTGGTTCTCATTCAAAAAGTAATTCCACTTTTCATAGATCTTTAAACAGGTTACTCTGTATACAGTAAAAGGGATGCATGTATATTACTTGAACATGATTGATTCCAGTGTATGAAATAAGGCCTGTCCGTCAGCCCTTATTAACTTTTGGTCTGGTCTGTTAACCTTTTGAAATTTTTGCCTAATTTTACCTTGAAAATTGACGAAATCCTACTTTTGGGCATGTAAGTTTTCAGGCTTATTTCATACACAGCCGACAACATAATCTTATTTCATGAGTGCTTTGCATGAGCTCCAGATTTTAACAAATATGCATGATTCTTTCTAATGCATTTCATGATGCATTTTGACATGATCTCATTTGTGTGATATTTATCAAGATCTCTAACAAGTATGCATGATCTCAATGACTTTGATGCAATATATGATGCATGTTGTGTGATTTCATTTGTGTGACATTTCTTAATATTTCTAACAAATATGCATGATCTCAATGACTTTGATGCAATCAATACGTGATGCATGCACTTCAAGCGACATCTCTGCGTACCTTTCTCACAACTACATAGTTTTTATGCAGTGTGCATGAATATTTCAAATAAAATCTCAGACTTATTATGTGAAATATGTAAAAAGGTCTTTAAAATAGCGTCTATACATATGTTGTACAAATATGTGAATATTAGAAAACATGACCTAGTAGAATATATATAATAAATCAAGTTGAACTCAATAATATTTCAATATAATATTCCATCTGCATTCACTCATGGTTCTAATTACTTTTACACTCAAAGATTTATAGTTAAAAAAAACAACATTTGTCTTCTTTTTGAGGAAAAGAGATTTATGTCAAAATAATTTCTATTGCTGTATTTGCTTTGGAGCAACTGTCTCCGTTCTTCGACGTTAACACTCTAACCCTTTCTATAAATCAACTTACCTTTTAAATAAACCAGTTGAATTTGTCAAGTTATGAAATATCTTGTTTAAAGACTGATTTATCTGTTTAAAGTAATTAAATTAATCAAGTTTTAACGAAATAGTAATTTTGCGTATTTTTATTATTCTCTTTAACTAAGAGAATAAAGAATGGTAGACATAAATTGCTTTTTAAAAGCTGATAAGTCTGTTCAACGAGTGTTTTGTATGAAGCGCCTGCAGAAAAGAAATCACCAGAAGTTGTCTCCCCTAAGAAAGAAACCTCTCCACAAGTGGAGGTTAAAAAGGAATCTCCAAGAGAAGGTATACAAACTTAGTTTTTATCCAGTTGTTTGCATAAAAGAAGTTTAAAACAGTCTGTTATATTGAGTGTGAGATAATCTCAAATTCTGTCATAGATTGCTTCTTTCCAAATTGAGCTCCTATACGAATCAAAAGAAAAAGATTGTATATATTCAAATGTTGTGAACACCATGAGGTTCATACTTTGCCTTGTTCTTCTCCCAACTGCCTATTTTCAAATATTGAAAAAGTTATTTTCATATGCCTTTGTCCTCTCTGCCCTATTTTCACCAAATTCTTATTGAGATCATTTTATTACTCCCAAAAGTCCCAAAATTAGACATCCCAAGAGAACCGACAAGAAGCTCAACTGTACAAAAAAACATCCTCACTCCAAAAAGTGAGGTTTCTCCACCAAAGGCTGAGCCGCCACCAAAACCCAAGCCTGTCCCTCCCCAAACGAAAGTGGAGGAACCACCTGCAGCCAAACCACTGCCTCCAATAAAACAGAAAAGTAATGTTGCACCAAAAAAGGAAGAGCCTCCCAAAACACCAAAGGCGCCTCCCAAAAAAGGTGAACATTCGAGACTGAGGTGTTCCTCTGCGGTGCTCACTTTGGTTTGTTGTCACGGGTGCATTCCAACACCGATTGTCACAGAGTGTTTCTAAAGTGTTCATTCTCAATGTATCCCACGGTTTGTCAATCTACCCACTTGTTGGACACTATATATTCACAGATCAGCTTTGATTCTCTCTGTGTCCCAACATTATCAGACAACCCATTTATTAGGCACTATGTTTTCACAGATCAGTATTGATTCTCACTCTGTGTCCCCACATTTGTTAGACAACCCACTTGTTAGACACTATATTTTCGCTGATCAGTTTTCTCACTGTTTTCTCCCTGATTTGTCAATCTACCGGTACTTGTTAGACACTGATTTTTGAGGGATTACAATTTTCACAGATCAGTGTTGAATTAAAAATATTGATTTTCACAAATTAATTCAGAAATGTTGAAAAAGCTTAATGGATTGTATTTAAATACTCTCGATGGGATAGGATCCAATACAATTTCAAAACATGAGGGATGCTTTAACCATCACATAGAACATTTAAATATTTAAATTTTATTTGATCAGATATGTTCTTTAAAGTTCATGTTATGTTTAATCCTGATAGAATAATGTAAGCAAAATTCCTCTCTGCTTAATCCTCATTATAGGTTACACATCAAACAGTTTTGTAAGTTTGCACACTATGGTAGAGATCAGTAGTCAAGTGTGTAAACACGATGACATTATAAAGCTTGTCCAATAGTCCATAACCTGGTTAATTTTGGTCAAAGATGGTAAAGTTTTGGGGTGTTTGCTTAACTTTATTGTGAAAATTGACAAATTCATAGTTTCAGGCTGGTAACGTTTCAGGTAATGACTCACACACTGAAAATGATCAAGAAACTGTCAGTTACATAGATATTTGGAACCAGTGAACAACAGCTCTACTCAACATTTTGGGTGAACCTGGAATTTCAATTAGGCAATCAAGCAAAATAATTAGTGAGTGACAACATTGAAACTTAGAACCACAACGGAATCATCACAAAAGAGTCCACTGAATGCACTATCACCGCTGAATTATTTGTGTCATTTTTCATTACTTCTGTTTAATCCCTCTTTCCGTCTGTCTGTTACTTTATTTATGTTACTGACATCGTTAAACAGAAACACAATCACAGACTGAATCTGAAGAAGAGGCTGTCCCGACAGAGTTACCCGCCCTTCATTCTGTTAAACCCTCCACTATAAGTGGTGAGATGGGTGAAGCTTTCATATAATCATATATCTCTAACCCCATGCAGATTGCAGACAAAAGTCACTTCTCAATAATCTTTAGGGGTAGTGTTCTGAGAAATCTGCATTAAACATCTCGATTCAAAACAGTGGTTCAAGAAATATCATTATCTTCCTCGTGACCTCTGCTTTGTGTTCAGAAATTTGTTAAAGGGACACTGCGTCGAGAATAAAAATCAGATCATGTGTAATCTATCTATGCTGATTAACATGTCTGCTTACAAGTCACAGACACTGAATTTCAGACAATTGACGTAATTGGTAATAAAAGCTACTGCATGTAAACAGTGACGTGAAGCGTAACTCGTTAGCAGACACTCTAATCAACTTACCCGGTAGTGAAATAAAGATGGGACTCATTTTTATCCTCCACGCAGTGTCCCTTAAAGATTACAAAGGACACTACCACTGCATGATGACAAAGATCTAACAAATTCATATACCATATATTACAGCTTGAGAATGCAAATTGTATCTTATCTTATCTGAAAATTGCTTGCAGTGCATTAGTGTATTACATTCCTTCTTGAGTGAAAAATGCCTTGATGATTTGTTGTTTTTATTTTGATTTCATTGATAAGTTATGTATTCATTCTATATACTCAGTGTGAAAAACTAAAATTGTTTATTTATCTCATTGAAAGTGTTAGACTCAGAGTGTGGAAATATATATTGCATGAGCTCTTCTATATAGCATGTGACAAACCTTTGTACATACCATTGCCTCATTGTGATTATTTATGCTTCTGTGTGGAGTTATATTGGTCCTTGAGACATCACCAACAGTATTATATTGGACCTAGAGACATCACCGACAGTATTATATTGGTCCTAGAGACATCACCAACAGTATTATATTGGTCCTAGAGACATCACTGACAGTATTATATTGGTCCTAGAGACATCACCAACAGTATTATATTGGTCCTAGAGACATCACCAACAGTATTATATTGGTCCTTGAGACATCACCAACAGTATTATATTGGTCCTAGAGACATCACTTAATATTTTATTGGTCTTAGAGACATCACCAACAGTATTATATTGGTCCTAGAGACATCACCAACAGTATTATATTGGTCCTAGAGACATCACCGACAGTATTATATTGGTCCTAGAGACATCACCAACAGTATCGTATTGGTCCTAGAGACATCACCAACAGTATTATATTGGTCCTAGAGACATCACCAACAGTATTATATTGGTCCTAGAGACATCACCAACAGTATTCTATTGGTCCTAGAGACATCACCGACAGTATTATATTGGTCCTAGAGACATCACAGACAGTACTATATTGGTCCAAGAGACATCACCGACAGTATTATATTGGTCCTAAAGACATCACCAACAGTATTATATTGGTCCTAGACACATCAACAGTATTATATTGGTCCTAGAGACATCACCAACAGTATTATATTGGTCCTAGAGACATCACTTAGTATTTTATTGGTCCTAGAGACATCACCAACAGTATTATATTGGTCCTAGAGACATCACCAACAGTATTCTATTGGTCCTAGAGACATCACCGACAGTATTATATTGGTCCTAGAGACATCACCAACAGTATCGTATTGGTCCTAGAGACATCACAGACAGTACTATATTGGTCCTAGAGACATCACCGACAGTATTATATTGGTCCTAGAGACATCACCGACAGTATTATATTGGTCCTAGAGACATCACCAACAGTATTATATTGGTCCTAGAGACATCACTGACAGTATTATATTGGTCCTAGAGACATCACCAACAGTATTATATTGGTCCTAGAGACATCACCAACAGTATTATATTGGTCCTAGAGACATCACCAACAGTATTATATTGGTCCTAGAGACATCACTTAGTATTTTATTGGTCCTAGAGACATCACCAACAGTATTATATTGGTCCTAGAGACATCACCAACAGTATTCTATTGGTCCTAGAGACATCACCGACAGTATTATATTGGTCCTAGAGACATCACCAACAGTATCGTATTGGTCCTAGAGACATCACAGACAGTACTATATTGGTCCTAGAGACATCACCGACAGTATTATATTGGTCCTAAAGACATCACCAACAGTATTATATTGGTCCTAGACACATCAACAGTATTATATTGGTCTTAGAGATATCACCAACAGTATTTAATTGGTCCTAGACACATCAACAGTATTTATTTTTGCTATTGTCCTAAAGGTATTGCCAACATTGGTGATCCACTTATCATTTTATGTCATCAAGGGTGTCAAGAATTGGTGATCTTTGTTCTTTGTACCCATTCCTTAGGCATTGAAGACATCATCAATCTGCATGTCCAACAGGCATTGCCAAGGTTGATGATCTTTGTACCATTGTCGTATAGGCATTGCCGCATTGGCAACATTTGTTAATTTTGTACCAATTTCCTACAGACATTGCCAACATTGAGAATTTTCATAGGTGTGTCCTACAGACATTTTCAACAGTTGTGATCTTTGAACCAATGTTCTACAGTCATTTCCATCATTGATGATCTTTGTACCTATGTCATATAAGCATATCCTTGTCTGAAGAGCATCATCATTGGTTATAAATGATCTGTTCCACAAGAATTGCCACCATTCAATGTCTTTATTTCTAGTCTTATTTTAAGTAAACGGTTATCATCAACTCATGTGAAAATGTTTATATCTGTTTGTTTGAAACTGTCAAACTTGGGATTGATAATATATGTTTCATATATTTTTAAATAGATAACAATGCTGTGTGAAGTTCTGCTAACCTAAAAATAAATAATATAAAAGTTAATTAAAAATAAAAAATTAAGTTTATTAAATTAACATTTATGACAATATATTGTTTTTAACATTAAGGTGGATGTTTAATCAACTGATTAATATACAAAGTAAAATATAATTTAAATTAAATTAGTGTTAAAAACATGTTGAATCAAGCGAGCAATTGTTGCTATATAAATACAGTACAACCCCCTGAGGAGACAGAAACAAGGGCAACAACTCCAACTAAACCTGAATCCAAATTAGCAGATCAAGGTATGATTATCTCCCTTGTATATCAATGTATGAGTCTTGCGTGTATGATTGATGGTCATATAAAATTTAGACATTTTTATGGACAGCAAGTCAGACAATCGATCCATACCTGAAAATATACAATATATTGTCCCTTGTTACCCATATGGAAAGATTGACACAGGGTGTATATTTCGTGTATAATGACACCCCAGGAGGGAATTATGGATATAAAGATTCACCTCCTCGTTAGATCTTTTCACAGAATATGAATAATTTTATTGATATTAACATTTTTGCTGCAAATTATCTTCTGGGTAATAAATACATTAACCAACTCAAGCTTGGGAATGACATATTATCTTTCCCTCGTTGTATTTAGTGTATAATTACTGTAACTCGGGAAAGATAATTTGTTATTCCCTGTCATTTGGTATTTATGTCAAAATATTACAGCGTATTTTGTATACATTTGTATAATATATTAGTTACTAATTTATACCATATTCTTGTAAGATAATTGTAACTGTGATATTTTATTTTAAACTATATAATGCACAGTACAATGTTAGTATATATGTTGTTTCATACTAATAATATTTGTTTAATCATATTCTTTTTACAAATGTTCTCTAAAACTGATATGATTGTTTCTGATTTAGGTGCCGGTTATAGATATATTTTCTTTTTATTTCAGGAATAGCTGTTCACTAATTACAATATCTAGTCAGATATATATATATATATAAAATTAGATAGAATCTCATTTGCTTATTTTATTAGGACGAGTGGACACAAAAACAGAGTTAGCTAACTTATATTCACAACTACCACCACCACCACAACCAAAGAAGGCAGTGAAGGGTGAGACAGGTTATGATTGGTCGATTGTTAGCCAATCAGCTGTCAGCTTTTCCTATTTTCCCCCCATTTCTGTAAAATCAACTCTCTTTACTCTTTTTGTGAATGCTTCCTTCAAGTTCTATGCAATCTCTGTGTTATTGTAATCAAAAGTTTAACAATCCCAAAAATTACTGTGAATTAATTTATTCTGTATTTTCCACGGTGGCCTCCGTGTATATTTATTGTGATAATCATCTGTTATCTGTATTCTATATTTCAGCTTATTTCTCTTGTTGTGGTGGTCATATATTTATCATCAACCCTTTTTGTGACTTTCCACTTTTACTATAAACAATGATATGCGTTTTTCGATTGTCACATTTAACATCTTTTCTCAGTTCCTATCAATGCATGCTTGTATATATATATATGCTATGATATATTCTTTGTGTGATTGAAAATATTGTGATAATTCTTGATGAATATCTATGTTTTCATATGTTTGGTCCTTTGTTTTATGTGTAACTAGTATTTTATGTCAGCAAACATATTCTTTGATTTTGTGATATTTTCACAAAAGCGTTACAGATTTCTAACATTTCCAAATAATAAAGTTTCACTGCTTTGACAAGGGAACATAAAAAACAGTAGTATGCCCTCTGACAATGAACTTCAATTTGCAATGATTAATTTTGTCTTATTGACAACAAAATACATAAGCCTACACATAGAAATGTGATCAGAAAAAAATTTACATCAAGACTGGATGTAGTCACTGCATTATGTTCTATATAGCAAGCTGTCATTCATAAAAATAGATACAAATTTGGTAAACACTATTTTGTAATCAACCCTAAAGTGCACCCATTATATAATATTGTACCATTTTGTACCCAGGCAAACCGAAGGCGCCCCCGAAGGTTGAGAAACCACTGCCTCCGAAGAAGGAAGTGAAGAAGAAGGAGAAGAAAGCAAAGAAGAAGAAGACGGACACGGCACCGCCACCGCCGCCAGTCAAAGAGAAGACTCCGCCCGCCAAGGAGCCACCCAGACTTCCATCACCCAAGAAGGAGTCACCTGGCCCAGTGGAATCGGTGAGCAGACTTGCACAGATCATGGCTTAGATATCCTTGCTCTCTTGGTGCTAAGATGGTCATAATGCAATGTTTGATATCTTCTGTATTTACTAGATCTTGAGATCGGCCTTCAGCCATCGATTTTTTAGCCAATTTGCCATATCAGATGGGGCCAGTTTCAAATATGACCAACAAACTTTCTAGCTGGAAGGCTTCTCCTATTTTTGGAGAGCCTGGTTGCTTTTTCAAATCACTACGTACACTACCTACATGTTTATTCTTCTCTCTTAATATCATATTTTGTTTTGTTTGAAACAAACCAAATGCAAGCAACAGCACTGCTTACCGGTACATATATATGATAATGATGCTATGATTTCATTTCTGCTCAGCGGTTTTCCAGAATGTACTGTAGATATTGACTTTGATATCTGGTGTAAAATCATGTTCCTTGTCACTGAATTTATTTGCAAATGTAAAGAATTGTTTGTGAAAAATCAATCCTTTATAGTAACTGTACATTAGAGCTATAATCATCAATATAATTGTACCCATGTAATCTTCAATCATGGAGGTAATAAAGACCATCCGTCTATCTATATGTTCTTGAGAGGTGAACTACATAGACACGAACATTTGTATATTTGTATATCACATTTATGCATGATGACATTCAATGTTGCTCCAGCCCGATCTCTACGCAGACACAAAGTCAGAAGCCAGTTTTGTGTTTGTTCGGGACACATCGGATACCCCAGAGGTGAAGCAGGCGACCCCCGCACCCCGGGAACCGTCTCCACCCCCGGCCCCTCGGGAACCCTCCATAGAGGAGCAGGAGGAGGAAGAGGAGGAGGTGAGGAATTACTTATAGAAATTTGAAGATCAGGGGATTGTTACATAAATCAGCTAAGGTTTACCTTACCCTTACCGAGGTCAAGTTTCCTTAAAGCTTTGTGCAACTTCCTGTAAATTGGTCACTTTGAATTATTTAACACCAATCAATTCAACAACAAATGTTATATCCTCTTCTAAATCAAACAGGATGATGCAGGACCCAAGCAGATATCCAACAAAGATGCCCGACTTGCCAAGAGGGCAGCAGCCGCAGCAAAGAAGAGAGAGGAAGTTGAGAGGAGGAGGAGGGAGAAAGAAGAAGACATGAAAAGACAGAAGGAAGAAAATGAGAGACAAGATCAGCTGAGGAGAGAAATGGAAGAAGAACGAAAGAAACGAGATGAAGAAAGGAGGTAAGAATCATACCCTCTTTTCAAGGCAATGGGTAGGACTACACTTGATTTGACATCCAGCTGATAAACAGTGGCTATGCTTGATTCAGGACCCGGCACACTACCCAGCAAGAGTTTAAATCCAGTTGGTCCATAAGATTGAAAGTACCAGTAGAAGATATACATCTATGTTAACCTAAAGAAAAATTATTGACATCGTGTAGAAGGGAACCAAACTATATGGCAGTGAGTGAATAAATTTCTGTAACACGAGAATTGTTGGCCCGGATTTTCAAATTAATTCTTGATTTTTTTGCTGATTTTGTATTCATTTAAACAGATACTACCTTTGATCTAGCTGTTTTTCTAGTTTGCTTGCTGATGACAGCAGACGTAGGAAGTTTACATGCTTATTTAAAATATCAAAGAAGTATATATTGTCAACCCGAAATGTTTTTCAGATTACGTAAGCTGCGAGAGGAGGAGGAGAGAAAGAAGGAGGAACAAGCAGCCTCCGAGCGAGACCGGAGGAAACTGCAGGATATGGAGCGAGAGAAGAGAGCCAAGGAGGAATATCAGCGGAAGTTGGAGGAAATGAGAAAGAAACAAGCCGAGGAGGAAGAAAGGAGGCTTGGTTAGTTTGTTACTGTGTATATTACCTTCATTTAGTTACTCTTTGATGCGTTTGGTTTGTATACTTCTTAGGGAGGTAATACTGGGTGTTCAGAAAAGAGGAAAAATAAAGGGTAGTTTATTATGGAATGTTTGTGTTATTCATAAAATGTAGTCAATTTTGATGACCTTTGGTATATTTTAAAGCATTCTATTGCAATTTGGTATCAAATGTGTTTGAGGAATTTGCAACACAGGTATAAAAAGAATACTTGCCTCCCACGATTCAGATAAGGCCATGTTGTGGAGAATAATGGTCACATTAGTGGCAGAGACATTTCTCATTTTGGTTGTTAAGAGTGATCTTGCTCTGAATGAATTAACATAAACTTCCCCTCTACTTCAAACAGAGGCTCAGCGGCAGCGAGAGTTGGAGGAGGAGGAGGCGCGGCAACAGGAGGAAGAGATGATGTCGCTGATGGCGGAGAAGGAGCGGGAGGAGTACGAGAGGAGGAAGAAGGAGGAGGCGGAGTTGAAGAGGCAGCGCGAGGAGGAGGAGAAGTGAGTTGTTATTGAAATTCCTGTTGTATTCTGCACTGTACTTTTCTTGGTTCATAAGTCAGATAAAAACCTCATCTGATAAGAAGAAGTATGATTGATGACAACTTTGCTTTGCTTTAAATTATCATGGTCATAATATGACACGACAGTGAAGTCATATTATTGAAGGTGTTATTTCACCAAAAAGAATAACATGTTATTTCCCTTTGTGAAATTTTTTTTTTTTTTAAATCGATATAAGCGATGTTTTACCGCTGAAAATATAATAAATGTCCATAACTGACTTCCAATTTCTAAACTGTCACTCAAAGACACAAAGAAAACGTTACCACTTACAGACACAAAGAATGTTAACATTCTCCCACTATTCCTTGCAGACGAAGGCGGGAGGAGGAGGCACAGAAGGCGTTGGAGGAAGCAAAACGATTGGCTGAGGAGATGGCACGGCGGCAGGCCGAGTTGGAGGCTCGTCTCAAGTTTAACCGTGACCTCCAGTTGGAGTCACACGGTCTGACGCACACGCAGGACATCACACGCATGTTTGTCTTCTCCTACTTTGAACTGCTCCAGTGGCTCGGTCTGGATATTCCAGAGTTTGAGCTTCAGAAACTACTGCAGTTTAACAAGGCATAGTCCTATGTGTCAGGATCTGTATGTTCTGTTCTGTTTAACCCTTCACCTACTATTCGACTATGATACTTTGGATGGCCACTGAACCATGAACCTTCTGATGCAGAAATATTCCAGGTGGAGCTGTCATTAGACCGGAGTCGACATCCAGATTATACTTTGAGACACATATGAACCTTCTGATGCAGAAATATTCCAGGTATAGCTGCCATTAGACCTAGGTGGACATCCAGATGATAATTTGAGATACAAATTAACCCTTCAGTTTCTGATGCAGAAATATTCTAGATGTAGGTCAGTCAACACCCCTCTTAACAATATGTGAACCCCTCCTTTAAAATTTCTGGGAGAAAGATGGCAGTGATCATGAATAACCTAGTTATATGTGTCATGTCTATGTTTTTGTTATTTTCCGTATAAATATTGACTTTAACGTTGATGACAGTGAATTGTTCTCTGCTCTTGAATGAAATACTTTATTGACTGATGAATGATTAGTTCATTACAAAACTTATTGTAGATTGTTGATGATACTGTGGACAAAATTCACAGAATTTGTTTTGCTCTGTTGACTAAAATCATGTAGGATTGTCATTTCATGAAAGAAATTTATATGATTGCCTCTCTTGTTCAAAATTTATTGAAATTTTATTGTTAAAGATTTATCTGTGATGATTAGTTCTGACCCAGATGAAAATCATTATTTTATTGAAATAAATACTTGTCTGTGATTTGAATAGTTTGTAGCATTCAAACTGTTGGTGAATAAAAATTATTTCATAAGATTACATTGCTACAAAAAGCAACTTGTGTGTTACAATGTTACTGTTGTTGTTGAAAGTTAACATTGTTTACTTATGAGAATCTGAACTTTGTATTTCAATGCTTTAAATACATGGAAAATGAAATATTATAATTAATATTCCATCCTATAATTCAACAAATTGACTTTACTATTACTGTTTTGATAATTGTTTTCATGTTATATTTGTATCCAAAAGCAATTGACAACCTTTTACATTACCAAAGATCCAGTACAATACCAAACAGTCATTTTTGGGGTCAAACAAAACTATTTTAAAAGGTTTTTACATTTTGTTGTAAACATTTTGCATCTGTATAAATACTGCTGAAACCAATACTTTTACCACAAGTATTCATTTTGATACTGTGGAATTTTAGTTTGATGTACAAGTATTCCATTGGCCATTTGGATGAAACACAAATGTCACTTTGTTATGGATGAGCTGCTAATGTACATGTAATGTGAACGATTATGTCTACAAAATTTTGCTTTGATTTAAGTGAATTGAAGCTTTTTTTTTTAAATTATCTCAGTAAATGGCATTTCATAAAAGTATGTTGTATCCTGGTGATTTTGTTTGTAGACATTTCTTTTACTTGAATTGTAATGATTTGAATTATTTTTTATTATAATGGAATCTAGATTGTATAAAATTACGTATAAAATCTTATCTGTAAACCAGATCTTTAATTATGTTTAAATTATGTTTGTTTTATTTTTTCTTTGTTTATTCGTGAATTGTTACAAGTTTGTTTATCAATCTGATTTAAATTAGTGATTTTATCAAGAAATGAAAATAGTAGCCTTAGAAAGAATCATCCTTTCACAGTATTTAGATGACCAGATTCTATATCATTGAAAAATACACAAATTAATAAATTTATGTAGACAGAAATAATTGTGTGTAAAGAGTCATTACAAACAATTAATAAATTAGATCCATTTAGTTATATTATATATTTAAGTCTAAAGTATTGTACTTTCATATATGGCAACAAACTTTAAAAATACGTATACTCATTTTGTAAGTACATGTAACTATAAAGAAAATATACACCATTATTCAAGGGAAAAGTCCTATTGACATAAGATATATTTCTACAGTATTACAGTTCATATACCATATATAGCCATTTACATGTTGTACATATATCATTTTGATTGTAAATACTTCATCAAACTTTTGATTGCTCAACTTTTTCTTCCATTATCCATTGAATGAATTTTTCATAGAATATATTTCATTGAAAGTATTAATACATGTTATATAGTTTGTTTATCCCATTTATCATATACAGTCATATTTTTTGTTGACATAAAGTATTTATATTATGTAAGTATACATGTGTTCAGGAAAAGGAAAACATATTGCTGCAGTGTATGTTTATCATAAGAGATATTTACATGAAATTAACAAGATCACTAAATGTTGAGGACACACTTCAAATGATTATGTCAAAATGTGTTATCAGAAATTTTTCTAAGAATTTGTCTCAGTTTGTTGAATTCATGATTTGTCTCAAAGCCATCCATGCCATACATGTGAGATATTTTTACTTTATGGACAGTTTCAGTTAATTATTATAATAAAATAAAGTAAATATTATGAAAATTGTTTGTTACTTTCATTTCTCATAATTATTTCGTAGTAATATTGGTGGGAAGGTGAGAATTAGGTCACTTATGTAAGCTATGTTAGAAAATGCTTGTTTAATGTGTGGAAATGAGAAATTGTTCTATAATTAAAGAGTCTCTGCAACACTACGGCTGGGACAAGTAGATTTTTTCTACCAGGGTACCCGACCCCATATAACCCTACCCTACCCTACCCGGATACCCGTTTTATTGACCTATTTCAATAAAATTTTATTATGACAATTGACTTTAAAATTGTGTTTAAATCTTCAGTTACATTGCAATTAAAAGAAATTACATTATAATAACCATGAATGAATTCCAAATTGAAGTGTTTTATATGTAGTCACATGATAATAACAGGTCCAGGAAACGTGATGAGTACCCGGGTCCTACTCAGTACCCACTCGTCCTGGGTATTCAGGTTACTCGTCCCAGCCCTAGACCGCACATATCATTTGGTGGTTGGACACTTGGTCAGCAACATTGGGATCCTTGGTTTTGTAGAATGGGCTCCCTGCTGTGGTCAATCAGTGATTGACACTTGAGGGACACACAGTCCCAGTTGGATGAATTCTGCTGTATATATCTTGAATAAGTGATGCATTAAATTGCCTGGTATAATCAACTGATATTGTTGTTCAGGTGATGTTCAGCAACCTTCATTGAGCTCTGTATCATGAACAACTAAACTCTGATTCCAAATGCATAAATGTTACATATGTGTCGTCCTCAGGTTTCTACATTATAAAGTATCAAAATGATAAACACCAAACATGAATTTGTACATAAGTTATTTATTTACAATTTCGACAAACACAACAACTTGAAGACATTTATATCAGCACTATGTAGATCCATAGATAAACAGTAGGGTGCTCGCAGCGCCAGTCCCTCCCACCAGATTCCGGGCAGACTTGTCTCGCAGATACTTAGCGGCAGCAGACTGGTGAGAGTGATCAAGGGGAGATAACCCAGCATGACAGAATGCCTTCCAACCCTACAAAACATAGTGAGAGAAAGCGTTTATTCAATAGATGAGTGGAGATGAATGGATTTAGTTATTCTTTGATGGTTATAATAACTATACAAAAACATGCAGCCATCAAAATTTGATTAAAAATGTCATAAATAGAAGCACCGTAAGTCTGTAAATTTCCTCACAAATAACAATTCAAAGAAAGCTTCATGCAAATTTGTCAATTACTAGCATCTATGGTTTTAATTTTCTTTTTTAAATCTCTACAAATATTTTTAGAATATTAAAACAAAATATATTTGTGCAACTGGAAATAAATTTCATGAACATTTAAACTATTAATGAATAATATTTTCAGCACGTACCACGGCGAGCTGCCTCATGTCGGTGGGGTCAGCGAGATGGTAGTCAGGTGCTTGTGCAGGGTTGATGGCCCACTCACAGCTCTGCTTTATACTGCCCGCCCACTCCTGTGTGGTATACATAGTACTCATGTGGAGAGCATATCTATACATGTGTTCTTCCCAAACATATCAAAACAGTCCAGCTGAAGAAGGAGTAAGCATATACTCAAGAAAAATTGTTCTGGTTCACAATAAAGAAATAGTTTACAGGACAATTTAGTTTTCTCATGTTTTCCACTCCTGAATGCCCTTCAAAGACTCAAACATATCTAGCTCCTGAGGATATTAACATCACTGAATTTGTTCTCAACATCCCAAACATAACCAGTTGCCACTTTGACAGCAATGCATAAGCACAATGAAGTTCAAGCTGTGCTAAAGCTAGCTGCCATGATATAAGTCAAATGCTTTTGATGGTGGCATTAAATCATAAACCATAGAAACATATACCAGCTTGAAAGCTGAATGAAAAGGCAGCTTTGTTCAGTACGTTGGTAAACCATATAAGACATTTAGCACCCTTCAAGAGAATCACGAGAATAATATTTCTAATGGTCCACTAACAGTATAATGGTTTCCAGTATTCATACACCAGCAACACTGACCTGATCTACCCAGTACTTGGAGACGGCTGTGATCGGGATGATCTGTATTCCGACCAGACAACCATGCCTCATGGGAAATTTGTTGGGGTCACATGCCCAGTCCAGCGTGTAAACGTAGAACGCGTTCTCAGCAATCTGACCTACGACCCCAACCTTCTGGAAGGCTGGAGGGAAGTGGTCGCGGTTGTGTTGGCGAACCTGCCAGTATTCTCGGACAGAGAGCAGCTCCATAGCTAACAGTACTTGTCCTGACTGACGGAGAGCGGTGTCTTTATATGCATCACCCAGAGCTGCCAGCCCATGGTAGCAGTTTATGCTCTGCAGGTGAACAAGAAGATAAATAGTGTAATATTCAGATTTAGATATTACACAAATATCTAAGGTCCATGGCTTACAGAAAGTTTCTGATGGAGAGAGTTGTCCTTATTGGTGTTACCGAACCAGAGCATGATATCAGTTGTTGCTCTCCAAAATCATGGAAATTTAGTACAAAATATGTAAAATTAAATATAACTCTGAGTCCTCCTGCCTCTCCCAACATAACCGCACACTTAGATTAGTCTCTTCACCATTCTGTATCTCTCCTCACCCACATCGGAGGCAACTCCCATGGAGGTAGACCAGAATTCTGTTACCTCAATCCCTCCCAGCTATCTTATTACCTCCCCAACTCCCTCCCCCACCACCATGTCACCTCTCCCCACCCACCTCAGATGCCGACTCCTCCTGCCTCTCCCCCGGAGCTACACCACTAGCCCAGGAGAAACCAGTGTAGATGTCCTTATGTCTGGCCACTGGGAACCGGCTGTCCTTGGGACTCAAGTTACCCACATCTCTCGCCAGGGCATAAATACGATCCTTGTGGGCTGGAAACAATTGAAACGAATAATTACAAATACTGTTGATTTGCCTGTTACTCTTTCAGATAATTCAAACCTCCCTATGCAAACATTCAGACAAAAGAATGCAAGCCATATATAGAGGACAAAGCACCAAGAAGTTGAAAGAAAAGACCATTTGATAATATTTCACCATGTGCATATCTCTGAGAGTGCTGGAAATGTTAGTCACACTTTTGTCCTAATATCAAGATATAATATGTATTAAATTGAAGAAACCAGCCACCTTGTCCCCAGCTTTGGTAGTGCTTGACGTAGTATGCTGCAGCGTAGAGGAAGTAGCCGAGATGGAAATGGTGGTCGTTGTAGTACGGGAAGCCGTAGTCTGTCCCGTAGCCGAGGTCACCGTCTGTGGCTCGCAGGAACAACCCTCCCCATACATTCTCGTAGTGGAACTTCCACTTGCTCTCTAGACTGTCTGTGTGAGGATACAAGGTGGATTCTATAACTCATGCTCTTAGCTTTGCAGCAAGGATGGAAAAGCAGGATGATATTTAGTAAGCATGAAAGATGCCAGCTGACTTTTATCGCCATGCTTACAAGCCGTGCCCTGGAAAGATATTCCATGGAAACCAGAAAAAAAAAAATTCAGAATAACCAAAATAGCAAAAGGCACCACTCCACCACTAGGTCTAACCACATACCAAGTTTCGTAAAGAAATACTAGATAGATTTTGAAATAGAGGCCGGAAAAGGTCCCTACCCCCAATTTGCACTAAGTTCAAATTGTTTCCATGGAAACCAGAAAAAAAAAAAAATTCAGAATAAACAAAATAGCAAAAGGCACCACTCCACCACTAGGTCTAACCACATACCAAGTTTCGTGAAAAAATATTGAACTTTTTTTAGATATGTTGATCTGTCTCTGTTGCTGACTACAATGGTAACTATCTATGGTGCTGTTGATCTGTCTCTGTTGCTGACTACAATGGTAACTATCTATGGTGCTGTTGATCTGTCTCTGTTGCTGACTACAATGGTAACTATCTATGGTACTGTTTATCTGTCTCTGTTTCTGACTACAATGGTAACTATCTATGGTGCTGTTGATCTGTCTCTGTTGCTGACTACAATGGTAACTATCTATGGTGCTGTTGATCTGTCTCTGTTGCTGACTACAATGGTAACTATCTATGGTGCTGTTGATCTGTCTCTGTTGCTGACTACAATGGTAACTATCTATGGTACTGTTTATCTGTCTCTGTTTCTGACTACAATGGTAACTATCTATGGTGCTGTTGATCTGTCTCTGTTTCTGACTACAATGGTAACTATCTATGGTGCTGTTGATCTGTCTCTTTTGCTGACTACAATGGTAACTATCTATGGTGCTGTTGATCTGTCTCTGTTGCTGACTACAATGGTAACTATCTATGGTGCTGTTGATCTGTCTCTGTTGCTGACTACAATGGTAACTATCTATTGTACTGTTGATCTGAAAGAAAAACATCTAAAGTAGAGCTGTTTGTTTTTCAGGATGAGTAAAAGGACGACATATTATGAGTTTAATGGCTGAGAACCATATGCCGCACAGCAATAGTGATGAGAACACTGATGAGCTACCATTTAATTTCAAATATCAAAATTAAATTGGTTGACAAAATACATGCTATTTATATAAGTGATTATTAACTAACGATCAATGTTATGACACGTATACAGTATTTACGGCCTAGACCATATGATTCGGCAACTGGGCCAATACGGGGAAACTGGGCCAATACAGGATAACAGGGCCAATACGAGACAAAGTGGGCCAATATGTGTCTGAGCATGCGCAGTCGCACATTTGGTGAAACTTTGACTCATGATATCTGTTCACAAATCATGTTTGTAATTAGTATTTCAATATAAATGAGATCTTTAGTGTTGTGCAAATAAAATGAAATGAGGTTAATTAATAAAATTGTCATTAATTAAGTATTTCCGTATTGGCCGAGTTACAGGTCCTCGGTCCGTTGTATTGGCACTTGACTTCGTCTCGGCCAATACAACGGACCTCGGACCTGTGCCTGGGCCAATACGGAAATACTTAATTAATAACATTATAGTATATACCAGCCTTCAGTGATACGAGGCAGAAGCTGCTTATGGGATCAGGGGATTGAAGTAGCCTACCAGATACAAATACCTTGATGGAGCAGTATGTTTAAAATGGTTTTCTCACAATCATAAAAACACATAAGCAAAGTTGAATTTCTTCATAATGTATGTTACCATCAACCCTGAGCCACTTCTCCAGACAGCTCTTCACTGAGTTATCCAGACTCTGGTAATGGTTCGTCCCAAACGCTCTCGATATACTGGCCAGACGAGCCACCATTCCTATTGCCTTCCCAACATTGTAACTATCAGAGTGGGCACAGATAGCGTCCAGATTCACATCCTTTGCGTCTCGCTCTATTGCATCAACAATGTCCTGCAAGGTAGGATGTCTTATTGTAATTGGGCAACAGTTTGAAATAAGATAGTCATTATGTCATCTTCTGCAAGATTTTAAAAACAAAATTCGGGAAGTGACTGATATGTTTGAAGGTGATATATAGTATTGTGACAATGAACCCATGTTCACCTGTACTACATTGTGTGTGCTGCTATGCTAGCACAGAAAAGCAATGAAATGCAGCAAGTTGAATTAGCTAGTGACTGGGGAGAGTTATGGCTTGCCTTAGGGGTCTGCATAAACACAAGCACTTTTAATATTTGTTTGTTTGTTTATTTCTCTCCTTCTACCTTCTTCTGTTGAGAGTTGCCCTTGACCCTGTTGAGAGCTGAAGGTTCTGGCTCCAAAGATGCTCTTGGTGCATCCATCTCAAGCCGCCAGTTGTCTCCCTTGTAGGCCTTGAACCCGTACAGCGTGCTTTGCAGGTGATTGCCATAATGCTTTTGCAAAATTAGTGCCTGAAATAAGTAGAGAAAACTAAAGATTACATAATTAATAATCATCTTCATAAAAACCAACAATTACATGTATTGTTTGTAAACATTAAGTAAACTTAAACAATATTTGATTGGAACGAGTTGTGTATAGTATACACTGTATACTATTTGTATTCTTGCCTGATGAATTTATAAATGAATGAATCTACAAGTTAAATACACTTTGTGTATCTGTTCAATGAGATGTCATCATGATTGTCAATATATGAAGTCCCAACATTGGCATTGAGGTTGTAATAGTGTGTGACACTACAACAGTAACCTTCATGCAATTTGCGTAATTCCATGATATATACTCTTTAATATGCTTGTATAGAACAAATGCACTCAGTTATTTTCAACCATACGGGTAATAAGTGTTTTGGATAAAATGTGACGCATACAAATGACATTTCATTGAACATTGTTTAGTTTTCTGTTTTTCTAAACCAAATCATTTCAGCACTAGATAATAAGACTTTATCAACTATACCTACGTGATGAGGCATTGTGACCATTAGAAGATCTCCACTAGTTGGATGTCCGTCAGCATCATGGGGGTTCCAGTCAAAGCTAGCAAAGACCTTCTGTTGTGCATCTAAAGCACAGTAGGATGCTACAGGCTTGTAGGAGTATCTGCCTGCATAGCTGTCCAGGAAGTTGTCATTGGACTTATCTCCCCTTCTTCCCTCTCCTATGTAACCTAGCTGCACAATTCCAGAATACTTCCCTCCATGTTGAGGCTCAAACACAATCTCGCTGGTTCCGGAGTTGACGTTAGCTTTGACTGGTTTAGAGAAAAAGAGTACAAACTTTCTTGTGACGGACTTCATCAAGTTTCCTGGTTCATCCAGTTCTAGCACAAACTTAGTGTTGTGACCCAGCGAGATTGTCGTGTGAGAGTTGTGAGGCGGCTGGGTTTGATGTGAAGGGCCAGAGGTCACAGGGGCCGGCGTGTTCTGGTGACCACCTGATTGTCCGCTGCTGACCTTTGACCCTGGACAGTGGACGACATAAGGTTCGGTGATCCAGTTTTGATGGGGCAGAGTTGTCCAGCCAATCACGTTCAGAGCTACACTGTTATTACAATTATAAAAGTGTTTATTATAATCTTATAAATTTGGTACTTTAGAGTTTTTACAATTTCTTCAATTATTTTGGCAGACCAATTGATAAAGTGGTTATTTTGTGGATTGTATATTCTAAGAGGTAAGGTGATGTGATTTTAAGATTGTTCATCTTATGTTTATCTCAATGGACAGTATTATTACAGGAAGAAGGCCTTCATCACCTTTTGCATTGGAATCTGCAAAGGTCAGATGAAACTTGTGAACCATTGTCATTTAACTTAATGTTTGTCAGTTCTCTTCAAAAGATGAAGCTGATGATCATATGGCAAGAAACCATTCAAAGAAAAAAGCACTTACTCAAGGACACTGGATGACACTTTGGTGTTGATGGTGATGACGGACCCGGACCGACTACAGCTGGATGATGTGCAGGTGTGCATGGGAGGGGGGTGTGACCAGGTGGAGGTGCTCTCTACCGCATACTGTACCTGTATGTAATGTATAACACTCTATATTACACATCTAGATTGATAACAGACTGAGGATGTGCAGGTGTGCATGAGAGGGGGATGTGACCAGGTGGAGGTGCTCTCCACCGCATACTGTACCTGTATGTAATGTATAACACTCTATATAACGCATCTAGATTGATAACAGACTGAGGATGTGCAGGTGTGCATGAGAGGGGGGTGTGACCAGGTGGAGGTGCACTCCACCGCATACTGTACCTGTATGTAATGTATAACACTCTATATAACGCATCTAGATTGATAACAGACTGAGGATGTGCAGGTGTGCATGAGAGGGGGATGTGACCAGGTGGAGGTGCTCTCCACCGCATACTGTACCTGTATGTAATGTATAACACTCTATATAACACATCTAGATTGATAACAGACTGAGCATGGGCAGGTGTGCATGGGAGGGGGGTGTGACCAGGTGGAGGTGCTCTCCACCGCATACTGTACCTGTATGTAATGTATAACACTCTATATAACACATCTAGATTGATAACAGACTGAGCATGGGCAGGTGTGCATGGGAGGGGGGTGTGACCAGGTGGAGGTGCTCTCCACCGCATACTGTACCTGTATGGAATGTATAACACTCTATATAACACATCTAGATTGATAACAGACTGAGCATGTGCAGGTGTGCATGGGAGGGGGGTGTGACCAGGTGGAGGTGCTCTCCACCAAATACTGTACCTGTATGTAATGTATAACACCCTATATAACACATCTAGATTGATAACAGACTGAGTATGTGCAGGTGTGCATGGGAGGGGGGTGTGACCAGGTGGAGGTGCTCTCCATCGCATACTGTACCTGTATGTAATGTATAACACTCTATATAACACATCTAGATTGATAACAGACTGAGGATGTGCAGGTGTGCATGAGAGGGGGGTGTGACCAGGTTGAGGTGCTCTCCACCGCATACTGTACCTGAATGTAATGTATAACACTCTATATAACACATCTAGATTGATAACAGACTGAGCATGTGCAGGTGTGCATGGGAGGGGGGTGTGACCAGGTGGAGGTGCTCTCCACCGCATACTGTACCTGTATGTAATGTATAACACTCTATATAACACATCTAGATTGATAACAGACTGAGGATGTGCAGGTGTGCATGAGAGGGGGGTGTGACCAGGTTGAGGTGCTCTCCAACGCATACTGTACCTGTATGTAATGTATAACACTCTATATAACGCATCTAGATTGATAACAGACTGAGCATGTGCAGGTGTGCATGAGAGGGAGGTGTGACCAGGTTGAGGTGCTCTCCACCGCATACTGTACCTGTATGTAATGTATAACACTCTATATAACGCATCTAGATTGATAACAGACTGAGCATGTGCAGGTGTGCATGGGAGGGGGGTGTGACCAGGTGGAGGTGCTCTCCACCGCATACTGTACCTGTATGTAATGTATAACACTCTATATTACACATCTAGATTGATAACAGACTGAGGATGTGCAGGTGTGCATGAGAGGGGGGTGTGACCAGGTTGAGGTGCTCTCCAACGCATACTGTACCTGTATGTAATGTATAACACTCTATATAACGCATCTAGATTGATAACAGACTGAGTATGTGCAGGTGTGCATGGGAGGGGGGTGTGACCAGGTGGAGGTGCTCTCCACCGCATACTGTACCTGTATGTAATGTATAACACTCTATATAACACATCTAGATTGATAACAGACTGAGCATGTGCAGGTGTGCATGGGAGGGGGATGTGACCAGGTGGAGGTGCTCTCCACCGCATACTGTGCCTGTATGTAATGTATAACACTCTATATAACACATCTAGATTGATAACAGACTGAGGATGTGCAGGTGTGCATGAGAGGGGGATGTGACCAGGTGGAGGTGCTCTCCACCGCATACTGTACCTGTATGTAATGTATAACACTCTATATAACGCATCTAGATTGATAACAGACTGAGCATGTGCAGGTGTGCATGGGAGGGGGGTGTGACCAGGTGGAGGTGCTCTCCACCGCATACTGTACCTGTATGGAATGTATAACACTCTATATAACACATCTAGATTGATAACAGACTGAGCATGTGCAGGTGTGCATGAGAGGGGGGTGTGACCAGGTGGAGGTGCTCTCCACCGCATACTGTACCTGTATGTAATGTATAACACTCTATATAACGCATCTAGATTGATAACAGACTGAGCATGTGCAGGTGTGCATGAGAGGGGGGTGTGACCAGGTGGAGGTGCTCTCCACAGCATACTGTACCTGTATGTAATGTATAACACTCTATATAACGCATCTAGATTGATAACAGACTGAGCATGTGCAGGTGTGCATGAGAGGGGGGTGTGACCAGGTGGAGGTGCTCTCCACCGCATACTGTACCTGTATGTAATGTATAACACTCTATATAACACATCTAGATTGATAACAGACTGAGCATGTGCAGGTGTGCATGAGAGGGGGGTGTGACCAGGTGGAGGTGCTCTCCACCGCATACTGTACCTGTATGTAATGTATAACACTCTATATAACGCATCTAGATTGATAACAGACTGAGCATGTGCAGGTGTGCATGAGAGGGGGGTGTGACCAGGTGGAGGTGCTCTCCACCGCATACTGTACCTGTATGTAATGTATAACACTCTATATAACACATCTAGATTGATAACAGACTGAGGATGTGCAGGTGTGCATGAAAGGGGGTGTGGCCAGGTGGAGGTGCTCTCCACCGCATACTGTACCTGTATGTAATGTATAACACTCTATATAACACATCTAGATTGATAACAGACTGAGTATGTGCAGGTGTGCATGGGAGGGGGGTGTGACCAGGTGGAGGTGCTCTCCACCACATATTGTACCTGTATGTGATGTATAACACTCTATATAACACATCTAGATTGATAACAGACTGAGCATGTGCAGTTGTGCATGGGAGGGGGGTGTGACCAGGTGGAGGTGCTCTCCACCGCATACTGGACCTGTATGGAATGTATAACACTCTATATAACACATCTAGATTGATAACAGACTGAGCATGTGCAGGTGTGCATGAGAGGGGGGTGTGACCAGGTGGAGGTGCTCTCCACCGCATACTGTACCTGTATGTAATGTATACCACTCTATATAACACATCTAGATTGATAACAGACTGAGTATGTGCAGGTGTGCATGGGAGGGGGGTGTGACCAGGTGGAGGTGCTCTCCACCGCATACTGTACCTGTATGTAATGTATAACACTCTATATAACACATCTAGATTGATAACAGACTGAGCATGTGCAGGTGTGCATGAGAGGGGGGTGTGACCAGGTGGAGGTGCTCTCCACCGCATACTGTACCTGTATGTAATGTATAACACTCTATATAACACATCTAGATTGATAACAGACTGAGTATGTGCAGGTGTGCATGGGAGGGGGGTGTGACCAGGTGGAGGTGCTCTCCACCGCATACTGTACCTGTATGTAATGTATAACACCCTATATAACACATCTAGATTGATAACAGACTGAGTATGTGCAGGTGTGCATGGGAGGGGAGTGTGACCAGGTGGAGGTGCTCTCCACCGCATACTGTACCTGTATGTAATGTATAACACTCTATATAACGCATCTAGATTGATAACAGACTGAGCATGTGCAGGTGTGCATGAGAGGGAGGTGTGACCAGGTTGAGGTGCTCTCCACCGCATACTGTACCTGTATGTAATGTATAACACTCTATATAACGCATCTAGATTGATAACAGACTGAGCATGTGCAGGTGTGCATGGGAGGGGGGTGTGACCAGGTGGAGGTGCTCTCCACCGCATACTGTACCTGTATGTAATGTATAACACTCTATATTACACATCTAGATTGATAACAGACTGAGGATGTGCAGGTGTGCATGAGAGGGGGGTGTGACCAGGTTGAGGTGCTCTCCAACGCATACTGTACCTGTATGTAATGTATAACACTCTATATAACGCATCTAGATTGATAACAGACTGAGTATGTGCAGGTGTGCATGGGAGGGGGGTGTGACCAGGTGGAGGTGCTCTCCACCGCATACTGTACCTGTATGTAATGTATAACACTCTATATAACACATCTAGATTGATAACAGACTGAGCATGTGCAGGTGTGCATGGGAGGGGGATGTGACCAGGTGGAGGTGCTCTCCACCGCATACTGTGCCTGTATGTAATGTATAACACTCTATATAACACATCTAGATTGATAACAGACTGAGGATGTGCAGGTGTGCATGAGAGGGGGATGTGACCAGGTGGAGGTGCTCTCCACCGCATACTGTACCTGTATGTAATGTATAACACTCTATATAACGCATCTAGATTGATAACAGACTGAGCATGTGCAGGTGTGCATGGGAGGGGGGTGTGACCAGGTGGAGGTGCTCTCCACCGCATACTGTACCTGTATGGAATGTATAACACTCTATATAACACATCTAGATTGATAACAGACTGAGCATGTGCAGGTGTGCATGAGAGGGGGGTGTGACCAGGTGGAGGTGCTCTCCACCGCATACTGTACCTGTATGTAATGTATAACACTCTATATAACGCATCTAGATTGATAACAGACTGAGCATGTGCAGGTGTGCATGAGAGGGGGGTGTGACCAGGTGGAGGTGCTCTCCACAGCATACTGTACCTGTATGTAATGTATAACACTCTATATAACGCATCTAGATTGATAACAGACTGAGCATGTGCAGGTGTGCATGAGAGGGGGGTGTGACCAGGTGGAGGTGCTCTCCACCGCATACTGTACCTGTATGTAATGTATAACACTCTATATAACACATCTAGATTGATAACAGACTGAGCATGTGCAGGTGTGCATGAGAGGGGGGTGTGACCAGGTGGAGGTGCTCTCCACCGCATACTGTACCTGTATGTAATGTATAACACTCTATATAACGCATCTAGATTGATAACAGACTGAGCATGTGCAGGTGTGCATGAGAGGGGGGTGTGACCAGGTGGAGGTGCTCTCCACCGCATACTGTACCTGTATGTAATGTATAACACTCTATATAACACATCTAGATTGATAACAGACTGAGGATGTGCAGGTGTGCATGAAAGGGGGTGTGGCCAGGTGGAGGTGCTCTCCACCGCATACTGTACCTGTATGTAATGTATAACACTCTATATAACACATCTAGATTGATAACAGACTGAGTATGTGCAGGTGTGCATGGGAGGGGGGTGTGACCAGGTGGAGGTGCTCTCCACCACATATTGTACCTGTATGTGATGTATAACACTCTATATAACACATCTAGATTGATAACAGACTGAGCATGTGCAGTTGTGCATGGGAGGGGGGTGTGACCAGGTGGAGGTGCTCTCCACCGCATACTGGACCTGTATGGAATGTATAACACTCTATATAACACATCTAGATTGATAACAGACTAAGCATGTGCAGGTGTGCATGAGAGGGGGGTGTGACCAGGTGGAGGTGCTCTCCACCGCATACTGTACCTGTATGTAATGTATACCACTCTATATAACACATCTAGATTGATAACAGACTGAGTATGTGCAGGTGTGCATGGGAGGGGGGTGTGACCAGGTGGAGGTGCTCTCCACCGCATACTGTACCTGTATGTAATGTATAACACTCTATATAACACATCTAGATTGATAACAGACTGAGCATGTGCAGGTGTGCATGAGAGGGGGGTGTGACCAGGTGGAGGTGCTCTCCACCGCATACTGTACCTGTATGTAATGTATAACACTCTATATAACACATCTAGATTGATAACAGACTGAGTATGTGCAGGTGTGCATGGGAGGGGGGTGTGACCAGGTGGAGGTGCTCTCCACCGCATACTGTACCTGTATGTAATGTATAACACCCTATATAACACATCTAGATTGATAACAGACTGAGTATGTGCAGGTGTGCATGGGAGGGGAGTGTGACCAGGTGGAGGTGCTCTCCACCGCATACTGTACCTGTATGTAATGTATAACACTCTATATAACACATCTAGATTGATAACAGACTGAGTATGTGCAGGTGTGCATGGGAGGGGGGTGTGACCAGGTGGAGGTGCTCTCCACCGCATACTGTACCTGTATGTAATGTATAACACTCTATATAACACATCTAGATTGATAACAGACTGAGTATGCGCAGGTGTGCATGGGAGGGGGGTGTGACCAGGTGGAGGTGCTCTCCACCGCATACTGTACCTGTATGTAATGTATAACACTCTTTATCTCGACTTGCACAGCAATGTCGGCTAGTGATTGGTCCAAACCGGTCACGTGCCGTAGGGATATTTTACTATGTTAAACTGGGTCACGCGCGTCCTTAGCAACAACATGCCTTCAAGAGTTATCTCCCTTTAATTGCATTGTTTGTAAACAAACGCTAGCGGTAGATCAAAGAAGCGTTTCTTCTCTCTGTTTATCAGCGTGTTGACGATTCGGAGAAACAGCGAATGGGAAAAGCAATCCACAGTAAACTGTCCACAAATCCACCTGCTTTGCCCCCATCTAGCACTCGCCCGGCTTTGATGCCCACATCCCAACACCTCACAGTTTCTCGCCCGCTCCCGCACTCGACATATACGCATCCTAATAGCGGCCTTGACCGAGGCGTTGACTTCCACCTCACAGGGGTCCACTTAGACGATCTTTTTGGCGAATTCAACACTGCCACATCTAGACCACAAATGCCCCTTCTCTATACCAGTGTACTAATAACAATTTGCACATTCACCATAAGTAGAATGTCAAAGTGTGAAGCTGGTATGCGCCTGTCTATAATCTCGCATAATCTAGCCGCCTCGACCCTTGTACTAGTGCAGCCGTCTTCATGTGTCTAGTGCAGGTCATACTGACCTAACCTCGGAACCAAAGTTAATTCCAAACGTTTAATTATTATAGTTGCAATTGCGCTGTTTTCTGTTTTTGATAGTTATTCAAACATATTAAATGGTTTGAAAGTGAATGACAATGTGAATATTTCGAACGTTGATTTGTTGTCTCTAAGGTGAGAAGTGTGCTCGAGGTCACGTGACCGTTCCAACGGATATGGGAAATCTCCGTTTCAGTTACTATTATGACTAATTTGAACAAATCCTTATTTTCAGTCTAGAACCGTTGCACGGTACTAGACCAAACTTTTTGTGCTGAATACACTGACATCAATAACAAATTTGTAAGTTGAGTAATAAAAAAGTTACACTGGCATGTTCTGTCGCCATTTTGATTCTCTGATTCTTTAACGCAAGATTTAAGGCATTTACTGAGGGTGCTCGTCGAGATAAATACGTTACCATGTGTCCACGAGTTTGATATGGAGATTTATCATGTGTCCGAGTTAAATATCAAACTCGAACTTCGTTCTCGTTTGATATTTAACTCGGACACATGATAAATCTCCATATCAAACTCATGGACACATGGTAACTTATAATATAACACATCTAGATTGATAACAGACTGAGTATGTGCAGGTGTGCATGAGAGGGGGATGTGACCAGGTGGAGGTGCTCTCCACCGCATACTGTACCTGTATGTAATGTATAACACCCTATATAACACATCTAGATTGATAACAGACTGAGTATGTGCAGGTGTGCATGGGAGGGGGGTGTGACTAGGTGGAGGTGCTCTCCACCGCATACTGTACCTGTATGTAATGTATAACACTCTATATAACACATCTAGATTGATAACAGACTGAGGATGTGCAGGTATGCATGGGAGGGGGTTGTGACCAGGTGGAGGTG
Source organism: Gibbula magus (assembly GCA_936450465.1). Lineage (NCBI taxonomy): Eukaryota > Metazoa > Mollusca > Gastropoda > Trochida > Trochidae > Gibbula > Gibbula magus. The sequence continues at coordinate 24,867,276 of OW388297.1, forward strand.
CTCTCCACCGCATACTGTACCTGTATGTAATGTATAACACTCTATATAACACATCTAGATTGATAACAGACTGAGGATGTGCAGGTGTGCATGAGAGGGGGGTGTGACCAGGTGGAGGTGCTCTCCACCGCATACTGTACCTGTATGTAATGTATAACACTCTATATAACACATCTAGATTGATAACAGACTGAGCATGGGCAGGTGTGCATGGGAGGGGGGTGTGACCAGGTGGAGGTGCTCTCCACCGCATACTGTACCTGTATGTAATGTATAACACTCTATATAACACATCTAGATTGATAACAGACTGAGCATGTGCAGGTGTGCACGGGAGGGGGGTGTGACCAGGTGGAGGTGCTCTCCACCGCATACTGTACCTGTATGTAATGTATAACACTCTATATAACACATCTAGATTGATAACAGACTGAGGATGTGCAGGTGTGCATGAGAGGGGGGTGTGACCAGGTGGAGGTGCTCTCCACCGCATACTGTACCTGTATGTAATGTATAACACTCTATATAACACATCTAGATTGATAACAGACTGAGCATGTGCAGGTGTGCATGAGAGGGGGGTGTGACCAGGTGGAGGTGCTCTCCACCGCATACTGTACCTGTATGTAATGTATAACACTCTATATAACACATCTAGATTGATAACAGACTGAGCATGTGCAGGTGTGCACGGGAGGGGTGTTGGTGTACTGCTTTACTTGCAGACAGGTCAATTGACGCTCTGATGCAGGTAATTTTTTTTTTTAATTTCCACCTCTGAGAAGACACTTAATGTCTCACAGCCTTCAAAAGCCTAGTCAGTGTTATAATTTGGTCAGTTTTAAAGCTGCATTTGGTGCATATCAAGCCTTCTTGGTTTGTTGGATTTTTTATAAACCAATCATTAGTGGATCAGGGTGGGGCATCACATAGTGGGGGGAGAGTTGATACCTTGTTGACTCCGGGTATGTTGTTCCCGCCCAAATCTACTTTGATGACAAGGTTCCTGCTGGCATCACACTGTGCTGTCATGGAGATGTCCTGGACTCCTCTGATTGGTCGATCTCTCTTCCCGCCCCCAGAACATGTGGCTTCCATTGGATGATCTCCCCATGCCCAGGGCAGCACATAGTGGCCAATGTAGTTCACAGCAAAACTCATGGTTCCTGAGCATATCAAAGATCACAGGACATGTTCCATTATGATTTCCCTTTGAAACCAAAAACATTACTACCAGGGTATACAATAAACTTGACAAAATGGGCAGTCTGAAAGTGTATTTTTGTCAAATCAAATGGAAATGAATGAAAATCCAAGTCTGGAAGTAAAGTTATTTGGTTACAGACCTTACATGCTAGTACCAACTTCCTACTATGACAATGACAGGGATGGTTGTCCAGCTGACTGTCTGAACTCCCCTTCACAAGTCTCCTATCCTAGTCCCCTAGCTCATCCTACCACATCCCTTCAGAAGGGGGAGTCAACTAATGCAAAGATGGAATAAAAGCTGTAATGTTAAAAAAACAAGTGTTATGCAGCATTGGTTTTGAATTTAAGTGCCTTCTACCTTTCAATAATATTGGAAGTCCAATGCTAATGGCTGCAATATTGCCTTAGCAGCTTTATACAATAACTCACTTACCCACTCACTAATGCATTGAGATTGCCTTCATTACAGCCGGTGTAAGATTGAAAATGTACCCGCTTTGAAAACATACCCGGCGGGTACTTTTTCAACGTTGAATAATGACCCGGGGTCACTTTTCAACATCTCGGGTCTATCCAACGTTGAATGATTACACAGTCGGGTAATTATTCAATGTTGAAAAAATACCCGAGGTGTTGAAAAGTGACCCCGGGTCATAATTCAACGTTGAAAAAGTACCCGCCGGGTATGTTTTCAAAGCGGGTACGTTTTCAATCTTACACCGGCATATCGGTTGGAAAGAAAGACAAATGTATATCCAGTGTTGACCTGTTGTCTATGAGGACTTCTGTCCTTACACTTACCTAATCCTTTCACCCCCCTCTCCCTCCCTACCACCACCCCTCCTCCATCACCTCCTCCTCCCCCATCTCACCTGAAGCCCCAGTCACAGAGATGGTGACAGTTTTGCCCCCGTTGCTACTGTGACAGTGCGAGGAATCACAAGTGTGCATCCCATGTTGACCAGCTGACCATGTGGACTTCTTTTCAGCTGCCCACTGGAGTTTGGACAGGTCAGTGATTGGCTTGGTGCTGTGGACAACAATGGTCAGGTGGTTCCCGTGGCATGATCCGTCCAGGTAGCCGCTACCACCATCTCCAGCTATAGGGGAAAATAAGCATAGTTGTACAATTTCACAATTCAAGCATGGCATAAAATGGCAAAAAATCATTTGCATTTAAATTATTATTATTTTTTTAATTTTCAAAGGTTGATTTTGTTTATCTAAGAACAAGACCAAAAGGACAGTATTTAATGAAAATCACGTTTTTCAGTTACTAGGCATATTTCGGTCACAAAGTCTGACAAAATGGTTTATTTTAAATCTGAAATTCAACAAACCTGAGGTTAAGGAATTTCCTCCAGCTTTAGCCTCTTGGGATGTTGTATCTTAACTCCACAGAGTCATGGTTTATCTTATATATAATAATGACTTTTAGTGACAATTACCTGAGTTCTCAATGGGACAGTTGAATTTATTAACAGACTGTCCATTGACGGATGTGAGGCAGTAAGGTTTGACCACTGGGTTAGCGTTATGCATGATGTGGGTCAGTAGAGTTGACCCTCGCACTAAAGGCACCTGGCGGTCAGATAGTGACAAAATAGAGCATTGAACTCTGTAGTTGTTTTAGTTTTGGATGATTTAAAATGTGTCAAGTAATGGGCACACTCAATTGAGCAATAAGTTACTGAGTATTATAGTGAATTTTCACCTTTTAAATCTCTCTTCTTAAATAATAAATGAAAAGGATGAGGTCCAAATGATAAACTTCATTTGTTCAATAAGAGCAAAAATACTATTCTGAAAGTGTGATATATTTAGCAATGAAGTGTTTTCTATGTCATTGCATTCTAAATGCTAGAACAACAGGTAGCCAGGCCCTTTAAAAGAAAATTGTTGTGCACTTTCAGTTCAGTAAGAAATAGAGAATACTAAATGACGTCTCGTTTAATAACATATTTATTACGAGCTGATTAAAATGCACGAACCCATCAATAAATGGGACAAACTTCATTGCGCTGATATTGTGACGTCATGTTTTAAACATTATGACGTCATGTAAAAGCAACGGGTGACTCATAAAGAACATGCAATTCTATGGTTCTCATGCAATTCTATGGTTCAAACAAGTGCCTAAATCATGGAATTTCACAGAGTGAGAGAATATGTTCACATACAATCAAGATTATTTACATATTTTAATAAAATCTAAGAAAACAAAGGACCAGCTCACACCTCCATGCTGCCCCCTCCTCCAGTGTACTTGAAAGTTCCGTAAAGATCTCCAAAATCTGTGAGTTCCGGCTCCCCCATCCCAATGTAGCCAATCTGCACTCCAGAGTTTCCTGGGAACAGAAGATCTTGCTAAAATTTGTGCCTTAATGTTCATGGTGTACTTATATATGCATTGTGTACTTATATATGCATTGTGTGCTTATATGTGCATTGTGTACTTATATATGCATTGTGTGCTTTATATTCATTGTGTGCTTTATATTCATTGTGTGCTTTATATTCATTGTGTGCTTTATATTCATAGTGTACTTGTGTGGACCATATTTCTGAAACTATTACAAACTAGTTTTATATTATTTCAAACTATATTGTATGATTGACCTTCGAAAACTCCAAGTGGGTTGCCCTCGGGTCCAGAGACCATCTGCTTCATGTTGGACCCGAGATCCAGCAGTCTGGACCACGGTTCCCCATTCTTCCAAGCAGACTGCTGGTCCATGTAGTCTGTCCGCTTTGGGTCCGTCCAACGGTCCATCGTGTACGCATCATACGTCACACCGGTCGAGGTCAGGGTTCCTGGAATAGCAATTTGAAAATGAAATAACAAAATTACTTCATGTAATTAACTTAAATGAATCAGAATGATTAAGTAACAGATGTCAATTCACTTTGTTTAATTTCCTCTACATAAACTCAATCTGATAACAAATAATGTTGCAGCAAAGGTTACAAAAACTTTTAAAAACAAAAGTAAGATTTTACATGTCTAGTTATGTTTTCTTGATATGTAGTATTTTCTTAAAATATGCCATTTAAAACTGAAACTATTACAATGTAGTTAAACATAATACTATCGCTCATAATAAGATATACCACTCATGCTGTAAACATAGTATGACATGGGGCATCATGTAATAAGTTTAATCCAAAGGCTATATGCTTTGTTCTTTCTCACCTTCACCATAGCCTTAAAATTGCAGAAAACAAAAGTTTTAACACAAATGTTGTGATAATTTTCAATCAGTTATTGAAATTAGTGATGTTGAAATGTTAGGGATGAAGGAAAATAGAAATTCTTATTTGTTTCATCAAACATCCTTTCAAAGTTTTTATACAACTTGCAACTGACTTTTTTGTTAAAACAATTTTCATAAAAGTTTGATTGTAAGAAAAGTATGCGATGTTCTGGAATTGAGACTGCAGACATGATACATCACCTTCATAAGGGAAGAGTCTGACTGGAGCTGTCCTCTCCTTCAGCTGGCTGGTGACGAAGTGGTGCGTCGGTAGGGCTCCCTTCCTTCGCAAGTTCCCGACTCTCACTGGTTTGGCACGCTGCGCAACCTCGCTGTTGGTGCCGAAGAAGCTAGCAGGGTCGACCGTGTCGAGTACATGGTTCTCCAGGTGTACACAGCCAGGTGGGAGGGTTCCAGATAGACTGGATACCAAACCTTTAGAAAGGGGCTCTCCAGTTACTTACAGTCTTGGTTGACAGTAGTCTAGCAAGTTATTGCATGCCATGTTTTGTAAAATAATTAATACTGTTTCATAGGAAGAAGTTAAAATTTGCATAGTTGACAATGCGGGAATCGAACCTGCAACCCTCCTCCTCCAAGACTTATGCCACTAGACCACAGAGGATTGGTGATCATGAGATGGATGTTTGTTGGTATCTATTCTGCTCCGCTCACAATATTGAGATATTTTATGTACGCCTCAAACTTGGATCACGAAGGCTTGAAACACTAACACGATTGTTTTCATTTTTGTATTTAAAACGCATGGCGGTATATACGTCAGAAAAAAACCTCGGGTGGCTCGGTTTTACTTTTCATTTCCAGCCACCCTCGGGTTTTTTAAATGTCTACCAAAACCCCATCCTCGTGTTTTCTCCCTGACGTAAAGTGTGGGGTTCATCCATGGGGTTCGTATCATTGGCATGAAAATTGCTGAATATACAAGAAGGCATTTCTTATGTGCAATTATTTACCAGAACACTAAATTATATTGTACAATTAATGTATATTGCACAATTCATGTGATACCATTTACTGATGTGGAGTCATGTACCAGATTGAAATAACAATGCTGGAGATGTTGGTACTATTTACATTCTTAGGAGACATCATTCTTTATCATCCAAAACTGGGTTCCACAGGAGATATCGCTTGTATGAGATCAAGCGATATCTCCTAGGAGATATCATTTTGACAGTAGATTTTGAACAATGCCCTGTTGGCGTCAGGTACATGACATCACAATGGTTTTGCATCATCAAGTAATGACATCACAATGCTATGACGTCATAATCATGATGACGTCACAATGCCATGACATCACGGCACTGGAAGCCAAATGGCAGTTTTGTGTTCAAATATGTTCATTTTTCATTAAAAACTAATGAAGAATGATTTTGGATGATAAATAGAATCTCACCCTCGTGTCTTCTGATATCAAATATATCAACACTCGTTGATAAAAGTCAAAATATCCTCGGCAAGCCTCGGATATTTCTAACTTTTATCAACTCGTGTTGATATATTTGATATCAGAAGACACTTGGGTGAGATTCTCTATTTCCCAACTTATTTCTTTCCACATATCCTCTGTTACAAGTGGAACATTTTGTTGGCTAGCAATTGAAACTCCTGATTGGTTGCAAATAAAGTAAGTTTCAAACTGAGAATAAGGAAATTTCCTGTAACTGCCGTGAAAACTAGAGATGTTACACAAGCTTTGGTTGATTAGAAATAAGGACAGTATCCTTGTCACAAACTCTTCCAGCTTGGGTATGTATTTTGCGAGATTTCTATGGCCCACTTGTCACATAGGTTATGTGAGAAGATATGAGTTAGGTAATCTGTTTGGAGATAATGAGAAGCAAGGTATGTTGATGTTATCTTCTCCCAGTTCAACCTGTATATATATTTGTGTAGTCCAAAATAATAAAAAGTTGACAAGACAAAACCGATATTGTATTTAATTAGATTTGTGATATCTACATGGCAGCTTGTGATAACAGAATATATGCTAAGTTTGAAGTGCCTTTCATACTGCTGCTGTTTTAAACTGCCCATGGAAAAATATTTGTCTGTGATCCTTACCGTATATCATATTGATATTTCATATATAACATTATGAGGATAATTCTTTTTTATAAAATTTGTATGATGTAAATAGAATATTTCCATGAAAATGAGTTAATTTATTTAACACGAAAATAAATATGAAATTCATGTAAGAACTTTATATCTTTGAAACTATTTTTCATGGGAAGAAATATTCTTATAACATGGTTACATTTAGGATAACACTGCCTTCAATAGTACAAATTCTTGTACTTTTTCGGGCCGAGTCCCATGCGGGATTGGAACCCACACCCTCAGAGTAAGGCAACTATAGCCAGCACTGATCGTACCATCAGCTTACCACACGACCATTCGCCTCGACTATTGGGTGTGGGTTTCGAAATCCTGCAAGGGACTCAGCCCGAAAAAGTACAAGAATTTGCACTATGGAAGGTAGTGTTATCCCAAATTTAACCTTGTTATATTTAGGTAGGGTAAAGGGGGACCCCACCGTGGTCAGACGGGCTGGTGTTTGTAGAGTGGTGACCGTTGTTATATTTGTTCACTATCTTAATGGCATGTATTCCTAAAGAAATATACTGCATTTGAATGTGTTGCTGATACATATGATTAATTATGGTTCACATTTCATTACTTATTTGATCTACATTATGTCAGTAAACACATAGTCACAAGCTTCATATTGTTTCTACAGTTTGTAGAAAAGAGGTTGTGGGTGAGCTTGATGTGGGTTTTGACAGTGCTTTCAAGAGTATTTCACTGATATCACGACTGAAAGTATTATTACAGGAAGAAAACCTGCAACCCAGATTGTTTGGGAGCTCAATGATCCAGGCAACTTCCCCCAAAAGTCATAACTATGCCAGTCTCAATCGCAGGCTAAATTAAGCCTTGCTGCATTGTGTTGCCTTTTCTGTCCTTGCTTGTCTGTGTGCAATAAGCAGTTCAGGTGTACTATGCTAACAAATTAGCACAGAAAAGGTTTGAATAAGCCAGTAATGGAGATTGTCGCGAGTTAGGACTTGCAGGGGAAGTTGGGTCCAGGTAGACACTGTAAATTTGTATTCCTCAATAAAATTGTTTGGATTCGTATCGGCTCACAGCCTGTTTGTTAAAACATAATGTACAATACGATTGCAATACCATACCAAGGTGTAAGCTTTAAAAATAGCAAAATTTTTGTCAAATATTTCATTGTTCTTGAATGTGCCATAAAACAATAAAACTCACCCAACAAAATGAACAGCTTCCACATAGCTTAGGTGCTGGTATATATACTGTAGTTATCTCATTCTTCTTTAATCTATTCCAAGGTGAGATTTCTTCTTTTATCTATTCCAAGGTGAGATTCACACATGATTATTTGTCCTTATCAGTAAAATCTATGATGTTCTATATTTAGCTCAATTCGTGACGTTTGTTCCAGGATTTAACATTAACATGACCTTAAATTTCTTCACAGAATATTCATGTTGAGAACGATGAAATCAATTAACAAATGTAGCCATTTGATCTGTAGCTCATCAGGAATTACATGATTTTTTTTATCTCATGTTCAAGACTTACATTTGAAATAATATATGTATAATATGCAATAAATAGTCACCAAACATGCAATTACAATCTTCAGGTCAAAGTCTGTTGAAGTCCTTTTCATTCAATATAAAAGTAAAATAAAATATCCTATAAGGAGATACCTCTGCATTGTGATAAATACCAAACATTCTCATATCTTATTTTGTGAATTGTTAAATGCTAAAAGCAGGCAACATTTTTAAAAACGGTTTAAATCATTTTAGAAATAGGCAAGAAATCATTTTTAATTCACCTTTACCCACAAGCTTCTAACCTCAAACCACCCCTCCTAAAACCTAGTACAGTAATGAAATTTACAAATCTTAGTCTCTGTCCAACAAACTATACTGAAAGTTTAAGCTTTCTAGCAATGCCAGTTCACGGGGAGATATTGTTTAAAGATTCTAGGGCGGACACCAAGCCCCTCCAAAATTTGAGGGGGGATCAAGACCAAATGAACAAACTTTTGTCTCAATGTTACAAAGATGCTATTCTGCAAAATTTGAGCTTCCTATGACTATCCTATGGTTTCGGAGAAGAAGTCATTTAAAGGTTTTAGATAATATGCCTGCCACACCCACATTTGAGGCGAGGATCAAGACCAAATGTACAATGTGCACGATACCTCCCAAAACAACTTTAGCTTTTGGGGGTGCAACAATTCTGGAGAAGTAGTAATGTCAAAAGTTGATGCCAGAGGGACATCAGCCCAAGCCATAATCCTATCTGGCCTGATGAGCTGATCAAATTAATGATAACTTGCTTTTCCATTCACAAAAGCACTGCCATATTATCAAGTATTTCTTTTGTGGAAATAATATATGAAGCATTACAATTTGACCAATGACACTTCAACTTTAGATTAATGTTTAGAAAAATATTGGTTGATTTAGGTATTTTTACGGCATCAGAAACACATTAATTGGGAGTACAAAATTTGATCATCAAATAACCCTCAACCTCAATTTGTCCAATACTCCAGTGTACAGTGCCCTGTAAAAAAGAATATGCAACAACATACAGATTTGTCCCATAGCTAAAGTAGAGAGCATCACCAGTACAGAGAAGATTTAAGTTTGGTCATTCTATTTTAGGGTATTGCTTCTTCGCCATGGCAGGACTCTTATTTTGTTTATTGAGTAATTGAGCTATAGCTTAACACCACTTTGACAATAGTGGAGCCATCAGCGAGTATTTTGTTGAGTCATCAATTGATTAATGTCTTGGCATCTACACTAAAACTTTGCATTCACATCAATACAGGAGATGTATATATATATCAATAGAGCCATGTTTTGTTTCAAATGTCATGCAAAACATTTGATAGACCAGGATATCATACCATGATTTTTTGTTTTATACGTAACACATGAAAACCACGAAAGAAGACAAAACAATTTCAACATGAGATATGATTTTATATACAAAGTAGCACTCAGATGTTGTAACTCTCTGTTGTCTAAAAGATCAATATACCTCTGAAAAATAAGTCACACATAGACTCAAGATGGTTTTCTTCATAGAATCGCATTGAGTCTCCACTTAACTGTATTTACCAACAAGCTTGACACATGTCACAGCCAAGTTAAAACATAGCTGTCATAATTATATCTCAAATAGATCTGATTGTACATCATACAAACTGTTTTCATCCAGTAAACCCTTTATTTAATTCGGCCAGTAAACGTCCTGTCAATGATTCATTCCTCAAAACCAAAGGGTCATGGCGTAAATAAACCTTAGGACAAAGGTAGCATTAGTGCAATCTTTTAACCTTTTACTTTTTGACCTTTTACTCTGGAACCGACACTGTCTTAAAAACCTTGTACCCAGTTCCATGAGGCTTCACATAACTACATGCGACCACTCTCAAACATTGACTTCAATTGGTCACTAGGGACTTTCAAAAGGGGGGAGGTAAGTCGAAACCCTTGAATGGACAATTGGACTGAAGGCCAGCGTCATTTCAACTCGTTTCATACATGCTCGAAATCAACCCGATAGCTATCATTTTGTTTTAAGTTGTACCTGTGATTGATAACATTACAGATAAGCTTAACTTGACTCCTTACATCTTTTCTGGAATCTGAAAGTTGTCCATTCACATCCTGTAGACTCCAAACAGTTCCAGACACTCTTCTGTCAGCACAACATTCACACTCAGCCACTAACAAATTGTGTTACGAGCTAGTTTCTTCATGTTCTTGTCTGTCTTTGATGTATTGTTCTAAGTTCCGAGATAGTTTCTCTTGATGGCTGCCGAGCAATGAGTGTGTTTTAGAAGCTGACATATTCAAGATGGACGCCAGTTCTCCCTGTACGATGTTGATTGGTGGAAGCTTGGCTGACCTCATCACACCCTCTCGTGTCAGTATGTAGTTGTCTACCACTCCACCTGAAACAAGGAAATCAAACTATAGATAAACCAACAGAAAGTGGTGACTGACTCCAGGTTTATCTAGAAGCCATTAACTGGTTGTTAAATCTCTGGTTTTGTAAAACAAGAATCAGATCATATAGTTATATAGTAAAGAATTCAATCAAAATAGTATCAAAAGCCTGCTTACGTTGAACCCTACATCTGATGCTGATTATGTAGCTTATGCCAAAAGCTTCATATTTCTTCCCCAAAATAATTATTTCCTGTCTGATTTACCTTGAACAAACACATCAAAGTCTCAGAATTTTTCTTTGGATCAGAAAACCTCTGAAATGATTTAATTTCAGTAGGTATTTCATAAATTCCATTAATCATTGACACCCATGAGGTTATCATTCCTTCCAGTGTAACCCTTTTACAAGTAGGTCATAATATATGATTTATTACTAAATCTCCTAGTGGTTTTATTTTAGCAACACTGATAGCATCCTTATTTCTACCCAATCAAACATTGTTTTATATCTCCGACAGTCTGATTAAAATCAACGGTTTTCCGTGGAATAAAAATGCAAAATAGTGCATCTACCGGGATACGAACTCATATCAGTCGTAGGTTCCACGCCAAACCGTCTGATTACAGCCCGTAGACTCGCGTGTTCGAGCGCAATTCAGGTAGCCAATCAAAAGATGCCCAACAAATGCTTTCGGTGCGAGAAGCTAGGGGCAGATAACTCCAACAGCTATCCTTTTGTCTGATCCCAATGCTTTCAAAACAGTGACCGTTTAAATACTATGATGTGATTGGTCAGCTGTTTGAGTGGGCTTTGGCTGCGCTAAAGGTTCGGTACACACCCCTATACGGGATGTTCTCAGACCTTGTCGCGAGGAATCTACAGAACCTGTTCGCATCCCTGTAGATATATTATTTGGAAAATTTATTCCTTGGAACAAGGTCAATTTTAATCAGACTGATAACCCCGACTGACTTCTGTCTTGTAAAAGATCTGTGAACATCACACCAGAGAAGGACCTCTTGTCATTTGACAGTTACGAGAACAGATTGAATGCTCAGTTTGAAACAATGTTGCTGATTGTACAACAAACATTTCATTGCAACCAATCAGCATTCTCTATTTCTATCCCAGAAAGTGCTCAACTTGAGACAGAGGTTATGTGTGAAGAAAAGGAGCCGAGTAATCTCTGTCAAGAGAAAATGCGCATTAGTTTGACAAGGCAATCACTGAGATGAAGTAGGAGACTTACCTAGTATCTGTAGTTGTGGAACTCTGCGTACAATCTTCACCATATCAGCCAGATTCAGCTCTTCACTGACCACATAGAAGTTGTTGCCAGCGATGAAAGGGGTCAGATTTACCAGAGGAGATTCACTCAGCACCGTCCTGGAACAGAAGGAAACAGTGGCTTACAAACAATCAACTCTCTAATTTCAAAATGAAAATGAAATGAGATATTTTTTTACCACCTGTGCAGAAATAACTTTTGCCAACCATTACACCTGTATTCTTGTGTCTGTGATGTAATAAAATAATGCAATGTGACATCACTGAAGAAGCCTGTGACACTTGCTCACATTAATCTGCTGAATAAACTTACTCAAATACAATGGGTGATAAAGAAACAATTACACTTCCAAAGAGTGCCATATGACTTTTACAGAACTTATGGAGACTTAAGTCTATAACCTTTGCTTTTGCGTAACAAACACTAACTTTGAAGATCACATTCTGTAGAATAATATCGATATGTGTGATGTGACGAGCCAACAATTTGTTGATATCCCCGAAATAGTTTTGTTTAAATCTGAATATGATAGAATAAAGAAATATACCAACCTGATGACAGAGTTGCTGAAGAAGCGTAGGTTCATGTTCTTCTTCTTGAGTTTTGTGACTATTTGTATTTTCTCGTTCCCGGAGAGCGGGAGGGCTTGACAAACGATTATCATCTTGTTTTCATCAAACATCTTTTTGCACTTACGTACTATGAACTGGAGATATGGGTCTGGCTGTAACAAAAGATACAGAATTTTGCTAGATGTAGTCTTATATGATACAGTTCAGATATTATGTTTTAAGAATGTATAATAGATCAGAAATATGTATCGTCAACATAAAAATTAAATTGAAATCTTACGAAAATCAATAATAATTATCAATAAAAAAATGTTTTATCGTAAACAAGTCATGGACCTACAGAAAAGTTTTGCATTAAGTCACAGAGTTCTTTCTCAAAGTAAGACCTCAGTTAAAGAGGAGGCCATTCATTCAGTTTTTAGTGATTTGAAGGTGAATCAAAAGTAAAATTTGGTGAGTCAAAGTCCTCAGACCAGTCTGGAAGATCGCTGGTTGTTCACATCCACAATTTTAAATCAATAAACAATAATTTATTCCTAATTTTGATGGCAATAAACAGTGAAACACTTTATTTGCCGCTAAGCAAACTTCCTGTTTTCATTCATAATGATAGTTATTTTGTGACATAGACTTGCAGTTAAACTTCATTAAGTTCCCAAAAGTGTTTTCGTCACCATATTTGTATTCAAAACGCATCAAGATCACAATTAATTGCTGCTGTTGTTATCAATGTTAGTGTAAACTACAGATTTTAATCTTCTTACCGGTAAATTCCACCTCAAATGGCTCAAATAGCTTTTAGATCCAATTTGAAACATTAATTGGCAGCTTTTTGGAAATTTGTTAGATCTGTAATGAAGTTACCGGTATTTGACAATCTGCTCTCTCCCGTCATAAAATACTGGTAATGTTAGTAGAACAAGATAATAAAGTGAATTATTATTATTTGTTTATGATATCCCTTGATGTACTTTAATTTTAGAATAAAGTTCATATCTTTCGAACAACGGGAATATAAATATAAATTTGAAGAACTCAATTGTACTACACCAGAACCGTTGATCTCCCAGACTGCAGACAGCAAATATGGTTGTTTCAAATACAACCAAATACAACATAATTCAGGAATCTACACGTCAAATTTCATGATTTTTTCTGGAGAGTAGGACAATACTATGGTTGTTACAAATCAAAAATAAAATCACTTGCGAACAGTCATTCCAGGTCACAATATCACAAAAACTGAAAATGTAATGAAATTTCTTGAATTTGAGGGTGTGCGTTTATAAAAATCTTCTCCCCAATAACAGCAATATGTAGAGCCATGTGTGATAGCTTATTTTAAAGCCTAATAAATGGTTAACAAAGTGATGAGCCAAACTTGTGAATATCGCCCTAGAACTAGAATTATCTGCCCTTGAATATGGTCTTTTTTAAATGATTTTTTAAAAATTTATGTTCAAAGTGACATATCTCAGTCACAAATAAACTTGTGTTAAAGTTATTTATTTCAATGTGTTCCCCTCATTTGCTCCACAATCAAAATTCAGATCATTATCATATAAAAGTTGATAATTACTGAGCAATTTGGACACTTTCGAAACAACTGAAAATGTACTTAAATTTTGCGATATTGGGGGTGTGCGTCTTTAAAAATTTTCTTCTCAATAAAGGCAATACTTACAGACATGTATGATAGCTCATTTTAAACCTCAATAAATGTGTTTTGTGCCAAATGTTTTAATTTCGTCCTAGAACTGAATTTATCTGATCTTTAATACTGTACTTCAATAATGTTCGTGTTTTGGCTTCATGTTCAAAGGTACATACTTTTGCCACAAATCAACTATGTCAAAGTTATTTTTTTGGAATTTTCCACCCAATATTTGCTCAACAATTCAATTTTAGATCATTATCAAATAAAAGTTGATAGTTACGGCACAATTCTGGCTTTTTTCCAGGTGTCCAAAAATATGCTATGTTGAATATTGAAATTTTGGTGTAAATAATCCTAGAGACATGCAACTTTCTTTAAAAGATGCGCAATATTGATTTGATGCATAAATGGCTTAGTTGATTATATTTCAATATATTTTGAATCATTTATGCGCTGAATCCTTTTAAAGTCGCTTGCGACTATATTTTACATTATTATTAATATTAACATAATCGTCATACAAACCTCAGCTTTCTTCTGTGTTCTGCGATCTGCAGTTACTCCACATTTTCTTGGTTCTGGTGCCAGTCTGTCTGGAAGTATTGGTATTGTGATCGCCTCAAACAACCTTCGATCTCGTATGCCAGGCCGAGGCTTTTGTATGTTTGGTCGACGATATCGTACCTGGGTTATCTGGATCCGTCCCAGACTTAAAAGACCTGTCAAATGAAATGAAACAAGTAGTTGTCACTATGGTGACATGATCCCCCGCCGCAAATTAATACTTCAAAATGTAAAAATAATGTAAAAATCCGCAAAATCGACTGTCAAACATGTCGAAAAAGCCAAAGCTCCACTGTGACCTTGAGAATAATGGCAAGGTCACTAAAATCTAATCAGCCCTTTGTCTTTCCTAGGAGGTGCTTTGTGTAATAAATGATGAAATTCCGGTGAATGGTTCTTGAGATATTCCGCTGACAACTTTTACATGTACATTAATATGGCGAAAAATTCAAAGTTCTGCTGTGACCTTGAAAATAATGTCAAGGTCACAAGAATCTAATCAGCCTGTCGTCTTCCATAGGAGGTGCTTTGCATAAGAAATGATGGAATTCCGGTGATTGGTTCTTGAGATATCCACCTGAGGTGAGGTGAGTTAGGGTTTAACGCCGCTTTCAAGAGTATTTCACTTATATTGTGGCTGCCAGTATTATGGCAGGGAGAAAGCCCGCAACGCCAAGGAGATATCCACCTGACAAGCTTTACATGTACATTAACATGTCGAAAAATTCAAAGTTCCGCTGTGACCTTGAAAATAATGTCATGGTCACCAAAATCTAATCAGCCTTTTGTCTTTCCTTGGAGAAGCTATGTGTAAAATATTAAGAGAATCTAGAGAATAGTTCTTGAGATATCCTGCTGACAAGGGTAAAATGACAGTCTCGTTGTGACCTTGAAATGAAGGTCAAGGTCACAAACCTCTGTAGGAACATTACTCTTCCTATGATGAACCCATATACAAAATACTATATCCCCCGCTTCGCGCTAAACGCAAGGCGGAGGATATTTATGAAGCCAAATGGAAGACTATGGTATATTGATTCTAATTATTTGTCTTATCTTTTGATCTCTTTGGAGTTTTACTTTTTTATTTCTTCTTAGGGCTCCAGATAAATATTTTGATTCAGGGGTATTTTAATCATAAAATTTTATACTGAGGAGTAAAATGACAAATGAACAAAAATGAAGAGCATTTCATCACTTTTTAAGATTTTATTTGTGAGACAATTTACTCTTTAAGTGCTTTATTAATGATATGAACAGTAGAATGTCATGACAGTAACGTTGTTTCATGGTTTTCTGTAAATGAAAATTGCCCCCGTACATTGATAGTGATATTTACAATTTGGAAAAAGTCCAAAAGTTTCTCTTCAATACAGATAGCTAACAATAATAATAATAGTCTGCTTAAAACATTTGTAAAATGCAAATATATTCATCTGCGAAGCAGTTGCTCAAAGAGCTAGATATTATTTTCCTGAAGGAATTGTTTTTTCTGTGCTGCCACTTAGAGCTCGGCACAACCGTATAGGTGTAAGAGGAATTCCCTCTTGGGTAACAAAGTGTTATCTTATCTTATCTTATTTCCCGTGTTTACCCAAACATACTTTTTAAACAGTATGTTCAAGCCAGTGAAATAAGAAATATATAAATAAGAACACAGCAAATATATGACTCGGGTGCATCATAAATAAATTGTTTAAAATTTTATGTTTGTTGTCACTAACATATACAACTCGGCAGATATTTGACACTAGATGACCTGAGATGTGAAACACGACCTTGCACTGCAGCTGCTTCAAATCGTTGTGTTGCTAGGAAAAAGACATACAACGGTACATTATTGGATAATTAATTGATAACTATTTACCAGGGTAAAGTTTTATTCATATTATGCCAATCTAAACCACTTTTCTTGGCCAAATTGAACAAAATATCAGTTTTAGCACGATCTTGTAAACGAAAACTCACATCGTTTCATGTGGGCGGCCATTTTAGATACCAAATGTCGTTCTGAGATATGTTGCAAAATGACTACCGCCTACTAAAAGTTGGATCTTAACTTTGATTGTGATAAAATGCAATCCTTTTAAAATAACAGAGTGTTTTATGAAAATAAAAAATATATCATATGTTCAGAAATACAAAATTAACACAATTTGAGTTTTGGCTAATTACGACATTGAAATATTACAACTATTTACTAAACTACATATCACAGTATGCTCATTTGAAGTTGCTACATCCGGAAGAAAATACCATTAGCTTTCTAATTATTTTGATCTAGGTGTAAACATATACTAACTAATTGGTAGAAGTATATAAAAGTATGATTGTATCACTGGTAAGATAAATAAACGGGCATTTGTAACGTCTCTTTGGTAAGTAGTTGTCTTGAATAGTTTCTACGTTTTCCCGGAAATAAAATAATGCGTCTGCTGTACGGCACAAGGACGGACGATAGCGGTCAGAAAAGTGACATGTCGTCAACAAAACAAGTGTAAACAAACTATAATCACGTTATTGATGAAGAATATAAATCATCACACTTCGTGAAAGAAGAATATAACTTGCAGCGATCATAGGTGTCACTGTTCAGATTAATCTCAGTAAGTTTGCAGTGTATAGGATTCCTCAACACATAAGGATTCAATCAGTGTCATTGATGATTTGATTTTATGTTGTGGTAAAATATATTCTTATCAGGTTTCTCTTTCATGTTGAACACTATACAGATGTATCTGGAAACCTCGAACTCCAAGATTGTTAATCAATGTCAGTGAATAATGAATGAATACAAGTTTACAGAACGTCTCCACACCCAGAGACAGGTGTCATGTTGATTTGATTAAGAAGATACACACCACCTTATTCTAAATCATAACATAAGCCTCCAGCTATGATATGTACCAATATATTGTGAACCTATCACAATATGGAAAACATATCATCAAACATTATATGCTAAGATTATGGTAACCAATTAAAGTGACACCCCCAGTCTGTTGTTGGAGTCACATATGTCAAATATTATATATGGTGTTATTCTATCAAGAATTTCCGACTGTTGCTGAAAATTGCTGTTTTAATGCTGGTTGGTTCAGTATAGTGATGATATAAAAGTGAAAGTATACAAATCACTACTTTGCATGCAAATAGGGTATGTAGTTGTGGTTTCTGCACATGTGTTCATGCTAGATTTTCTTTGGCAACAATTAATTATGATATATTTGGCGATTTGGTAAATTCAGTGAAATTTTTGGAACTGAAAACAGCACATATGGTATTTTTCCACTTGTCAAACAATAAAATATTACGAAAAACGCTGATCATAATAATCTATAATATGACTGTGGCGGATTCAGAGTGGGGTTGAAGGGGTTCAAAACCCCACCCCCTGTTTTTAAAAAGAATTATTGTGCTTAGAAATTTCATGGACCTCCTGGGTGAAACCCACCCCTTGCCCCTCTTTTAATTCCCCCTTTGAAAATTCATGGATCCGCGGTATAACGTCACATCTCTAGCTTGTATTTGATTTGTTTTTTTTTATTCCAGAAATCAGGAGTATGCTGTTATGAAAAAGACAATCAATATTTAGGATGTTGGATAGAGTTGTCAAGGACTGGCTGTCAGAATACAAGGTATTTAACTGCAGAATGAGTTTTCATAAATTTCTACTTTTTAGCTCATCAGGCCTGAAAGGCCCGATGGGCTTATGGCATGGCATGGTGTCCGGCGTCCGTCCATCCGTCCGTCCGTCCATCCGTCCGTCCGTCCATCCTTAAACTTTTCGCTTTTTCGACTTCTTCTCCAGAACCAACGACTCCACAGAGCTGAAATTTTATGTGCAGACTCCTTGGCCAATGGGGATTCTAAATTGTAGATTTTGTGACCCCATGACCCCAAATGGGGTCACAGGGGTCACATCCTTAAAAACCTATTTTCATCTTCTCCTCCAGTTCTAAAAGGTCTAGAGAGCTGAAAAATTGTGTGCAGACTCCTTGGCCCATGGGGATTCTAAATTGTAGATTTCGTGACCCAATGACCCCAAATGGGGTCACAGGGGTCACATCCTTAGAAACCTATTTTCATCTTCTTCTCCAGTTCCAAAAGGTCTAGAGAGCTGAAAAGTTGTGTGCAGACTCCTTGGCCAATGGGGATTTTAAATTGTAGATTTCGTGACCCCGTGACCCGTGACCCCAATTGGTGTCACAGAGGTCACAACCCCAAAAACCTAGTTTCGTCTTCTTCTCCAGTTCCAAAAGGTCTAGAGAGCTGAAAAGTTGTGTAGAGACTCTTTGGTCAAAGGTGATTCTTAATTGTAGGATTGGTGACCCTGTGACTCCAAATACAGGTCAAAGGGGTCCTGATCTAAAAACCTACTTTTTGCTTGTTAACAATGTATTACCTGAGATAACTTAGATATTCAACCTTAGATAATAAATCAAATTCTGATGAGCTACAGAGCCCATGGCTCTATTTTTTCTTTGTTATTTTGTCAATATTTCTCTATGACTACATTATAAAGCTGTTTTAAAATGTTCACATTTCAGTTTTCAGCTATTTGATTGTTAGAAGATCTTTTGTAACATGACTATGATGGTTTATTCTTAGTTCTGATTGGTTGGATTGAAATGTTTCTCTGATGTTTGATGCTCACAAATAGACTGGGACAAATCACAGTGATATCATGATACATCTTTTATTTTTAAATGCCATTTCCATGGTAGGGAGTCATATTGTTCAACTGTTTTAATATTTCAATGTTAATGTTGCTCTCACCATGGTAGGAAAATACAGCGATTCAACATATGTAGTTGTGAATTGTTTCACCCATTTCAAAAATTGATTGCTATAAGGAGAAACCATGATACGGAGGATATGGTAAGGTTATGGACCCTGATAGGAAGGAAAAACCTGAGGATGTGAAGCATCCGAGGATTTCCCTGACTATCAGGGTCTACAACCTTACCATGTATACAGGTATCACGGTTTCTCTATATTTTCAACTGTTTTTAAGTGTAAAACAGGCTTTGTTATTATGTTATACTGAGGGTCCCTGGTAAATAGAGTCGTTCATAAAATCCTTGTTTGGAAAATGAAATCCCTATTTACAACCGTGCTGTATACGTTGCTTTTGTAACATGGGATCTCATCTGCCTCGTAGACTAAAGCTCTAGCTCATGTACCACAGGTGTTATTGGATACGGGTTCGAGACGCACTTTCTTCAAAACATTTGCTGTTCATAATCTGTCATATATTTGAGATGCCATGCAGGGTCATTTTCATGTTGATCAGCCACTAGGAATAGCTATCAGATATCATAAGATAATTTGTTACATCAGACCATTGTTTTATGATGTCAAATTCTTGAACTATAAACTCTTGAAAATATAAGACATCTTTACTGACGCTTGATAGACAGTTTATTATACTGATAAATCCCGTTATTTCATTTCTCATTATATGATACTGTACAATTATAGACTGGTGAATTTGGTTAATATGTTTGACTTGTGAATCAATTTGGTGTTGACATATTGCAATGTCGCTCTCTCTCCAGGGTCTGTCCAAAGAAGAAGTTCAGAGTTTTGCGTCGACTATTGGTGAGAATGAAGACCTGATACAGGGTCTCTACAAGGTGTTTGAAAGCAAGCCCCCAGTTGAGGTAAGAATCATTCATCAAACAGTCATCAAAATAAGCACCCATTCACCATCCCAGGCTAGTGGAAAACATGCTGGTAGCTGGTGCCTTCTCTGAGGGTGTGGGTTTGAATAGTGCAAGGAACTAGTCATGAAAAAGTACAAGAATTTGTACTATTACCGATAGTGTGATTTCAATATATAACAATGTTAGGCCAGACTTTTTTAATTTCTTGGATTACAGATTTTTTCCAGGATTTATCTTGTCAGTCGGCCAAATTTAAAAAAAAGAAAAAAAGTTGAGGGAAACTTTTTGAAATTTATGATGTTATATTAGGCCAGACAGTCAATTGAACGATTGAGAAAAACTAACAAACATGTCTAACAAGCATTAAATAAAGGGAAACTGCCCTGCTTGTGTCAGAAATGTTGTAAAAAAGGTATATTGATACCTATCAAGTATGGCATCAACAGCAGAGAAATCACAATTTTTACGTACACAAATCCATTATCTTGCAGAAATAACACTTACTGTTTGATCTTTAATAATTGATATTTTCAGTGTCCTGTAGTGAGTGATAGATGTGACACATTTTACAGAAAACTATTCCATCAACATCGCTTTCAAAAAATTTTGTCATCAAAGATTATTTTAAAATATATGTGATTTCGAGCGTCCTCGTCTTCAGTTTATCAGTGATACATGAATTTGGTACAGGTTAGTTTTATACATATCTCTTAAAAAACATAGTACTGCAAATATGATAGACCAATGTAGATCATTGGCAAAGCTAATATTCAAGTACAAAATAAATATGCATGTTAAAAAAGAATACCTAGCAATTAAATCGGCAATGTTATTTCATGAGATGCTACATAAAAACACCATTTGATTTCTCGATCGTATTTTCTTGACAACAAACGTTATCAATAATATGCTAATTTACAAACTCCAATATATCGTGTTATAGTTATTTCTATTAATGATATAATCATTTATTTTTAATTGTTAAATATCCCTCCAAATATATTTTTGAAAATTATAATGAGAATAATTCTAATCAACTAAATACGTCTTGTATAGGAAATATGTTGTATTAGAAACATTCGGAGCATGTGTCCTGACGAACTTCCTGGTTGTGTTTACGTAAATCATATTGCTATAAAAATGAAGTTGTTTCGATTTTAAATGCATATTTAGAATGTACATAAAATTTAGGCCATTATTTGAAGTTTCAATGCAGTAGGTGCAATTAAAACGAGCACTACGAACTCCAAACACCGAAGTAGGAAGCGCTTTCCATGTTACACAAGAATCATAATTACAAAAACGGTGTGATGAGCTACGTATAGTGAGACGATATGAGAAATATAGCTCGTGATTTAATGTTTTTTTAATTATTTAAAGGACAATTTTTATCGAGGATTTTAAAAAAAAGTATCTTTCAATTTTTATTTTTTGTTCAAATCTCCCTGAAATTGGGTCATGGATCCATAATCCAAGAAATAAAAAAAAGTGTGGCCTTACACATTTGTACACAATGTATATGGCATGTATTTCTTATATGTATGGATTAAGTTCTAGGAACCAGTCATGATAATTATAAGATTTACAGAGAAACCAATCACATCACGTTGTAAAATAAAATATTGCTTTCAGGATGATTCTGTATTTGCTTTGACATTTTACAGCTGTAACATGGTTATATTTGGGATAACACTACCCTGGATAGTACAAATTCCCATTCCCATGCGGGATTCCAACCAATGCCCTCAGAGTAGGGCAACTAGCATTGACTGTATAACAGTTGAGGCAAAATGGTTGTGTGGTAAGCTGTTGGTACAGTCAATGTCAATAGCCTTACTATCGGGTGTCGGTTCGGATCTTGCATGGGACTCGGCCCAAAAAAGTACAAGAATGTGTACTATCGAAGGTAGTGTTATCCCAAATATAACCATGTTATATTTCTTCACTATCTGAATAGCAAGTATTTCTAATTTTAGAGCTAGATAAAATGGTGTAAGAAATGATATTGATCTTGTTTTGACCATTCAAACTTGCCAAATTTAATAGCTTTAGCAGTAAAATTAAACGCATAGTTTATACTTAGTAGATAAACTTCTATTACAGTGGTATAAAACACAACTGTCTGAGTCATTCTTACATAATCAATGCTGACCCAACTGTGACCACGTTGTTGCGTAATAGAGATGTGACTTAAGTTTTTTTTACGAGGAGGGTGATACACTAGAACGGGGGATACGGATTATTGCATTGTGTGTAGGAGAGCACACATATGAATTTTTGCTATTTACCTATTTTTAATGCTATTTAAGGCATTTTGACAAAACAATTTAAGATGTGTTACTTGACAAATATTTTGTTTAGATCTTTAACCTTAGATAAAAAAATCATGCAATTCCTGATGATCTACAGAGCCAATGGCTCTATCTTTTGTGAAGTACATGGGAACAGGGATTTTGTGCAGTAACTGTAGAGTTGTCATCTCCTGTCTGAAATGTGTAGCTGTAAATGAATTTTGATCAATCGGTATTTTAAAAGTTGTGACCCTGCATTTGTTTTCCAATTGTGTAGTAATGATACAAAAAAAGTTTTAATGACAAAAAGTAATTTGAAAGTTTTTATGAAGTTTATGACCTTGACCATGACCTTGATCCATCTCAGAAGTCAGAGATAATGCTTGCGTGGAGGATATTGGTGTTCATGTTTTTATACCTTATTTAATATTTACCCAATTTCTTATAGAGGATACAAACCAAGTTTCTGTGTAATAAAATTCATATTGATTAAGTTCATGATTTAAAATAACACAAGTGAATTTCAGTTTGATACCAATGACTTCACAAGTTTAATGAATCCGGTGTTACAAAGAAGGAGATCTAATATTCTGTTTGTTACTTGCCCACATTATAATCAACTGAATACTCTAAGTGTGATAAAATTATGATTGATGGGCTAAATACCATTGTGACATGATGCCACCATAGACTTGTTCAGTGGTTATATTGTAAGCTAAATGTTTGTTATCAAAATTGTTTTCATTGAGTGAGATCATATTAATTTAAATTCGTTTTAGCCTACAATCAAATTCCTCTTTGATTCGGCCTTTACCAGATAACCATTTTTTTTATGAGAATATAAGATCTATCGATTATGTCAACAACATTATGTTAGATAGTTAACGATTCATTTTCTACTCATGATATCTAAGCGTAGAACTGCCACACCCTTTTGTCCGCAGAAAACAATGTCTTTTATATGATTCGAAATTGTCTTCCCAAAGCTTCAGTTTTCCTGGTTAAAATGTTGAATATAAAAGTGTTTACATTATTTTTTGGGCACTTTTTATGAAAGATGGTATAAAAAAATACAGATAATGTCACATAAAAAAAACCAGTTGATGAATTACCAGCACCTGCATACTGTAATCAAGAGTTGTTCCCCTTTGACCTCTATCCCTTATTGACTTTAGAGGGAAGGAAAATAAAACGTTTTAAACAAGTTATTTTCAAAGTTCATGTCAGATAAGCTAAACAACCTATTGTAATATGTGCCATTCTGTTTTTGTGAAAATACTTTGAGGCGTGAAATTATTTGAAACTAAGAAATTTACTAAAAATTCAATCAGGCTTGAAAGTTTCAAAAAGCTCCATGTTGTAATGTGTTCTTTTAGTTTTAAAATTCCCTAATGAAAATATTATAAAATGAGAAACAAACTAATATAGGAAGGAAGTTCAGGGTTATTAAAAAATTGGTATATTTTTAATAAAAGTGTGTCGAAAATCATGTTGAATTGTTTATCTACCTTATGCCTTTTAAGAATTTAAAGAAATTTATAATTGAGTTTGAAATGTCTTTGGAATTTGTTATGTTATGAATCTGTTAATAACAATAAATAGTGTATCTTTATTATGCACTCATTTCAACACTAGAAGCTAGCTGAACGTAAATATTAAATTCAACTTGATTGTTTACAAGTTTAACTAATCTTTTCACAGATGAGGGATGAGACTATTTAGATTTAGATAATATATATGCTATTATATATATAATATATTTTTGATTAAAATCCTTCAAATGGACTACCGGTATTCTCATTGTAATCAAATTTACATTGACTGTAATATGGAGTTATCTCCCTTTGAACAAATGTGTGTTGCACACTATTGCAAATTAAGTGATAAATGAACACCCGCTTATTGTAATTTTAATGTCTACATGATCGAACATCTAATGCAATTTATATTGTGATGTGTATCATTACTCAAAGGTGTTCATATTGTTGAAAACATCCACAAATAATTGAAAACATTCAATGGGTTCAATGCCAAAGATTGAAATGCCTAATTTCAATGCAACATCAAATTCAATCTATTGGAGAGATGGGGTGGTGCACTGGAGAATATGCTTCAATGGTAAAAATAGGTAGTAATGTACTATCAAGTGTTTTGAGGTACGGCACCCAGATCTACTGTGACCAGATGCAGCAAGTATAAATCTGAAGGAGAAATAGTCTCCATTGATGTGGTTTGGGTGCAAGCATCACGCTGCATGTAGTGTAATTTAGTGTATATTACCTACGAAAGCAATCATACGATGCCCTTGGGAAAAATATCACTTTGTCATGGTGACGTGACATCTATACAATGTTATGACATCACATTTCTTCTATGATGTGTACTAAATGCGACAGCAAGATTTTCAAGTCTTTTCCTCAATTTCATGATTTCTGTAGTAAATAGAACATTATATCCATGTCTTTTTCATACTATGGTCACCACAATCGTGCCTGACGTTACTTCTAACCGTCGCTCTCACCTCGGGAAATTTTAGTATTCAGGTGTCATTAGCATAGTATGGCATAAACACTCACATAATATCCTCAATATAAATCTCCATGGTTTCATCATAATGCAGAATCACATTGATATTGCTGGCATTCTACCAACATAGTAGTAACCACTGTAATTTATGAAATAATCTTGAAGTGCCATTAAACCCCTAACCACAGGTTTCACTACTTTGCAGAACAACAATGATATTGCAGCCTTTCTCCCTACAATAATAGTAGCTGCAGTGATGCAATTGAAATACTCTCTAAAAGGCATTAAACCCATATCACAGGCTTCACAGAAATACATATTCACAATGATGAATTTGGATTTCGCGCAACATTAGTAGTCCAGTCATTATATGAGAATACCCACCACAAATTGCAAGAAAAATGGTTTCAACTGTTTTGAGACCATGAACCATTGCTTTATAACATTTACAGAATCGAGGAAAATCTATGGTGGAAGAAGGTCAAATGTAGATATAGTTGCCTTGAAACCCTAAACTGCCTCATCTCACTTGAGTTCACATTGAATGTCAATCACTCGGATCCCTTCAGGTGAAGATAAGCATTCAGTAATACCTGATTATAATCTATAATTTTGTTAAAGGCGTCGTGGGACGTCGTTCATACTGAACTAAAGTGCTCTGACAAAAAGGTAAATGAGTGTTACCATTGCCTAAATAATACTCCTCAATCAATAAAAAGAGTTCCAAGATGAATGTACATGGTTAGGTTAAGCCATGCAAATCTATTCTCCATCGAGTGGCCATTTTAAAATGGCCGTTTGAAGGTAGTTCAAGTGATCTGAGTGATGTAGCGATACCTACAAATACCGACAAATCTATTTCTCACACTGAAAAGTATAACAAAAATAGTTGCTTTATATGTCACATCATTTTATTCCAATACGGTTAACTGTTTTCTATGGATACGGCTTACCGGGTCATGTAATGATATGTTTTACCCCCTAACCTTAAAATATATTTATAAACTTAATGATAGGTGGCAAATTTGACAATAATATACAAAAAATGTGTTCAAAAGTTCTTGTGACCCATGCATCTACAACTTGCATCAGAGACAACCAGCCAGAATTCTGTGAATATAAAATAATTTAATCTCCGAATGTTATGTTGTTGATGAAGCTGTAGACATGGAGTCCATGATGTTTACATACATACTGTTTACAATCCAGGACCAGGAAGTCACAGTCGGAGTCCACTTATGTTTTGAGTCTGCGATGTAGGACTTTTATGGAAATGGACCACTCAAGCATAAGTTTGAATAAAGTCCCATTTCCAGTACTTCAGATCTTGATTCTATGCGAATGAAGATGTATTTTAAGACTGTATTAAGACCGATTGCAGTGATGAAAATATAGGATTGATTTGCGTGTTACAGGAACATTTCATGCTTGAAGATGTGTAGATGTGTATGCAGTTCAATTTTACCTGACTGGCTTTGAAATTAACTCTAGCCTTTGAGGGCTTGTAATACTGATGCGCAACTTGTATGATATAATTACTAATTCAAAAGGATGGTTCAAATTTAACCGTTTATACCTGTTCGTCTCGGAATAATAAGGGATACCCATCTCTTTCTGGAACTAGAAGCCAATTATGGATTAATATTGTTATAAGTTGTGAATCCTGTAAATTGAACACTCAGCACCAATAACTTCGGATCAAAATTGTGTTGTCGACCTAACCCTTAACATGCGGGCGACGGAATTATCCGGGCGGGCTATAAGCGATTCCTAGGTGTCTGTATAGGGATCCCGGATACGAGACTTAGAATAATTCACGGCTGTCTAAGTATACTCTATCACCCATACCGGGTCACGAGTCGATTGTGTCCGCGACCCGACCCATGAGAATGGCTGTATTTACGCATCGCGACCCGACATGAGAATAAAGCTTTGTTCAGTGTGTGGTCGGAATATCAAGCAAAATTCACACCAATTTGCGTGTGCTTTGTTGACCCGTAACGCATCGATAATTAGCTTTACAAAAGGCCAATTATGTCGGGCTTTGCCCCCGAAGCATTAATTCGCTTGAGGCTATTTTCACCCACGTGTTTGTATTGCCTCGGGTTTGCCTCGCCCGAGACTGCTATCTGCCTCGCATCTCGCGAGACGGGGAAAAAAATCGCTAACTCGCCTTACTCCCGCACTTCATATCATGTGAGCGAATTGTTTGTTTTCAAAAAAAAATACGGCAAAATAAAGGGGAAACAATGGACTACATTCCCATATAAAATTAGAAAATCTCAAAAAAATAATAAAGACACAGCAAGCGCCGTGAAAAAGGTCATGTTTACACTTCATAAATTTTGAAACAATCGGCGATTTTCACAACTTCTAAAACATTTATCACGGCTAAAATACTGAATGCATTTTCATAATTTTTATATCACAATAAACCGAAAAGAATAATCTTTTATTCTATATAAAATGCGCAGATTTATTCACAGAAATAAAGATACAATTTTACCTTTCTGAGAGGCATGTGAAACCAAACGGCACACGAACTAATCAACATATTTTCATCAGTTATGGTTCGAGGTTAGCGTTTATTTGAAAAGTCAAACAACATAACCATATTTGGGTTGACATGTGCTTATTTGTCAACTGGTTCGAGATTATGATTTCTTGGAAAAGTGCGATGAACGACCGTTTGCAATGCCGCATACATGTTGTAAGTATTTACGATTTTATAGGTGGGAATAAAGAC
Source organism: Gibbula magus (assembly GCA_936450465.1). Taxonomy (NCBI): domain Eukaryota; kingdom Metazoa; phylum Mollusca; class Gastropoda; order Trochida; family Trochidae; genus Gibbula; species Gibbula magus. The sequence goes on from OW388297.1 coordinate 24,895,094, forward strand.
AAACTTTACATAGCTATAGAATTATAACCAAAGGTCGCATTCTAATAATTTTTATATCATTGTGAAGCTAGACATCTTGTCTTCAATTCCGTATATAAATGGAATTTTTTTCGTTTCGTATTTATGATGTTACGAGGCCCGAATAAAAGACAATCTTTCGAATGTAATAGAATAAAAACGAAAAAACATAGAAAATTCATTCAAAGTTTCGAGTGTGAATTAGCCATTTGTGTACGGGTTTCGCTACTTGAATTTGTATTGAACGCGCGTATATAGTCCTTATTCGCCATGTAGATGCGGTATATTTTGTAAAAACGATACCGGAATCGCCGCCTGGAAATTCCGCCAGCAGAGCTAGTTAGTGCCAAAGCCCAAACTACTGCTGCGAGCTGCGAGCCTGTAAATTCCGCCACAGGGGCTAAAAATGGTAAAATATATATACGCAACGTAAGGGTTAAATATAAATTTACGCAGTGGTTACCGTGTTTGGCTTTGGATCAAAAGGTTTGGGATTGAATCCCACCAGGGGCTCAGTAATTTTGTGTGGTATTACCAAAGGTTCGCTAGTTCGTGCCCATGCTTGCAGGTTTCAATGCAATGCATAGCCACATGATGTTGCAGGTTTTCTCCCTGCAATAATACTAGTAGCTGTGATATAAGTGAACCTTTTTGGAAAGTGCTGTTAAACCCCAAACCACCTCACCTAACCTCACCCAGTGTTTGAGAAGATTTTTCCAATTCAAATGGCAAAATTAAATTGATCAAAATTAACATTTCAGAATATGCCATTGAAGTAATCCTTTTTCTCTTAATGTCCGTCGCTAAACATTTAAGATCATCAACATTTCCGAGTATATTTTCAAATAATCTTTTGGGCCAACTGGAGAAATTGTGTTTTTTAACTTGTGTACATTTAATACGTATAGATATATAGTTTCTCTACTGTAGGTAGCATATACAACCGGGGTTCTTTGTGTATTTTTACAGTCAATCCAACTGAAGGCAAACAAAGATCTTTATTAACATCAAAGAATATATGAAATTTACCAAATCATTAACCATTCAGTTACTTTATTCTGCAACTCTGTAATTCCCGGCCTTGGCTGTATATTCAGATGTTCTAATCATAAGCACCACGACTTCATATCAACATCTCGAATCCTGTACATAAATTGTTAAATTTCATCTCAAAGCTCAAATGAGATAACTCCAATTCTTGTGAGGTATAAAAGTTTGATATTGTCACACGTTACTGTGCAACTCGTGAAAATATAAACTTTCTGCCTCACTTGATGAGATAAACATGAGAAGACAGATATATTTTATTTCTGTCTCCCTGGATGCCCTGTTTGGAAACCTACCTGATTACTTCATTAATCTTTAACACATTAGTAAATGTGATGCATTTCTGGAAAATACATTAAGTCAACCACAATAGATATACATGTAAGACACAAAATGACAAATTTGTTCTAACGAGCGCCAATAGATTATCTGTATTTTTAAAATGGGATCTTAAGGAAATGAGGTATTCACATGAAGATGTGAGGAGCAATAGTTGATGTTTTCTTGTGAAGAAAATAGTGATTATGATATTTCAGTTGCTGTCATTTTGAAGACAATGATGGTTATGCTATCTGGCTTACTTTAAAATGAATTCAGGACCAGAACATGTTGGCAGTGGTGTGAATAGAAATGAAAGTTTACTGACATGATGTTATGTATTTAAAGTTTTTAGCTTTTCCCTTTCAGATTACAAAAAAAAAACCTCATTCAAGGGAAGCCAGATGTATACATGACATTATTTTTGTTGTGCCTTAAAGGGGCAGTAGCACGTTTTTTGCAAAATTTATTTTTTAAAATTTCCTATTTATAATGATAGTTTATGTCATTTGAATTAACTTTAGAGGGTAAAACATCTTATTACACAAACCAATTATCTGTAGTGGTAAAAACTATGTTGCGTATAAAGCAAAAATTGCATAGCGGCCATTTTATTGTGAACACAATTTATTATTTTGTATTACAAAAATGATTCCCATGGCTTTACGGAACCATGTACACTCATTTGTAACTTGGTTTTCCTAAGAGAGAAGGTTGTTTTACTATTGGTGACATTATTTTTCAAATACATTTCATCGACTTATTTGAGCGAAAAAACGTGCTACAGCGCCTTTAATGTGAAATGTCTTTATCTAAAACATTATTCAGTTACACTAATCAAAATGAAAAATACAGTGTGTAATTAGCAAATAAATATCATGGTAGTCGAGAGGCGTCCATAAACTTCTCACATTTTCGACTTCTCAAGAAGAAATGCTGTATTGCAAAAAATGAAATTAAAATTATGTGGAGAGAACTTGCACCTAGGGGATCAAAGTTTGGTCCTGACCTCCACTCAAATAGGGGCAAGGCAGACATTTTCCCTAATTGATTTTTTTTAACAACTTCTTTTTTAAAACTAATTGGCATAGGAAGGGGTACTCGAAGAAGGGAAGTTAGTGTGTCAGAAACAAGAGGATACTTGAATGAGGGAAGTTAGTGTGTCAGAAACAAGGGGATACTTGAAGAAGGGAAGTTAGTGTGTCAGAAACAAGGGGATACTTGAAGGAGGGAAGTTAGTGTGTCAGAAACAAGGGGATACTTGAAGTAGGCAGAAACAAGGGGTACTTGAAGAAGGGAAGTTAGTGTGTCAGAAACAAGGGGATACTTGAAGAAGGGAAGTTAGTGTGTCAGAAACAAGGGGATACTTGAAGAAGGGAAGTTAGTGTGTCAGAAACAAGGGGATACTTGAAGGAGGGAAGTTAGTGTGTCAGAAACAAGGGGATACATGAAGAAGGGAAGTTAGTGTGTCAGAAAAAAGGAGATACTTGAAGAACCAGGGGGGCGTCAGGAACAATAGGTGAGGTGAGTTCAGGTTTAACGCTGCTTTCAAGAGTTTTTCACTTATATCACGGCTGCTAGTATTATTGCAGGGAGAAAGTCTGTAACGCCATGGTGGATATGTATTACGATTAACCTGCGAACTAGCGAACCATGGGTGGTACTGCGCCAAAATTCGGTGTAGCATTGGATCCAAACCTTAATATGGCAGAAAAATTGCAGACCCCCCGGCGGGATTTGAACCTGGACCTCTTGATCTGAAGTCTAACCACTGCGCTATCCCGCCCCAGGAGCATGAGAGTACTTGAAGAATCTTGGAGAAACTCAAGAGCCAGGCCCTGCAACAAGCTAGTTCTGCACTGGACGATAAAGCAGAGATTTCTATCCACAGAAAAGAGTTACGGAGTAAAAAGCCAGGCTGCTTCAGTATCGATTTGTCTGAGTACCTCGTTTACTGAAACCTTTTTATTTTAGAAATTTTACCTGATTTTTCTCAAGTTTACTGACCTCGTTATTGTGTAGAACAGACAAAAGTACATGATTAGATTGTTGCTGGGACAATAGGGTGAAGCTTTTTCATCAACAATATGTTTTTTATTGAATGATCTTAACAGATCCAATAGTCATCTTGGTATAGTTTAAACCATATTGTTTTTTTTTGACAATTTATTTTATTGATACTCTTGTTAAACAGAATCCAATCATGTCTGTCATGATGGCAAAAAAATGAAATAAATGTTTAATTTAAAAACAATTTAATTTTACAAGTTTGTTTATTTTGTCCCGTTATTAGTTTTTTTTAGATTTTTTAGACTTGTCCAGACCAAAACAGTAAGTTCAGATCTATACTTGATCAGGTTAATGAGATAAATTAAGCTTTCAAAATTGTATTTCTTTCCTGGAGGTCTTTATAATCCCTTGTAAATCATAGCGGAAGCCAATGAAGAGATCTACAGGAGGATAGGCAAACATTTCATATACTCTACAGCTTCTTTCATTTACTTTCACTGGTTTGTTAGAAGGGGTAAATTTTTATAAAATGTACAAATACAGCAAAAATGACTCCTTTATTTTCTAACTGCTATGCAATGTTTATGAAAGGCATGGATAATAAGTTTTACTTTTTGTTTCATTTTGTCAAGTAGAGTTGAGTGTTCTGTATTTTTATTAGTGCTTTGGAATTGAGACCGTGAGATCCATTGATAAAGAGTCCTGCCAAGAACTTGGCAACTTTGTTGGAAAAAGTGCTCTACATGTAGTAAGGTGTGGGTGCAATGCTAAATTGAAAGTCAGTGCAGTACCACCCATGGTTTGTTAGTTCCAACGGATGCTTGCAGGTTTCACCGCACTACATATCAACAATCGTATTACAGGCTTTCTTCCTTAAACAAAATTGAAATTGTTTTGAAATATTTTGCTCCAATCCCCAGATCACCACACCTTTTCATTTTGAAGAGATTGAATTGATGAGAGTGAGCTAACCAGCCGACACAGACACAATGTATCTGCATGTAAAGAGTTAAACATAATCTGTACCTGACAACCTCATTAATCAAGCACTGGCCTCTCCTCTTGTCTTTAGCTGCCACATTTTCCACACAGGTAATTAATAACTCACTAAATCATGTTATCTCCAGCAATAATAGGCTTATGTTTTATGGCAACCTAAATGATCGGATTGAGAAAATGATAGGTTGAAGGGCCATAAGAGGCTTGCATTAGTGCCAATTGGCGGCCTCACTTCTAGATGGGACTGGGTCCAACTCCAGCTTACCTAGCAGAATGTGACAACTTAATCACTGCTCTACACTGTCCACCTAATGCGATTTCACCATAGATTTCATCTCATTTTTTCAAGAGGGTCATTGCTTATATATAAGCTTCAGTTCAATATGCTGTGTTTGATTAACTTGTTCGCTTGAAAGTTCGACTGTTGGCATTTCATTCTCGGCAATTCAGATGTGAAAATGCTGAATTGTTGGTTAAAATGAATTACATTTCTCTCAAAAGAGTAATGAATTCAGTGAGGTGTATTACGAGTTTACTGGAAACTTCCAGGAATGAGAATTGTGAAATAATTACCACATCTTCTCAAACATCCACCCAGTGCTTACAATTTCAACAACAATTAGATATAGATTCTCCATTGTTGTTATTCTTGTGGGTAGGCACCTTACACCTAAGGGATCAAAGTTTGTTAAATTGGTTAGGATTGTCAAATATGGCTGTCACAAGCATTATCCCTAAAACCTGTAACCAACGCCCCATTCCCAACCCCCACATATATGGGCGTGGCAGGGTGATCACATCAAAATCTCACAAATTCTCTACAAATACTAGTATTGCTGGGAAGCTCAAATTTTGAGAATACCATCTTCATTATATGAAGACTAGGACTTTAGCTTTAGCGCCAATATTAACTTATTAAAGGAGAACATTCTCTACACCTCTCTACATGTATGAGGACACATCTAGGTATATTTAACTTGAGAAGAAAATAGTTTGTTATATATTCAGAGAATAAATTGGATATTCCAATGAATTTTATGAAAATCTTTTATTTTGATATCTCACTCTAAGAAAACAGTTTGCTGTATATTCAAAGGGTAAATTGAAACTGCAGTGAAATTAAGTATATTGTTTACTTCGATATCCCACTCCAAGTTTTAGCTACTAAATAAAGTTAAGATTAAACTACTGTTTACTAAAAGTGGTTATTTATTTTAAAAAATGCAATATAATCACATAAATAAACGGCAATGGACATGATGAAGTCCATATTTCCAACAGGGTCAGGGGAAGTCAGCAGTAAAGGTATGTGCACATAAACTGTCTCTTTAGCCCTGTAGTTATGGTCATTACTGCAGCAGTATTTCCAGCTGTTATTCCATCTGGACCATTAGCGGCTGAACTAATCCATATGATGTGATTACAGGAGTTTTTACACCGATGAAACTCCATTATCATCTATTGATCTGACCAATCGGTGACCATGGATTTCCACTTCAGCGCTTCTTCCCGTTGAATATGGACAAGACTTGAATTACCTGTATCTGTCCATTATGAAACGCATCAACCCTTCAACTTGAGGCATAAAACTTGTAATAAATGGATTTTTCCTCCCCTTCTCACGTTTCTTCCCGAATATTCATGAATATGATCCCCTGAATCAGTTGCAACAAAAATGTCCAATATTCTGTAAAGGATTACAATGTGTTAATGTTATTACCATACTTTTTCCATAAAATATTCTTTTCCCAAAGTTCAACCATGTTAAATTATCTGACTGTACATGATAAAATATGCTCTCTAAAATTACAACTGCGTTCCAGAAGTTTATTTTTTATCAAGCACAATATTTGACCATGGTCTTAAATCCGTTGACCATTATGCAAAATGAAAAATCAAATGAATAACAATCATAAAATTGTAATTGTAAGATAGAAACTATGATGTATGCAGCAATTTCCTTTAACCAGAATAAATTCGTTCAAATGAAAACAAACAAAAATTACAATCATTGAATAAGAAAAAAAGACAACTAATAGACTTTGTCAAGCTATACAAATCGAGCCCAAGTTTGTCCTTGCTTAATTCAGAAAAAGTGCTTAGACCTTGTGGTAACCTGGCAAATATACCTCACAAGTAAGAAAAACAAACTTTGGCTCCTGGGGAAACATCAATTTCTTTGTAGTTTATTAGGCACAGCTCAAGTAAAGCATTTTCCTCATTTCAACATATTGATCAATGTTACCAAGGTTTTTAGTAATCTGAGCACAAGATCCCAGGGCACATTCATCATCCACTAAAAAAACTTGCTGTGGTTTTTGGAGTACAAGCATTCAAGGAAATGAAACAGTTTGCTTGAAGAAAGATTTGAAATGTTATTATCAAGTCTAATCTAACTACTGCAAGTTGACTAATAAATCTAAATGAAGATGGAGGTCGTGAACAGGAGAGCTTTTTTAATCTTATAGATACAAATATCTTAAAAATTATTTTATCTTTATTATTTAGCTTGAGCATGTTATCACTTTCCCTGGCAGGGGTGCAATTTCAAGTACTGCAGCGCTTTAATTGCTATGATAAAATTGTGAATGTAATCATATTGGTTATGTAATCTGCTTTCAAATGAGCATGATTTCATGTCTATAGCATCATTGATAACTCTTTCACCACTGCCCATCCACAGCAGTCTCTCTTGCACAAGTAAACCACAGCTAGTGGCTCCACTTTCATGACCCTGAGTTCCTAGGGAAATGTCAAAATGACATGTACATAGTTTCTTTTGCTGCCTGTTTTTAATCAAAGGTCAATTTGCATACCATGCTCATACTAAGAAAATATTTGATAGATCTGGAACTTATTTAGCTTAGAAGAAGTTGAACACAAACAAGGAAAATCTTTTTTTAAAATGAAGATTAATGTTTGTCCAGTCAGGCTGCTTATGGTAAAGGCAGACGTTTGGTTTTTCGCCTGTGAACTTTTCACATTTTTAGCTCATCAAGCCTAAAAGGCCCGATGGACTTATGGAATGGTATGGCGCCTGGCGTCATCAGTCAGTCTGTCCGTCTCTCCATCCGTAAACTTTTCGCTATTTTGACTTCTTCTCCAGAACCAATGACTTCTCCAGAGACAACTGTCCCTCAAACTTTTAATGGGACAGGATAACGCAGTGGTTAGGGCAATCAGCTTCGGATCAAGAGGCCAGGGTTCGAATCCCGCCAGGGGCATAGCAACTTTTTCTGCAATAGAGAACTGTTGTAGACGCAATAAGGTTTTGGTGCAATGCTGCACTGAATTTCAGCGTAGTACCACCCATGGTTCGCTAGTTCCAGCCAATGCTCGCAGATTTCACTGCAATGCATAGCCACATGGCATTGCGGGCTTTCTCCCTGCCATAATACTGGCAGCCCTGATATAAGTAAAATACTCTTGAAAGTGGCATTTAACCCAAACCCACCTCACCTCCAACTTTTCAGCATTTGTAGGACACTGGTACAGTGGTGAGGGGCATGCTTTCGAGCGTGGATATGTGCACTATATAAATATGCACTGTTATTATTATTATTACTACATGGGATTAAGGAGGAGACAAACATGATTTGGGGGAACAAATTTTTTTTAAGATCTTCAACATTTAATAATAAATTATGCAAATTCTGATATCACTTAACTACTGTTACTACACAACGAATGGCTCTAATTTTGGCAAATTAAATGTAAAAATCAAAATAAAGCAAATTTGGACAACTTTATTTCTGACATTGTAAACTATTTACCTGCGCGTCCAGGAATATTCTGGGATACCATATCTTCAGCAACTGACATAATATGTAATATTCCAGGATGTGATTCCTGATAATTCAACACCAGATTGGTTTATCACAAATCAACTCACCAGATTAAATGTTATTAACCTTAAATTACCTCAACTCTTTCAAAATGTTTCTTCATAAACTAAGATGTTCTCTAAATTGTTGCAGCACCTTGACCCAGTGTGCCACCAGTTGTTTGAGTTCTACCGTTCCAAGCAGTCTGATCTGAGGACTTTTGCACTTGAGTACGTGCCCACCCTCATCTGGTTGTATCTCAGCTGTCTCAGTCACAATGACAAGAAGGTAAGTAAACATAAGGACTTTAATATCTATAGACATCTTGCATAATCATTCAGCTCAATCTTTAGTTAGAGCAGGAGCAATGGTAAGTGTGTTTGCTTTGGATCAAGAGGTTTGCGGTTTGAATCCAGTCAATCCTTGCCTCGTCCCACATCGCCCCACTCCACTCCACCCCATTCCACCCCACCCCATCCCACTTCCACTCTACCCCACTTCCACTCTACCCCACTCCACCCCACATCACCCCACCCCACCCTACTCCACCCCACTCCACCTCAAAATAGACATCTTTAGCTAGTGGCAAATCCAGGATTTTTCCTTAATTGTTCCCCGCCGCAACACGGAACGGGGGACTATGTATTCAGTGGCGTCCGTACATACGTACGTCACATTTCTTGTTAACGCAATATCTCATGAAGAGTTTTTTCCAAAGTCTTCAAATTTGGTATCAGCCTACATTGTGGGAAGACGCAGACACCAGTCGATTTTGATGACCTTGACCTTATTTTAAAGGTCACCAAGACACTTTGACCACTTTTCAAACTCTTGTTAACGCGATATCTCATGAAGCATTGTATTAAGAGTTATCAAATTTTGTGTCGGCCTACATTGGGGGAAGACGCAGACACCAGTCGATTTTGATGACCTTGACCTTATTTTAAAGGTCACCAAGACACTTTGACCACTTTTCAAACTCTTGTTAACGCGATATCTCATGAAGCATTGTATTAAGAGTTATCAAATTTTGTGTCGGCCTACATTGGGGGAAGACGCAGACACCAGTCAATTTTGGTGACCTTGACCATATTTTCAAGGTCACCACAACACTTTCACCACTTTTCAAACTCTTGTTAACGCGATATATCATGACTGGATGAACCCAAAGTCTTCAAATTTGGTCCCAGGCTACATTGGGGGATGATGCAGACACCAGTCCATATTGGTGACCTTGACCATATTTTCAAGGTCACCACGACACTTCGACCACTTTATCGTCTCATGTTAATGTGATATCTCCAGTTAGACATAATGTCTTAATATTTGCTGACAGCCTATATTGGCGATTTACGCAGACACCAGTCGATTTTGATGACCTTTACCTTATATTCAAGGTCACCACAATGCTTTGACCACTTTTTGAACTCTAGTTTACGCAATATCTCATGAACCCAAGCACCCAAAGTTGTCAAAGTTGGTGACAGTCTACATTGGGGGATGACGCAAACACCAGTCGATTTTAGTGACCTTGACCTTATTTTCCAAGTGACTGTGACACTTGACCAAATGATGTGTCTTACTAAACTCAATGTTAAAGGCGGGGGACATTGCTATGTTTAAAGAGTTTTAATTTCTGCATATACATTGACCACTTAGAATTTTGAGGTTATTAATTATTAATTTGAAAGCTAAAGTGATAACAATGACAAAACAAATCTTGAAGCATACAAAATTATTGGACAGGGACATAAAAGTAAAAGTTAAAAGTAATATGAAAGGGGAAGTTTAGTAGATAGCTCATAATCATTCATTAGTGAATATGTATGTAATCCTTAACTTTGGAAGTTTATACTCAATAGAGCTTTGAAAAAATAAGGGGTGACATATGTTTTGTTAGTTTGAGGAAACATTTTAAAAACTCATATCATATTCACCTACTTTTCTCTACATATTCTGAAAAGTTTTACAAGAAAATGATTATCCAGTGCAGCAACTAGAGCCCATGATGTATTGCTCTCACTTTTTCCTTAATTAATGATTTTTTTCGTTTTTGATTAATGAAAGTCCAATAACAACATTCTTTTGTAAATGATAATGCAAAAGAGTATCGTTATGAAGAACTCTTAAAGCCAGTGCAAATAAAACAATCTCATTGATTACTGAGGTTGTGTTGTCATTTGTGAGCAATGACGTTTCCAGATGAAAGCAAGAGAGCGACTCCCTGGAACCACACCCAATTAGCGGTCAATATGCATTGACATGTCATTATCATACTTACTTATACTTCAAAACTTTTCCCTATCCAAGAGCTTTCTGCATTATTATCTTTCTTGTGATATAATTGGAGTTCAATAACCATTGCCTGCTCCTATTGGGCGGTTAATTTATTGATTGTATTAATTAGTTTTCAGTTCATCAGGCCTATAAGTCCAGATGAGCTAGCGCCTGCTGGGTGTAGGTATTCATATGTAAACTTTTCACGTTTTCCTCTAGAAGTGCTGCACCCTGAAATTTTGAGTGGAGGTGCCTATTAAATAGGGGATCAAAGTTTGTACTTTTGGTCTTTATCACCACCCCCTCAAATATGGGCATGGCATGCATTATCAGTGAAACCTTAAGGAAACTGTAATTTTCAGAATAACGCCTTTGTTACTTGGAGACTTGATCCCCTCCCAAATACAAGTGTGGGGCAGTGTGCCCACGCTGAATCCTTTTTTGGACTTCTTTCTGGGAACTTGTAATGCTAGGAAGCTAAAGAATTTCAAATATCATCATTGTAGGATCCAAATTTAATATCTCTGGCATTGATAGTAACATGGCTGCTTCCATCCTGTTCCACCCATATGAGATAATAAAGCATGCAAATCTTGATAACCTACAGAACCAATTCTCCTATTTTATAGTGTAGGATATGATTTAGTGTTTCAAAAGATCTAGGACGGTAAAATAATTTTTTCCTTCAACGTTTAGGAAGATCTCTATTTTTACAAACATACAATCTAACTCAGTCTGATTAAAATTGACGGTTTTCCGTGGAATAAAAATTGCAAAATAGTGCATCTACCGGGATACGAACTCATTTCAGTCGTAGGTTCCACGCCAAACCGTCTGAATACAGCCCGTAGACTCGCGTGTTCGAGCGCAATTCAGGCAGCCAATCAAAAGATGCCCAACAAATGCTTTCGGTGCGAGAAGCTAGGGGCAGATAACTCCAAACAGCTATCCTTTTGTCTGTTCTGAATGCATTCAAAACAGCGACCGTTTAAATACTATGATGTGATTGGTCAGCTATTTGACTGGGCTTTGGCTGCGCTAAACTGGTTCGGAACACACACCTATACGGGATGTTCTCAGACCTTGTGGCGAGGAATCTACAGTTCGTATCCCGGTAGATATATTATTTTGCAAATTTTATTCCTCGGAACAAGGTAGATTTTAATCAGACTGCAATCTAACTCTAAGTTTTACAAATCTATCAAAACTATCAAATTTTTTCGTAGCTATAGTTTCTGTGTCACATTTTAAGTCTAAAATATGAAAAAAATAGTTTTACTTTTCACTGTTTATAAAGAGTTTCTTTTTCCATTGAAACAAATTTAACCAACTGGCAACATACCAGATGAAAGTGTTTCTATCAAGGGACATTTTCATGAAATATGGTCTGGTATTAATCATTGTACCCTTATTCTAATTCTATTGTTTTTGTCAACTGAAATGAAAAAATGATAATTTGTTTACATAATGCTAGTGAACTGACACAAATATAATGATAGATAATGCCTGCATAATTGGGTTTGTTTGTCCATTTCCTTCCTTCACATCTTAATCTTGTATGCTAGTACATGAGCAGATCAAGAGGGAGGGGGGGGGGGAAGGAGGAGGGGGTTGAACCCCTGACCCCCAGGGCCTCTGGATCTGCCACAGAAGTAGCTTTGTTGTTTAAAGGGACAGTCCGTGTTTTTCATGAAATTTTGTTTAGATTTGATACATACAAAAATATCAAATGTCCTGATTTATATCCAAACCATCTCACTTGACCTGCATATGTATCCCCTAACGTCAAATATTTGACAATAACTTGTTTTCAGTAAAACACAAGCAGCGGCTAAATACACAATGAGAAGCCGAATTCATGTGCCTGATTTACATGTATACCAGTTATATGTTCCACTAAACAGTACCAACTACTATTTGTCCCCTTGTCTGCAACAAATAAATTTTCAAAATTATGTTTGAACAATTGAGGCGTGCCAGCTGCGGAACATTGTCCGGTTTTCGATCATGATCACGATTAAACATCTTAATAAGGTGACTATACTGAACAGATTGGCACTAAAAAGGTTATTTTCTACAACAGTCATTACTTCTTGATAAAATAACAATACAATAACATACAGAGTGTCCCTTTAACCATTGTCAAGTGTTGTTTTTAGCGTTCTGTCTTTTGGGTATTCTGTCTTTTGTTCCTTATCTGGGTCAAACCACTATCGCAAAGGGTAAAGCTTAAGCTACCTGATAAAGGTACCATAAAAAGCGTTGTTTTAAGCGTTCTGTATTTTGAGAATTCTGTTATTGGGAAGATACCCGGTTGGTAGAGCCTTCACTAATCCCTTTGAAGGCTGAATCCTGTCCATGCTAAAAGATGTATAATGATGGGAGTTATTACTCAAGTTCAAGTTCTTTATTCATGGCCAAAGGCCAAAAACAACATCAAATGTTACCTTTATACAACATTTGTGGGTGGGTGCATGGTTGGTTTCACAATATTCTTCACAATTAAATCAATGTTTTACACAGTATAGAAGCCTAAGTATACATAAAGGCAGAAGATTTATGAAGTTACATTTTGTTTGTAAATACTCATGATGTGATAAACACATTTCGATAAATTCAGAATAATGTCTCGGCATGGATTATTCATCAATTGGATATATTTTAACATACTGGGAGGTGTATAATAATACATTGGCAAATAGCGTTTGCGATAAATTACATAGAGTGGGCACACTAATAACACATGATATTCATCTTCAATATCATTTCCGCAGCAACAACAGAGTACTGCCCTGCTTGGATAGGATATAAAAACTTGAACTAACGCTGATCTGTGGATCCTAGTGCAAAACATATTTCGCTACTCCAGACACTTAAAGAGTTATTAGTAGCTTTAGTGATTCATATTGTTATTATTCCTTCAATTCTTTTAGATATCAAAGAAATTAAAAACACATTCTAAACATGACATATGAAACTTTGACAGTTTGTTTCTTCAAAACTTCACTAATACACCTTTTCAAGAATAATAAGTACAAAATAGTGAAAATGGTTTAAAATTGAACTTTAATATCATCAAGATTCCAATAATTTGATATTCATTTCAAAATTGTTTTAATTGAAGTTTTTAATTAAGCTATACCAGAAATTTTGATTAACAAGATCTGCGTTGATATCCGAGAAAATCTCGGAAATGACACAGGAGAGAAGGGATGCCTTTGTACAGCCTTGTAGAACTCCCATCTAATTTAGCTCGCACCACCCTTTTCATGGTGTATTACTTCCACCACTAGTCCTGATTAATTAAGTGCTAGATTCATTAATTTAAGTGAACACAGATTTTCGGACAGTCTTGTTGATGCTATTGACACTCTGTCTTGGAAGGAGTTGAAATTTGACAAATTCTTTGTATCGGTACTTTCATTTACCTTTGCCATTGAAATTGTGAAAATTATATTTGCACTAAACTTTAGTAGTTGGTCAGTTTTAAAACGTATTTCAAACTACGATATCTGTTATGCTTTCCCAATTTGCCCTCTTGATCAAGTGGCAATTCATCTTGGTGAGTATGTTGCAAATATGATGACCTGTTTATTGTTATCAACTTGAATACTAAAAATAATCGCTGGGATACACCAGATCCGGACAGACTCGATGGTAGTAGCAGTTCGTGTTAATGGTTTTGTACATAGTTGACTCATCAGACTGACGCTCCTGGGCTGTGTGGAGCTTTATATAGGCGGGAGAGTCGGTGTAGGTCTCTAATTGTGATGTCATAGACGTTATGTCATTTTAACGTTTATGACGACAAAGAACATATCGTGAAATATATTGCAATGTATTGCAAGGTGATATTTTCTGTAAACAATTACTTAATCACCGTTAACGCTTGATTGAGATGTAATAAAACAATTAAACTTCTCACTTGATTAAACTTTTATTAAAACCAGAAAACATGTTCAATTAGTGAAATTAAACATGTGAAATGGGATAAAGTGAACTAGTTAGACTATTAGAGAAACAAAGCCTAACATTGGTCAACTGTACCTGGTCAGTCCAGTACTCTACATAAGGAAGTAAGAATATAGTCACAAGTGACGATAAAAGGATTCAGCGTATAAATTAATCATTGTTTTGAATGAAGCCATCCTTCCATTGTAATTGCGCATCTTTTGAAGAAAGTTGCATGTCTCTAGCATGTCTGTAGGATTATTGAGACCCACATTACAATGATGAATAATGCATATTTTTTATGCCCCCGAATCGGAGATGCCGGGGGTATATTGTTTTTCACCTGTCCGTCTGTCTGTCTGTCTGTCTGTCTGTGTGTTTGTCCACATTAGTGCTGAATCCTTAAATATATAGAATATAATGAGTGTCTATGTCATACTATGTTTACGACACGAGTGCCTGAATATTAGTATTTCCCGAGCGAGAGCGAGGGATATACTGATATTCAGGCACGAGTGTCGGAAACATAGTATGGCATAGACACGAATATAATATTCTGTTTATTATTAAAGTAGATCTAGTGAAATGAATGAAAATATGCTAAACACTCTTTCAATCTTAGGCTGGCGACCCGCTGTCGCAGCATTTAGAATGCAACGTCATAGACGAAACGTGATGTCGTAGCATTGTTTATGACGTCATGTCACCATGACAAAGTGATATTTTGCCCTAGCGCATCGTATTAAAAATATGAACCCTGATATGATTGCCCTTGTAGGTAATAAATAGCCATTATTACTCATTATGAGTTTACATATATCAATATTGTACTATCAATAGTCAATCAATCAATATCACTAACCTGAAGTGTGGGTGTACTTATAATTAAAAAACTGCCCTACAGTGGCCTTACTATTTGTCATGACAGTAAATTGTATGTCATCCGTAGTCTCCAACTCATTATTTCCTGTGTGATAAATTAATATATCCAAAGATTTCTCAGTGTCACAATGTTTCTGACACAAAAATCTGGTTAAGACAAGAGAATGGCTATATGCATATCGTTTTCATGTTTGAACAAGTAAATATTGTTGTTACGAAAGACCCCCCAAAAAACATAATTTAGCCTGCTTCTCTTCCCAGCAACCATTATAGTAAATGGTGTCCTCAGACTTTTGAATCCTCGTGTTGAAGATAGAGACAGATTCAGGAAGGTTAATAGCTTCCATGACAAAGTGGATAAGGTCCCATACACTGTTCTCTTCTGTGGTAATTCTATCTTACTTTGATGCATGCCATGACAAAATCTCTATGTACATTGGAGTGTTCAAATCTATCTGTCTCTTAGTCACACAGTTATAAGATTTAAATTACTTTGTTTATTTTGTTATGAAAGAATAGCAAACTTTCAATTATATGCTTAATTTTTTTTTCCTTTTGTAATGTAATTATTGTCTAACTAGGCATTATTGTCTTAACATTTGGGGAAGATTTACAGGTCAAAAATAGAGTAAAAAAAACTATAATAATTACACTAGGTAAAATGTTGATCCGATTCTGTTGAGTGATTACCCCTTTTAATTGGTGGTACGTGGTCCTGTGCATAGCTCAGTCGACCACTATCAGTGAAGTTCAGCAACAATGGGCGCGGCTTGCCGCATGGGTGGGTTACCCGCTTCATTGCTGAATTAACTGAGAGTTTGAAGGGTGATTCCCTGCCCCACACTGAGACATGATTGGAAAGACTTATGGTGTCACCCTGGGTGAGTGACTTTATTCAACATGTGCCTCTGTTCACCCAGCAGTAAGTGGGTACCTGGTGTAAGATGTGGAGGAGGTGACCTTTAAGCGCTTTGCGGCAGCTTAGGTTAGACCAGGGTAATAATGTTTAGAAGCGCCCTGAGTCCACAACGTGGAGATTTGTGCGCTATGTAAAAACTATCCATTATTATTATTATTATTAAGTGATGCAATTTTTCATTGGATCAGTCAACTTAATGTACCTGTGGTTAGTAAACAACATGGGCATTTACTTTGTCTGTAAATCTGTAATGTTGAGGAAATAGACACCACAACCCAGAGCTAAGTTTGCTTACAATTACAAACAGTAATTACAAGAGTGATTATTCATTATCATTTGTTTTACATACATGTAGTTTCAGGGGTGAATCGGTTCACAACTACATTAGTATTTTGCTTTTGCTTCAGTGCACTGTGCATTTAAATGTATTTTGGTTTATGCAGTATCCTGTATTTTATGTTTTAATATCATGCAATTTATTTATAATTCAATTCTTTGTCACTTGATTTCAGTTAAATATGCTTCATAATAAAAAATTTCAGTTTTCGTTGTATCCTGTAAAACAATCGATAACAATGATTATTTGGAAGGAGATACATATTCAACCTGTTACATATTTTCATTTTACCAGTTTCATATAATTAAATTAAATACCAAGTATAGATTTCGTTGTCATGATATTTAGATCATAGATTGGATTTGATTCACTATTTGAAATAGCTGGCCGCCAGCAAGCAGATTGCTGGGTATCACATTCAACTGTGCAGTCAACAGATACTGCAGTGGTTAGTGCGTTCAGCTTCCGATTAAATGGTCTGGGGTTCCAATCCCGCCAATGCTACATCCAATAGGTTTGGGTGCAATGCTACACCTAATTGCTACATAAAATCTGCCCCCAACACTCTCAAGCTTCAAGTCCCACCTAGAAACTTTCCTGTTTCGTCATTATTGACTTTTGTGTGTGTATGCGCTTAGAGCATGGTCCAGTATGTGGAGTCTAACGCATTTTAAATGGCCTATATTATTATCATTATTACTATGATGCTCACAGGTTTCACCTCAATGTATAACAACAATGGTGCTGCAGGTTTTCTTCCTTAATTAATAGCCTTGATATAGGATAAATACTCTTCAAAACAGTGTTAAAGCACAAATATTGATAATAATAATAATGGGTAGTTTTTACATAGCACACAAATCAGGGCGCTTCCAACATTATTACCCTGGTCTAACCTAAGCTGCCGCAAAGCGCTTAAAGGTCACCTCCTCCACATCTTACACCAGGTACCCACTTACTGCTGGGTGAACAGAGGCACATGTTGAATGAAGTCACTTACCAAGGGTGACACCATAAGTCTTTCCACTCATGTCTCAGTGTGGGGCAGGGAATCACCCTTCAAACTCTCAGTTAATTCAGCAATGAAGCAGGTAACCCACCCATGCGGCAAGCTGCGCCAATTGTTGCTGAACTTCACTGAAAGCGGTTGACTGAGCTATGCACAGGACCATTTGCCACCACGAATCACCTTACCTCATCTTTATTGATAAAACTAGGAAAACATATATAACCAGTATCTCGATAAATCTAAACAAAATAAATGGAAAACTTGTTTATTCATTTATGCTGTCAATGCTTATCAAGATAATGTATTAAACAATTTATTTCTAAAGAACTGTGTTCTATATCTTGCATTAATAGAGAGGATCCCCTCAAATAAAGCGTCCTGGAACCGCAGGACATGTTGTAATCATGGAATCTCTTGTTAATCATATCCCCAAATTTAGACATTTACGTAACTCTTTCAATATCAGATGCAACCAAACAGTGGAAATTAGCAAAGCATGTTATGCCACAGGACATTTCAATCAACAAAGTTTTTTCTTAATCATACCACATGATAGCTCATTTTTCAAACTATTAGTCAGTGAATTATTTTCGATTATTGAAACTTTGCGTCAAGATGGACAGCTGTGAAAGCCCTCGGTTTCTGTAACATCTCAGCATTTTAAATTACATTTTTTGGTATCATCAATCAATTCGAAGGTCAGAGCCGGTGAAGGATTTGCAATCAGATCATGGAATCTGCCGGCCTGCAAAGACGAACCCCATCCCTCGAAAGTTTTCCCTTCTATCATCAATTCTCTCTTTTGGAACTCGATATCATTATTTCCGAATCATATGTTGCGAACCGTAAGCCTCATTTCGGTTTGTTTTCAATCACAACATGACCATCCCCGCCCTGCTGTTGTTGAGGTAATTAAGACACAACTTGTTACACGAATAATACAATTATTCCTTTCCATCAGACCCCATGCCTGTACGGAACTACTCCTGTAAAATATAGGCCTGGCTTTTGTTCACGCAACCTTGCCATTTTTTATGGCGAAGGAGAGCGATTGTGGAAAATTAATGTGTCTCATATCATGGTGTATCATCTGTTGATGGGTGAATAGTATTATCAGTTGTCAGACAAGTAGCACGGCCAGAGGTTATCCAGCAGAGCATGCTGGGAGATTCCGTTGCAGAGAGCGTTAGTCTTTGTTTAGTGGCCCTATTGATTAGACTGCACCGTGCGTACTACTACAAACTGTCGTTTAAATTAACTAAAATTTTGCCCAAAATAGGAAAATAAAAGCTTTGTTGAAAGGATAATTGTCCATGTGCTTATTAATTATCTTCAAAGCCATGGAGAATAATGTCTCAGTGAGTGAAATGCTTATTAGTACTGTTTGCTGAGAGTCAGAAAATGACACAAACTTCCCTGCTCATATTTGAATTTGGAAAATTGGCATGCTTACTGAAGTAACGATGTCTGCGAGGATTTAATTGTTTGAAAAAGATTTTGTGATTCATGATTTGATATTTACTGAACTCGATAAACCCTGCTGGTTTCTATACCCGAGAGCTGAAGTTCAAGTATAGACATGTCTGGTGGAGCTACAGCAACTAGAATAGTCAATCAAACTGCCTTTTAGTGATCTTGGCATGTTTGAATGTTCTAAAACATTGGAATGGAAAGTAATTTACAGTGGCGTATCCAGATTGGGTTCAGGAGGTTCCCCCCCTTTTACATTATCTGAACTATCCTTTAATAAATTCTGGATCTGGATTTTTGAATGTTTCATACAAAGATCACTTTACATATCCTTAAGTGTTTTATTGCGTTGTGGCTTTTGTTGAATGTTTTATTCAATGTGAATACCAGTTCATAATGATTTGATCTTGCTTTGACAAATTGGTTAAGAGAACACAACCCCTGAATTTCTATTGAAACTGCTATTTTATAAATGAATAAGAAGATATATATTTTTAGAATCTTTATTGGGATTCATAAATAATTATTATAATATATTATATTAAAGATTAGCAAAGCGAGTTCAATTTTAACATACATCATGGAAACTTGCAAACTTCACTATTTCAAGTCCATTAAAAACTCACATTCTGAGATACTCATGAATATTGACAATTCTGCCTCACGTATAGAAAAACCATGATGCCTTCAAATTGAATCATTTCATTAGTTTGGTATATTGATGTTGACTTTGAAAGGTCCAGGTTTTAATCCCGCCATCGGGTCTGCAACTGACTGTTGTTAGAACTGTTAAATGTACATGCAGTTAGGTTTGGTTGCAATGCCAATGAAATGCAATGCTTTACCGGTTACATTACCACCTATTGCTTGTCAGTTCAACACACCACCAAGGTTGCAGTACATAGAAACTAATTATTTTACTTTCCCCCTTTTCCCTGCAATGATATTCCCTGTTGTGATTTAAGTGAAATACTCTTTAAAGTCAGCATTACACCAACTATCACCTCATCCACCTTCGTTCTTTCCTTTGAAACACAGACCAATCATCAATAAGAAAGAATTTCAAAACAGTTCATTTGCCATATGAAATTATTTAGGAATAGCTTAGTGACCATGTGCCTAAGGAAAAAACGTGTACATGTATAATCCATGATTGATTTTTCACAGAAGTTCTTTCATTCTATATTATTGCTTCTGTCCGCAAAACGTTGAATTCAATCAAAGATTACATGTGGAAGTGCTTGAATTTCACGTTCATGAGACTCCCGGGGTTAAGCAATGCATTGGGTTTGAAATATAAGCTGTACGACTACTGGTCCAATATATTGATGAAAAGAGTTTTTGTTTCACCTAAAACAAATCTGATGGAAAATTATTGTATGTCTCTTTTACTGACGGTCTGTTGAGTTGCAAGAAACGAGATTTTATCAATGTAGTTGAAATATGAGCTGTCCGACCACTTGTCCAATATATTGATGAAAAGAGTTTTTGCTCCACCTAAAACAAATCTGATGGAAAATTATTATATGTCTTTTTTAATGATGGTCTGTTGTGCTGAGAGAATAAAGATTTCATCATTGCGTTTAAAATCTGAGCTGTTCAACCACTTGTCCAATGTTATATTGATGAAAGAGTTTTTGCTTCACCTGAAACAAACCTGCTGGAAAATTATTGTATGTCTTTTTCACTGACGGTCAGTTGACCTGAAAGAATGGATATTTCATCATTGCTTTTGAAATCTAAGTTGTTCGTCATATCATTCAGTATTATATTGATGAAAAGAGCTTTTGCTTCACCTATTGGAGATTCCATAATTGTGTTTGAAATCTAAGCTGTTCGACCACTCGTCCAATATCATATTGATGAAAAGAGTTTTTGCTTCACTTTGAACAAATCTGATTGAAAATTATTGTATGTATGTCTCTTTTACTGACGGTCTGTTGACCTGCAAGAATGGATATTTCATAATTTTGTTTGAATCTAAGTTGTTCAACCACTCATCCAGCATTATATTGATGAAAAGAGCTTTTGCTTCACTTAAAACAAATCTGATTGAAAATTATTGTATGTCTCCTTCACTGATGGTCTGTTGTGGTGAGAGAATGGATATTTCATCATTGACCTTGGGAAGAGGGATGCTGAAGTCAATCATGTCTGGGTTAAATACAAGGTGGACCAGGAGCCATTGATGAAGTCCTGTCATGACATGGTTATGATTGTTGTAATATTATATGTTTATGTATCTAGACATACAGAGGGTAAACTCTTCACTCTTGGAGGCTTGAATAATACACATTGATCTGCTTGACTGACTTTGAGATTGGCCGAATTGGAAATTTCAAATCCTGAAACATTTCCTAATTTGTGCCTTTTTAAAAAATTTCAATCTTAGTAAAATCTTAACCCTTAACTTGCGGGTCCCGGAATTATCCGGGAGGCTCAAAGAGAAAAATGTTAGACCCCTTGGCGAGATGCGTACGTTGGACTTAGTGCATTTACCGGGTCAGTAATAATTATAATTGCCCCCCAGGCGAAATGCGAGACGAAATGTTTCCGTGAATCGCCACATGAAAACTTGTTTACATACATCTCGCAGTTAGTCACGATAACGAGTCTTTGTCAATGTCCGGTCGAAATATCAAGTAAAATTCACACCAAATTGCGTGTGCATTGTTGACCCATAACGCATCGATAATTAGCTTTACAAAAGGCCAATTTTGTCGTGCTTTGCTCTGAAGCCTTAATTCGCTTGGGGCTATTTTCACCCACGTGTTTGCATTGCCTCGGGTTTGTCTCGCCCGTACCTGATATCTGCCTCGCATCGAGCGAGACAGGGAAAAAATCGGCAAATCGCCTTACTCTCGCACTTCATATCATGTGAGGGAATTATTTGTTTTCCAAAAAATACGGCAAAATAAAGGGGAAACAATGGACTACATTCCCATAAACAATTAGCAAATGTCAAAAAAATAATAAAGACACAGCAAGCGCCGTGAAAAAGGTCATGTTTACACTTCATAAATTTTGAAACAATCGGCGATTTTCACAACTTCTAAAACATTTATCACGGCTAAAATACTGAATGCATTTTCATAATTTTTATATCACAATAAACCGAAAAGAATAGTCTTTTATTCTATATAAAATGTGCATATTTATTCACAGAAATAAAGATACAATTTTACCTTTCTGAGAGGCATGTGAAACCAAACGGCACACAAACTAATCAACATATTTTCATCAGTTATGGTTCGAGGGTAGCGTTTATTTGAAAAGTCAAACAACATAACCATATTTGGGTTGACATGTGCTTATTTGTCAACTGGTTTGAGATTATGATTTCTTGGAAAAGTGCGTTAGCAATGCCGCATACATGTTGTAAGTATTGACGATTTGATAGGTGGAAATAAAGACAAACTTTACATAGCTATAGAATTATAACCAAAGGTCGCATTCTAATAAGTTTTATATCATTGTGAAGCTAAACATCTTGTCTTCAATTCCGTATATAAATGGATTTTTTTTCGTTTGGTATTTATGATGTTACGAGGCCCGAATTAAAGACAATCTTTCGAAAGTAATAGAATAAAAACGAAAAATCATAGAAAATTCATTCAAAGTATCGGGTGTGAATTAGCCATTTGTGTACGGGTGTCGCTACTTGAATTTGTATTGAACGCCCGTATATAGTCCTTATTCGCCATGTAGATGCGGTATATTTCGTAAAAACGGTACCGGAATCGCCGCCTGGAAATTCCGCCAGCAGAGCTCGTTAGTGCCTAAGCTCAAACTACTGCTGCGAGCTGCGAGCCTGTAAATTCCGCCACAGGGGCTAAAAATGGTAAAATATATATACGCAACGTAAGGGTTAATGACAAATTCAATCAGGGTTTTAGAAAAATTGCTTGCCTAGTAAAATGTTTTGACTTGTAATAGTTTGAATCTAAGGATGATATAATCCTGTCGGTGCATTTGGCTAGCTGAACTGACTTTGAACTAGTATTCGAACTAATATTAGGAACTAACAAGTCTGAATGGCTGGTACCAGGAGAGGCGCAGTGCTGAATAACAAGCAATTTCATGATTTGATAATTGTATTTTACAATGTCTTTATATTCTACTTCGTTGTTCCCCAGATCTAAATCTGACCGATTGCAGAAGAACCATTCATCCGATTTTGTTCAAATTTTGCACGTTATTTACACTTTTCTGAGACAAGAAATAAGCTGATCATGAGTGTAAATGTTTGGTGAAATAATTTTGTCAATTTCCTTGTGCATACACTCCTTATTTGCATTCCTAAGTGTTGAAAACTTTGATCTTATTAATATTAATCCAAAAAAGGTGAATTAGTAAATAAAGTAAGGTAAGTATAAGGAGATTTATTTGCTGGTATTGAGGATAAAGAATGCTTCTTAATTAGATCTGTCTGCTTTGTACTGCTGCTAGACTTGTGTCATAATCATATTATTTTGGGTGTACTATGAAGATATATGACTTTGTGCCAGTTTTGTTGTCTTTTTGTTGAGCATAACATGTTGATGGTTTGCCATTAGAATAAATGTATTACAATGCAAAACATATTTCGATAAACTTGAAAAAAGAAACTTGATCAGATTGATGTGTCAATTTCGTATTTCTGTTCACGATTCAACCATCGAGAGTATTTCCCTTATATCACAGCTAGTATTATTGCAGGGAGACGAGAAGACACCAACACTGTGGCTAAGTATTGCGGTGAAATCTGCAAACATCACTGGAACTAGTGAACCATGGGTGGTATTGCATTGAAATTGAAAGTGTAGCACTGCACCCAAACCTAGGTGCATGTAGAAACAATTCTCTACAGTACACAAAGTTGCTAAACCCCTTGTGGGATTCTAACTCCGGATCTAACCACTGTGCTATTCCATCCCTACTGAATTGAACTCCGGCTTCACAAGTAACTTTGTGTGCAGAGAGGAATATAGTAATACCAAACTGGGCAGGGATGGTAGAAGTTATGGTGCTAATCTGTATTGTGTTTAAGTGAAGCATAACACAAGTTCAATCAGCTGATGTTTGCAAGTTTTAACACAATTCAAAACCATAATGGTATTGTGAACTTCTTAAAGCGAAAACTTCTGCCACTGTATTTCCTTAATATCTGTAACCCTCAAAATTATTAAATTTGAGTGCAGCCTATGTTTTAAGAATGAACTTTAAATGTTGAAATTAAGAATGTTTTGACAATAGTTGGCAGGGATTGTATTGAAATACATTTTTCATAAGCCTTTAAACATAGCACGCAATGCAAATTTAGGTTGTGTTTTGTCACCAAGTACAAAGTCAGTACACTAAAGTCTATCGCAGGTAAATGTACAAGAAGACTAAGAATGAACTTAAAATGATTAGACAAAAATATTTCGGTAAAAGCGTGCAGGGATTTATTGAAATACTCTTCATAAGCAATCAAACACAACAAAAATGTATGTAGCATTTGTTACCCAGTACCAAGTTGGTTCACCAAAGTGTATTGCAGGTACAGACACATGTGCAGGAAGACTAAGATTGAACTTGCAATGATTGGACAAGATATCAAAAACAAAATTAAAGGGATTTTATTGAAATACTGTTTTCATAAGAAATATACACAACTCAAGTTGATGTAGCATTTGTCACCCTGTACGAAGTCAGTACACCAAAGTGTATCGCAGGTACAGGCATAGAAAGCCATGTGCAGGTGGACTCAGGTTGAACACACCTATGCTCAGGTGTTACAGGTGATGATGAAGCAGTCCACTAACGAGAGTTAATCATCGGTACTTGTCTACTCCCAACAATCAGCTCCTCCTGCCACTGTTATTTTGCATTGATTTGTTGGAACTGTAAAATTCCACTATTGATCCGAGGGACCAGCAGCATCTATCTCACCAGAGCCTTACACCCATGAAAGAAGATCATTACTTACCTGTACCTATCTATCTGCTTCTTGTGTCTTGATTAATGTTCACATTCTCGTCGAATGATGCTCGTTTTATGATGTCAATGAGTTCTTCATTTTGCTTTTATTTCCTGCAGACATGTCATTTGTTAATCTGATTTGAATCAAATTTCTTAGTAATTGTATCATTTTCAAGATCACATTTTCTTTGATTTGCCTTCAATCAAGTAACAATGAATATTGCTGAAATGAAAGTAGAATTGCCAAGGGTTATATGTACAAAAACAATATTCTCTTGAGGGTTTAGATTTAGATTAAAAACATTTTCTGAGAATTTTTTTTGTGAAAGAATATTTAACTATGGGACGCTAGGCCAAGACCCTCATGAAGTTGATTAATCTGTACATGTCCAGTGCAATTTTTCCACAGAATGTGATTCATATGAAACATATATACCTTGCATTGCATGTTCTTTGATCGTGCTACCAATGTTCTTTGTTTGCTGCACACGTTCCCTGTCAAGTGAAGAACGCAGGGTACTTGCTGACAAACAATCACATCTTCTCTAACCTGGCCTTGTGCTCAAATGCGTTGCGTTGCATATTCGAATCCTGTCTCGCAAAGTAAAAACAAAATTCTAGCTAAATATTTTAGAATCCTATTCAGATATACCAAGACAAAATACATCATCCTTGTATTATTGATAATTTCAAAACCTCTTGTATAACCAGATAAACTTTGTGAACCAATGGATAATGTAACAGCAAGTTTGGACGCTGGTATCTCATTGATAGAGGTTTTAAAGAAAAGGAAAAAAAAACTCGACCCACAAATATTGGCGACATTGGTGCAATGCTCAAAGATGGTACTAAGTGAATGTTTAGATATTGTGCAACACCACCAGCACTGCTACTGTGTATTAGAATTTAGTGGACTAGGGTGCCGTTGCATGAAACACTAAGGTCACCTTAAACCACTAAGGTAGCCTTAGTGCAATGTTAAAAGATGGCGCTAAGGTTAACCTTAGTGTTAAGGTTGTTTTGTGCAACGGCTCCCTGGTCTACATCTCATTTGGAACCTCTGGCGATAGCTATCTAAATACGTAATTTGAAATTGGGTGTCCAGAAAATCAAAAGAGGAAAATGGCTACAGTCTCAATCTTACATCAATTCAAATAAATTTTTTTAGTACTTTTAATCGAAACTAATTTGCTGGAACATACATACTGACACGTTTAGTTCACTTTTGATGAGTAGCTTCGTGTTGGACGGCTTTAATTATTCATCAGACTCCTCATTTGCAGTTGTACTATCGATCCAAACCTTTGCTAGGTCTCTGCACTTTAACTCTGTACCTACTGAATTATTTAGTACAAACCCATTCCTGGGTGCTTGCATTACAGGAATCTGAAAATATTAAGACAATGATCTGGAATTAACCACCCGTGTCCAATCTGGGACGTGCGATTCTGCAATCACGCGGAAAATTATCAAATAGTACCTTATAAATATGCAGTGGTGACTGTCGCTCATTGTGATTTTATTCCTACTTTATAAAGCAATACTATTCCACCCCTGTTCTTTTCAAAATTACCTCTCAATTATTAGTATAAATGTTCCTGGATTGAGTTGAAATTGAGAAAAATAAACATCTGCATGAATGGGGTAATAAATCCCCCTGAAATTTAGGTTCTAGATTGGAAACTGTTGCTGAAGTAAGACTATTACTTAATATTCCAGGATCAATTATTTCAAGATCTTTTACGTCATTAAAATGTTATAAACAAAGCCGTAATATTGCCTCATTAAAAATATTAAAGAAATATTTATATTTATTATATTTTTCAACATGTGATCACTCATTTGTCGAAGACTTTTAGCTATAAAAGATTTCAAGAAATAATATCTACCATTAATTATACAAAAATGTCACTCCTTCACAGGTGCCATTAGACTCGTACCATTATCTAGTTAATGAGAATAGTGCTATTAGGCATAATTAATGTGACTGACAAATGAAACGTTAATTTTGGGATGGTTTCATTAATAGATGCGCAGGATGCTATCAATGATTTTAGTCGATCAGAAGGTGACGTTTCTCATGTTCGTTGTATCTGCAAAAAATGAATAATGATTTTTTAGCATGACTTGATATAGGTGTGGTTTGACTTACGTCTGCCAAAGAAGATTGTCCTCCATTAGATAATATCATAAAGCATCATTTGTTACCAATTTGCTCACCACACCCTCCTGTCATGCACATATATTGATCGGCTTTGCGCTCTTTGAACTTTCAAGTAATTGCTCACTTTCTTTAGAAAATAGTTTTTACCAATGTTATTAATGAAATTAATTCATCTTGCATTAATGGTAATGCATAGTTTACTTCGGTACTGTAAAAGTAAAACTGAACTAGATAATTCATATAACTACTTATCACAAAGCTTGATTAATAAGGCCGGCATAATTAATTACATATGGATCCTCTGCTGCACCTATCTTCTTACCATTGTTTTGAAATATTTTGGAAAAAATTGCTACTAAGAATACCGCTCTGTTAAAAACGTTGCCAAACTTACTAAGAAAATAAAAAAGAAGCTATTTGGAATCCTGTTTATGATAATAAATATTATTATTATTGTTGTTATTGAAGAAAGGCTATTATTTAATCAAGTATCCCTTCAACCACTGCCTAATGAACCAAATCACGATCTTCGAAGGCTAGAATCGATGTTAAAAGCTGTATTGATGAAAAAGACACAGTTTTACCTTTTTCACCAGATTAGTTTGGTTACCATGTCGACGAATGTCTGTTTACCTATCAGTAACCATGGTGACTGATAGGGTGATGAATGTTTGTGGGTTGCCTGAGTAGCGTGTCCCTACTGATTATATGAAAACTCTTCAAGTGCAAACTAAAACTCTTAGAAAAAAACTTTTATAAAATCGGTGCCAATGATTTTTCAGATTGAATAAAAGCTTCTGAAATGATTTCCTATCTTTCCTGATTGCATTAATAAATTAACTGAAGAATTTAGTTATTAGCTAGATTCAATTATCATTTTATATTTTGTCAAATATTCTTGAAATAAGGAGTGAAATATTGATTTTGTTCTCTATGTTCAAATTAATTTTTGTTCTATCTTTGATTTAACTTAACACATTGCTTTTTGAAAAATTATTCTTCTTCATTATCCCACACCAAAGTGACTTTATCCTCGCAATAGCAAAGTTGACGTTGACAGTGTTTCACTGACTATTTTACACTTGCTACACTCTAAATAAAAACGAGAAACTTTATGAGGACATGCTTCCCAAAGACATTTTTATACTTCTGTGGTGTCCATTTCTTCATCAAGGTTTTGAACAACTCCTATGAAGTGGCTGAGTTTGACCACAAAACTAAAATGTTCAAGAGAGATCAAATGGCCATAGAAGAGTTTGAATAAGAGGATTCTCTGGTTTGGAGACGGGACATTAGTTGGATAGAAATGAGCTTTTATGTGAGAGAGTGTCAGTTCATGGAGAAGTGAAGAGCTCACCCAGGCAGGATCTTGACCCCGGCATCAATACACCAGGCATGGGCAAATTTCATCAGCCAATATTCATTAAACAGAACTATTCCTCTCAACCATCAAATCAAGCATTTTCTCTTTGCCCTTTATTCAGCCATTATGACAGCCCACAATTCCATGTTTTGGGGTTTGCGGACAGTTTGGGGGAGAATTATGGGTAATTATGGCCATGTGTGTTTTGATGGTCGATACTAAAGATTAACCAACGGTATGATCAAATCTTGGTTAACTGGAAACTGCTTCTATGCTCCCAGCAGGATTATTGAATGCACTGTTGCCAACACAAGATTGGAGGAGATTTAATGACTGATAATGTTCATAAGGCTAGCGAGGGAAATGTTCGCTTGTCATCAGCAAGTGGCTGCATGGTGAACAGATTGTGCGTGACATATTGCCAAGATGTAGATGATTTCATTACCCCTCACAGAATGCCAATATGGATGAAAGGGGAGGGTGGTTTGGGACTCTCGTCAACCATTCATCCCATTTCTTTATGTTTGTCAGTTAATGGTTTGTAATGTCTTTTTGCCGGAAGGAAATGCCCCATATTTGTCCCCAATCAGCATAGTTTGATATGAAGGAATGTTGTTTGAAAATAGAATGATAACATAACCGTTTAATGTGATACTTTGATTGATGGAAGAGATGTGAGAAGTCAAATCTTCTAGACTGTTTCAGACTGATTTGACTGTTAATCTCAGCCGTTGTTGTTTTAATAAAGATAGATATATTATCATAATGGATTTTCAGTCCAGATTTAAGGTATTCTTACTTTAAGATGAAATATGTCTTTGCTTGAAAATAGTCATAGAAACTACGGTACTTTTAGATAAATGTTTTCTGGATCCAATGAAGCAACTGACTCTTTTATTTTTATTTAACATCAAACATCTTTATGAGAAATCTGTCATTTCCTCTGTAATGATCTTGTTATTCCCTGAAGTGTGTTTAATGATAAGAAACAGTGGATATAGAATTAGGTAGCATACATACTTCTGCCTGTACGAATTGGAATAACTCAATAACTATTTACTGGATTCTTTTCATATTTTGCAGAATGTTCCCACAGATATTTGTTACCTTGACCTTCATTTCAAGGTCATAACCAGACCTCCCTATTTTAGCCTTGCCAGCAGAATGTCTCAAGAACCATTTACTGGATTCTCTTCATATTTTACACAAAGCTTCTTAGGAAGATGGATCAGTAGATATTGGTGACCTTAACATTATTCTCAAAGTCAGACACAGTGAAAATTTGTTTTCAGCATGTGAACTTGCATGGTAAACTTGTCAGTTATATGTCAAATTCCATGAACTATTTTGAATTTCAACAACCACTCTGAAACTTATCAATAGAATTAAAATGAATCATTTAATATTTTATCACAAACTATGATCTCCGCTTTGTTGTCCCCCGCCGCAACGCGAAACGGGGGACTATGTATTCAGCGGCGTCCGTACGTACGTACGTACGTACGTACGTCCGTCCATCCGTACGTCACATTTCTTGTTTACGCGATATCTTATGAAGCGTTGCATCCAAAGTCTTCAAATTTCATGTCTGCCTACATTGTGGGAAGACGCAAACACCAGTCAATTTTGGTGACCTTGGTCTTATTTTCAAGGTCACCACGACACTTTGACCACTTTTTGAACACTTGTTTACGCGATATCTCATGAAGCGTTGCATCCAAAGTCTTCAAATTTGGTTTCTGCCTACATTGTGGGAAGACACAGACACCAGTCACTTTTGGTGACCTTGGCCTTATTTTCAAGGTCACCAGGACACTTTGACCACTCTTTGAAATCTTGTTAAGGCGATATCTCGTGAAACATTGCATCCAAAGTCTTCAAATTAGTTGTCAGCCTACATTGGGGAAAGACACAGACACCAGTTTATTTTGGTGACCTTGACCTTATTTTCAAGGTCACCGTAACACTTTGAGCACTTTTCTAACTCTTGTTAACGCGATATATATCTTTACCAGTTGGACTCAAAGTCTTCAAATTTGGTGTCAGTCTACACTTGGGGATGACGCATACACCAGGGGAGTTTGGTGACCTTGACCTTATTTTCAAAGTCACTACAACACTTTGACCACTTTTCGAACTCTTGTTATCACCATTTATTATGACCGGTTGGACCAAATCTTTTCAAATTTGGTGTCAGTCTACATTGGAGGATGACGCAGACGCCAGTCGATTTGGTGACCTTGACCTTATTTTCAAGGTCACCACAACACTTTGACCACTTTTAGAACTCTTATTAACACGATATATCATGAACCCAAGTAGCTCCAATGATGTGTCTTACTAACTCAATGTCACCGGCGGGGGACATTGCCATGTTAGTGGCAAACACTTGTTACATTTTGAAGTCATAATTGGTGGCGGGGAATTATGTCATCTTAGTTACAATTGCTTGTTTTATCAAAATACTTCTCTGTAGTCTGCAAAAGTGTAAAGGTCAAATATAAATTTTTAAAGGGTTAACAAAGGCTGAACTGTTTTGCTTGAGTTATGTGCAAATCGATTTCATTCAAATAACTTAAAGATTATTTGATTTTCCAGGTATTCTCAAATTGTCAAATGGATTGACAGTTATACTAATAAAGTAAAAAAATCAATTGTCAAGTCCGAAATAAGCTGCCTATCGTGACTGTGCAACCTGTGAAAGGTATCTTAATTATAATTAGCACTTCCAGAAAGACCATTAGCAATCAATATTCCTATTTCTCACTTTTGTCAATCTCATTAGTATCAACTTTGATCATGAGGTAAATATTTGCAGCAGTGTCCCTTTGAACAAAAGGTGTTGATTGTGAGTAATTAGCAAGCACTTGTCACTGGTTGGGCCTTGTGCAAATATACCTGTCTTGTCTCCATGAAAAGGAATAAATCATATTTCATTTGTTTTCACAGCTTTATATTTCCTGTTTTGAATATTTTTTGGAGATAAGTAAGAGTTTGACATATTTTTGTAATTCTTGTAAAATGAGATCCTTTGCAATGGGAAACCCTTTACAGAATGTTTAGAGAAATCATGTCTAATGAATCTCTACATATTTTTAGGATCTCTCTAGGAACTAAACTGAGACAACTTAATAATTTAATGATCATCAAGTTGAAATTTGCAAATTTTATATGAAATATATATATATCTATATAAATATTAGTATATAAGTGAGTAAGGAAGTAATTAACCCTTTACCTAATTTGCAATATTCTGGGTTAATATAATGAGTTATTATTCCTGTTATCAGGCCATTGAGAATGGTCTGCCACTTACTCATTCATGTGAACATTAAATTTAAAAATTGTAATGACATTCAACATTTAATTTCGCTTCATATTGATTTTGAAATTCCAGAACTTTTCCCATTGGATCTCTAGTTGTTATATTATCTGGTAAACTTTGAGATTTGGAAGAATTTAATAATTTTCCTGTGTATTTTGACTGCTGTGCGATGTGGTTCAGGCTAAAAAAGGATCTTTAATTCATCTTCATTGATCTGGCAGAGACTGCTCTGAAGTCTTTTTCCTACCTGAGTTGAAAATCACAACCACATGATCCATAAAAGTAATTTTCAAAAGGAATTTCGAGGAATCTCGGCAAAAATTATTGACAAATCTCAAATGTGATTTCACCTGAAGCTATGTGGAGTGAACAGAGTCCTGGCTTGATTCTGAGTAAACAGGAGCACAGGTGCTTGTAGGACTAACATTCTCAAACACCTGGTGGCTCCCTCTACTGACAATAGTCTGCAGCAATGTTTACCCATGTTTCTCCTCTGTCTCACAGAAGGCGCTGTCGAGGGCCAATTACCAATAATGGAAGTAAGACAAGGCAATGAGCTTTTATCAGACGATCAATTCACCATCATATAAGTGCTCATTTCTAATTGATTTGTGCATTCTTTTGGAGGCCATGTTACGAAATCAATGTCTACCACTCGTCTTGAGATCCGAAGGTTTGCCACTGGAGCAATTTCTTTCTTTCAGATTATAGGAGTTCCTTTCTCTGTGGATTTTATTGTTCTTTTTCTCTTAAAGCAATATTTGTTCCCTGGTGAACAGTCACACACTGGGCACTGCACTGTGCCTATTAACTTTTTCTTTGAAATAGGGATAATATTTAATGATACTTCACAGTTTGTTCAATAACGAACTTCAGAGAAGTAATGAGTGGCAAAGTAATTTGTTCTCATTTCCCTACCTAGTGTTTTACCTCTGTTAATGAGTGTTCACTCTTATTCATAGTCCCACTTCCAACACTAACTACCCCAGCCTTCTTTGAAGAGATAAGCAAAAAGAAATAAAACTTGTTTGATGGCGGATGAATTGGCAATTAGACCATTTACCGATTGTTATTGACTAAATAAAGTTGCTCCTTGTCGTGACTGTAGGTAAGTGAGCATTGTCATGCTGCTCTAATTGGACTCTCATGCTAAGTCTGTACATGACTTCTCTACAAAAATAAATAATTTTTCTGACGAGACTATTTAGTTTCTGTTTCTAAAAATTAATAGGATATTCTCTAGGATATGTTTCAAGTAGAAGTTGCTGCGTATAAAGCAAAAACTGCATGGCGGCCATTTTATTGTGAACACATTTTATTATTTTGAATGACAAAAATGTTTCCCATGGCTTTACGGAACCATGTACACTCTTTTTTTTAACTTGATTTTCCGAAGTAATAAGGATATTTTATCATTGGTGACATTAATTTTCAAATACTATTCATCGACTTATTTGAGTGAAAAAACGTGCTATTGCCCCTTTAAAGACTGGATAAAGAATTAATACTGGATAAAGGATTGAATGAATAGAGGCATTTGTTGTATAAGTATGAGAGGGTGTATTCGGCCGAGATAGTGCATTGTCTGATCAAGAGTTTTTGGGTTCGAATCCCGCCAGGGGCTCAGCAACTTTGTCTGCTGTAGAAAATTGTCTCAATTTAATTTCAAGAAAATTATGAATATCTTTTCTTTTCCCATGAGTCGATTTAAATATGTTGGAATCACCATTTGTGTAATGCCTACGTATACAACTGAATAACGTTCATTTGACTGAATAACATTCATTTGAATTATTTATTACTAACATTCTGTTTCCTGTCTCTATGGTCCTGCTGAATAAAGGACATAAAGTATATACAGCCTTTTGACTATTGACTAGTGTTGACAATAAGTAAGTCATCATCATTGAAATTGTCATATACTTACATGGTCATTTTTGAAGAGGAACTTGAAAAATTCTAATACTGTGGTTGGATATTTATAAAATTGCTGTCTATTACTATGTCAGCACATATGAATATTAAGTTATAAAGCTACTTAAACAACACTATACAACATTTTATGTATATGCATCTGAACTTATTCCATGCTGTTTGCAAAATATGACAAGAATACTACTTAGTTCTACTAAATTTCTGAAAGTAATTCTTGTAACAATTAAATAACAGGTAAATCTATTGGTGCCACTCCCTGACAAACTTAAGAAAAAAGCAAAATGATAACTATCTTGGTTACAGGGCCTCTATGTTTATGAGGAGGCCCTGAATCAGGATAGTTATTTAAGATTTTTCGTAAATTTGTCTGGCAGTTACTCACTTAATGCAAAATGACCTTGAATTATTAAAAAATAAATGAAAAGTAGATAATTAATGTATGTATGGAAAATGTTAAAAACATTATGCTTTTCTAATGCCGTTTGTCATTTGAAGGTGAATGTGAACCATTTAGAATGTAAGTGGATTGATAATTTCCTTCCTTGAAGATTTTTCTGAATGTATCATTCTATTTTAATTTGTTACAGAGCTGTGGCGGTGTTGAAGCCTTCATTCTCGGTGTCTACAATCTGGTAAGCACCGTCTTCTTCCACATTTACACCATCTATAGTCCTTCTTTTGTTCCAGGTTTATGACAACTTCCCAATGCAAGGCATAACTCTTGCCAGTCTCCATTACTGTCTGATTTAGGCCTTGCAGTATTTCCTTAAGAAATCTGTGTTTAGAAATCCAGGCCCGCTATGCATTTCTGGTGCAGCGATTCACTATCTTGACACAACAAAGCGAGGGAAATACCGCAAGGGATAAATCAGCCAGTAATGCAGACTGGCAAGAGGTATGCCTTGCGTTTGGAAGTTGGGTTTATGAAGGTTCTGTCTTTACTGGCAGTGGGCTTGTAGTTTAGAAAAGCAGCATGCCATTCTTGCAATGGACCGTCCATTTTGTAAACTCTCAGTCAGAAGCCAACCAAACCAGATGGATGTCCACCTCAAACCAATACTCACAGGTTTCACTGCAGTGTATAGCAGCATTTGTGTTGCAGGCTTTCTCTCTGCAATAATACCAACTGTTGTGGTATAAGTGAAATACTTTAAATGGCATACATCCCAAGATACCAGAATTTTAAAAATGTTTAATCTCTCTGGTTAATGTAAAAGTTGATTGTAATTTGTGTGAAATAGAAAACTGAGTATCATTTCTAAATAATGCTCTATTGATAGATGTCAAGATCCGCCTTCACAGGAAGCAGAAACTGAGTGACAGTTCAAATTCATTGATCTTATCTCTTGAATCAGAAACTAAAACTGAAATATTTCCTCGATAATTTCAAATGTTAACGGCATGCATGAATTTTTATCTTCCAATATAAAGTGCAATTAGTATAACACAAAAAAAGACTGGCTTTTAGAATTGACAACATATTTTTCAACTTCAGCCTCAAACATGATATATATTCAAAGAAGGAACATTTCAGCTCTTGATGAAACACATAGATCAAAGCAGACATTGAGCTCACATGTTTTGCATTGGACTGGGGACTAGGCAAAATGGGACAACCATTTACAATACATTTGACATTTTAATGACTTCTAAATGTTCAATGAATAGTAAGAACTTAACAACATTACCAAAACCATATCACTAGATTTTCATGTCTTTATAATCTTTGATTGGGGGCATATAGTTGTTCCCCTTACTATTTACTGTTACTTTGACATTTTGTCAACAGTGGCATTATCAAACCCTGTAAACCTGGCCATTTTGGAATGGTCAGTCATAGGTCATTCAGAGGAATAGGTTTTTTTCAAACACTTCTTGTTTTTCAGATGTAGAAAAAATAATGAACTACTTTAAAATTACAAATATGCCTTTTGCATTGCATATATGAAGTTTCTACAAATTTTATCTTAAGATATAGCATACTGTAGATGTTTTTTAGACTATAGATATAGACTTTTACAGATTTTCTTTAACTTTCTTAATAACCTTCTTCTTTGAATTTTGGAGTATTTATATCTTTCAAGTACATGTATCAACAAATAATTAGTTACATTCTTTAGAAATTTTTTTCAAAATGGCACCATATATATAGTATATATTAAGTTTATGCAGATAGCAAAAACTGTTCACATTTTTCGTGTCAGTTTCTTACAAATTTTCTTCTTGAAACAAGGTAATATGCGTATTCTTTAGATGTTGGATGAAACTGTTTATCCAGATTTGTGCTCCTTTACGAATACTCTGTGAAAGAGACTTGAACACTTCTGCTTGTGGCACTTAACCCTTCCTCTCCATCCCCAGCTGCTCCCTGAGCATCAACAGTACAACAGGCTGTTTAGGGTTAGCCTCGGTTTGGTTCAACTTGTAAACATAATTGTGGGAATACGATGTGTCTGGTGGATCTGTTAGCAGTCCACCAGGAAATAGTGTTTATAAAACTCACATCTTTACTCATGTTTGCTTTGTCTGATCTTTAACTCTTCATAGTCTAACTGAATCACCACTCTAGTTGAGATATTGAAATTTTATGCATATTGGTATATAGTTAAAAAAATGTTTTTATGAAAGTAAATGAACTTAATTTTCACTTGCATTTGCTTTGTCATATCCTTGACTCTTTATCATCTTACTGAATGTCAACTGAAATTGAGATATTGAAATTTTATGAATTTTTTTTTACATTTATGAAAGGAAATTACCTAAAATGTTTACTAATGTTTTCTTTGTTCAATCTTTAACCCTTTTGTATTCCAATAATTTGAGTCAAATTCTGTAGCTAAATGATTCATTTAAATAAAATCAAATTCAATTCAAATACAAGTATTCAAGTATTTACAACTCCCTTTTGAATTGAGTTTGAAGACGTGATGTGCCAACTTGTACAAGCAACTGCCTGCTCTACCCATTGAACAAACTGAAGTGGATTTCTCACATCTTTCAGCGAAAGGGTTAACGAAAGGTTTTGGCGAAAGTATTTAACTTGAGGCTAATGGAACTTCTTACTCTTCTGTGTGAAGCATGTAAAGCAAGAAGAAATACTGTACAATTCTTCCCGTCTCATAATTCCATGTTGGTAGTTGATTATTTGCAAAGGAGAATTTATCTTGAAAGGTAGGTAACCATTCAGCATGATGCCAATAGAACATCTTTCTCATATGTTAATCCTGTATATAGCAAAATATATCTTGTACAATTCTTCCGATCTAACATTAAATTTTTGCAGTTGATGATTTGCAAAACATTTATCTACAAAGGTAATTAACCATTTAACATGCCAATAGAATGTCTTTCCAAATTGTGAAGCCAGTATGATAAGGACAATTACAATTTGAATGTCTAATATCCAGTGCAAATGCTGCTCTCTGATGGTACATTATTACCCTCACTGATGGGTTTGCATGCTCGTATAGGTATAGGTGCTTTGATGAAAATAGCAAAAAGGAATCTTGTACAATTATCCCGATCTCATAGTTTCATAATAAGTTGATTATTATCAAAGGAAATTTTTTCTTGAGAGGTAAATATGGTCGATAATGGATTGCTTACCTTTTTGTGTGAAGCATGTAGATAACAATAAGAAATCTTGTACAATTAACCAATCCCCTAATTCCATATTTGAAATAAATAAAAGTCAAGAGGTCTGGAGTTCTGATTCCCAGGGGCTTCGCTAGGGGCTCGGCAACTTTCTCTGCAGTAGAGAACTGTTAATTTTGCATTAAGGTTTGGGTGCAATGCTACACTGAATTTCAGTGTAGTACCACCCATGGTTCGCTAGTTCCAGCCGATGCTCGCAGGTTTCACCGCAAAGCATAGCCACATGGCGTTGCGGACTCTCTCCCTGCCATAATACAAGCAGCCGTGATATAAGTGAAATACTTTTAATAGCGGCGTTAAACCCCAAGTCACCTTACCTCAGTCACTTGCTTTTGAAATTAAGGTTTTATTCATGAAATGACAATCAGCCCTAACTCGATTAACCACAATCTGGCCGTGGTCAATGGCAATCGGACTACAATCTGAACGTGGTCAATGTCAATCGGACTACAATCTGACCGTGGTAGCTATAGGCACCGGTAATGAACAAACCTCTTGGATGCAGCTGTCCTTATTTTCATATAAATAGAGGCATGGGAATTCTACAACTTCATTAATAACAACTGCTTTCCAAACCTTATAACTGGCGTGTACTGATAACCTACACAAAGACAAAAAAAATTGTTACAAAAACAATATGATATGTTGTTAAAAACTAAAATCTTGGTGACATGAATAAAAATATGGACATAAATTATTCTAAAAGATAAAGACATTGTGCGCTTACGCCCAAAATTTATGAACCGAATATCTAAAACATGTTTAAAAAACAATTTAGGCGTTGTACATACACAAACGTGGATACATTATGATTTATAATTAAAAGACTGCTTTGTAATAAATTGCAACCTTATCATATATCATTTCATGAAAAAACCTTTATGACAAAGAAGGAAACTGGATAGCTTTGTTGTAAATAAAAAGGTGTGACATATTCGCATTAATGTCCTCCAATGTTTACATATCATCGTTTGTGCTCTGATTCTGTTTTTTGATATACACATTCAGTCTGGGATAATGGCATTGTAGTCTATTTTCGACTTAAGGAAAGTAGGGCAGAAGTATGTGTCATAATTCAGCTTATACCACAATAATGTTGCCTGCTTTCTCCCTCCAATAATACCAGCAGCCGTGATATATATATATATATGTGAAATACTTTTGAAAGCAGCGTTGAAACCTAATCTATCTCAACTCACCTCTCTTGAAAGATTTAAAAGGAAAAATTAACATGATGGTAGTAGAACTTTTTTCTCCCTGTTTGTGTGTTGAAATTGTAGATATTGTGAAGATTTTAAAATCTTGTATTAAACTGCATTTCAAAAGACATGGAGACATGATCTCAAAGGAACATTTCTCTTTAGGGAGCAGGTATTCGGGCAGGTAGGTTAGTTTAAAATTTGTAATTTGTTTTAGAAGGTGAAGAGAAACCTAAATCAAAAAAACAAAAAAACAATTTAATTTAGCAAGCAAAAGAATTTTTAAAGTATAAGTAGATTCAATATGACTGCACACTGCTGTTGTATCAGATTCACAAACTTCTATAATTTTCAAAATTAATTTTTGATAAAAATACACGTTTATTTATTTCGTACAAATTATCATTCCTGATGCATTCTTTTCTTGATATCATTAGAACAGGAAGATTATCCGAAACGTTGTGTATTTTCACATTAAAGAAGTTGTTATCCAGAAAATCTTCCTGTTCTAATGTATACCACTTCTAAATCCCCTTCAAAGACCTTGATGTCATTGTACAACAACCCTTTTAATGTATCAACAATAAAAAATATGTTTGCTAATAAGGTATTGTGATAAAACATTGCTTCTGACATTTCATATAAAGCCTTGTAAAACAAGACATAAATCATTGCTAAGGTAGACATATGTCTGAAAAATTAAGAATCACGTATTGTATTCATACTCAATAATATTTCATGTCATTGCAATGCTTTTAAAACATGAGTATCAACTGCTTGAGATATTACAGAGTCCCTCAATATAAGTAACTCGATCTGACAAGAACATTATCATATCAACATTAGCACAGATCAATGCTCCTCTAGTTTTCCCCAATTACTGTCTTCAATATATTGGTGTATCTGATTGGTAGGGCTTAGGCTCTATTGATGTTCTGGGTGATTATAGTGGGTCCTCCCTTTCTGCCACACCCATAAAACAAGTAGCCATTATGAGCAGCTTATGTCTTGCCCATTAACATGCCATTTGATTTATGGACAGGAACACAAAGCAATTTCATATGGACATATTGGCATTTCCTCTTACTGGGGAAGCTTGTATTGTATGAACTAGGGAGTTTTAACAAGGAAATCTTTAATTGTTGAGAGTCTACTAATTGCAGTCTTACTTCTGGTTGTACATCATGAAATTGGAACGTCTTTAGATTTAAAAAATGTCAACCTCACTAGCTATGGAATTCATATATTGGAAGTTAAGTGTTTAAAATTGAGATAACACTAGCAATTATATTACATCATGAAATCAAGTCTTTAGGTTTAAAAAATTGCAATCGTACTTGTTGTCGTACATCATGAATTCGAAGGAGTTAAGGTTTTAGAATTCAAATATCACAAGCAATTATATTACATCATGAAATTGGAAGGTCTTCACATTTCTAAAATTGCAATCTAAATAGCCGTCATATATCATAAATAGGAAGGAGTCTCGGTTTTTAACACTGCAATATCAGTAACTACAATTTGATTCAACAAGGCATTTTCATATGGACCTTGTCATTTCCTGTCAATGGGGAAGCCTGTGAATCATGAACAGATAAGTTTACAAGGAAATTGTGTTTATTATCTGTGTTTATTATACAGTGTATGTATTAAGCTTGTGAATTATCCAGACTGAAACTGTTCCATGGTTAATTCTAAAATTAAGTAAAAACCTCCTTGAAAGAAAAAAAATAGCACTTGTTACTTAACCCTTAACTTGCGGGTCCCGTAATTATCCGGGAGGCTCATAGAGAAAAATGTTAGAACCCTTGGCGAGACCCGTACGTTGGACTTAGTGCATTTACCGGGTCAGTAATAATTATATTTGCCCCCCAGGCGAAATGCGAGACGAGGTGTGTCCGTATATTGCCACATGAAAACTTGTTTACATACATCTCGCAGATAGCCACGATAACGAGTCTGTGTGAATGTCCGGTCGAAATATCAAGTAAAATTCACACCAAATTGCGTGTGCATTGTTGACCCGTAACGCATTGATAATTAGCTTTACAAAAGGCCAATTTTGTCGGGCTTAGCCCCCGAAGCATTAATTCGCTTGAGGCTATTTTTACCCACGTGTTTGTATTGCCTCGGGTTTGCCTCGCCCGAGACTGCTATCTGCCTCGCATCTCGCGAGACGGGGAAAAAAATCGCTAACTCGCCTTACTCCCGCACTTCATATCATGTGAGAGAATTGTTTGTTTTAAAAAAAAAATACGGCAAAATAAAGGGGAAACAATGGACTACATTCCCATATAAAATTAGAAAATCTCAAAAAAATAATAAAGACACAGCAAGCGCCGTGAAAAAGGTCATGTTTACACTTCATAATTTTGAAACAATCGGCGATTTTCACAACTTCTAAAACATTTATCACGGCTAAAATACTGAATGCATTTTCATAATTTTCATATCACAATAAACCGAAAAGAATAATCTTTTATTCTATATAAAATGCGCAGATTTATTCACAGAAATAAAGATACAATTTTACCTTTCTGAGAGGCATGTGAAACCAAACGGCACACAAACTAATCAACATATTTTCATCAGTTATGGTTTGAGGTTAGCGTTTATTTGAAAAGTCAAACAACATAACCATATTTGGGTTGACATGTGCTTATTTGTCAACTGGTTCGAGATTATGATTTCTTGGAAAAGTGCGATGAACGACCGTTTGCAATGCCGCATACATGTTGTAAGTATTGACGATTTTATAGGTGGAAATAAAGACAAACTTTACATAGCTATAGAATTATAACCAAAGGTCGCATTCTAATAATTTTTATA
Organism: Gibbula magus; assembly: GCA_936450465.1. Lineage (NCBI taxonomy): Eukaryota > Metazoa > Mollusca > Gastropoda > Trochida > Trochidae > Gibbula > Gibbula magus. The sequence continues at coordinate 24,936,567 of OW388297.1, forward strand.
TCATTGTGAAGCTAGACATCTTGTCTTCAATTCCGTATATAAATGGATTTTTTTTCGTTTGGTATTTATGATGTTACGAGGCCCGAATTAAAGACAATCTTTCGAAAGTAATAGAATAAAAACGAAAAATCATAGAAAATTCATTCAAAGTTTCGGGTGTGAATTAGCCATTTGTGTACGGGTGTCGCTACTTGAATTTGTATTGAACGCCCGTATATAGTCCTTATTCGCCATGTAGATGCGGTATATTTCGTAAAAACGGTACCGGAATCGCCGCCTGGAAATTCCGCCAGCAGAGCTCGTTAGTGCCTAAGCTCAAACTACTGCTGCGAGCTGCGAGCCTGTAAATTCCGCCACAGGGGCTAAAAATGGTAAAATATATATATGCAACGTAAGGGTTAATAGAACTTTAAATATACAGATAACTATTTAGTTTACAAAATGATTGGAATATCTTAACTTCATGCTGTAATTATTTTATATTTGGTAATTTAGGATGAATATGCAAATTCAGTGAAATTATTTCAACTTAATTCAGCACAAATTATATTTTGGCACATATCAAAAGCCAGTGAATTGTTATGAAATATATTGGATGTTCCTTTAACCTCAAATTGCTTTTCAGAGTTTATGTAATGATTTACGCATTTGTTTTTGATATGAAACATTACATCATTAGAGAGAATGCAAGCCTTGTATCGTGTCCATCGTTTACCCACAACAGCGCTTGGCTCCGAAAAGCGACAAAAAATTAACTAATGAATATTCAGAGTCTGCTGGTACAATCAGACAACATGGCCTTATGCAGGGTCTTCCTTGGTTTTTCACTTCCTTAAAAAACATTTGTGTGCTTGGTTTTGCTTTCTTAGCAGACATGAATAGTTTTACCAGGTTCATATAGAAGACAGATTGTCAGAAGCGGTTGTGTAATTCAAAACAATTTTCTTTTGCTAGCAGATTGAATAATTTCAAGATAAAAGATTATTTGAAGTTCTCCCCAACCAGAAAATCAATAGATTTCTTCGTTAAAAACATTAAGGTAGTGAATTCTTGCCTAAGCTGGTTAAGCCAGGGCTGTCAGTTTGAAGAAAAAGCTGAAATACCAAATCTGTGAGCACTGATTAAAGTGTTCGCATGGAAACTAGCAAAAAAGAACTATCGAGATTGTATAATGTTGAAAGATTCTTAACTTAAATCAAATTCTTTTCACGCCAAACAGAATCATTTTCAGATCACTCTTCAACTGTTATATTCCATATTCTTTATTAGGTGATTTATGATGCTGATAACGTTAATGGTTTTGAGTTTTGTCCAGAAAAATGAAAAATTGAATTGAATTTGAATGTTTAAGAATTTAATCATTGCAGGCGTGATTTTCATTTGTTTGTTGGATCTTGTTTTTGCTTCAGTTTGTTAGTAATTATTATAGGTCATTGAAGGGCATTTAAAAGTGGCATACATAAGAATAGGAATATTTTCTGGATAACAACTTCTTTGATGTGAAAATACACGACGTTTCGGAGTATATACTCGCTCCTTCATCAGGTGGAATGTTTCAAGAGGAATCACATGATATGATATATGTAGAAATGGGTTAACGCTAAGTACACTAGTCCAAATAGCTAATATTTCATATGGTTAATTTCAATTGCTGCCATGACCGATATTATGACTAGTTAAAATTCCAAAATGATATATGATAAATGTGGAAATGGGTTTACACTAGTAAAGAAGATATGGTCAATGTTAATGGTTTTAGTGGGTTTGAACTACTCCATTCTGACATGCACTAGTCTGAATGGCTAGTGTTGTGATGAGAAGAATTTCGACCTGTACATCCAATCTGTTCTACCGCAGCATGTGGTCTTGGACTATTGAAGATGTCCATGTTTCTGAGTGAATTCAGACAGTCTTCCAAATCCTTTTTTATCCTTTTCCCATTTCCTGTGTGTACCATGCACGGATGTTACTCTTATAGGTACGGAAAGGACGAACATATTCAGAATTGGTAGTATCAGTTCTTGGCTGTAAACATGATATAATATTGTTCAGAGACGGAGATGGAAGTACTGTATTAATATTATTGGTCACGGACTCACAAACACCTTGAAGTGAAACATTCTTTTTATTGTAAAATCGTGAAAAAGCAAATGTATGAAAAATTGTATTTGTCTCAAGAAAATATGTCCACAGATGAAAAAATAAATTAAATAACAATTCAATTCAATAACAAAATACTATCATTTTATCATAAGTTGAATTTATTGATAATGCCAAAATGATTAAGTCATACCAAAATCACTGTCATCAACTGAAAAACACTTTTATGAGGAATATTTTGTTTTGGTTATGATGATATTTAATAATTATAAGAATACAACTTTGTCCTCTTAACAATGAATACAGAAATTCTGACTGTGCCAGTGCAGGGCCATTGTTCTATCTTTATAATGCTGAGCACCAAGCATGGAAGCGACCACTCCCATATTTTAACATCTTTTGGTTTGACACGGCCAGAATCAAACCCCGACCAACCAGGTGATGAGCGGACGTACACTCTACCAACTTAGCTACATCCCAGCTTGTCAACTTGCAAAGTTTAATGGTCTTTCCCTATGGAGAATGTTTGACATCCCAAAACACACTCCTATTATAACCTCTATTACATCGGCACGCAATGAGAGATAAGTGATACTACATTGAACATACAAAATACCCTCTATATATATTGAAATAAACAAGTCCTAAACTTGAAATTTAAGTCTCGTTAAGTAACGAGATAGTGCCAATATCGGTCTTTAATTTGTAGACTTTTATATGTTATGTTAACATCATGGAAAATGATACTATTCTGACATGATGTCATTACATTGACTCTATCGTGATGTAATAATGCAATGATTCCAACTTGATGTAACAATCAATTCATGGAACATTCAACAAGCTGAGTAAGCATATTTTTAAGGAAAGTCTCTTGTGGAGCTGGTGATGTTAATTAGCTTGTATGGAGTTGTAGAGTCTTCATGCTGATGTGATATGCTTGTACTTCCTCCAGCTTTTGATGTAATTACATTTGAAACCAGCAGCAGGCAAGAAAATGACAATAACGACGTGTGCCATCCATAGACTATCAATTTGACTGACTTAATATAATTTGAAGCAAGTTTTGGCAAATTTTCAGGAGGCGTACCTTGACCCAATCGATAGTATTTCTTGGGAATGTGTAGGATCCCATGGGATTTAATCCATCTAGATGTGCATCAACCTCCGCCGCCCTGTGTTAGTTTAGTGCCATCATCGGTGAAATCTACGATCCCCAGACCTCTTCACTGCAAACCATTTATTTACTAAAGAGATAACAAACATATAAGATTTGATTTACAGCCACGACCATACATCTAAATGCCCTGTTTGGTCTGCAGAAATGAAATTATGCCCCGGAACTATAATGTGTAGGAAATGACTTGTCAAGTGAGATTCTGGGAGACATTCCGAGCACTATTCATTGCTAGCTGTAAAGGAATCAATTTATCAGTCTAAATGAACCTTCTGCCAAAATGAACCAGGCTCTTGTGTTAAGCAAGGGACAATCTCAAGCATATGTTAGGCTGGGAGAGAGAAAACAAGCAAATGAGAGAGACAGAGCTAAGGGCAGAAGATGATAGAGTTTGGTCCGTTTCATCAGTTACTTAACTGGTCGTGCAATGTCAATAGTGAAAGAGAAGGGCCTGGGCGCTTCTGTCTTCAGCATCTTGGCATCAGCATCATGGCAACATGATAAGCATATTGGCATCATGGGCATCAAGGCATTATCATCATGGAAACATAATAAGCATATTGGCATCATTATGGGCAATAAAGCATCAGGATCATCAGGCATTATCATCATGGAAATATAATAAGCATATTGGCATCATGGGCATAAATGCATCACCATTGTGGTAACACAATAAGCATATTGGCATCATTATGGACATCAGGCATTATCATCATGGAAAAATAATACCGGTAAGCATATTGGCATCATGGTGGGCAATAAAGCATCAGCATCATGACAACATAATAAGAATATAGGCATCATTATGGGCAATAAATGCATCACCATTGTGGTAACATATAAGCATATTGGCATCATGGGCTTAAATACATCACCATTGTGGTAACACAATAAGCATATTGGCATCATAATGAGCAATAAATGCATCACCATTGTGGTAACATATATAAGCATATTGGCATCATAATGGGCAATAAATGCATCACCATTGTGGTAACGTATAAGCATATTGGCATCATGGGCATCAAGGCATCATCATTGTGGTAACACAATAAGCATATTGGCATCGTCCTCAGGATTTAATTGTTATCCGGGTTTCTTCATCAGAATTGTGCATCATCATATCCCTAACTTTGACTCCATAACGAGTTCAAGTTTGCAACATGGTAGTGTTGATCTTACATATTATTGATCAATACAGTATTGTCACAGAGATGATGCTTCGGTGTATCGACTTGGAGTAATTAGACTTTTCCATGCACATGGCATGTCTGCCACGGACTTCATGTTGCAATTTGCTGACTGGAAATCTCATTTGGAATCACCCGATGAGTCTAAAATTTTAACCCTAAATGTTGCTATGTTCTCTTGCTCTATATTTCATGTGGTTGAATATTCTCTAATTAGTGCTTTTATTGGGACAGTGATTCCAGTACCATTTGTGTGTACATATACACCAAGTTACCATGGCAGGATGGGGATATTTCCATTTTCCCACTATCATAAATCCTGTACATAAATGGTTAAATTGTCTCCAAGCTAAAAAGAAAACTATCCATCACTTTGGAAGAATTTTGCAAATGTCTAAAAAAAATTTCCACTTTAATTCCAGCATCTTAAAACCATATAATCTGTGGATGATATGCAAAAAAATAATATATAAAATCACTCAGCTCTACAACTTGCCGACCCACAACTGTTCTGGGGAGGAGCGAGTTAACCCTGTGTATAGCTATGCCTAGGACTCATATATCTTTAGGTGCCCGCAGTTTTGTCAAGATCGCGAATACTATGCTGTGTACCCATGGCGAGATGGGAGTATTCATGTAATCGTTTTGCCAAGGAAGCGAATCACATACACAAAAAGTACTTGTCAAAACTAAAATGAAATTCCTACTCATTGTCTTGAGTTCCAGCTCTATGAAACCATAAATTGTTTGCCACATTTGCAAATCCTATATGGAATTGAAGACATTTTATTACTGTTTACCATGATAATCTTTTTAAAGAATGCACAAACTGGTTCTGAAGATATAAAGTGTGAAATGAAGTGCTCTCCCTTTCTTGAGAAATGTTTAAAGAATCGTTTCTGTATACTGGCTGTTTCTACATTTCTTTATGCGCAATGCAAATCACATAAGGAATTGAATATAATATATTCCTCTTTACTACCATATACAAAATGAAAAAATTCTCAACTCTATTCAGAAGATATGTTAAGGAGAAAACTTGACTCCGAGGTCTTCTGCTCTGAGAATAAACCTGAAGGGAGGGATAAAGCCCCGAGGGCGTTAGCCCGAGGGGCTATCCCGACCTTGAGGTTATTCTCAGAGCAGAAAACCGAGGAGGAGTGTTTTCTCTAGCTTATAAACCGTCAACTATCAAAATTTACGAGGTATAGTTTCGGATGTCAAAGGGCCTAATTCCTCCGCTTAGACCATTTTAAAAGCAGAAGACGAAGGAGGAATGTTTTCTTCCTATTTATAAACGTCAAATGTAAAAATTTACATTTTATAATTTGTGATTCCCTAATCGTGTTTTTATAAAGGGTATGTCGCCCTCGGTTGCGTTATATCGAGGCAAAGACGGTATGACTATAAATGGAGTGATTCAACTCCACTCATCATCTCGGTCTGCATAGCCGAGCGGTCTAAGGCGCCAGTTCAGAGAGCGAAGGGTGCCAGGTTCGAATCCAGCTATTTCAACTTGGAAATTTTTAACTGTGTATTATTTTCGATAATAATTGCTGCTTGTTGGCTATTGCGTTGCAAGTCTGAAAAATTATTCTAAGTGCATTTCCAGGTCTTACTTTAAAAAAAACCTTAGGTTCAAGTCTTACTTTAAAAAAAACCTTAGGTTCAGGTCTTACTTTCAAAAGTAAAACCTCATACCGGGTTATTCTCGGAAGTAAGACCTTGATCATTAGAGGTTATTCCAAGAAAAGAAGATACCTACAAAACAACAGACAGAATCTGACCTAGGTTTATAAGAATTTAGATGGATTTATGTTGGAATGAAAATATTTTACAGAATTTCTGCCTTTAACATATTTTCTAAACAAGCCAGATCTTTTAACCAGCCAATTGAAAAAGCACTATCTTACCCCTCCTTCAAAGTTCTTTCTGTCTGCTTTGGAATTTCAATCAATAATGAACTTAAGATATCTGAAATTCATCATTTTTCAATGACTTCAAGACTTGTCTTCAGCAGTACCGCTTGTGCCTGTTAGCAGATTGAAATAGGAACTAAATATAGTTAGACCGATGGTTCAACTCCATCAAATATTGAACTGATTAGAGAACACACAGCACCTTAGTGAAGTGACTGTGAAATAGTGACCCCAAATTATTGATTACCGTGCACACTAGACGCCTCTAGCAGTGGAGTCCGCTCGGGCGTTGATGATCCCGACTTGGTCTATACATGCCCTCCGAGTGGTGGACTGAGGCGGAGGAGTCTGTTTAGGATCTCATCTAGAGGCTATAGGTCCTGGTCTTCAGGCTTTAATGGTCCTGCTCTCTAATGAAGAAAATATTCAAACCAGATGAAGATGTATACTTAAATTGATATTCCCGAAATATGTGTAGTAAACTAAGGCTTATGGCAAAATCTGAAAGTTTCCAATTGGTAACAAGTTATGATTCCTGAAAGTGGGCCACTGAGGAATGTTTCAAGTCAGTATTTAAATTGCTAAATAACATTTAGAAACAGTTGTAGTATTATAGGGTCTTGTACACTATTTGTTTTGCCACAGAGTAAATGGTTTCTTCTTGTACAAGGTTAAAGGATACTTTGAAACATAGTTGATTACAATCTTTACGATTGAAAAACGTAACCGAGCTAGTGATGGACATAGGGGATTAAACTTGAGGTTCATAAGTCATGATCATTTATCCACTTGAAAAAGGGACAAGAAGTAGCCCAGAAATGTTGTGTTAAACAAATAAAGAAGTTGTCGTCCATACGTTTTGTCTCTCATACTTTTTTCATATCAATATTTGAGATGAAGTAGTCAAACGACTCTGAAACTTGTAACATTACTTTTCTGGCTTTTTTGCAGGGAGATTTTGTCATCTGTGAATGTTTTGAGGGTGAGGGGTGGTGGTTTCCGGGGAGATTCTTTTCCTCGATTCCTAGTTTTTACATGAGGACACTGTGAGGAGAGGGGAGACAGTGCTCTTTTCTAGGCCATGAGGATGTATCATACTGCAGTAAGTAGGGCTGAGTATCATGGGCAATCTCACGATACAGTATGTATCACGATACAGACAGGCGATACAGAATGTATCACAATACATTGTTTAAAGTATAACTTCATGCATATTGTGTGAAATTTTCAAGATAGTGGAAATTTTGTGTTATGAGATGATTGAAAAACGAAGATTAAAACATTTTTTTTCTCTCTAAAAACAGTTATTTATGAATCAGATTGCTTCATGCTTACTGTAGTTACTGTTACTGCACAACACTAGCTGGTCTTATAGTGTTCACTTAGTTTTTCTTAGTAAGTAAAATCTACTTTTAGTGTATCACAATACAGGAAGCTCACGATACAATAATCATGATTTCCCAAGCTATGATTGTATCGTAGGTATCGATGAATTGTTACAGCCCCAGAGAGTTATCTTTACATTGGAAGATTTTTTGGAAAAACTAGATTTCCAATGGTGGTCACTTTCTTGACTTGTGGTTCTTTGTTCTTTATGAAATTTTTTTGTCCATTGTCTTTAAGGTCAATAGACTCATTACAAGGGCACAACAGAAGTAAGAGTAAAGATTATTGTTTTTTCTCCCTGTGATCGCAGATGTTGCTGGTGGAGCCTATTCCAAGAGATTGCACCTAGGGTGATAGTGATTGCTTTGAACTTCCATCGATTCAACCCTTGCATCCTCAACACTCATGCTTTTGATCTTTTAGTTTTTTTCTACCATCACTGTTTTAGTTCGAATGCATCATCCCTCTAATGCATGTTCTTTTTGTTAAGGTTGGTATAATGACATAATGTTTCCTTTATTGCTTATTGCTTTATTGCATTACTTATATATGAGATATGAAATTCATATCTTCATATAATTTTTGCAGTACCACCCATTTTTCTCTAGTTCCAGTAGATGCTCACAGATATCACTGCAAATTGTAGTCACAATGGTGTTGCAGTCTTTTCCCCTGCAATACTGTAGCAGCTGTGATATAAATGAAATACTATTGAAGGGGGTTTTAAACACCTCGTCTCCCCTTCAGAATATCATATCTGTGCTACTTCAAGTTTTGGGTATATAGTGACCATGCATCTGTGTGTCTGAAATCATTTCCAGATCATAACTTGAAATCTATATGACATGAAAACTTCAACAATTATTTCGTAAACGTTCCCTCTGATATATATTTGCTTATCCTTTGTTCCCAACAAAGACTTACAAGAAACACTTTAAGTTTGTTACCTTGTGGTATGACACCTTAGGACCTCATGTATCAAGATCAAACTTGAAATCTATGTGACATGAAAACTTCAACTTTGATATGGATGTTACCTATGTGGTTGTGTGTTGTGTGTATTGAAATGGGCTCCGTCCGTCCGTCCCGATTTTGTTTCCGGAGCAGAACTCGAAAACCATAAGACATATCTCAACGAAACTTTGTGTGTGGAACAATCATCATGTGTAGATGTGCCTTTTGGGGTTTTCAACTTCTTCGAGTCATTTTTTTTTACCGTTTCCATGGAAATGTAACTTAGAATTTCGTTTCCGAACCAGAACTCGAAAACCATAAGACATATCTCAATGAAACTTGGTGTGTGGAACAATCATCATGTGTAGATGTGCCTTTTGGGGTTTTCAACTTCTTAGAGTTATTTTTTTTACCGTTTCCATAGAAATGTAACCTAGAATTTCGTTTCCGGAACAGAACTCGAAAACTATAAGACATATCTCAACGAAACTTGGTGTGTGGAACAATCATCATGTGTAGATGTGCCTGAAAGGCCCATTGGGCTTATATGGCATTGCAAGGTGTCCAGCCGTCTGTAAACTTTTTCGCATTTTGTCTTCTTCTCCAGAACCACTTTGTCTAAGGAGCTGAAATTTTGTGTGTTGTGTTTAGTTGAAAAAAGGTTCATAGTCACTGTTATTCAACAACTATTCTTCAATAAATTTTCCCAAGAGCAGGGGATATGGCCGACTCTGTCTGCTTGTTATAATTATATTTAAGTTCAATCCAAACCAAACCAACAAACAAATCAGTAGTTTATCAATATGTTCTTTTAATAATCATGTTTTATTTGCGACAGAAACAATTAGTCTCTTGTGTTTGAGATAAATTGAAATGCAAATTGATTCATGTAAGTGACTTTACATGGCGAATAAACATTATCATGACTTCTATCAAATATCACTGATCTCCGTGTTTCGCCAATCAAGAGGTCGTTTTGTCATTATTTCTGTGACTGAACAATTAGTTTTCTGATTACCCTATAAATATTGACTTTCTGAGCTTGCAGAAGTTGATTATAACATTATGGGAAATGGTACACAAACGCAATTAATAACATGTATATGACCTACTTGTTACACAATGTGTCAGATTGACCTACAATGTGTTGGATATGCCTCACTTTCTTATGATACAGTTTATGTAACTTTCAACATCTACAATAGTAAGTATACGGTAAAGTATATTACTGATTTCACATGTCAGTATCACTGGTTTTGCTTTTTTGTCATGTGGATGATTTTATTATGAACTTATTTGTTTGAATTTTTAGGATGAAGTTAAAATTAAACTACTTGTTCAGCGGATACAATGTGTCATAATGTCCACTCGCTAAACCAATTTTCATAATACATGTAAATTATTTGTTATTGTTCAGTTTGTTTATTCAGTAATGGGGCCACAGGCCCATTATACAATGCAATCATGACATATAACATGAAAAGAAGCGCCCATAAAATACAGTACAGAGTGAGCCGCGATGACATGGCTGTAGTAAATCAAATACAATCGTCATGGTGATAGAAACTTGTTCCGCAATTTTAAAGTAAGGAATGTATATTTTCCAAGATTGTTTATTATTATATTATTGTCAGATACCAACAGTTGTCTGAACTTCTCGTGAGATGGAAACTCCCAAAAATATTTTGGAATAAGATTTTCTCGGAGATCTTTGTAAAAGGAGCATTGTAAGATAAAGTGGAATTCAGTTTCTGTCACAGGAATAACACAGAGAGGACAAAGTTGCTGGTCTCTTGATAGTCCTAGTTTACGACCATGTTCAATCATAAGACAGTGGCTGGAGCATCGAAGATAACACTACGAAGTTCTGTATATTTTCACCGATATGTCAGTGAGATAACTCTCAAATTTAACAGTATTTTTAATTGATCTATACAGTGATAATTTGGAGAACTGATTTAGGTCATTAAACCATATCTGCTTATGGATATCAATACATCTTTGCTTAAAGGATTTGAGGAACATCTGAATATGTGTAGTGCCCTGGTTGGTCCATATTGAACCAAAGCCATATGAGAAAAGTAACTTCTTCACACTCAAAGCCCAACAATCAATGTCTTTGTCTGCAAGGCCCTGTTCGTACATATATACATGCCTTAAAATGGTATTACTATCCTGATACAGAAGTTGTATCCAATATTTGATGATTTTCATGTAGTGATTTACCTTTATGGAGTAACGTCCAAGTTCACCCCTCCCAACTAAATTTGGAGTTGTCCTGTTCAAGTGCAAAATGGTTTTATAAAATCTATCACAAAAGTTTTCAGTGTCATGAGATGCATAGAAGCCCCAAACTTCACTACCATAGGTCAGTATAGGCATAACTTTAACATAAAAAATGTGGAGTTGAACATGAAGAGGCAATTTGTAGAAATGTTCCATACTTGATTTGATACATTGCAGGGCTTTATTAGCTTGATATGTAAGTGTTTTATTTGTTATTGAACAATATATATTTGTTACATATATTATACATTATCATATTTATTATTATATAGTTTATATTGTGTCCTTGGGGCGGGATAGCGCAGTGGTTAGCGCGTTCAGCTTCGGATCAAGAGGTCTGGGGTTCGAATCCCGCCAGGGGCACGTCAACTTTGTCTGCAGTAGAGAACTGTTTTACACGCAGTAAGGTTTGGGTGCAATGCTACACTGAATTTAGTAGTGATTCGCTAGTTCCAGCTGCTGCTCGCAGGTTTCACCGCAAAGCATAGCGTTGCAGGCTTTCTCCCTGCCATAATACTAGCAGCCGCGATATGTATGAAATACCCTTGAAAGCGGCGTTAGACCCCAACTCACTCACTCACTATATTGTGTCTTCATAGCTTCTTGCTTTCTGAAAACAGCAGTTGATTAATTACTTGTCATATCTGTGACACCCAACTTCTAGAATGGGTCTGAAGTACTTCAGTACTGTACAATGTTTAATATGGTGATGAAATTACATTTCCTAATGTTTCACCATTTGAATATAAAATAGGATTGAATAATGAAATAAAATTTATTGCCAAGACTAATTCGCAGTCTTATGTGTAACATATATTCTAACTCATTAGTTTTAAACTTTTAAAATGAACATGATTTTAATTCACTATCGTAATTAGAGTTGTACTGAATAATAAATAAACCATATTACATATAAAGAATTTTCTATTTTTTCAATATATTTCGATCAAGAGTTTTCTAATTCTTCCCTGGCCTGATTCTTCTTGCTTACTACTAGTATAAGTATCTATACTGAAATGTCCCCATTGTTAGATGAAGAAGTTGATCATCCTTAAAACCCTCTTCTTCCTGTTACTTCCAACTTCATGAATATGCTTCTTAAACAGTGTGTCTTCTGTAACAATATCAGACTGTTCAAAGTATAGTATTTTAAGAAAAGTTATTTAAAAGAATTTAAAAAATAATAAAAACATAATTCAGTGGTTGACTTTTTAAAATAATATTTGCAAGCATATAATCACAACCCACTGTATATAATTTGTTTTCCGAGAAAAATTGTATTTAAATAACTTTTGAAAATTAAAAAAAAAAAGGGAATTCAGTTGTTGATGTTTTCGAAAACTATTAACATTTGAGCCCTGGTGAGTCTGTATCAGCACCTGTGATGTCTATAAGACGTTTTCTCCTCCGTCAGGAAATTTCTTCATTTGTTCAATCATATTGATGGCTGCTCACTAACTTATGTGACTGCAGAGTCCATTTGGAAGTAATTCTTCATGGAAATGCCACAAGAGATGTTTTCTTTGATGTTGAAGGACTGAGGACCCTTATTAGAGTCTCCTTTCCATTGATCATAGTTGTCTTCATGTAATCAGTCTGTTGAACAACTTTACAGCGGTAACCATTATTGCATTGTAGCAAGGATCGGTTCATCTTCCGTATTGGTCGGCAGCAAATATTGCTTTTAGAGTGAATAACATTTATTGTGAATACCAGGGCTTATTATAAAGTATGTTTATATACAGGAACAATGGCAGATGTTGAAATGTTAAAATCTGGTAAGTTGGGACATTAAGACATATGTGACTATATTCACTACTTTGTTGCAATAAGAATACACTGTATTCAGTGTTACACCATTGGCAGGGTATTACCATAATTAGAATGTTGGGTTTCAGGGCGTAGATTTTCAAAGCTATCTAAACGTTAAGTTGATTGACGGTCAATGTTAATGTAATCACTATCTTAGTACTAATGGAACTAAGAAAAATGTAGATCCTGATCAAGAAGTATTATTCTATGCATTTAGGTTTGGGTGCAATTTTCCCCTGAAATTCAGTACACTGTCACTCTGTGACTTGATAGAGTTTCAGGTTTTACAGCAATGCATATCCACAATGTGGTTGCAGGTTTTCACCCTGCAATAAATCATGATGTAGGTGACATATTAGGATTCATTATCCATATTGTTGAAAATAAAAGAGTTGATATTTTCGATACAAGCACATGTGCAATATATTATGTTTGTCTGCAACCATTATTAGTTACCGTATCTTGTCACCTTTGATGGCATAAAGCAATTGACGTCATTGTAGCTTGCTGTTGCAGTGGGCTGTTTCTGGCTATTTTTACGCGATCCACTAACTATGGAATGGGTAATAAAGAAATAAGTGCCACATGAATTTTCAAAACTTGTGCAAATTTGTGTATAACCCTCACTTTCACTTGAGCATTAAAAAATTCACACTCATTTTGTAAAAGTCATATATGACACAGACACACTACTTTGGGTCATCATTTTTATACATATCTTTTGGTAATTTTATGTATATTTACATATTCATGACATGACAACAGATATGATTATTTTGTAATTTGTTTCATTTTTGAGAAAATTTACAATGATTGATTCTGGCATGTTGCATCTATGTTTTCAAATGTCTCCTCTGTCAAAACTCCTTTCTCACTCGACACCAGCTTGTTATAAAATTTGCTTCCTGTACTTCCCATCAAAGCGCCGATGGAAATCTCTCAAGATGCTTTCTTCTCCTGATTATGAGAGGCAGGCAACATCTTCTGTCCTTGTTTCATGTGTATATAAGAAGAGATAAGTCACCTCAAGTCTGTAAGCTGTCACCTAGGGACTTGGTACCAGTTTTCCAGCAGTGAACATAAATGATGTTTGTTTGCTTAGATCTGGACTTGTAACAGGCTGCTGTCCCAAATCGCTGATCAAAATCTGCCACATACGTTTGACACGTTCATGATTAGGAATCAAAACTCTGACAGAGAAATAGTAGTCTGTTTCAAGTGCATAAAAATATAAACCTGATGACCATCTGCGAAAGATATTTGTACTTTGGGTAAGTTTTTTTTGGCACTGTCGATCATAGATTATGTCGATCATTAACGGGAGGAAATTTTCTAATTTGCCAAATGTAAAATTAACGATCATGTGATATATATAAACTCTCATCCTTTCTATGATTTTGATGAAAATGTATTTGGAGATTTTAGAATCTATCATCATGTCATTTTTTTCATACTTTGTATGTTCTTTTTGAAAAAGTTCAATAAGGAAGGATTTGATGATTGGCATCATGTCATTTTTTTCAAAACTTATGGTTTTTTTGAAGAAGTTAAATAAGGAAGGATTTGATGATTTTGAAAGTTTCCTGCATGGGATTTGCTGTCTCAAGGATGTGTTGTGCATTGCTTGCTTGCATGAAGCTGCTACTCCAAGAAAGTCAGGAATTAAAAGCCTGTTTGATCTTACGTGATTTGATACTGTGAGCTAAGCAGACGCCAGACTGCCACTCACCCTGTTTAATGCAGACCAGACAAGATTTATTTCCTTGGAATTATTGAACAGCTCCATCCTTCAGGAAGGGGAAACGCAGATTTTCTTCCTGGACTTGCTTCAGAAAAGATTGGTGTGAGTTTGTGTCACAATTGGCATTGTATTTGAAGTGTCTTGGTTAGATCAATCCCATAGCATTGGTATATTAACTCAGAGTAACTGCTTGAGTGTTTGCAGACAAACTCGCCTCGGGAATCCACATTTACAAATCATTCCTGCCGCCCGTCTCACGGCATAATTAGCCGGCATGCTTATACAAAACCCTTAAGGATGGCGAATTTAATGAAGAAACTACTGAATATACATCCTATTGGTGATAGATAATGGTGTTAGAGATTCACTACTATGCAAATAAACTTCAAAACACTTGGGCAGTTAATTGAAATGGTATCAAGCTCTCACCAGTCTACTCTGAATTTCTTGACCTCATTATGAATCCTTTGATTTAGGAATGTGGAGACATTCAGTTAGGTTTGGATGCAATGGAACAAGTTTGTTATTTGGAGCAAACACCTGCAGGTTTTCCTTCAATGTATTACCACTGGCATGTAGCAGGCTTTCAGTAAAAAGAACGTTGCTTTGTTATATAATGTTGAAAATATTAAAAATTATAGCGCAGTGGTTAGTGAGTTCACCAAAACTAGTGGCTAGTGGCTGTAGAGGACTATTCATGCAGTAAGGCTTTTGTGCAATGGTACACTGAAATTTCAGCGCAATTTCACCCATGGTTCACTAGTTCCAGTTGATGCTCACAGTTTTCACCGCAATGCATTGCCACACTGTCTTTGTCTTCAATAATACTTGAATACTTGAATACTCAGAGCCATGATATAAGAGAAATACTCTTTAAAGTGAAATGATATTTTCTTTCATCCTGTTCCTTGCAGTAATTTCTAGTATTAACTTGAATTAATTTAAGCTGTACTCAAATCTGATTTTACTGCTATATTCAACGATATTTCAGAATATTTTAGATTTAAAGAGAGGGTTCTATCGGGGTATTTTTTGTGGAAACGAAATTCAGGTGGGAATTCCCTTTTGCACACGGCACACAAGTGTGTGTTTTTTTATAAACGCTTTTATTTTACTTTTTACTACTTTATATTGATATTTCAGGAGATAATTAAACTTAATCCGAATGTAAAAACAAAAAAATAACCAAACAAAAACGAAGCCACTGATTGGCGCTGCAAGCGCCAAGGGGATTAACTCCATTGTTGTGATGGCGGCGACTGACTCGAGCGATCAAATTGACGAGATGCTTTTACATGTATGAACAATTATGTGATTATAGTGAGTTATTTTCACAAGGAATTAAGAAGTTTTGACACTAATGCCTCTAAGATAATGACGCTAACTCAATATGACACTGAGGAAGAAACTGGCTTCAATCAGGGTTTCGATTATAACCTGTTGTTCGCTCTCCCCATCATCCTCACGTTCACAGATCGCCAAGTAGTGTTCAAGACATATATTTTGCTATCAACTTCAAGTGGGATTACCTAGATATGATTCAATAAGAAAATAAGAATGAGTAAGGTTGGGCGAGGCCGACCTCGAAAACACGAGGATATTTCGCCCGTGAGTAGAAGACGGGAGAGAAATGCTCAGCGAGTCTATTTGGGAGATCTTTCAAACAGATGGATTGAGCTGAAAACAGCACTGGTATTGACGGATATTCAACTTGCAAGACACCTTCTAGATAACCATGATGTGACCTGTCAATGCAAGTAAGTATGAAAATAATTTATCAACGTTGAAATGTTTGTGATATCTACTACATGTCATATAACAATTCATACTTTTCAGTCTTCTGTCTGTATGACTGCAGTACAGTAGACATATATTCATAGTGCATACATACATAATTTTTAATTTTTGGGCCTGACATAAATTATCAGAACAATGAACCTAAAATTCTTGCCTAAAATTTGTAAACAATATTCAGTCCTGAAGTAATTCATGTCCAAATTAATCAATTATTTTTTCATTGATGTATTTATTTTTATTTTTATTTTTGCAGTTCTACCCCAGTACCTTGTGATCCATGGGACAGAAGCTCACAACAAGAAAGTCTTCAGCTGCCATCAGTTAGCACACCCCAGAAAAACAAAGATCTAGATGTTGTATCATGTGTTGCAGGTGAGCATACACTCTTTACATTGTATCTCAGTAACCTGGTATACTTCGCTCTAAGTTGAGTCTTGTCATGTTTATGTAATTCATTTCATACATTTCACAATAAGTATAATTGAAGTGTGACGATCAGAAACTTTGGAGGTTATATTATTCATAATGAATTGACAAGCAGTGTATCGATATCGTGATACTGAATCTGACAATATATACATCATGATTTATTTTGTGTATTGTGATAAGATAACCATTGTTGACTATTGTTTATCAAGAAAATATGTAGGTGATAGATAGATAATGTGATGTGTATCATATTGTGAAACTTGATAACCCCAGATTGGGTATCAAGATTATCAATATGATCCCGCCGAAGTGTTTATAATTTGTGGTTGTATTCATTCAGCTTTGCTAAGAACCATGGATTTTTTTTTCATGTCATTTCTCTATTTTCAGATTTGTCATTGATATCCTCATTGATGAGCTCTCCTACCAGTGACGAAAACAATGAAACTGCTGATCAACCTTGCAATGAGTATGTATATTAATGTATTCAATATCAAATAATATTTTGAATTTCAAGATTGCATATATTTTGTTATGTAAGACCGTTTACATGAATCATAGCTGATATTTGGCATATTTGTTGAATAACACGAGTTCGAATCATGTCAGGGGCACAGTAACTTTTTATGCAGTAGAGAACTGTAAGGTTTTTTATGCAATGTTACATTGTTGCAGCAAGGTTTGGGTGCAATGCTATACTGAACTTCAGTGCAGTATACCATCCATGGTTCACTAGTCCCAACCGGTACACGCAGGTTTCACGGCAATGCATAACCACACAACATAACAGGCTTTCTTCCTGCCATAATACGGGCAGCCATGATATAAGTAAAATTCAATGTTAAAACTCACCTGCATAACCTAATACTGTTTATGTCCATTTTCTCATTGAAATTTCTTTATCACAGACAATGCAGAGAATCAACGCAGACAGTTGCTGAGTTTACAAACCCGGGTCCAGATGTTTTGGATAAGACTGCTGACATAACCAGGTATGTATTTATTTGAACACATTATCATTTACAATTGTCTTATTAACTGGTATCATAGATAAATATGTATGCTCTTTGCTGTGTTTCACAACAAAGTATTATATCATTATTGTTTTTTACGGGTTGACCCAAGTGTTTACCCCCCTTACAGCTACTAAGACTATGATGATGAGTTAAATGTATTAGAAATGATAACTTTGTGTAAGCAGGCATATAGTTCATGATTTTCTCTGTGTTACAGTGCCACACTAGGAGAGAGCATCGACTCCATCAACAGCGACGATGAATTCCTGAACATGTCACTGCCGGACAGAGATGAAGATGCAATGCCCGGTTTAGACAATAGTACCAAATTCATGGACAATATTTCGACACAAAAGTGTATTGCTTTTGTTGATCCGCTTGTAGAACTTGTTAAGAATTGTATTGGACATACTTGTGAAAACTGTAAAACCAATTTGTTTTTTTCATACACAATGAGAGCTACTGCTCTTATGGTCACTTGGAAGTGTCAAAGAGGGCATTCAGGCAGCTGGTCTTCTCAACCCAAAATCGGTTCCATGTTTGCTGGTAATTTACAGCTGGCCGCTGACATCCTACTCACTGGCAACAGCTACGCAAAAGTTGCAATGCTTTTCTCTTACATGAATTTGGGCTGCGTCAGCAAGTCCTATTTCTACAATGTACAAAGATTCTATGCTCTTCCTGCAATTGAATCTTACTGGGCATCGATGCAATTGGACATTCTCAGTAAGCTGAGAAAAAGTGAATCACCGATCATACTGGCTGGAGACGGACGTAACGATTCACCAGGACACAATGCGCAGTATTGTACTTACACCATGATGGATGTGGATACCAGACAGATTGTCGGTCTAGAAATAGTCGACCTTCGGGAAGCCCCAAACAGCGTCGCAATGGAGAAAATTGGCTTCATACGTTGTATGGACTACATCACCAACATCATCTCTGTTACAGAAGTTGTCACTGACCAAAGTTCATCAATTGCCCTGACAATGCGTAAGTGTACAGACATTGATTGGAATGCCAAATTTATATTTTTTTACAAAAAGTCATGGAAAAGTAAGCAATGTATACATAGTGTATAAAATCCCCCCAATTTTTTTTATCAACATGGGTAACTAAGTAATGTAATGTAATGTATTAAATGTAATGTAATTCAGATATATTATTTATGATTTGCTTTTTTTTGCAGGAACAAAGTTTCAAAACATCAAACATCAGTGGGACGTGTGGCACGCTGCTAAGAACTTGGAGAAGAAACTGACAATGGTGAGATATTTTGAGAGTTGTTAAACTAAACTATCTAAATTTGATCATATGTACAGCTACATACAGCAATTTTGTACTTCTAATAATTTTCATGCTGCAGTATGAATAAATTTCAGTCCAATAACATTTATCACTCTCTATTTGACAACTTCCAAACACAAGGCATAACTCTTGCCAGTCTGCATTAGTGGTTGATTTAAGTCTTGCAGTATTTCCCTCGCTTCGTTGTGCCTAGATAGTGAAGCTCTGCACCAGAAATGCATAGTGGGTCTAGATTTCTAAGGAAATACTGCAAGGCCTAAATCAGCCAGCAATGGAGACTGGCAAGAGTTATGCCTTTATTTGATGTCTCCTGACACATTTGTGTTATGTTGTATTTATAGTAAATGTTTTGTTTCAGCTCGGAAATACCAAGAAGACGGCTATTATACGGACTTGGGCTCCTTCTATCCGGAACCACTTCTGGTACTGCTCTAAGATTTGTGAAGGCAATGAGGATTTATTGAAGGTAACTATTTGTGTCTGGTATTCCACATACATGTTATATGTTCAAATTGAGTAGACAGATGAGTAAATTATAAGATGGCACACTCATATATATGATATAATTATTGAATAACTGATGTCTACTATAACTTATCTAAGTAAACATATTCTACTCCTGATTTTTTTCAAACAGGAAACATGGATGAGGATCCTGCAACACGTGTGTAACAAACACGAGTGGGCCGTCAGTGAGCACACACCTGGCAAGTGCGCACATGCACCTCTCAATGCCAACGACGACAA
This sequence comes from Gibbula magus, assembly GCA_936450465.1. NCBI lineage: Eukaryota > Metazoa > Mollusca > Gastropoda > Trochida > Trochidae > Gibbula > Gibbula magus. The sequence goes on from OW388297.1 coordinate 24,956,432, forward strand.
AAAGCCTTGGTTTGACACCAACAGCGAGGCCATGGACATCCTCCGAGGTGTTGTGATGGACCGCAGACTGATGGGGACCATGACCCACTTCACCAACTTTCGGTAAAAATGATTTCCTTCAGTTTCAGAAATATAATTTAATTTCCTTATATTTATTCAATCAAAATTTGTCTGTATTGTTATCATAATTAAAGACACTTTTTCTTAAAAGTAGAAAATTAATTAAAAAATATTATAGCCAAAGAAAGGTTACTTGCTTCTATGAACTTTTTTATAAGGGACTCTATTTTGTTTTTAGGCACACTGGTATCCTGGAGACGTTCCACAACCACCTGCTGATGTACTGTTCCAAGAGACAGTCCTACCAGTAAGTGAAAAGTCTATTATGAAACAAAACCGCTACCAGATAAACTCAGCATAATTCTTAATGTTATGTCATATACCTGTATAATTTAATCATTTGAATAAATTTTGTTCATTGATAAAATCGATATGGTCTTAACATACTATCAACAGTATGTCTGCTTTATGTGGTTAAAAATGGATGGATTCATCACTATCGCAAGTTTTCATAATAATAATTCTTTCTTACACAACAGGTTTCCTGGCTACCGCTCACGCAATCTATTGGCTGCAATAGACTACAATCACCATGTGAACAGACCTGAGCTCTTGAACCAAAATGGAGAGACAAGGTAAATAGAAATGTGAATGTGAATAAATGTGGGATTGTATGGTTGAGGATTGTCAGCGAAATTCCATATTCAATCGTTGGAATAACACATAGTAATGAAACTGGTATCATAGCATTAGTCTGTCTTGGCATTTAATCAGGAAGGTGATGTTACAAAGACTTCATTGTATACCTAAAGATTCTCATCTTTTGAAATGTGCCTAACCTACAAGCAATAAATTTTTTTGCTATTTTTTCAGTCAGACTCCAAAATACAACAAGAGGTCAAAGACTTGGAGTGTTGCACCAGTGAAGATCAACAAGGGCTATGCATACAAGTATGACCTGCAGTGCCTGATCTTCGAAGAAAAGGCAAAGGATCTTCTTCCAACGAACAGGAGTTGCCAACGAAGGGAAGATGACCCTAGACGAATTGCCCCGTCAATTGCCAAAGTTGCCTGTCCTCCGAAAGATGAACTTGTTCAAAAGCAAATATCGAGATTCTAGATGTACATGTTAACCATGAAAGAATGAATAACCTAGTTGTCAACTTATTTATTGAACAAACTAGAATGAGGTCACTGTCAAGAGTAAAATGTTTTTATTACAATTTTTCACATGTACACTTACATGCTTACATGTCACTCACTGTGTATATGGCATTTGACAATTTCATGTGAACCCTTTAAAAGTTATCGGATTATATATACACAGACTGGTGTCTTCTCATTCAGAAATGAATATGAATATATTTTTTGATTTACAAGAAATTATTGTCAATGGTATCTAGAGACATAACTGTCCAAGGACTTGCATGCATTTTCCCCATGTGTGAGCAGACATTACTTAAACATTGAACTAAATCCATGATGTCTGTGATGAATTATTATTACAAGTTGTTTTTTTTTTGTTTATTTCTTCCCAAAGGTTACAAAGTTCAGAAAACAATTGCAATGTGTATACAATATATAATAGATATATTGACATGGAGCTTTTTGGATCTATATATGTACATCAATTTACCTTGAGCTGAAAGGTGTCTGTCTAAAAACAGAAACGTTAATAGTTGAATATTGGAATTAGTGCTTTCCACTTTTTATCAAATTTGTTCATTTCATTGTTTCTTTTGAAAATGTATTTCTCAACAAAATAGATTTCTTTAAGGTAATTACTGTGAATCTTGGTTTTGAATTTTTTCTATTACATAAGTTTATATATTTCTGGGCAGAAATAATAATTTATCAAAACATTGTTGTATAATGTGACAAACCAAAACAAACTATTTTGAGATTGTAATTATTTTGGTAAATAATTATTTATCCAAAGTTCATTCCAGGAAGTTGTGGTTATACTGCATTCCCAATATACATGACAAATGCTCCCAGAAGCATCATTGCAAAAACTACATAGATCATTGTCAACAAGATTCATTCTCAACAATTCTCTTTTTGTATAAATAACTCTTTGTAGAAATCTATATTGAAAATCAATAAGTTTAACATCCTTCAAATCCTGTCTATATGAGTTAAATATATCTTTCCAGTCAAATTCACAGTCAATAAAATCATTTCCCATTTTTTGTTTATGGAAATCAACTAATCATAAAAGATTCTAGATCCTGTTTTGATTTCAAAATATTTCTTGTAAATACTGGTGTATAATAGGTAGGAATAATTCTTGTACATTTTATAAAAGATTTCCAAAAGTGGGGGAATATTAAGTAGATAATTACATGTTGATGAAGTATGTATAACATGGATTTGGGACACACATCAATTATCATGTGGTAGTAGCAAATTTACAAAATACAGTACGTTTTAATACAAGTGATTTGATGTTGTATACATTGATAGATTGGTGTATTCTTGTTGCTCATTATATTACAAAGAAAGTGATGCTATGGAATATTTCGAAATGTTTATACATCATTATGGCACTTGGCACAAATAAACTGTATCAATCATCCATTGTTTTCTTTCATTTCCAAAATCACAAGCGACCAGGACGAAATCCTGTGTAGTTTCCATTGTCAGCTGGGTATTGTTGTCTAATTTTAAGAACAGTACACGATGGAACAACTTTCCTCTCTCCTGAACGAAGAACTCCATATCTCATCAAGATAAACTGTCTGTACGCTGTGTGACGAAACATCCTGTTGTTCCTCTGGTGATCATAGGCATACAAGTCATTCCTATAGGCCCCTGCTGCATCCAGTACGTCTTCGTCCATCACTACGCGCTGAAACTTTCCTGTGGCTGTCACACACTGTCCTCTCTTTTTAATGCAGCATCTATTCTCGATGTTGGTCGGCATTGGTCTGCAATTGCCACAATGACACCATCGAGGCAACACGTCTTCAGGGGGTGGGTTTGGAGGCTCTGAGGACGTCATTACTGTCTGGTAGGTTTCCTTGTCCTGCCATATCAGCTTTTGTGAGTAGGCTACGTCTGCTGGTCTCATCCAAGTTATCTAAGAAATTCTGAAATGGAGATGTGAATAGTTTAATATAAGAATAGTAATAGCCTTAGTATAAATACTTGTTTTTTTTGTTTTAAAATACAAAAAGATTGAAATCAATGATTACTGTTATATTGGTATCAAATATGTAGATATGACAATAACATCGGAGTGATCTGCACCATTTAAACCCTCTTTTACATAATGGAGTTGAATTTATTAATCTTCATGAACAAAAACTTTTAATTACCTTTATTTTCAATAATCCTTCAGTTGATGGTTCTTCATTAGTATTTGGTATGGGCGTTGCAGATTGAGATGTGCCAGTGGTTGTGGTAGATGTAGAAGTAGATGTGGACGTAGCAGATGTACGAGTGGCAGACTTGGATGTGGATCTGGCAGATGCTCCTCTACATTTCGGTCTGGCAGATGCAGGCTTGCATTTCAGTCTGGTGGATGAAGGCTTAGGCATGGAAGGATGTGTCGATCTGTCGGATCGGGCTTTGGGTGTTTCGGTTGACAGAACTGGGGATGCTACAGGTTGTTGGCGAATTGGAATCTTTGACAGTCTACCATTGGTCATCTGCTTACGAACCTTGGTTGGAATTTCTGGTACCTCCACATGATGAATCCTCTGGAAATAAGCATTGTCTTTATTATATAAGTAAATCACAAATAGTGGTTGCTCAGAATTTTACAGGACTGGTGACTTGTAGTATTTCTCTGTAATTTCTCAAAGCAGACAGGCAGGGAAATAGAGAATCTCACCAAAGTGCCTTAAATTATGACAATTATAATTATATATTGATTATTATTATCAGCACAAGTTGATAAAGCTTATTTTCATCAACTCCTGTTCAGATAATTGATTTCAGAAGTCATGATGGTGTCATTCCTCATTGTACATCAATGAAAAGGTGATATTACTCGCCAGTGTAGGATACTGCATATTTATACAGAAATATTAAAGTAGTGTAAAAGCGCCACATTATGACGTCGCTTTCCCTCGTTTTATACAAAATCGTTAACTCGTTTAATAAAAAATGGAATTAGATAGAAAGTCATTTAGTATCCTATATATATCACACAAGCTTCACTGACGGCATATAGAACCTGGCATATTTGCTTATTTGTAGCATTACCAGATAATAGAGTAAATATTATATATGTTGTATTTTGTACCAACCTTTCTGTCAGTATAGTTGCCCTCATGTGGTTTCATGAACTGAAAGTAATAATTAAATAAGCATCAAAATCGCACAACACAAAGTCAAGATGAATGAGGCATTATTGCTTGAACTTTTAAAAAAAATAATTAACTGTAACCACACTCAAGATGTCACGTTGTAAAGAAACTAGTAAGTAAATATTGATAATTATTTAATTTATTTAATGAAATGAAATTTGTTATCTAAACTAGACAAATGTTAATATTCCTTATTTTCATAACATAACGCTGTGATCGTTCTAGGCATGTTGATATATATACATATATTTTATTGACTTGAGAGTAAATATAAAAAAAAATATTTAAATTATTGTAGGTTATACTTATACTTAGGTTATAATGTTGAAAATCACATGAATATAAATTATAAGGTGCGTAGGTATACGGCTATACAGTACATGTCTTTTGAAAAAGAATATAATACTTACTTCAAAGCAAATGTCTTCGTCGATCGTAGAATCAACACGGTTCGAGCATGGAAGAAGATGACCACATCTGCATAGACTGCTACAGTTTTGGTTGCGCTGCTTGCAAGGACAGGCTCCACGTTTCCCAGTCCGAGAACAGGTGTTGTTGCAGTGACAGCTCGCCATGTTCGCATTTGAGGAACACACGCATGTTTACCTCTATTTATACCTTCAGCGTACATAACCCTGTGGAAAGGCCCAATTCCCCTTCTCCGATGACACTGACACATGACAGCGTCTGTTCATTGCCCCTCTCAGCGTCTCGCCCATACGACACTCGTAATACAGACACGATCGACGCCATATTGATTAGATTTTCCGCGTTGCATTATGGGAAGGGAGTTTTCCGCATGCTATAAATAGGTTTAGCTCTTTCATGACGCGCATACGAGCGCGGTAGCTAAAAATAACTCAATTAGCATTTTAAGCTCGCGCTGTGGAAAGGCGATAGAACCCTCTCTTTAACTTGTAGTTCAAATTTGCAACACATATAAGCTTACATATTCTGCAGCATTAGCCTAACAAACTTTGAATGGTTATAAGTTGAAGACTTAAAAAAACAAAACCAATTAAATCATTCTCCTTATATCGCATACTTTAACTAAAAAATTGTCAGTCACTAAAATTAAGAACCACTGTCAGATGTCACCAAAATTCTATGGTACCAAGTCATAAGAAAATCCATCAAATAGTTCTCTGAAATAACCCTCTCTGTATCCGTGGACATCACCTCAAGGTCACACATTGGCTGCTAATGGCGCATGAGACAAACAGCAATGACCAACTGGTAAACATTTAGCTCCAGCTGCAGAAGCAGCCAATAAATAAAGTAAAACGAAAGCTTTTTAGGGATGACTCTCACATTTTAACTCAAGAGTCAAACACTCTCACACATTTGCTCTTCAAACTCATGCATTATTAAATATCACGTCCAAAAGCTCTCAGTGACATCACTATCAGCTAAAAACATGCCTGAAATAACCAAAACAGCAGCTTTTGGCAATGTTAATATTATGAGGAAGTCAGGACCAAAATGCAAACTTTTTTATTTCCTGGATGTAACAATTCTGTTTTACAATGACGGATGACGGACAACGGATGACGGACAACGGACAACAAGCCATGTCATAAGCTCATCTGGTATTGTAGGTCTGATGAACTAAAAAGGCACAAGTATTAACTTATTTGAAACCCTTATCAAATGCTAACACATTCAAATATTCCAATATTATAAATATGGATGATCCATCTGAATTATGAAGTACATTGATACTGAAAAAATACATTTTGTATACTGAGCTTTCGTGAAATGAAACCTTATGGATATTTATGTTATTGTGGAGACTTGTTTTTCATAGATTCAGGGAGTAGAAGCAGCATATACATATCTATATATATATATATATATATGTATAATTATCCCCCGCCACGAAGTGGAAGGGGGATATAGGTTTGGTCTCCGTCCGTCCGTGCGTGCGTCTGTCTGTAGGACAGCTTTTCTCAAAAACCGTTTAAGATAGGGTTACAAAATTTGAAGAGTTGCTTGAGGGCATGAATACCTTGATGGAGTTCGAAAATGAGAAGCGTGCAATTATTTTTTCCAGAGTTATTGCCCTTGTTCCGTATTTTTGGACTTGTTTCATGGTATCTCCAAAGGGGACAGCTTTTCTCAGAAACCATTTAAGATAGGGTTACCAAATTTGAGTTGAGTTGAGTTGAGTTGCTTGAGGGCTAACATACCTTGATGGAATGAAAATGAGTAATGCACAATTATTTCGAATTATTGCCCTTTTTCCAATTTCTTGGCTCTGGCGGGGGATGTTGATGACTATGTCTTCTTGTTATATGAGGATCTGTTTATTTCCTTGGTTGTCTCCAACTTCCATTTATTTGCTTTCATGTATACATTCCAACCGAAAGTTATTCAAAGTCTGTGTTTTTCTTAAAAAGCATTTCCTTTAGGTGTTCATTATCATTCCCATAAAAAGTATATTCTATATAAAAGACAAAGTCTATGTATCTAATTTCAGTAAATACCCCACAGTCTATTTCAACAACCTATCATTTTCAACGTCAACATGAAACCAAATTAAACTCAATACATATAATTATACGGTCAGGTTAGAGAGTTTCTTATATTGCATTATTGTGCAACTCGTAAAATAATAGCAGCCAAACAGAAATAAGAGTTGACTGATTCTGATGAAGAGGGCCTAACCCCGAAATATGTAATTACAAATTTCTGTTCCTCCTACGGATTGTTCCTGCGTAGATGACGGCTTTATCCTCCTTAGAAATAAGAGCTGAGTGAAAGTGAGCATGTGAGAAGGATCTGTGTGGCGTGGTCCACCTGTTAGCAGGCTAAGAAGCAGGGTAGAGAGAGAGAGCCCAATCTATCAAGGCTATACGATGACAATAATGACATGTTTCATGGGAAGGTAATCCCATTATGAGGACTAAGTCTGCTAAGCAGCCTCTGAAAATATGCATGGATGATAGTGGTCTGGTCGGACACATCCAGTCCTTGTCATGTCTGAGCCTCCTCCGTGCAGGACATATCCCTGCAAGTTAATTAAGACATCTTAGGTTATTGCTCTTCTTTGATTGACATGATAGGCAAAGGTTTTGATAGAATAATCCCTAGCTTTTTCACAGCACTTCTAAAGCTCTTAGGGTAAATCAATGGTGGAAAATGTGCAACAGTGTTTCTTGGAAGGGAAAATGAATTCTGATGACTTTGAATTTAACAGAGTATGAATGTGGTATGTGTGAATATATAAGGACATCTCAAATATAGAACTTTAAGGGTGTATGAATTTCATGATTTAAATTACACCAAGGAATATAATAGTGTATTATTGCCCTCTTCACTAATGTTACCTTAAGAATCTACTACTACCACTGCTGGGGGAAAATCGGTTATTATACCCCCGACCAACGGTTGGGGGTATATAGTTATACCAACGATTCCGTCCGTCCGTCCGTCTGTCCTCCTGTCCGAAGACAATTTTTGTCCGATCGATTACAGAAAAACTATTCATCTCATCCTTTTCAAATTTGGTACATGTCTTCTTCACCACTAGGAAAGGTGCAGTGCGAAGTTTAAACCGAATTGGTGAATTTTTGAATTTTTGGCGAATTTTTGTATTTTTTAACTTAGTCAAATTCTGAGCATTTTTTGTCCGATCGATTACAGAAAAACTATTCATCTCATCCTTTTCAAATTTGGCACATGTCTCCTTCACCACTAGGAGAGGTGCATTGCAAAATGTAACACGATTTGGTGAATTTTTGAATTTTTGGCGATTTTTATACCCCAGTTACGAAGTAAGCGGGGGTATATAGCGGTCATTCCGTCCGTCCTTCCGTCCGTCCTTCCGTCCGGTCAATTTTCTCAAAGGTACATCAACCAAACTTTGTACAGATGTTAACCATGTTCTTCCGATCGGGCACAGACAATTTTCAATTTTCTGAGATTGATATTTTTTGTCGTTTCCATGGAAACGTCACTTTTTGGACTTAGTTTTATTGTGTTCAATGGGGACAAGTTTTCTCGGATACTGTTCAACCTAGGTGAATGAAATTTTGGTTGTGAGTACTCATGACCATACTCTTTATCGAGTTCGAAAACTAGTTCCGAAATATTATTTTTTACAGAGTTATGGCCCTTGAAACAGAAATTGAACTTCGTACCAGAAGAACTGTGATGCTCTAATAGGGACAAGTTTTCTCAGAAACTGTTACATCTATGTGAATGAAATTTAATATGGAGGTAGTCCAGATGATACTCTTCATCGAGTTCGAAAACCAGTTCCGAAATATTATTTTTTACGGAGTTATGGCCCTTGAATCCGAAATTGAACTTAGTACCAGAAGAATTGTGATGCTCCAATGGGGACAAGTTTTCTCAGAAACTATTACATCTAGGTGAATGAAATTTAATATGGAGGTAGTCCAGATGATACTCTTTATCGAGTTCGAAAACTAGTTCCGAAATATTATTTTTTATGGAGTTATGGCCCTTGAATCCGAAATTGAACTTCGTACCAAAAGATCTGTGATGCTCCAATTGGGACAAGTTTTCTCGGAAACTATTACATCTAGGTGAATGAAATTTGATATGGAGGTAGTCCAGATGATACTCTTCATCGAGTTCGAAAACCAGTTCCGAAATATTATTTTTTTCGGAGTTATGGCCCTTGAATCCGAAATTGAACTTTGTGCCAAAAGAGCTGTGATGCTCCAATTGGGACAAGTTTTCTCGGAAACTATTACATCTAGGTGAATGAAATTTTACATGTAGGTAGTCCAGATGATACTCTTTATCGAGTTCACAGTCCAGTTCCGCAATATTATTTCAAAGCCCTTGAATCTGTAATTGAACTTGGTACAAATTACCGGTGTGATGCCCTAATGGGAAAAATTAAGTTACCTGAAAAATATTACATCTGGGTGAATTAAATTTTGTAATAACAGTCAGTTCCTAAAATTATTTTGGACAATATTATGATGCTTGAAGCTTTTTTTTAAACATAGTAACCATAGTAATTCTCAATGGACGGATAGCGGATGACGGGGGTATGTGAGCCATGCTCACTTATTTCTTGTTTATATTCTTTTACTTCATCATAGCTAGAGTGAATGAAGCTACGAGTACTTCTTTATTGTGATTTGTTGACTTCATCATTTTCTTTTTCATGTAACTTTCATCAAAAGCTACTTCTGTGTTCTCGTTGATTTTACTTTTTTATATTTCCACTGGTTATATTTTGGGAAAAGTTAAATTTTCTTTCCTTTCAGTCATAAACTGCTGTATATCTCTCACTGTGCCTTCATGTACCTGTTGTTTAAAGTCACTCGAATGAATCATTATGATGGATTAATTTCCAAAATAAAGTTAAAATCAGTGGTAATAGCAGTAGTGTATCATACAGTCTGATTAAAATCGACCTTGTTCCGAGGAATAAAATTTGCAAAAGTTTGCATCTGCCGGGATACGAACAGGTTCTGTAGATTCCTCGCCACAAGGTCTGAGAACACCCCGTATAGGCGTGTGTTCAGAACCAGTTTAGCGCAGCCAAAACCAAGTCAAATAGCTGACCAATCACATCATATTATTTAAACGGTTGCGGTTTTGAAAGCATTCGGAACAGACAAAAGGATAGCGGTTTGGAGTTATCTGCCGCTAGTTTCTCGCACCGAAAGCATTTGTTGGGCATCTTTTGATTGGCTAGCTGAATTGCGCCCGAACAAGCTAGTGTACGGGGTGCTTTCAGACGGTTTGGCGTGGAAACCCAGTTAACCCACGAACGAGTTCGTATCCCGGTAGATGCACTATTTTGCAATTTTTATTCCACGGAAAACCGTCGATTTTAATCAGACTGTGTATTATATTACCAATACCTTTTCAAGTTACTTTTATTCCTATTTTGACTTAAACCACCTTTTTCACATGAAGATCGAGACTTGTCCTACCATTTTCACAAACAGTTTAATCTTAGCAATTACATTTCAAAGCTTATCAATCCTTAGGTGTGCAGACACCTCTCTCTTTAAGTAAAATAAAAATGTCAAACTTAAACAGTCGGGGGTATTAGTGAGCCACGCTCACTTTTTTGCTTGTTAGCATATAACCACATTTTAATGAACTTGAATATATGATATTCCTTGGTGTCATTTAAATAATGAAATACACTCTATGTGATATCTTCTTGTCTTTTAACTAAAGAAGAACACATCGTATACCTACAATATAATTTCTTTGCCATAAAACCAGTGAACTCAAGTTCTCTGTGTATCCCAAGCAACGTTATCATTCTTTCTTCATATTTTCTTCATCTTAATTTTCACTGAAGTTTAGTACAAGAAGTCTGAGCAAATCACCTCTTTTTAGTCATTTTTATGTAAGTACCATCAAGGTTTACTTTGGGATTTATTAGCCCAGAGTTAGGTATTATCCAGTGAGATGGAGCAATGTTCCACATGACAGAGAGCAAATACAGTACTCTGCCCATGACAGAAGCTTCTTTCATGTAGAGGGATATAAACATAACCTTTTGAACAGTTCATATACCCACTCAAAAGAGGTGATATCAGTTATTGTTCAGGATCAGGTCTTACATGAGGTAGAATAATCAGTTTCAGATATTCGTCAATAAAGTTTCTATGGTTGTTTAACTTGGTTTCATATGAAATAGTTCCTTCTTCTATATTGTTAACATATATTTCATTCTTTTTCTTGTACATAGTTTCCATTGAAGTTTTGTCCAAGTTCCTTTGACCTTGCCTTTGTCTGTTTACAATCAATCTATGCCATGTCAGGGGTTGGATCTTTAAACTGTATTGAATACCACAGAGGCAGTCACACTAATTAAACTTTATTTATGATGATGGGCCAGTTCTCGGCAATTTTGCAAAATGCAGAATGGATTGATTAGAAAAATGTGCTGTGGAGAGGCTCCGTGCAGACTAATCATAAAGACAAGATCGGCCTAATCAATGAATTTCAACAGCTGCAAAAATACCAGATATCTTGCTCATATTGTCTGGGCAATCACAAAGATGAGCTGCCTTTCTGAAATAGCTTGATAGTGAGCGGTAATCATCTTATATGTTGTTCTATACTTAATCTGGAGTATTTCATGTTCACAAGGAAAATCATTAATAGTTATGCTATATGCTTGTTTTAACAGTTATATAGACACTATCACCATATTCTTCATCATTATCATCATCACCATCATCATCATCATCTTTATCACCATTTTTACCATCATCATCATCATTACCACCACCACCACCACAACCATCATCATTATTATTATCACCATCATCATTATCATGATCATCTGTGATGTGGATGATAACGATGATGATGAAGAATATAGTGATAATGATGATATCAGAAATATTTTCATTGTTTGTGAAATATTTGTTCTTTTATGTCTCAGCTTTCCAATTTCAGGATATGAGTAAAAGAAAATGGCATACAAAGTGAAACTCCACAAAATTGAGCTTCATATTTTCTTTGTCTAAACAAGTACAAATCTTATCAAGGTTAACAAGTTGAACAATGGTGCTTGGAAGGTAATGACAAAAAGTCAACTCCATCTGTAACAAATTTGCATGGCTTGGTTTTCTGTTCAAGTCTTAATGAAATGAGATTTTAGATCCATTATCCCACTCGATCCTTCTGTAAAAAAACATTATTTCTCCTTGAAAATTGACCTTCATTGGTCAGTATAGATTGGAAAAAAAATGACTTCATCATAGATTTGCTTCCGTTTTTCTCGCAGTACTTTGAAATTAGGTCAATTTAATTCTGATGTGGGCTCAGAAACTTCATCTGTTGTAGAGACCTGTTCTACATGCAGTAAGGTTTCAGTGCACTGTTACGGTACCAGTGTAATTCCTTCATGCCGGTTTGATAGCTCCAGTTGATGCTCACAGCTTTCTCTGCAATGCATAAATACAATGGTGTAGACTTTTTCTGTGCAATAATATAATTTGCCATGATAAAGTCGAAAAACTGTTGAAAGTGATGTTAAAAACCGTATCACCTCAACTTGGTGAATTGTCATAATGTTATATCAAGCTTTCATCCATTCATCCATCCTTCTTTGATAAGTTAAACAAAATAATATCAAAGTTGACGACACATGTCACCTTATTTAGCCTATGGGTTGAGAACTTAGCCTATGTTTTTATACTCCTGAATCAGACATGGCTTTATTATTTTCACCTGTCTGTCTGTTGTTAAAAACTTCTACTTTTAATATTTTTGATTGGTCAGTAATTGACCTTTTGATACTTTACTGGATCATTCATATATTAAATGAAGGCATACATAGAAATAATTATCCAAGGAGGTGTATCATATGACTTTTAGGAAATGAGTGTGAATTTTGTATTGCCTGAGCAAGAGCAACTTCCCAATGCAAGGCATAACTCTTGCCAGTCTCCATTACTGGCTGATTTAGGCCTTGCAGTATTTCCTTAAGATCTCTGTGCTTGGAAATCCAGGCCGACTGTGCATTTCAGGTGCAGTGATCCACTATCTTGGCACAACAAAGCGAGGGAAATACTGCAAGGCTTAAATCAGCCAGTAATGGAGCGAATACGGGAAATCGTGCCGAAACAATGATTGCTAGGCAAAGGTGATATTTGCACATGTATGTGCTTGTATAGAAAATATCAACTCTGTTATTTTCAACCATATGGGTATTAAAAGGCATTACTGTGTATTTGGTTGAAACACATCTTGTTCCAACTTCGGAAAAAGGGAACTGAATTGAAATTTATTTACTGCCAGCAAGATTTCAACGACTCAAAATTACATTTAATCATTTACATCGAAAATCTCAGCTTGAAGTTATAAGCATGAAATGTGATTTTTGCATTTAAACTCATTAAAGATGATCAATTAAACCATCATGTAGAAATCAATTTAAATTTTCTATTAAGATTAATTAGTATAATTACAAGACTTATCATCTCCTAATGTTTAAAAAAAATAGTGTTTAATCTTAGAATTCAACTGATCGAGTTCATGTCTTTTTGTTTCAAATTTTAGAAATTAAAAAAAATATTTTAAAAATATTTGAAAAATGGAATAATGTTGTTGATTATTATTGATGTTCAACATGGAGAATCGATGGTGGAATGACAGAAATAGCCTTGCTAATGGCCCTGGTTTATTACTCCTTTATGAGCCATGGGTTTGTTACTGTTCTGTTGCCTAGCAATATTTTCTGTATTTATTTTCACTAAAATATACCCTATAATTAGTAAACTGGAAAATTGTAAATACCCTTAAAATAAATCCTTGTATTTAGGATAGCAGAATACGTCATGTTAAAGTTCTACATAAGATTATGTGCAAATACCTTTTCAATAATTCTTTTATTTGGGATAGCAGAATATGTCATGTAAAAGTTTTGTGTAAGATAATTTGTAAATACCTTTCGAATAAATCCTTTTATTTGCAGCAGTTTAATATGTCACGTTAAAGTTCTACATAAGATTATGTGTAAATACCATTTCAATAATTCTTTTATTTGGGATAACAAGGTATGCATGAACCTTGTAATTAGCAGTCATGATGACAACGTTAACGACTGTACAAGAAGTAAGTGGTGAAGTATCTTGCTAATAGGGCCGCCTTTGTTCCATGTGTATTTGTTCAACTCAACTATGACTTGTAAAACATGAAACTGACCTATGTAACATGGGAGTTCAGTTCATATTTGGTCGTTGTGCGTGATGTTTTCAACTCTTCAAGTCTTGTCCGTGCCTGTTGTTTCACATACAGCCTAATGCATTGGTCGTAATGAGAAAATGGAAGCACTAATTGTTCTTGATTGTGTGTCACCATCAGTACAAACTGTACGGTGTATGATGTTAAACAAATACTGTCATATAGTCCTCATTGTCAAGTCTGCTTTGAGTTGCAGAAACTAATGTCATAAATGGACTGATAATCATTTTGTCAAATTCATATGTGGAGATTATACAATCCCCCATTTGGATGAAGTTTGAGTAGTCTTGTGGAATACATATATTAATGTACATGAAGCATCAATTTTATGTAAAGATCTTTTTTTAAATAATTTTTAACAAGTTATCCGGGGGATTTGCATAGTAAATGGAAAAAAACTTTGGTAGCTTTTTTCTTTTCTTTCTTATATTGTCACTTTTCTTTTGAAAAGCATGAGAGAATGTTGAGAAATGTGATATTTCAAATCAAATCATATCTTTGCTTAAAGGTACATCCATTGTGTTGTTGGGGGTCAAATATGCCAAACGTTATAAATGGTGTTGTTTTATCGAGAAGTACCAACTGTTACCGAAAACTACTATTTTGATGATACTGGACTTCGTATATTGTCGATATGAAGGTAAAAGTATCGATTTTTGATCGAAAACCGGACAATGCACCGCGTGTGGCGCGCGCCAATGAGTCAAACGTAATTTTGGAATCTTATTTAAGCCAGACAACATAATAAATTTGGGTTGATAATGTTCAATAGGTCATATAACTACTGTGCGTGTAAATAGGACGTGCACTTTCGGTCTCTGCGCATGCATATTGATGTTACTCGATTTTAATTGGAAACTAGTAATTATGATATATTTAGCGATTGGGGATGAATATGCAAGCTGAGTGAATTTGTTTGTATTGTAAACAACGCATATGGTGTGTTAGAACGTATTAAAGCCAAATAAAATTTTATGAAACACAATGGATGCACCTTTAAATTATTATATAATAATACATTTTATATATATAAAAATCCGCTCTCATCATGTTTCTGTCATGACATGTTGATCGTAACACATCCTTTCTGTGTAGATAGGCTAGATTAAACTATTTATCATACTTGGTTTATTTTTCTAAATTACCACATATAAGGCTATCAGAGTGTTATGTGATTCTCTTCAAACGTAAATGTGGGCTGTGATGATAAACCAACAAACACAAGTTTCAAGCTTACATCATACAGCCTGTATGTCCAACTCATGGTGCTGCTTCAACCAGACCCAGAACAGGATAAAACGAACATAACATCCAACTCATTTGTCATATATTCTCCCATTTGGAATTCAATAAAATTGTGTAGGAAGAATTTCACAGTACTTATTTGATTCAAGAAGGATTCACAAGCTAACCCAGCAATTATTGATATATATGGGAGATGCTATAATGTACAGAGTGTTGAATTGTTTTCACCAGCTTTATGAAATCAGCATCTGTTTCAAGCAAGGGCACTGCCTTCTAGTGGCAACCTTTTGCATTGAAATCTGATTGCTGTTTATGAAATAAGCTTGGAATTAGTCAATTTAAATAGTAAAATCAATCAGCCTTTAAATAATAATAAGTCGCCAATTTGTAGGACTTGATCACTAAAAGTTTCTTGATTTTAGACTCCTCACTCCTGGAAGCACAATGGACTATAGAATTACTACTGACTCTAGAGATGAAATCTACAAGTATGTGGTTATGGGGACTAAGAATGGTAGATTTGGGGACCCTCTGAATCTTTAGAGCAGAGGGTCCACACCCTAAAAACATTTTGTTAATTGGCAAGTTAGAAATTAACTTAACAAGTTTGATGAGCTCCAGAGTCAATTTAATGGTTGTATTTTCCCTTAATTTGACTGTAACTTAAATTTGATTTCTTTGATGGGCATTTGAGAACTTGAGCTTATTTCCTTTGAAATGTCAAATTTTAACCTAAATATGTCTCAACAGAAAAACTAGAAGAAAATCTCTTTGATTTAATTAGCCCTGAAAATAACCTTAACACAGAAGTGTCTTGTTTGTTGCCTTATTCCACTGAAAATCTCCAACTAATGTCACAATATTTCGTAATTCATTTTCAAAATGAAAGAAACACACCTTTGTTTCATCTTTTAAACATTTGTAAAAAGGCTATATTTGATTTTAAAAACAAAATTACTACTTTTGACTCAGTGTTATAAACTTAAAAAACCTAATATTATTTCAATGTTTTATTATATTTCTCTTTTCATTGAAAAGATGGAGTGATGTTTTCATTTGAGCTTAAAACATATCTCTTTCCTTCCGCTGAGTAGAAATGTAGATGGATTGGCTTTTAAAATTTTGACAAAGTTCCCTGGAGTATTAAGAATGGAGAACCTTGAAGTAATGAAGTAACGGGTTAATGATATAAATGCTACATTGACCAGTTCTTCTGATAAAGAGACCCTTTGAGAAATACTCCAGGAGAAAATAAAAAGGCTTGTCTGTTCTAATAAAGAGATGATGTTTATATTCTGGTTTCATGTGATTTTATCATGTAATATTTTCTTTGGTTTGGTATTTTATTTTAATGTAGATATCTTATTTCATGTCTACGAACTTTGGAATGAATAATTCACAAAGTTATTGAATATGACTGTCTTTGGTTTGGTAACTACTTTCAGTTTAAATGCTATTATTTATGGCTCTTTACTTTGGAGTAAAGTAAAAACATAACATATCTATTGAAAACTGACAAACCTAATTAACTATGGTTTGTATTTGTTTGACAGGAGATACCAACACAGTGTAACCATGGGAATTATCAACTCAAATTTTACATTGTTTAACAACAAGGATATTTGTTCTTAAGTTTTTATTTTCCCAAATTAACATTTCTTTTCATGATGAAAGTTTGACAATAATAGCAGTCTTCATTTGTTTTAGATTTAAAAAAAAATGTTGCTGAGATTTAGATCAATATTCACAAAATGACGTTTGTATTCTATTGTCGATCACTCCTCATAAACATTTAAAAATAATATTTTTTCAAGATCATATTTCAATATTACAAAATGAACATTGAGGATGATACACAGAAAACACTCATGATTCTGATATACTTATGATCATTGGCAATGCCACTTGAGTTCAGTAGAGGAAATCATTCAAGTGTTCTAGTAGCTAGAGAAACATTGTGATGAAACTCAAGTGTCCTTTTTGAGAGAAAAGTAGCTTTAGATGAGATTTACTTCATTCTATTGGGGAATATAGAAATCAATGGCAGCATGAGTGTAGGAAGAGAAGAGAGAAATAGATTGGAGAGGTATATTAGTGCTAATGACAACGACAAGAGGCAAATACAATAGGGATGATTTGAGCTGAGCAGGACTATAGATTAATCACTTGGATAAGGGCAGGGCAGCCACGATTGCATATATCTATCTGTTGATTCCACGTTCCCTGCCTGCTAATGTGGGAGGGGAGGCTTGCTGATGGCAAGGTGTGGTCGTTTCTTTACCTGCCAGTCGCAGAGCACGCCACCTGGCGGCCAATTACAGAACTTGCAGGTATGTGGACTCCCCTCCCTTTGTCAGCCTCTCAGCTACAGACTGCATATTGTTTACAGCTGGTTGCCATGGATATTAGTTAAGGGGATGAGTGAGGGGACTTATATGAAGTATGCTTAATAGTATTGGATGACATCTGTAGAACAATGGATCGGTGAGGCAGACGGAGCTATAAATTCATTAGAGTGAAGCGAGATCATCAGAAGGGTACATATGGGCAGAGCGAGAGGAGGTGGAGATGGAAGCTCCTGAACTCAGCACACTGTACATACAGGAGACCACTTGGGATGTCTACAGGACAGACGAGATGGGATGTCTACAGGACAGACGAGATGGGATGTCTACTGGCTTGCATCCCTTCTATTCCACCTGTCATCTACTTTATTTGAAACACCCTGCTTTATTTCATGCACTGGCCCAACTCTCCAGTCTCATCGGGTGTTACCTGCACATCCGGCGCTCTCGTCCGCCCTGGACTGTCATCTGCTGATTAGATGTTCCCCGAGAGACCACTTACTCTGAAGCTGCAAGCTCCAAGATCATACACTGCTGATGCTTGAAACCATGCCATCTGCTCGTGACATGACAACATCCACAGTCATATGCTCCTGATATCTGTGTCCGGTTCTCTGCTCCTGAAGGAAGATGTTGTCCAATGCTGTGAACACTTGAAGCTCAAATCCTTACTGGTGCTTATGGTACTAGATGGTTCTTTGATGCTCCTAGATCCTTCATGCTGTCATGTCAGCTCTTGATGTCTATATCTGATGCTTCCGATGCTTCCGATGCTTCTGATGCTTCTGATGCTTGATATCTACATGTCCAGGTCACGATGCCCCTTCATCCAGGGATCGCCTCGTTCCTCTATCACCTCTATCACGCACCTGGTCACACCTTAACGAGACGGCTCACCTGTCTAGAACTCTTCCTCGAGCAGTGACTATCATGTTGACAATTGTTCATTTATCGTTTTTATCATTGTGTATTGAAACGGTAAGTACTTTATTTGTTATATGTACCTTGCATTTCCTGAATTATTAATTGTACAAGTTTAATACGGCTTTAGTATTTTTTATATGACTTTAGATCTGATTGAGTTTTTTTATTTTCTGTTTCTTAGGAGAAGAGCTTAGATTTATGTTATGAGGAATACAAATTTTGACAGGAAATTAAACTGCAGTAGTAGCATTGAGTTTCCTTTCTCATAAACCTTAAATTGAAAGTGAAAGAAATAAGACTGATCTTATGGTAGTCAATTTCATATCTAAGTGTCTTGTTTTTTAACAAGGAAATTGAAAGTTTCTTGATAATTACTCTTAATCTTCTGCAATCTTCATTTTGTTCCTCAAAGTTAAGTTAAGATGTTTTTGTTCTCTCAAGCACAGTATTTTCTGATAGTGCGTACTTCATTCTGTCTGGTTTGCCATATAGCTTAATAAATAAGAAAGCTAAATATCATAATTCAGGAGTCATATATGGTAACTATATACGCATAACATGTAATAAGACCTTATTTTTAACCTTCAAAATATCAGCTTTAAACAAAATAATTTGTGTTTCAGGAAACTATTGTAAGTAACTTAAAACATATGTTTGTAAAAAAATGCTTTAGTTAAATTTTGTTTATATTATACATTCATTTCACTGATATAAATGTGCGAATTTGTGATAGTTAAAAACATAATTTTGATATTAAATTTTATTGTACCTACTATAATCAGGAGTTTATGCATCTATATTTAATTCAGAATATGTAGGAAAATTAATATTTGCTCAAAACTTCATTTACCTCAACTAAATAACTAGGTATTCAAACATTAACTAAGCTATATTTGTAATAAGTGAATAAATAAAAAGTGATTAAACAATTGAACAAATATATTTTTCAATCATGATTATTGATTTGAACTAATCTATTTTGTACACTAATCATCTAATCAGTATATGAATTTTACAAATAATTTCTAAAGCTTGAATCAAATCATCAAGTTCAGTGAGTAACCTATTGATAACATGATCATACAAATATTGTTCAAAAACTGATTTAAAAAAATAATTCATTATAATCAGAAACTAAGTAAAATGTATATATTAAGATCGTGATATATGATAATGAGATGTCATGACGACTGCGACCATGACTCAGCAGGTGTTTTCACAGTTATCATTGTCCATATTAAGCTTGCTCCCCCCACTGGGAGATGATCACAATGTACAACTGGTTGTTATAGCGATGGGCAACCTAATTTGATGTGCTAACCATGACACTCAGTTGCCTGGCAATGTCCACCAGATGCTACTCATCACAGAGTGTATTATTGGCCGAGTGAATAGTACAATTAGGCAAATAGGACCCGGCCAAGTCACTCTTACCTTTAATGTTGTATTGATCAGGCCATAGCTCTAGTTGACAATGCTATCATGAAGGGCAAAAACGTAGGCCCCTGAATACAAACTTTCTCTTTATATTTTAATCATGATTATATATATATATATATATATATATATATAGGAGCTTTGTTCAGATTTGATTGTGAATTATATCCATATAGATAGAAATGAAATTAGATTTTGGATTATTAACAAATTGAATAATAGAAATTGCATGTAGGAAAAGTTTCATACTGTTGAAGATGAATATGGTTAAACCCCTTCTCCGTTAATACCTTTTGTTAATTAAGTATAAATTTTGAACAAGAACCTAGTTTCATTCCCAATTATCCATACAAAAATAGTAGACTCATGTTTATTCCAAATAATTGGTCTGTTTTGGAAATAGATTATACTAAACTGAAATCTCTCAAATACATAATTTACAGCCCATGTAATTATTCTTTTGATGAGGCAAGCTATATTTAGTGATCCGGTAGTAGTGGTAATGTGACAGTTTATATTGTCTCTAGCTCTCGTTGCATTAATTAGAATAAGTGGTAGGTCCCGGCATCCATTAGTGTAAATGCCTATTGTGAGTCTACCTGCCTCCTGCCTGTCATGTTGGGCCTCGTCATTTCCATTTATTATTTACCTCTAAAGCCTCTGCAGCATTATGGCGTAATGAAGCAAGGTATCATTGAGGGGTGATGAATCAGGAAAGTTTTAATTCATTTTAATGGTTTGCACAAAGTATGACTGATGAATGTGGCTTGATGTGCTGTGTGGAGCTGTAAGGTAGGAGAGTGGAGTAGATGAACTGGAGCTGGTTTGCCTAGGATCTTCTGAGGCCTATCTGATGCATTATCTGCATGAGGGAATCAATCTGCTTTAATAATGAAGTGAGTAGGGAGGACATCAATAGTCAAGTTCTCATTGTTCTAGCTTACAAGGGCAGAGTGGTAATCAGATTCAGTGTTAGATGGGTGATGTAATTTGTTGAAGGTCTTCACTGCTGGTGTAGGGTGGAATGGGTGACGGATAGAGCAAGTTTCATTTATCTTTCATCAGTTTAGGATGGAGATGGTAGACAGATTGATGCAACTCATTATCATTACCGTCATTGCATTGCCCATCACGCTGTTAAACTGTTGTGAACTATTTGATGCTAAGCGGTTTCCCCTTTCATTAGGGTAATTAAAAATTAATTTCTAATATTCACAAATGAGTTATATAGAGCTGGCAAGTAGAAGAGTCTGGTCAGTCTGATATCAGCAACCTCCCGAGGGGCCAGTTGTACTCACAGTCACGGACAGGAAGTTACGATCTGCACATGATCAATATGCTCGATACTGCTTGGTCGGTGAAGGTTGGTTGGACTATCAGGTTGGCGGTGGGTTGGTCTGTCGTCTGGAGGAAGGGTAGGGAGGGAGGAATCCGGGTTGCAAATCTGTATAAATTCGATAGCACTCAATAGTGCAGGGATGAGCCCTGATAGGAAAGCTCCGTTTTCTTCCGTCGATGCCGTCTGCCAAGCTGTAGTGCCACTCAGCTGTTCCTGATAGCAGTTCCTTGACTACCAGTCTCACTTAGCTGATAGAGAAGCAGTCCGTGACATGACGTGACGCTAGGCGACACTCCTCTTCTATGATGGAATTTCATGGTTCAGTGTTATCCTTTTTCCCCTGGACTAGGCCTGGGATTAGTGGAATAAGTGCCATAGTGTGGAGCAATTATCTGCTTTCTGAGTTGATGTTCCTCCAATTTAATCACTCCACTTTCCCATTTCCATGATATTATCTCGATGGAGCCAGGAGTCAGCTGTTGGCGGTAATGAACTTCAAGGAATAACTGCCTCCTTCTCATTATGTACAGGTACTTGCAGCTTTATCAGGCTTGTCCAGTTTCAACATTCAAAGTTTTTTATTATGTCATTTTCATATCTAGCATTGAGAAAATGTACTCTTTATCATGTATTTTATTTTTAGTTGGAAAATGTTCAGATGAAGCAAATTTCAATAGGATAAGACTGTGTAAATAATTTTTAGTAATGAATCATAAGATATATTGATAATAGAAGTAATTTTGAAATTTCTTTAAAGGCAGAATGAATATGTTAATTTGAATGATGTCATACTTAATTGACCTATTGTTTGTTTGATGATACTTTGAATGTAGCAATGAAGCTGAAGGTAATTAAAAGCAGTTAGGTTTGTGTACATGCAATTACTAAAGCAATCAGAAACCATTATTTGTTTTTCATGAAGAAATCACTGCTCAATAGTTGCTTGCACATCAATCACATTTGTTGTGATGTGTTCCTGAGAAAACCTAGCAGCAAAGCTCTTGTAGAGTCTGCGCAGCCCAAATGTATCTTAATCACACAAGGGTCGGAATTGTCTAGATTATTCTATGATTATTGGAGGAATCCATTTACCACTTTGTCCATTAAGGCAGCCCGCTGTCCCCGTCTATGGCATGACAAAGAAGCCAGCCTTTTGATGTAGCTCTTCAGAAGTGAAACATTATCTTCCTACTCATTTGTAGCTGGCCAGGTCGCCTGAAACAGTAAGGTTGTTCTATAATCTCCCAGTTCGTTTCATCCCTCTCTTCCATGACATAGGTTATGAGAAATAATCAGAGACACTCAGTTGTCCTGACGTTTGTTGTTCCCGCTAATCAGTACTGATGGGCTTTCTTCTCCAAGGGCTGTCCTCGGCAAACTCTGTCTCTTGTTGCTCTGTTCATCTTGCTCACTTTGAAAGGTGTCCACAAGGTATGATTACAATCTGCTATTTGATTAAGTGTTCCTTGTAAGTGCAAAATGCTGTATGATATGGTTATACTGTGTATAACTTTTCTTTGATTCTTGATAATGTTTCTTCTTGATGGAGAATTATATGATTGATTGCAATCTGTTTGCTTTTGACTTTTGTTAAACTGTTTTGATAGATATAGTTACAAATTCTTTCTTTGATTTTGTTATGTTTCTTATTAGTGCAAAATGCTTTGTCATTTAAAGTATTTCTTTTTACTTTTGTTAAGATACAACTTGTTAGCGAACAAAACTGAAAAGGTGACAATCCTTTTGCTTCAACTTGTGATAATTTTTCTCTCATAAATTCAATTTTATTCTTTTCATGATTGTTTAGATACCATTGCATTCAGTTTTGGACATAAATGTATAAATATAAATTTGATATGACAGAAAAAAGCAAATCCCTGTAAAATATTAATATCATGGTTGTGATAATATCAGTGATTTTACTTTTAAAATATTTTAATACAAGGAATTAAAAATCATGAAACACACCTCATGAAAATTTTAAATGCTGTTTGCCCATTACAGGAAACATTTCCACTAAATATGATAATTCTCCCAGAGAAGCAAACTACAACTTCCTGTTGTGTTGAAAGAACTATTTTGGTCAATTTCCTGTTCAAACATTGGTAGTCAATCCTTCAGGAAATATTTCAAAATCTCATACTCCATATAATGTATTTCTGGACTCTGTATTCACGTTCAGTTCATATAGTTGGCAGTCAATACGAGTAATGCCTAAGTAAATGTGTGAGATTGTTTAATGTGCACTTGTAACCTGGTGAATGTGGTGGGACTCTACAGACATGCTAATATTCAGCTGTGATTATCAGTCCGCTAGTTGTCTGTCTGTTTGTCTGTCGCTCTGTTGGCTCGTGAGGGGGATGACTGTCACAATGCTGTAGCATCAATGTTGCAATCAAATAGTAAGTATTCTGTTCCATGATGTTTGATTTGTTGATTAGGATGCATGGGTGATGGAGTCATGGGATGTTATATGATTAGGGTGATTGTGACTTTTCTCATAAATTGTCAACAAAAGCCATGAAAATTTAAGATTTTAATCTTGAATCTTCTTTTAAAATGTAATTATTATAAATAAATGTAAAAACAGGTGCTATAGAATGATTGCAGATTTTTTCTTTAGTTTCACTAATTCTAGATTAATAACATTCAGTTTTTAAAAGAAATGAATTTTGTTATGAAGATGATTAATTTTTTTGTGGTAACATCAATTTCTTTTGAATCTGACTTTAAAATTCAGGTTTCATCTTTTCTTATTCAAATATCAGACATTTCATAAATACTTTTAAAAATCTTTCACATAAAATTTTGTATGAAGACAAAAGACAAGATCATTTTGATAAGAAAATTCATATTCAAACATCAGTGATTTCATAAATCTTTGATTACAAGATCCCTTACAGACAAGACTTGTTTAGATGTCAAGTTCATTGTGTTTAGCTTGGATCTAAACTCATCCATTGAGAGACTCTAATGCATCACCATGGGGGTTTGTAGGAAGAGGATAATGAGTAGGGAACCTAGAGACGAGAAGGTATTAATGTCGGTTAGTCTGTCTTCACAAGAGGGAGTTACAGCAGGCAGAGAGAGACGAGGAGAGAGGGAGGGAAGAGACAGAAATGGTGAGACAGGGATAGAGATATAGTAATTAATCTTAGCTAGGAACTTTTAGGAAGGTATTAATGTTGATTAATCTGACTTATTAAGAGGGAGAGATGGAAGAGATAGGGAAAGGAAGAGACAGAAGAGATAGGGGAAGACAGAGGTTATAGGGAAAAACAGAAGTTATAGGGAGGGGGAGAGACAGATGAGATAGGGAGAGACAGAAGAGATAGGGAGAGACAGAAGAGATAGGGAGAGGGGAAGACAGAAGCGATAGAGAGAGACAGAAGCAAAATGGAGAGGGAGAGACAGAAGATAGGGAGAGATAAATGTTTAAAAGAAAGAAAAAGAAGAGAGGGACACATTTGATAAGGTTATGAAGAAGAACTTGAAAATTGGAAGCTATTATCATGGATGTTGGTTAGTCTTGTGTTCAGCAGAAACAATTAGGAGAGACAAGGGAATCAGAAAAAGTAAACAGTAGAGACAGGTAAAATAGAGTTACATGGAAGGATAATGAGCAAGGGACTTTAACAGTGGAAGGTGTAATTGTCAGTTAGTCTTTCCCCAGAAGGAGGGACAAAATAGTAAATGATGGAGAAGGAGAGACAGATGAGAGACGAAGAGAGAGAAGAGAGACAGAGTCCTTGTGTTGAGTCAGTGGCTGACTGCTAGGATATCTCTATGCACAGTTTATCAGCAGTTGTACCACTGATTTGACAAGAGGATTCATCACTACATATTCCACGCCAGCTTCATCATCTCCCTAATTGACTTGCTCACAGGTCCTACAGGTCCTTTATCACTGCAGCACTTCACGTGGATCTATCATGTTGCTTATTGTCCTCTGCCTCATCTTACAAGGGACTTGCTGCTTAAACAGCTCTAATATGCAATGTGTTTGCTTTGGGTGTAGAATGCTTATGGAAATGGTTATCATTGACGGAAAGGAAATTAGATTGAATATTGTATTCTCTGTGTGGTCTTGCTGGAATTGGTGTGGCCCTGTGCAGTATGGATTTTGGGGTTTGTTCATGGAAAAATCTTGTTTTAAGGAGTATCATTAGAAAGAGATGTAATGCCTAAATACCATATTCAACTGTTACATTTATTTGAGCATTATTTAAGGAGCAGTTTGAAGCCCATTCCAGTATTGATTTTATGCTGTTGTCTAAGTGAGAGGCGACCCTGTTAATTTTGTATTTCTATGACAAGGAAGTGGGTCAGGAACAGTGCCGATTCATTGGCATCTCGGAACATTTGACATTTAGAGAAATTAAGGTTATAATGATATATTACTCAAAAGAAATGGAACTGACACTTGCTGAGTTTGGGAATTTAATGGTGATTTCTTTTTACATAACTTAAAATGGTCAGATGAAATGGTTTAGCATCAGTTGTTGGTTGATTCTTGTATATCTTTTGTGCTTGCTGAAATATTGAATCAAGTTGCATGCAGCTTTTAAACAGGGAGATAAATCCTCATCATTGTCGTCTCAACATGTGTGTGGCTTTCTTCGTAAAGTTCAATGAGAAACTTTTGAAGTTATATGACTTTTTTTATCGGCTTATTTATCTTTTATCTTTTAAGTCTTCTTTCATTTAAAGGAATTAAAGATTTTTTACTAAAATTTTGCTTTTTTGTGCATGTTTATTTTTCAAGCTTGGAGAATGCATCTTGACAGCTTATTCTTTGATGATTTCAATCAGTAATTATCCTCTACATTTAGCTTGCCCAAGAGAATTTCTCAGTTCTAAGGTTATTATAGCATATGTAATTTTCTTCTCTTAGAAACTTTGTGTGTTCCCATGTTATTAAGAAGATTTTTAGACAAACCAAATGACCCTTGTGTTCAATAAAGCATCATCTTCAAAATGATTTTCAAACAATAGCTACAACTTCATAACAAAAGTTTTTAAATAATGTTTTTGTAATTTATTGTATATTATTTTAATACTTAGATTTAAATTTGATACCTTTTTTAAAATCATTTATCCGTGTCCAGTCTAGAGTAAAGACCACAGGAGTAATACTGAAAATTATCAAATCATTCCTTTAAAAAAAATCCTAAAGCAGTCCTGCACAGTAAAAGAGTACAAATCTTTGATTTTCAGTAGATTGGACACTGATACAACCTCTAATCAAATGGAAAACTGCAAAAGTTCAAGTTTATAAAATTATATCTAAACTTCATAAGAATATCAATCTATCCTTTCTATGAATGTCATCTGCTTTTGATGAATATTTTTCAAAATATATATAACATTGCTTTTTTATTGCATGGCTGTTGCTGTTGTAAACCTTTCTCCTCTTCACAACACATCACATCCTATCTAATTACTTATTCATTTATTCATGAACCACTGCTTAACTTAATTAACATATGTTTACGTAATGTCAATCATCATATCTTGCCACAACCTTCACTGACACAATGGTCATGTAAGTTATCTCCTTCAGTAACACTAGCCCTGGATCCTATACAAGTGAACAGATTTTAAAATCATTATTTACAAAATAAAATTATGACCTCTGCATTTACGTTCAACCTGCATGATCAGGCTAATATATCTGTTAGTCATATCTTCACACTTTTAATAACACAAATTATTTTCTTTTACAACTTGCTTTTCATTATAGCTCCATGTTTGCATGCTTTTGCTCTCCAGTAATACCACAACCCAAACTTTCTCTAGAAAATTATGTGGAAATTCCAAATTATTTCTTCTTACGACATAAATCACAATTTACCCTATCCAATAGGCATATCATAACATTTTTATGATATATTTTCCTTTCCTCGCAACCTGTTTGAGTGACCTACCCTAATAGGCATATCTCAACACTTTTATCATGTATTTTTCTTATCACCACTTCCTTGAATGACCTATCCAATAGGCATATCTTAAAACTTTTATCATTTATTTCTTTCTCATCACAACCTGCTTGAGTAACCAACCGAATAGGCATATCCTAACACTTTTTAGAATGCACATTTCTTCCTTTAGAAGCACAACCTGTTCCTTGTTCTCATTAACCTGTGTGATCGGTATGTGGTGATGTTCGAGTAGATATCTGAGTAGACGTGGACCGTCCCATGCACCTCTAGTTCTCTCCTCCAAGTATCTGCACCGCACTAAGGCAGTAACTGGACATCAGAAGTTGGTGGAGTATATCTGCATCATTAACGTCTGATTTTCAGTTACTGAGATAGTATCGTGTCATCTATCCCTTGGTTTTCTTTGGTTTTTTTTATGAACCCGTGGTTTTTGTAGTTTTTCCGTTTTCATCCTTGGTTTCCTATTTACGTGTCTTGGTTTTTAATTTGGTTTATTTTTGTCCACTTTATCTCTGTGTTTAATTATTTTGAATTAAGACTTGGTTGTGAAATTCATTTAAAACAAAAATGTATTAAAATATTTAAAACTTAAAATGAACTTTATTCTAAATAAAATAAGATATTTGAAATTTAAACTTAGTATTAAAATAAACGATAAGTATCCATGTTCTTAGATATGATAAAAATATGATAATATCCTAGTGGGTATTTGCATTACAACTGTCCTGAATGAAGCTTGTAGAAGTCAAATAGTTTCATTATACAGTTTCACTGGCAGGTAAGGTAGTCAATTGTCATTTGATGTGATAATAACACTTTGATTTGTATAAAGAGAGTGTTTTAAAATAATATATAAAAAAATTCCAAAATAACAAAATATTATAATAAGGAAATGCATGGTACATGGTGTTTGAGCATGTTGTATTGACTTTATTTATTGCTGAATAAAGAATTGAATGAACAAAAGTGTTTTGTATTTTTATGGGGTGATGCTTTGAGGTTGACTTGATTACATGCTTCTATTTCAATGAAATATCAGCGGACAATACTCACTGAAAGATATGGCTGTCCTCAAGATGATAGTCTAGCATGACTCGTGTCATATATATCATATGTGAATTTATATGAATAAAATGAGTTGTAAAGAAATTATTACACTCATATGCCATATGGCTATTTTGTAACACATGTAAATGTATACGCTATCTCTCGCTCGGATAATAAAAAGATTCACAATATTTTTGGAAAATGTCATTTGCACACTTGCATTGTTAATAATCTCTATTCAACATGAAATCAGAAGTGATGATTATCATCACTTATGTTTTTTGGATTACTGAATTTTGAGTTTGATATGCAAATTTGGGACTTTTCACTTCCCTTCATCAGATGAAATAAAACTAAAGAACATGCTCTTACAAACAATATTTGCCAACAAAGATATTCTTTGAAATTGTTTTTAAACAGATATTAGGAAAGACAAAAATTACAACTAGTAACAGCAAGTGAACTTGTCCAGTTCATGACATGAAACCAGAGGCATGATGTTGAAACAACACAGTTACTTATTTCTGTGTGTCTGTGCACATGTCTCCAAAGTACATGATAATGCTACAGAAAATAGCTTTAAATCAAAGGAATAGATGTTTACATATTGTTCCATGAAACTTTTTCATTAACCTGACTTCCCCCGTAAGGCATAACTGGTGCCAGTCTCTAACACTGGATAATTTAAACCTTGCTGCATCTCAGATTTTCTGTGCCAGCTTAGCAGTGTGCTGCACCTGGACCTAGTAGTGCACTTAGATATCTCTTGCACAGAAAAGGTTACCAAATGCAGCAAGGCTTAATTTGGACTGAGATAGAGACTGGCGTGAGTTATGCCTTATGTGTATGGAAATAGTGATTATACTGCCTCTTACAAAGTAACAAGGGTATACACTATTTATCTCTTCCTTATTCTGTGTTATATAAGAAGAGAGAAAGGGGTGGGGTGGTCACCCAGGTGTTTTAACCAATATACATGCGGATTTACTGGAAACCCCTGTCAGAACACACCCCACTGCACCCCGGACCCTGGTCGAACCCCCTGAACACACCCCATTGTACCCCCAACCCTGGTCGAACCCCCTGAACACACGCCACTGTACCCCAAAACCCGGTTGAACCCCCTGAACACACCCCATTGTACCCCCAACCCTGGTCGAACCCCCTGAACACACGCCACTGTACCCCAAAACCCGGTTGAACCCCTGGACACACCCCACTGCACCCCAAAACCCGGTTGAACCCCTGGACACACCCCACTGCACCCCAAAACCCGGTTGAACCCCTGGACACACCCCACTGTACCCCAAAACCCGGTTGAACCCCTGGACACACCCCACTGTACCCCAAAACCCGGTTGAACCCCTGGACACACCCCACTGCACCCCCCACCTGGTCTGGATCAACAACTGCAGCTTCAAACAGATGTAAACCATTACGCAAAACTTTGTCTTGCTAGTACCAGTATATGAGACCAAAGTAGGGAACAAGTCTGTTAGAGCTGTGCTTGCTTGTACACTTTATATGCAGGTTGTGCTCATTGTTACTTCATCTCAAAGCAAGTCCCTGTCCTTGATTCAGTATTTGCCTGTGTTTTTACCCTACAGCTACATAGAGAATACTAAACGATGTCCCGTTTGATAACATGTTTATGAAACGAGTGAATGGTTCGGTATTTTAATGAGCGAAAGCGAGTTAAATACCGATGCCATTCACAAGTTTCATAAACATGTTATCAAACGAGACCGAGTTTAGTATTTTATTTATTACTCAATGATGTAAATAGCTCTGAATTGCAAGAAAATTGTTTTTGGTAAAGCTCACTTGCAAGTAGGTCACCCGCTATTGCAGTTCCGTGGCTTACATTGTGACATCAACCAAAAATGACTATGACATCACGCCTCTATTATGACGTTACGGCACGCGATATGGTATCACACATGTGTGTAACCAACTCATTGTTATCTAATGAGTGATCTCACCACGGTTGAGTAATAAAGTTCAGTAACCATTACTAGTAAAAGAGATGATTTGCTAGTATCGAGTGAAGAACTGTTGCCCAAACTGAAAAGGCCTATATTAATGTTAAATTAAAAAATGACACAATCATGTAAATGTTTGACTGGCAGGAATAGGACTCTTAATATTCCTTCAGAAATGAACTAGTCCAAATGGTGAGTGCTTTGATATGGTCTATGTTGACCCCTCTGAGATGGTTATTTGCTGTAAAAATCCACATTGCTTTGACTTATCCCTGTACTAAGCCAGTTACTCATCAAGACACTGGGTGTGGGTCATGTTTGATATGCAGTTTGAGATGGTGTAATGAGCAGTGATTGATGGGCCAAGCGGAGAAAAGGAGAAACTGCTGTAGTGAAGAACCATTTCTCCCACACAGTGTCTCCTCACACATTCATCATCGACTGCACGGACAGATCCCAGTTTACATGACCTAGCCACGTCCTCAATCTGACGATCATCATTCTAGAAATATCTTTTATGCTGAAACAACAGCCTCTTTTCCCACACACACAGTTTCCTTATACATTCATCAATTTGGAGTATCACGCGCAATACATCCAAGGGTAAACCATTCCCTTTCTACGTGACTCAATGATGTCCTGAAGACAACATAGATGATCATCCTTTAATGTATTTCATAATGAACAACTACCTCCTCTCCAACACACAAAGACTTCTACTTCATCATGTATCACCTCAATATTTGCATGGACCGCTCTCAATTTTCATGACCTGATAACATCCTTATGATTATGATAATGATATTCCTGGAAATATCTGGCATGCTGAAATGACAGCGTCTTCTCTCACATACAATGGCTCCTTAATACATTCCTTGTTTGAAAGCATAACACTCAATATGAATGTATATGCATGGATAACTCTTATGAGGAAGAAATGAAGTCCTGAAGGTGACAATGACAAAATGGAATTTTTTTATTAAAAAAATAACCTGTATTCCAAAACACACAGACTCCTGATATCCATCAAGTGAAAGCACCATACTTAATGCTTTCATGACAACTCACACTTTACCTAATTCATCTGATAATACCTTAAAGGTACATCCATTCTGTTGTTTGGGGTCAAATATGCCAAACGTTATAAATGGTCTTACTTTATCGAGAAATGCCAACTGTTACCGAAACATACCATTTTGATGATACTTGACTTAGTATATTGACGATATGAAGGTAAAAGTGTCGATTTCTGATCGAAAACCGGACAATGCACCGCGGGTGGCACGCGCCAATGAGTCAAACGTAATTTTGGAATCTTATTTAAACCAGACAAAATAACAAATTTGAGTTGATAATGTTTAATAGGTCATATAACTACTGTGCATGTAAATAGGACGTGCACTTTCGGTTTCTGCACATGCATAATTATGTTACTCGATTTTAATTGGAAACTAGTAATTATGTTATATTAGGCGAATGGGGATGAATATGCAAGCTGGGTGAATTTTTTTGTATTGTAAACAGCACATATGGTGTGTTGGAACGAATTAAAGTCAAATAAAATTTTATGAAACACAATGGATGCACCTTTAAAGCGATCGTTCTATCGGAAGTATCCGCCACCTTGTTTTTGTGCATGAGAAACATGCTTTATTTTGACTAAGTTTACAACTTTTTGATGATAAAACAATACAGTAATAGAATAGCCAGGTTATCCTCCAAGTAAGAAATAATTTATTATGTAAAGAACATTAAAGGCACTGTAGCACGTTTTTTTGCAAATTATGATTTCTCAAATTTACTATTTATTATTAAAGATTATACAATAAATTGTTACGTTAGAGGGTAAAACTTCTCATTCCGTAATGGGAGTGAATTGTGCGGTGTATAACAGAAGTGTTGTGGAACTCTTCAGTGTGAGGGGTAGATTTGTAGGTCTCATGCGAATTTGATAGTTCAGACAACAAGATAATGACCTTTCCATCATTGCATCATTTTTAAAACTCTACTCTGAGTGTTCAGGTATCGCTTCAGTAGTCACATCACTTGAACTACCTTCAAGCGGCCATTATATTGTGAACACCTTAAAATCGTCACTTGAAGGGCCATTGGTAACACTTATTTATATTTTTTAGAGGTCACTTTATTTCAGTGGGAAAACGTGCTATAGCGCCTATAACATCTATAATGCTTAAAGATATGAATAGCTGATGGGAGTCATGCTCACTTTTGACTTGTTCATGTTTTGTGGAGGCGGTCAAAGTACAGCAAGTGTATCTGAGTTGTGCTCACTTTTGTCTTGCTATTACTTATTGGTCTCATGGCCACCATGCAAAATAAATCTGTCTGTCTGATACAAAATCTAGAAGGAACAATGTGTCGTCTGACATGAGTGATGAACCTCCATGGTTTGATAAGTGTCGGTGTCATGGATGGAAGTTGAGGTAACACAGAATATTTGACATTCTTAGGTATAGAAGTAAAATAGAAGAGAGTTAGACATGTTATCGATATGCTTCCTTGACGTGTAGAACAAATTGAGACAGACACAAGTGATTGAAAATAAGTGATTAACATAAATGATGTAGTACTAGCATATCTATGTATGTACTGGAGAATCTAGCCAAATTTTCTTCTGTTATTAACATTATATAAACACAAGTTGATTAAAGTTACAAATCTCCAAGGCTTGCAAAATACATAAAAACAGTGACATGGAACTTTTCATCCTGTTTTGTGCATTGCATGAAATGAAAAAAAAAGAGCTGTATTTTTACTAATTCTACATTTTTAACAGTATATACGTTCATATATATTTAAAGAGCAAGAGCTTTTAACAGTTGATAACATTGGTATTAATAAAATATCTCCGAATGTGCTAATCCTATGTGTTGCACAAACTTGTTGCACTATATTGGGTCTCATTTTAAATCTTCCAGATGCTCTTTTGCAATGTAGCCATTTTGACATGTTCCATGCTTTCAATGTTATCAATGTATAATCTTTATTCCATGAATTTTTCTTTTAGAAAATAACCAGAGACCTTATGTCGTTTTCATATATATGAAGTATTTAAAGCTGGCTAAAAGCATGAATATTGTATGCACATACATCATGTTTTGTAATTACAAAGAAAAAAGAATTGAATATTGTAATCGCTAATTTGAGATCACTCACTGTCCTGTTCGATGTTCAAACTAGACAGAAGGATGAACCACGGCTTGGATTCTCAAATTATTAATGAAATAATGCTTTTAATGCTCAGTGTACGGAGACCAACCAAATGGAGTCAGGCATCTTTACTCTGACTCTGATACTCTTGCGTCACTACATTGAAAAAATATAGCTTGACAATTTCTTGATTGGAAATATTATTAAATGTAGATTTTCCATCATATTGTCTGCTTTAAAAAAAACCACCAAGATCTATGGATAGTCAACTTCTTTATTGCCATGAATGCAACTTTTCGGTGTAGATATATTAGCACATTATCAAGCAGTGTAGAAAGATGTTAAACCTGGTGAATAAGTTTGTGTATAAACTTGTAATTATTTCCATTCACCTTCCCTCATCACTTGACCTATGGAGACATATGCTACATATCACATGTGAAATTTATACTTCTTCCTGTAAAGAGAAGTTGGTCAGGGGAAATCTTTATTGAACGCCCCTTGTATCACACTCCAGTATCTTCCACTGGCAAGTAATGAAATTTATTCACGTCCTTCTGGATGTTTGATGAGATTGATAAACACATTATCATATTAATTCAGGAAATTAAATTTCTAGCAACAAATGCCGGTACACTTTTAACATAATTTGCGACTTTTTTAAGGAAATAAATTTCTTACTACAAAACCTGAGAAACTTTAGTCTTAAAAGGAAATAATCTGTTGAAACAAGAAAAGGAATTATGTAAAAAAAAATTCAGAAGCGCTGAAATGTTAAACACTAGATTCTATTTCAAGTTTGAAATTCAAAGTAGAAACCAATGGATTGAAGCTAATATTGTGCTCAAGTCGCCACCTTTAACCCCGATGAACAAACTAAGTTGATGCAATTTACAGCTTATCCACCCTGGGGAGTACAGAACAGTTAGAACAATTAGTGTTCACTTATTCCATGAAATTCTTTGAGAGAAGGGACGAGGGATTTTGTAAAGATTCATTGCACCTAAAGGACAGTGCTTTACTAATACCTTACATTATTTGATGTTTCAATATGTTGTTTCATGAGAAGAAATACAGTAAAATTACGAATTTAAAAATAAAGAAGTTTACAGTTTAATTTAGAATCATTACTAAGGTCAGTCCTGAAAGTTTAATGTGTTTTAAAGCAGTGATCATGCTCCTGAAATAATTATTATACAAGCAAATATGTCTGTATGAGTGTAGGATTTCTGCATGATTATTTCCAGGTTTGTGTTAGATGAAGCTAAATATCACAGTTTTGAAGCTAATATTGTTTTTGTGCAAATAGGATTTAAGAGCAGAACTCAAGTTCCTGTATTGATAAATGCCTGCAGATAAATATACCAGTGTAACAATATAGGTTGTTATATCATTTCTATAACGATAAATTAAAAAACATTTAGATCTTTTTGTGTGCACAGGAGGTAAGTTTCCATATGGCATGATGACAGCTATAGTAATGTGATAAACATTATAGGTCCTGAATTGCGTGGCCAATTTACAGGCTCATTATTACTAAAAAAAA
Source organism: Gibbula magus (assembly GCA_936450465.1). Classification (NCBI taxonomy): domain Eukaryota; kingdom Metazoa; phylum Mollusca; class Gastropoda; order Trochida; family Trochidae; genus Gibbula; species Gibbula magus. The sequence goes on from OW388297.1 coordinate 24,991,491, forward strand.
GGTTTCTATCTGGTATTTTTTGTGGAAACAAAATTAGAGTTGATGCATAAAAATTATGGATATATATGATCATAACACTATCCAGTTGAAACATTACAGAGGGTAAAACTTTGGTGACTTAAGATTTTGTGATTTGACAAAGGGCACATTACATTCATCGAAAAACAGGAACAATGAGAAGTGAATCATTCATCTACGCTATGAGTATGAAAACTTTGCTGCAGCATAATAGGACATTAGTTTAATGATAATTTATTCGTGTATGTGTTTCTTTTATTATCAAAAAGTTTTAAAACTAGTGAAAATACAGTTTTATTTCTCATTTCACAAATGCAAATAAAACAACCAAAATGGCGGATATTGCTGAATGATCTATCCCTTCAACAAAGGTAAAATAAACCTAGATTGGCCCCAGGTTAAATATAAATATATAAAAAGTTGTATAAAACTATCAAGTGACAAGTTTATTCTGTGACAAGGCCTTGTGGCCAAAAGCACATGATATACAGATAAACGATTGACACATTTGACATTTTACAATAATTATGTTGGTAGGTTTTTTTTCAAATATATGGACAGAATTTTTATGTTATTGCGGTTGCTGGATGATAACAACTGATACATTTTGCCCTTGAAGGAAATTTGATATAAAACTGTCGAATAAGTTGTTCTCTTAATTGCCAAAAATTGACAAACTAATAAAAAATGGTACTTGTCAACTGTGGAAGTTCATTTTGAACATAAAAGTTGTACAGTATCAAAAGCTTTATCATACCTATTATCGTATAAAACTATCAGTCTTCAACTTATACTTAAAATCAGTTGTGATAATGTTAAATAACTTGGAAAAGATAAGTAATATTATTCATTTAGTCATAGAAATATCAGATTTGAACTCATCAAATTTCACTTGGAAAACATCATATGAAGCAAGTGAAGGCATTTTGACTTGTTTAAAGATACGCATTGCCAAATATACAATATAAGTAAATGTAGGGAGTGTACTAACTTTATTTATTGTTTCTTTTGTAAATTTTAGAAGATATTACATTGTTTGTAGCAGGTGAAAGTTTTTAGAAGGATGTTTGTTGACCAAAATAATGACAAATTAATGTAAATTGACAAAAATCATAACTAACAAGACATCATAAAAAATTTTGTTCTCATACATAGCACATGTTAAAGGCAACCAAAATACTTCTACTACCATCTGCTAGTTGTTTCATCAACTTCTCGGAATATTTTTAACATGTATAATCATTGTAAAATTTAAAATGTATGGTGTAGTCAAACTGTGACTGCGTATCTTTAGCCTACACTTGTTGACTGATGGAAATAGGGAGTAGTCATCTGATTACTTTAAGCTTCAGTGCATTAATCATTTCTACTTGAAATTTCTACATTAATGTTAATACTAAAAGCCTACACTTTCATTTTGAGATAGATTTTTAACATGAGAAATATTTTACTTGTATAAATGGTCCTTTATCGCTTAAGGTGGGTAGCTTTACCCGACAGCACTGTATACTATAACTGCCCATCTACATTGGGAGTGTATAGCAATTCAAACTTTTGGGTAAAACGCAGCCCTTAAGGTGACAGAGGAGAGCTAACACTTTTTAAACGGTTAAGATTAGTTGATAAAACCAATTCAGCATGATAAAGTAGTGAATTGTACACTTCCAATGGCTGTCCAATTTTCAAGTGCATGAACACGATGCAAACGAGAGTTTCATTGGCTTGATCTTCCATGTCAGGAGCCATTTATATGCTAACTCACCTGGAAATCATGCTGGTAGTCTCCATCTGGCTGCTCCTGTACTATGCCTTTGTACACTGATTATCAAATTACTATGCCCTTTATTGCCTTTCTCTTTCCTATGCCCTACATGCCCTATATTAGCCGGTTCTTTACATTGCCCTTCATTGGCCGGTTCTTTACTTTGCCCTTCATTGGCCGGTTCTTTACATTGCCCTTCATTGGCCGGTTCTTTACATTGCCCTTCATTGGCCGGTTCTTTACATTGCCCTTCATTGGCCAGTTCTTTACTTTGCCCTTCATTGGCCAGTTCTTTACTTTGCCCTATATTGGCCGGTTCTTTACTTTGCCCTATATTGGTCGGTTCTTTACTTTGCCCTATATTGGTCGGTTCTTTACTTTGCCCTATATTGGTCGGTTCTTTACTTAGCCCTATATTGGTCGGTTCTTTACTTTGCCCTTCATTGGCCGGTTCTTTACTTTGCCCTTCATTGGCCGGTTCTTTACATTGCCCTTCATTGGCCGGTTCTTTACTTTGCCCTTCATTGGCCGGTTCTTTACATTGCCCTTCATTGGCCGGTTCTTTACATTCCCCTTCATTGGCCGGTTCTTTACATTGCCCTTCATTGGCCAGTTCTTTACTTAAGCCTATATTGGTCGGTTCTTTACTTTGCCCTATATTGGTCGGTTCTTTACAATGCCCTATATTGGTCGGTTCTTTACTTTGCCCTATATTGGTCAGTTCTTTACTTTGCCCTATATTGGTCAGTTCTTTACTTTGCACTTTGTTGGTCGGTTATTTACAATGCCCTATATCGGTCGGTTCTTTACTTTGCACTATGTTGGTCGGTTCTTGACAATGCCCTATATTTGTTGGTTCTTTACTTTGCACTACGATGTTGGTTGGTTCTTTACAATGCGCTATATCGGTCGGTTCGTACTGAATTAGTTAATGTATCACAGAGGTCACGACCTAAAAACCTATTTCCATCTTCTTTTCAAGAACCACTGACACTACCCTTTCATGGACAGACTCCTTGACCATTTGGGATTCTAAATTCTAGATTTTGTGATCCTGCGACCCCAAATATAGGTCACAGAGGTCATGATCTAAAAAAGCTATTTTCATCTTGAGATTTTATGTGCTCTTCAAAGGGAGGTAATTTAAAGGAAACAACAGTGATCAATTAAATCTTCAAGCTTGTCTTTATTTGTAGGCGATTTTATCTCTGGCCTCAAAGATAGGTCAGAGGGGTAAGGACCTTAAGACCTATTACATCTTCTCCATTTAAAGTGTTTCCTATTTGTTGAACCTTAAAGTTGACATTTTGAATAAGTTAATGTATATATATATGCAGGATTCAAACCCACCCTCTCAGAGTAAGGCAACTATCGCCAGCATTGACTGTACCAACAGCTTAAATTACCACACGACCATTTCGCCTCGTTGCATTGCAGAATGCTTTATATTTGGTATTCCATACTTACAAGTTGAAATCGATCTATATTTTATTCTATCATTGACAAGTTTTATACTTAATCATTTCAATGTTAGGTATATAAAATTCTTTTTGCAATATTTTTCATCAATACAAATGATGTATCTTAATATGTGTATCTGAGTAAAAAGTAGGTTTCTTATTTTCCAGCTGTTCTTCCGATTCAGTTGAGTGTACAGGGGTCGAAATTAACCATTTCAATGCAGTAGCCACTTGGACTAGTGCATTTTTAAAAGTACTAGACCAGATTTATTCCAGCTAGCCAAATACATCTCCATGATCATTTCACCTCAAATTTTAACTAGTCCTTCGGACTACCAGTTTTTACACTCTACTAGCCCAGCTTCTTTTTCACTAGCCATGGGCTACCGGACTAGTGCTAATTTCGAACCCTGGTGTAGAATAATTGAATACAGAACATATTTGGTTTAAACATATTTTTATTCAATAAGAATGTGGTTTGGCAAACAAGCAAAACTCTGCTTATGTGAATGCCTCACCACTACATAAAACATAAACAAATTCACAAGAGCTGGTAACATGTTAACAACAAATGAAAAATCAAGACAATCAAACTATAGATATACGTACATCAGTGTTAATTGATAATTTGTTGCAGTTTCGTTCCATTATATTTATTTAGATAATTTAGAATGATTTTCAAAGCGTTTGGATTTATTGATATATTGATGTAGGGACTTAATTATGTTAATATTGACATTATTAGATTCTTGAGGTGTTCCGTATAACATAGTTTGGAGGTTATGGCCATTTACATAGAAAAATGTATTATTTCTAAGAGTTGTATATAACTTACATGTAAAAAGATAATGAACAACATCTTCGTTGTGGTATCCACAAGCGCATTCCGGATTGTTTGAGATATGTCTATTTACTTTATCTGCGTTCAAATCGCTGCATCCAAGTTTAAGCCGACAATGTATAATCTGGCAGAAACGACTACCATAATTCAGATCTAGGTAGTTGTTATTTGATTCATCATGTTTTAGTAGTGACTTAAATTCGCCAATTGTGTTGGCTTGTACAAAGTTATCAGGTAATGAATTCCAAGTTTTGATCGTATCAGGTAGAAAAGATTGTTCGTATATTTTGGTTCTACAGTATATTGTTTGCAAATTGGATTGATTTCGAAGATTGTAATGACTTTTTTCAGAGACAGTTTTAGGAACCAGATCACAGAGGTAGTCTGGTGCGAGCCCGCTATTCATTTTGAAGAAATTAATCAGTTTGATATCCCGCCTTCGTTCTTTAAGGGATTTGAACATTGTTTCTGTGTATAGCTTATAATGACTTGTGCCACGAACTGCGCCACATATTGTACGGAGGGCGTCTAAATGTAATCTTTCAAGAATAAGCGATTGGTCGATTGTACAGTTGTCCCAGATATGGCAGCAATAATCAAACATCGGAACATATGTCTTTCTTAAGAAAATCAGACTTAATTAAAAACTGTTCAGATGCATGATGAAAGTTCACAAGCTTTGTTCAATAGTTCTTTTGGTAGGAACAGTACTGTATCGCATATACTATTTGTATAAACCCGACTTCGCTGAAACCTAAGACATGACACTTTACCTGGCAAGAGGAAAATAAAGCCTTAATTACTCGCATGCATCTGTTAGTAATTATTCTGCCTAAGTAAGAAGCGTATGATTAAGCGCACGACTGGCCTGCGTGATTGCAATATTGAAAATGGGATTTGGAAAGAGGAGAGCCCTTGGCCAAAGAGAATAAGCTTCGACTGGATGGAGGGGCGAGTCACCTGAAACCAGCTTTTATTGATTTCCAATCCTGAAGAGTTCCTATCCCCCACAGCTTAATAGAAGTATTTACTCTCGCTGTTCTCCGTTATAATGAATAGACAAATCTTGGCCCTTTTTCTTGCATGCACTTCTTTCCCATGTTATATGCAGTTGTGCAAACACTGAGTGAGAGAAGAGATGTAAGAAACTTGAGACGAGAATAAATCACTGCTGGTACTATTTTCAGTCTTGTCTGTCTCTCCGATAGTGATTTAATAACACGACTTTACAAACTGACATGTCTTTCATGTAAATGTAATGATCTTTTTCCATCAAGAAATTAAAGCTTTAGATATGTGGGGACAATTTCAAGGAATTACAACTTCTTTATTCTGTTTAAAGTAAGGCTTATTCAGTTATATATTGTATATATACATTTTATTCATTCTTGACATTGAGAATCAAAAAGGTCATATTAGTTTTTTCTGGAAAAATAATTTAACCCTGAATGAAATAGACCATTTTTATATTATTTACAAATTTATAAGAATCAATTTATTCTGATTCAATAGTTTGCATTCATTCACTCTTTCCATTTGACTTTTCAATGCTGAAATAATGTCTAGCCATTTTGAAAAAAACATTACAGTAGTTATTTTTGTGAAAACAAATTTGACAGCATAGATCCTGTTTATGAATTAATGTTAATATTGTTCATCAATATAATTTTAGAAACCACATAATTTTAATCGTTTTCACCACAGGTTAAAGTCATGACAGGTATATCTTTAAATTTCATAAAAAAAGACTCAGATCGGACCTTATAATTATTAAAGTCATCAGGTTTGTATATTGGCATTTTAGAAGTTGAAGTGCAATAATAACAATTGTATATGGATAAACAACTTCTTTATTCCGAAAGCATGACATTTCAATACAGATTATATACTTGAAAATGATACAAGAATCTGTATGGAAACATTATACTCTCGGAATAAAGAAGTTGCTTGTCCATGAATAATTGTTAGTAATGTCATCACTAGGGTGGACCACCTGCACTAAAATCATAACCTCAGGTTATATCCCTCTTCAGGTAAAAGGTCAACACGTTTTAGAGATCAAATAAGTGGAAAACTGACGTATCAAGTAATCAATATGTATTATTCTCTGAGTTTTGAAATGTGAGAATGTGAAATCATCTGTAATTGATTGACATACATTCATAAAGACATGTCCGCTTGATGGACTGATGTCATCTTCCGCATCATTTACCGACAGAAGATGATCTTACCCTTGGTCAATACCCGTCCGTCCATATGACCAAAATCTGGCAAATCTGAGAAGATTTCTTTGATCGTGCATTGACAATTCAAGTAGTGTCAACCTCGTTAGCAGACTCGTTAAGGACAGGTATGAGATGCAAGCACTTGTTTTATCAGGTGTTGGTTTCTCAGGTATGTGACCAAGGTTCTCGCACTACTTTGTTGGTTCAGATTGATAGCAAGTTTGTGTTGACAGAGTCGATCGTCTTCTTATCTTCATCTTGCATTTCATCTTTCTGATGAAACTTGGGCAAATGAGAAAATAAAGGTACTTGTATATAGAGACACCCAACAGGTGCTTGAATGGTGGTTTGAATCTGTGGCAGAAAGCCCACACTTCCACTGTGAATGATTTCTCATGATTGATATTTCATGTGTTAAAAAGGGGTGAAATGGTTCACAACCACATTAGTTGAACGGTGGAATTTTGCTTTCGGTTCAGTGCACAAGTGTAATTTCAGATTGTACTGCATAAACTGTTTGAGACTGCATAGTGCATATATACCATATTTAATGTGACTTATTTCATAAAATTCTATTTGTATTTTCAGTTTTTTTTCAGTTTTAGGTCCGTTTGACTTTATTATCCAAAACAAATTTCTATTTTGACTTAAGTTCATTGCATTCTTAGTTCTAGATGGAATTGAGAATGTACCGATCTCACAGTTCTGTATACCGCAATACGTATTGAACCGAAACAAAAGTGTGTACCATTTCACTCCTCGTGTTCTGATTCTCTATTAAATACAATGCAAAATAATTTTCAAGCCATCCTGCAATGTCAATAAATAAGATAATTTTTTCATAAAATCTCGAATAAAATTATCACAATGTTAATAAATAAACCAATTTTCATCAAATCTTGAAATAAATTATCACAGTGTCTCAATAAATTCCGGCAGGTCTTTCTCTGTTGATAGAGATTGTCATCAATATTCATCATGGGCAGGGGATACATAATCTTATCGACCTGTTTGTAGTATACTTGGAATTGCCATCGTTTGTTGGAGCTGAGACTGTGTTACTAAGCAACCAAAATAAATAGATTTCTTCATTGTATTGTGAAGTGTAGATGTGAATTCTGCAGTTTGGAAAAAACCCCTCGTCAAAGAGTTAATGATTGAAATCATGCTGTCACATAAAGTTGAAGAAGCAATAGAGATTTACATAAACATGCCATTTTAGTCTGTGATTTCACTTATAGGATTTTTATTACCCCTATTATTGAAATGATACATCAGTATTTCAGGACTTTCTGTCATGTTCTTTATGTAGTTTCCGACAATTAAATGATGTATGCTTTAAAAAAGGCAACTTTACAAATGTTATTATTTGAAAAAATTGTTTATGGAAGTTTGAGACCATAATTTTCCTCTGATCGTTAAATATGCTCATTAAAAGTTGACAGACTTCCAATTATGACAATCACTGTTGTAAACATCTTGTAAATTGGTATTATGTTATCATCAGTATGTTTTTGAAAACAATTAGTGTTTGTTGTGCAGTAGCTGATTTATCTTGAAGTATTTTGGCTTATTTGCTTTTGTACATTTATGTACATAATACAAAGGGGTCTCTTTCAGAATTTTTAAAACCAGATGCCAAATTAATATGACATGTTTACTGATATTAATATTGCCACTCAAATATATACAATATTGAATGTTGATGAAGATTTAAATGTCTTTGTTTTGTTAAGATTTAAATAGATACAAACAGGAACTGAGTATTTGATTATAATCAACTCATACATTGGAGACATCTTGAACACTGAAAGGAAGATATCAACTATTCAATGATATATCAGATACATATAGCATATAGGTATATTTGTTTAGGAAAATCTACCAATAACTGTACATTAGGCAGAACATTTATGTTATTTTATTTGCCATTGTTTTCATTTACTTGTGTTCATAATGGTACCTTAGAAACAATATTTAGGAACAGATTATTTCTACACTTTCATTACCACCCATTTTATTTGTTATTGGGGGCGGGATAGCACAGTGGTTAGCGTGTTCGGCTTCGGATCAAGAGGTCCGGGGTTCGAATCCCGCCAGGGGCACGGCAACTTTGTTTGCAGTAGAGAACTGTTCTACAAGCAGTAAGGTTTGGGTGCAATGCTACACTGAATTTCAGCGTAGTACCACCCATGGTTCGCTAGTTCCAGCCGCTACTCGTAGGTTTCACCGCAATGCATAGCCACATGGCGTTGCGGGCTTTCTCCCTGCCATAATACTAGCAGCCGCGATATAAGTGAAATACTCTTGAAAGCGGCGTTAAACCCCAACTCACTCACTCACTCCATTTGTTATTGCAGGAAATTGTCCATTCTGATGGCAAGGCGAAGCAGAGAACATTCAGAATACCAACGTTCGGGCAGCCCTCAGTTTATCATGAGGTAAGTGCAGTCTTTATAAATATGTCAATAAGTCATGATCTTCAATCTTCTTTTTTGTAGGGATGTATAATTTCGACAGAAAATGTTTTGCAGTAAAAGATAATATTTGAGGTGGAATGATATTGCATGGTAATGATTGATATTGCATGCTAAATATTGGTATTACATGCATATGATAATGATTGGTAATGCATGGTTGTGATTGATAATGCAGGTTAAATATTTATATTCCTTAATTATGATTGGTATTGCATGTTAATATTGAGAATGCATGATAATAATTGGTATTGCATTGTAGTGATTGATATATCATGGTAATGAATTATATTGCATGATAATCTTTGGTACTGCATGTTCATGATTGGTATAACATATGATTATGATTAGAATTACATGATGATGACTGGTATTGAATTGTACTGAGTGGTATTTCACATGGTTTGCACAGGTGTGTATAACAATGATTTTATTTTTCTATCTGGCCCTAGTTTAGGGGATAGTATTAAAAAATAACAACTCATGTCATATTATTCCTTTAAGAATGTCCTGAAGTTTGTTCTGTAAAACACTGTCCTGAACTGTGTCTACAAAGAACAGTTCCAGTGTCTATTGTTAAGAAGATTTCCAGCCATTAGATGCTGGCATTATTCATATCATTGACCGCTTTAATAAGATTATGGAAATATCCACAAATTTGCATATTTTCTTTCTGAATTGAGGAAGGCCAGACACAAGCTATGGCTCTCATCTTTTGTGTTTGTGAAGTTTTTCATTGTATTAAGAAGAGAAAATGAAGGATAGATGATGGAGTCTGAAATGCATAACAAATATAGTAGAAACAATCAAATGTTTGATAAATAAATAATAATAAATGGATAAGTTTGTTAACTTTTGTTCCTTTCTTGTGATTAACGCTTTGTTTTAAATGATGTGTAAAAAAGATGTATACATTAACCAAAAAATATTTTTTCTCAGTTATAGATCTTATGTATCCCAGATATATTCATGCCATTTGAAACAACAATTAACAATGATTGTTATTTCAAACATTTACATAATGGTTCAGATATTTGACTTATGATAAGATTTCATTTATAATTTCATGGTTATATGTATATTTTGGAAATTTAACTATCAAACTATTAGCATTATATTGTCAGCAAAATATATCATTACATTTCCTCAGCGTGTAGGATTACATATTCAATCTTTTTCATGCTCTGACATTTGTCTGTGAAATTCAAATCCTTTATATAAAATGCTGTCAATGTTTGCCCTATGTATGGATATCTCTGTGGACCGCAACTGATGGTATTGGTCCAGTGACCTAACCAATCCATTTTCACAAGCAGACATCTTCCACATGCGATTCCACTGTTCAGTTTCATGATCAATCAGAAAAGCACGTAGGTGTAAATAAAACTTTTCTATGATACTCTGTGTGCAGAAGAATATTGACAAATATAGAGGGGACAAACTACTTGTTTATGTAAATAACAATTTGTGTATGTGCTTTCAGGAATTTCCAAGGGAAGGGGGAGGGAGTCTGTAACCTAGGGGGTTCATTAAATTTACATGTAAAAAATTTCAACTAACCCCCGGATTTGCCACTGCGGATTACATCATTCTTGAATTCTGATGAACTTGTGTCAGAGAGTGGGAATTCAAAATGGATTTTATTCCTCTTACACGTCCCTTAGAGATTTCCTTTAGAGAAGTTTTTATTGTACCGTCAATAAAGTAAAAATCAATGACTTATCTTTGTCTTCAAATCATCAATACATTTACATATTTGTTAAATTTGCTAAAAAAAAAAAGGAAGAGAAAGGGAAAGTCATTAGAATAACAGCTGTTAAAGTATTGCTTTACTTTGTGACACATTCACCAAAATAAATCAAACTGAAAGAACCCAAACTTTATCTTTGGCTTTCAATTCAACAACAGTATGTCTTTGAAATCGCTCTATATGTGGACACAGAAAGACTTTTAAATGGAAGTAGCTAATCACAGGTGACGTGTACATCCTTTGTAATTCTTTCAAGGTTTCTTCTGGCTCTGGTTGCTCCAACAATATACCTCACTCACTCTATTCTTGAATACCGTTATGTTACATCTGCAGTTGAAAAAAATATGATGCATGAATGGCGCCTTGAGTATGTTAGTTAAGGAGAGATGTAACCCATGAATCGACCTCGCTTACGGTAACTTTTTGTGACAACAATTTATTGTTGTGAATAAGTCTCAAAATATATCAATTATGTTGTTTTAGGCCTATGCTTATCCGTACACTAACGGGAAGCGCTTAAATTTACCGTAACGCTTTTATAACGGTCATTTTACACCATGCCGCATAGCGTTACCATCACCATTACCATCACCTATATTCGCAGTAAATATGTTACTATGTGCGTTATTCAAATTACATGCGTATCTCAAATTAGTTATTCTTTCACCATGCACTCTAGATTGATAATATGTTCAATAATGATTACACGGTAGGCTGTCAAAGTTACATTTCAAATCATCAAAACTGCTGTTACGTCAGGTTTGTACGTTAATGTAGGTTATTTAAAATATGATGTTAAAGTGATGAAAAACGTTTGGTGACCCCCTATTATTACTTCTGAATTCGTTTGTTCAGTTAACTGCACACATCATTTTTAAGTTTTAGCAATATCTAAAATGTGTGTGTTAGTAAAAATAGCTTTTGAATATGCGAAACACGATGATAAAAATGCCGTTTTTAATTAAAAAGTGCTTAATTCAATTTTGTTTCTCTTTCCAACGTCATTAATTCTCAAAATATAGACTTGCTATACATCCACGTATGTGATTGAAATGTATCTGAAAGGATTTGGAGTTTAATAGTTGAAAGTGAGCGCTTAATTTAAATACATCAAATCAGTAAAAAATGACGTAATTTGCTGACCTGAGTATTTTTATTAATGCAGATAACTCTTTAAATCATTCGGTGACCCCCATATTTTCTTATATTTTTGGATAAAAGACATGATAAACTTGCTATGTTGAAAACATAAACGAATTCTAAAATATTTGATTTCATCATCCCATCTCTCCTTAAAACGCACTCTTCAGATTTCAAAATGTGTGTTATTGGTCTGAACTAATGCTTCAGTTTATTGTGACAAAGATGTGCTTTATTGTGAATATAAATAATCACTATTTAACTGTTGAATGAATTAGTGCCAATCAATAGGGAAGAGAAGAAAGAAGAAGAAATATAATCTATTTAAGTGTCAAGCGATACAATATAAAATACACAGTAAAACATCGCCCGGCCAACTTGGGCCTATTTGACACTAATTGAGTAAAAATAAACATGTAAATGCTCCATACACATCAACAGTGAACTAGTGTGTTTACAGGTAAAGTAAAGAATCCTTGATATGCCTTTTTGCAGGAGTCACAACTCGGACCCACAACTCATTAACAGCAATAAAAGCTACCATTGTTAGGTGGAAAATGTGATTTTAGAGACAGGTCACTGCTTTTGCCACTCAGAAAGTCCTGATTATAACAAGTAACAGAATCCAGGATTGTCCAAATGCTAAGATGGGCTATCTTGTGATTTGTATGAACTGACAGGTTAACATTAACTTTCCATAGGAATTACAAATTTACAATAGAGCATCATGGTAATTATCCGAATCTTAGATCTAGTTTTATTCCTGCATGAAATTTACATTAACATTTTGTATCAAACTGTCAAGAACTTGGAGTAACCGCCAAAATTTTTAGAAAAATAAACTCATGATTCTAGAATTTTATGTATTTAAAAAAATAGTTCCTATTCCTGTTATTTGTTGTTGCAGCCGAGTAACCTGAGCACACTGACGCTGACGGAGAGTGCGTTGTCTCGATACAATCAGACTCAAGAGGTCTGGAGAGGGGGACCCTACCCCCAGTATGAGAGTGTCAACGGCCAGAACAGGTGAGACCAATGATATTTATGCTAAACCTCGTTTACCGGACCCTGTATATCCGGAAACCCGGCCATCCACACGGTAGTATTTCAAATCTTCTCTATGTATTTCAATGCAAATGATGATTCTCTTAATCACATGACTCGCTTTCCGAACGATTTTCAACTGTAACCAAATTGTGCAGTAAACATGTGTTCAGCTCTCTCATTTAGTTATTTCAAGAGTATCTATAAGTTATTTTCCCTTAATCATGTAAAAGAAGAAAATGGCCCTTGCAATGACAAGCTCCAGTTACTTCACAAACAATAGTTCTATGATTCCAGGAACTTACTCTGAAACATTGGTTGCTTGGCAAACGTGATATGTGCACATGTGCTCATATGGAAAATATTATCTTCGTTATTTTCAACCATTTTACCTTAAAGGAGGACAATGATAATACAATATTTATTCTTTTTGTGACATGCAAAACTCCTCTGGCTCTGTAGTCTGGACAATATATGCTACACTGTTGATTTATTTAACATGTACTTTGTGTAACGTTCTTATGGCAAAACAATAGATCTTTTTACACTGTGCGAACTCCTACATCTACTCAGTATGCACTCTCACATTGTTTAGTGTACACCATTTTACAGCGGAAATGAATTCATTTCATCTTCCGTCAAATTCACATTAGTGACTGAAATAAACTTACTTATCAGATTTGGAACCTTAAATGAGTTTGTGAAATGACTTTTGCACAAATGTAAGAATGAGTTGCTCACTATCCTTGTTAAATAAATAATACTGATCAATTTAGCTGTTAATTGTTTAAATTAGTTTAGCTTGTTTCCTGTCAGGTGGAATAGAGACCGCCCACCTTTTCAATTTGTCGCTTTATTTCTTGTGACGTGCAGTTCGAATCGTGCTTGATAAGTCACTCAAGGTTACGAGACCTATATTGGTAGACCTGGCTTTGTTCTAAATAGATTTGAGTCTCTAAACTATTGTTCACACATATAAACACCACAAGAAGAGGAAATACAGTATATGTCAGTGTTTCTTAGAATAGGAATATGTGAAATCCTTATAATTGACAGATTGCATTTAAAATAGGCATGTGATCTGTTTTTGGACGCTTCTCTTTTCTCTAACACTGTTTTTATCCTGACAGAATGAGGTCTTTTTTGGACAGAATCAAATACTTTTGTGAATGAATTTGATATTTTTCTGACAGAATAATATTTTTTTGGTCAGAATTAGTTATTATCCTGACAGAATCTGATATTTCAAATATTTCAATAATAACAATAACTTTCAAGATTTTAGTAGAATATTTTGGAAAAAGTATCAAACTCAAATCCTCTCGCCTTTCGCTGTCACAGGTGATTTGTGAATGATACATTTATTGAAAACTGTTAAACTTTTCTTTGATCTAAACCTTAGTGACCAAGAGGACTTAGAAGAGTAAATAAATAAATTTAGTTTTATTTAAGCTTTTTTAGTATCACTTAAGCATTTGAATTGATAAGTGCCAACCATGGCCATTCTCAGTGACATGTGTATGGGAATCACAACAAACAGAAGTATTTGTGTACCAAATATATATCAACCCTAAACAAACCATAGCAGAAGCTATCCGTCTTTTCATTACATTATTGTTTTATAAAATTAAAAATGGTTGGTTATTTTATAAACAAATTTAAAATTTTGTTTTGAAAAAAAATGAATGAAAGAGTGATGACTGTTCTCAGTGCATGTCTAGACCGTTCCTATTGCCTTTGTTGTCTGGCTGTTAGCAGAATGGTCTAATTGTTGAGTTCACCAGTTGATTGAGTGCGGCGTGCATAAGATGCACATTTTATTAGGCTGAACAAATCAATTCTAATACCATGGTGGAATTTGCTAGCTAGGGCAGAGTTGCCACATGTGCAGTTTGTTTTCCAGTGGTTGAATCGCACTTGCAATCTTTCGTAGACATGTTAACCCTTACATTGCAATATTGCCCTTTTATGCTGTGTCAGGGGCAGGATAGCGCAATGGTTAGCTCGTTTGGTTTCGGATCAAGGGGTCCGGGGTTCGAATCCTGCCAGGGTTTACGGCAACTTTGTCTGTTGTAGAGAACTGTTCTACACGCAGTAAGGTTTGGGTGCAATGCTAGACTAAATTTAATGGTAGTACCACCCATGGTTTGCTAGTTCCAGCCGATGCTCGCAGGTTTCACTGCAATGCATAGCTACATGGTGTTGCGGGCTTTCTCCGTGCAATAATAGCAGTGATATAAGTGAAATGCTTTCGAAAACTCGCCTCACCTCACCTTTTATGCTGTGTCAGAATTTTCTGACCCTCTAGCTCGCAGCTGAGATTGCCTCACTGGCAAAATGTCCCCGGCAGTGAATCCAGTCCCCTTTTTACATTGTTAAAAGAGACTATATACAGGTATATACAATTCTAGCTCGTGAATCCTGTAAACAAATGGTCAATACGTATCCCACACATTAATTATTTTTCTATCCTGTCCAGAAAGTTTTCTATTACCATCTAAATATTGCCTTTATTTCGGGCCTTTATAAAATTGTAAATTGCCATATTTCATAGATATGTTGGATAGGGGACTGGATTTATTAACCTGATTTTTTCGAGGAAAGTTATATTTAAATTTTAAAATATTACAATACCCCAGTCCTAAACACTACTATGCTTGATAAAATGATTGATATTATTTGAAAAGGAATACTGGATAAAGAAAATTTAATTATGTCATTGATTTACATTAATGTAAATATACATTTTGACATACAGGAAATTGATATTTCTTTCCTTGATAAGTAACAATTTCCTTTTGCAAAATATTTATGACAAAGTGAAAAATAAAGGGTTATTTATTGATTTAAACAAAGTCATATTAAAGTATTAATTCATATCTGTCATTTACTGATTGAAATTTAACTTTATGATGATGAATGATGAGATAAGTTCAGAACTGCTAGGGTTCTTATATGTACTTACCTGGGGTATTTGAATATACATTTAGTTATGGATTATAACATTCCTAATGGGGGGCGGGATAGCGCAGTGGTTAGCGCATTCGGCTTAGGATCAAGAGGTCTGGGGTTCAAATCCCACCAGGGGTACACCAACTTTGTCTGCAGTAGAGAACTGTTCTACACAGGTTTCACAGTAATGCATAGCCACAAGACGTTGCAGGCTTTCTCCCTGCCGTTATACTAGCAGCCGCGATATAAGTGAAATACACTTGAAAGCGGCATAAACCCCAACTCACCTCACCTCACCATTCCTATTTCATGATCTCTGTTTAATATCTCATATATTTGAAGTGCTTGAAGTAAGCCTCAAATGTTACCTGCCAGAAACTATGGATTTGTTTATTTTCATTGTAAAATCAAGCAAAAATCTCAACAACAAAAAGTCACAAAAGTCACCAAAAGTAAGCAGGTTTCTTGTTGTCGGACTGGCCTTATTTCCTACACTGATAATTTGGCATATCTTACTTGAATGAAGGATGAGGCTGGGGAAGTACTGTATATATTTTTGGTAGAATGACCATGTAATGTTTCATTATGTTTGTAACATAGTTTGTTCATAGTTGTTGTAAGAGCAGAGCTGTTTCTGATATTTTATGAATGCTTCATAAAGTATCTTTTCAATGTTTGTACTGACTAATCAAAACAACAAGCTTTGACAATAAGTTCAGGAATCCTTTAATACAAGTGTGCACATTTTATGGCAGAATCTGGTTTATTTTATTAAATCAGGTGTTGTATCTTAATTAAAAGATTTTTTTAGAATGTTAACAAATTGTTTTCTTGTAAAAGTATTTCAGGATTTAAAAACATATTTTTGTATTAAAAGAACAAGAAAAATAAAGATAGAATGGAAACATGGTAGCATGTAAACACAGAATGATAACAAGATGGACAAATATTT
The DNA here is from genome assembly GCA_936450465.1 of Gibbula magus. Classification (NCBI taxonomy): domain Eukaryota; kingdom Metazoa; phylum Mollusca; class Gastropoda; order Trochida; family Trochidae; genus Gibbula; species Gibbula magus. The sequence continues at coordinate 25,008,112 of OW388297.1, forward strand.
CATATTCACAATAATAATAGAAGGAATTCAATGATGTACTCATTAAAGGTATGTTGAAGGTATGAGGAGTTACTTCCCTTACACCATTGCCTGAAAGCTTGTAACTGTGTGTGATTGTTCATTGGAGCATTAGAATTGACTAGACTTTGACTGAAAGATATTGTATATTTATTAGGAATAATTGTTATAGAAGTATTTTGTTTTTGAAAAATTTCTTTGATTGATTTCAGACATGGAATTCTATCATACATAATGTCGACGTACAATGGTCACATAGTCAACCTCTCCTCCAGAACACACCAGTCACTGTGTAAAGTTGCATCCAGGTGTGTCTCTTATGTCAATGTATTTTCTGTTTAATATATATGTAAATGACAGACGAGACAGAAAGGGATCCTGTTTCAGTAGAGAAACCAACAAGGAAGTGAGATTTTTTTCTTCCAAATTTCAAACAATTCTGAGTAAAAAATGCAGCAATTTGAAAGACTGCCATAAAACAATAAGAACATGTTAGTCTGGTGAGCATCCTGTAAAAATGTGTCGCTTTTTATGTCATTTTCTAAAATCTATGATTAATTTGTATAACTGAAAGTTTTTTAAAAATTTCAAAGTGTATTTTAGTTTTCGTAATATATATAAAATAATACCATATATATAAACATACAGAGATTTGTTTCAATAGATTTTGTGTGTGTTAATTCTGTATAACAAATAGATTTTTTTTGTGGTATGTAGGTTAGCAACGACAGGGTTCAGTACCCTGTTGCACCACAGTGAGGCTGACTCAAGTCCAGACAGTTTGTGTGATCGGCGGAATGGATTCCAGTCAGAAATATTACCCAGAATTCCTGTCAGTCCGGCTCTTCTAGTAGAGATGCTGTCTGGCGTTTACTATGTCATGTATGTCGGTCGTATTATTAACCATAAGTATTAAGTTTAAGTAAGAATGTGATTATGTTGTTCATTTTATACCATACTGGCAACATGTTAGTGACAAATCAATGGATCAATGGAAGTAAAGGAAGAAAAAAGTTTTCGAAAATACCATTGTGGCATATACCCGAGGATGTTGTCGAGATTTAGAGAAAATTACATGAGCAAATGTGCATGAATGAAGTTTAATGATAAGTTTTTGACATACATGTTTTTCTCAATTACTCATTTTTAGCACATTAGCCCTATCCAATGACTATGTTTCTGATTAGTGCCTCAACTGTGCGCATATATATTGGACAAAACAGGTGACGGATATTAGATGTTTTATGATTAATATTTCATTATTATGTCAAGTAATAATTACATCAGTATTCATAATTTGAAAATTTCAAAACATCCCAAATTGTTTTTGTCAAGAATATGATTTTTATACACTGAGACTGTCAAACTGACGAAAAAATGAACCATGTTTACAGGTTCAATGGTCAAGCAAACCTTGGTATACAAGCGGTCGAAGACATTCACTCTCGGGCCTGCTACGAGCTGTACTCAGATGTCCAGTTGGTGAGTATATGATGCTGATAATAAGAACATTACTCTTCCTGGGACAAATCCCCTCCTGTCTTGGCTGTGCGTAGAAGAGAGTACCTGAAAGGAGAATCCTGTGCCAGGACCGCCAGAGCCTCTTGTGACTTGTATTCACTTTTATCAGCTCATCAAGTCTTTATGGGTGTGGCAGGGTCACCACCCTGAAACCAACTTTTTGACTTCTCTCCAGAAACCACAAATGCTAGGATAATAAAAATGGGATATTGTTGTTCTTTTTTTTTTATGGAGAATGAGGAACATATTTGTCATTATTACAATCCTGAAGAGAGGCATGGCAGGGGTGTATTGTGTTTCCTTGAATAACCGCCCCTTACCTAGTCTATTCGAGACCAGGTGTAAAGCTCCCAGAATCTACCCCCTCCTCGCAAAATCTACCCCCAGGGTATATAATCTGGGAGCTCCCAGAATCTAACCAGGGGTATAATCACACCTTTCGAGCGTGGATATGTGCGCTTTATAAATATGCACTATTATTATTATTATTATCTACCCGAGTATACTTTGAAGAGGGGTATAATCTGGGACCTTACACCGGCATCTGTTAGATGCCCAGCATCGTAATTTAAAGGGATGCACCCCTGTTAGGATTATTATCAAGTAAATCATATTGGTCTAGTGATTAGCTTTCAAATGAACCCAATTTCATGTCTATAGCACTAATAAGAAGGTAAATAGAGCAGTATTGCCATGCCACTGATGGCTCACCTCACACAATCCTGTTGTCTAAACCATATAACTTCTCTGTGTATTAAAGTATGTGTATTACAAAGATTGATAACAGAAAGATTTTTACAGTCAGGGCAATCATATCAGAGTTCATATTTTTTAGATGATGTCTGAAGTCAAAATGTCACTTTGTGACTGTCCCCCGCCGCCACGAAGCGCAGAGAGGGGGACATAGTATTCAGCTCGTACGTCCGTCCCGCTTCTTGTTAGCGCGATATCTAATGAACCGCTCAACCTAGAATCTTCAAACTTGCTACCAGTCTTCATCTGGGGAATACGCAGACCTAAAGGTTTTTGGTGACCTTGACCTCATTTTCAAGGTCACGGCGAGACTTTGACCAGTTTTGAAAATGTTGTTAGCGCGATATCTCATGAACCCTTCGACCTAGAGTCTTCAAACTTGGTACCAGTCTTCATCTGGGGAATAGGTAGACCTGAAAAGTTTTCGGTGACCTGCTCAACCTAGAATCTTCAAACTTCGTAGGGATGGCGGGATAGCGCAGTGGTTAGCGCGTTCGGCTTCAGATCAAGAGGTCTGTTGTTCTAATCCCGCCAGGGGCACGGCAACTTTGTCTGCAGTAGAGAACTGTTCTACACTCAGTAAGGTTTGGGTGCAATGCTACACTGAATTCCAGCGTAGTTCCACCCATGGTTCGCTAGTTCCAGCCGATGCTCGCAGGTTTCACCGCAAAGCATAGCCACATGGCGACGCGGGCTTTCTCCCTGCCATAATACTAGCAGCCTTGATATAAGTGAAATACTCTTGAAAGCGGCGTTAAACACCAACTCACTCACTCACTCACTCAAACTTCATACTGGTATTCATCTGGGGAATAAGCAGACCTGAAAAGTTTTCGGTGACCATGACCTCATTTTCAAGGTCACGGCGAGACTTTGACCAGTTTTGAGAATGTTGTTAGCGCCATATCTCATGAACCCTTCAACCTTGAGTCTTCAAACTTGGTACCAGTTTTCATCTGGATAATACGCAAACACCAATCGATTTGGGTGACCATGACGTCATTTTGACCGTTTTTTTAAATGTTGTTGGCGCGATATCTCGTGAACCATTGCATTAAGTATCTTCAAATTGGTACCAATCTTTCAGAGAATACGCATGCACCAATCTGTACTAATCTTTATTTCGGAATATGCAAACGCCAATCAATTTGGGTGAATGAAATATTCTTGATTGCGGCGGGGGACATGGTCACGTTTGTGACAATTACTTGTTGTGTTTCCTTCAGCAGTGTTGGATTCTCTGTGTGACATTTATGTGTAATTTATTCTAAAGGCGGTTTGCAAGCGTATATATGAAAGTGGATCGTTTTCATATCTTCCTTTGTTCTTTGGTTATCATTAGGAATATACATGAAAATGGCACACTTTCGACTAATTATTTCTTTATTGCCCATTCTATTAATAGTACGAAAATAGCCAGAAAACAGCCTGGTTCTCCTAGGCGATGGCCTACTTTGTGATGTCACGAACAATTGTTTTATGACAGACAACAAACAACGGAAACTCATGCTGAAACCATCATTGCTGGGCTAATATTGAGAATATGATACTAATAACTCTACTAGACTATATAAAAAAAAGTTTATTGTTTCTTGGGCAAAAAGTGACAAGGGTGGTAGTACTTTCTTTTATTTTATTGGCTGGAAAAAATAATGACGAAGGAGGAGTACCGTATATTACCGGGTATAAGTCGAGAATTTGATACCAAAAATTAGGGGGTCAAGGAGGGGGGTCGACTTATACACGGGGTCTATGTTTCAGCCCCAAAAATCTAGAGGCCAGGTAAGTATCTGCCAGCCCAGCAAGTCGAACGGACGATGTTTACACCGGAAACAATTCACAAACATCGATGTCCAGTCGACAATATTAAAATCTTTGAATAAAAAACATATGCTTTATTGTTGTCTTTTTAAAATACAAATATAGCGTGATATATGAATAAAAAATAACATTTCAATCACGAAAGTTCATTAAAGTTTATATTATAATCTTCACTATTACCTGACAAACATAGATCGATATCTAGCCTTGATGTAAGTCGAGTGACCTGATAAGGTCACGTGGACCAATGAGATTCTACATAGAAGCTGGTGACATGCGAGATAGATACTCATGAAAAAATAATCAAGTGTTTACGCAGTGAGAAGTGCAAATTACTGGTACGAGTAGACGTATAATTTCTGAGATGTTCTAACATAATAGCATACATTCAAAAATATTTAGAGAAATGTTAATTGCCGATTGTCATTGTATTGTTACTGAGATGTTATAATAGTGTATATTCAATACTTGTTAATAGACAGACGTACGTGTGATTAAGGTTGTGAATAGATTTGTTAATTGCCAGTCAGGGCAGTGATTCATCTAGCGCATCCGGTAATTATCTAAGCTTATTCAAGCTTATTAGTTCATTTTGTTCAATCAAAATATAGCTTGGAAGTTGGAGAAGTACACACAACAGAAGCAAACCCTTTCTTAGAAACACATATATTTAGTAGACACCCGTTCTTAGAAACACATATATTTAGTAGACACCCGTTCTTAGAGACACATATATTTAGTAGACACCCGTTCTTAGAGACAACTATATTTAGTAGACACCCGTTCTTAGAGACACATATATTTAGTTGGCCCCGTTCTTAGAGAGTAGAGACACATATATTTAGTAGACACCTGTTCTTAGAGACAACTATATTTAATAGACACCCGTTCTTAGAGACACCTATATTTAGTAGACACCCGTTCTTAGAGACACATATATTTAGTAGACACCCGTTCTTAGAGACACCTATATTTAGTAGACACCCGTTCTTAGAGACAACTATATTTAGTAGACACCCGTTCTTAGAGACACCTATATTTAGTAGACACCCGTTCTTAGAGACACCTATATTTAGTAGACACCCTTTCTTAGAGACAACTATATTTAGTAGACACCCGTTCTTAGAGACACATATATTTAGTAGACACCCGTTCTTAGAGACACATATATTTAGTAGACACCCGTTCTTAGAGACACATATATTTAGTAGACACCCTTTCTTAGAGACACCTATATTTAGTAGACACCCGTTCTTAGAGACACCTATATTTAGTAGACACCCGTTCTTAGAGACACATATATTTAGTAGACACCCGTTCTTAGAGACACCTATATTTAGTAGACACCCGTTCTTAGAGAGTAGAGACACATATATTTAGTAGACAGATGGATTTTGGGGTTTAGAAAAAGTGATGTGGCAAATTCCTAATGTTTTGGGAATGACAATAAAAAGCTATCATGCACATTTTGGTTCAGGTGATGTGCTAATGTGCAAAACAGTTTATTTCTTTTTATTTATCCTTATACTCAGACGTAAGGTAGTAAGTGTATGCCAATGATATCGCAATCATATCGGAAACAGTTTTAACAACAGCTGAAGATGAGATTATAATCAGCACATACAGTAATAATCAATGTACTGTTGATATTAACTTGACATTTAGAAGGGAACGCTGAATCGGGTTATACACTCACTATTTGGCAAACAATTTCTTAAGTTCATTCTACATGGTGCTGCAAGATGTGTGAATATGTTTTTTGAACGTGTTGAGTGTGATAAGAACTAGGCTATACACTAAAACAAATTGCTGTTCCCAGAGTTAGAGTTTGACACTTTCAAACCTGTCTGTCATAAAAAGACTTCTTTGTAAAAGGTTATCCAAAATATGGGTGCGAGTTAATCTTTTCCATTTGGGTCTCATGGTTCCAGGATAAACAGTGATCGCTGGAAAATGCTCACTCAGAATGGTAAGAAACTTGTTAATTCTGCTGCGGAAGTATTAAAGGCCCTGTAGCATGCCGTTCTTACTGAAAAAAAGTGATCTCACGGAAAGGTAGATAAGTGTTATCCATGGCTGAAAAATACTCCTCAATCAGTAAAAGAGTTCCAAGCAGAATGACATGGTTCGGTTAAGCCACGCAAGACCATTTTCATTCGAGCTTACATTTTAAGGGGTTCACATTAAAATTGCCGCTTTAAGGTAGTTCAAGTGATCTGACTGATGCATAGCGATTCTAAACACTCAAGAGTAGAGTTTTAATTTTGCAATATTTATACCGTTTCCAAAAATCATATGATATGAGAGTCTCGTGGCACATGATTATCAAACTACAATAACCAATTCATGTCCTATAAACTGAAAAAGCTTTAACCCTTACTATGCTGAATTAGATAGTCATTCGTTGGAGAACGAGAAGAACATACCAATATTTGCAAGGGGCTAAAATTTTATATAGCCTGAATATTACTACATTGAACAGCCATTAATTTTAGGGTTATGTTTTAGATACTTTTGTACATAATCAGGTGACAAATAACATTATTTTAAACAATTTGTTTTCATAAAATCAAATTTATAATCATGAAGCAGAAGGCGAGTGAAATGGAAGTATAATACTGTAAAAACAGCCATGGGTTATTCAGCTGCTGAATAAATCAGTGTCAAACAGCTCTGTGAGGCCAGGTTACATTAAACTCGTGTTTACAAGAGATCTAAAACTACCATTGTTTTAAAAAACTTGATTTCATAATGATTTCTCAGTGAACTTTTAAGTTACAGTAGCATATTATGGAATATACATGAATACCGTAATGGCATTCAAAACAACTTATATTGTTCAAACTGCAGCTATGTATGTTAACCATTTTGAAAGTAAAATGTCAATGATGATGAGGAAATAAATCTGGATCAGAAAAAGATTGTGCACTTTGTAACAGCGTATTTAGCACGCACTCCTTGTCAAACTCTTTCCCAAAAGAACAGTCTACATGCTACTGATTTTGAGGAGAAAATTAATTCTAAAATTTTTGTTTCATTTTCCAAATTATCTCAGACTAGAAAAGATTAAAACACTTTACAAGGCAACACATTGGGTCATGCATAATATTGCAGTTCACTAAACATTTACAAAAATTTTAAATGTGATTTTGTTATTTCTAAAAAGAACTTCTTGAAAACTTCAAAATTATATTTTCATATGGTGTGAGATTGGAATTCTTTGAAAAACTTTCATAGTAACGGAACTAGAAGGCCATGATGTTGAAGAATTCATTTTCAATAACTCTTTTTATGCTTATAGGAGATTTTGATAGTTCTGAGTGAGTATATTTTCACATGGTTTGAGACTGAAATGAAAGGAAAAACTTAACATAACAACAGGAAATCGGTCATGCACAATACGGCTGTATACTATTTCAAGCATATGTTTTATGTGATTTCAATTGTGCTCTCTGAGTAGGATAAATTAAAAACTTAGCAAAATTATGTTTTCACATGAGCAAGAGCCAGCAGGAACAAGACCGATCTCTTTCTAAGCCATGTCTGGCATGCCAACATCAAATACCCTTAGTTCTGCTGCAGTTTTTGTATGATGGATTATATTTGGAATTGCACTTGTAATTCAAAACTCTGTTTCTTATGATAAAACTGCCACATTTGTCAAGATCTATTTAATTCCTCAGAATCACCTCGTAAGCTCGTGCTTTCTTGGGCTTTAACTTTGTGCTTTTATACATAGACTGACACAGATTTGGTGACCTCCTGGGAATGCATAATAATTCCTCTATTTACTGTGATTTATAACATTCATTTCAGACTGAGTGTGTGAAATAAGGCATGTCCGATAGCCAGTAATTACGGTAGCTTGTGCTCTTTGGTTTTTCTATTATTTTGCCTTTTCAACTGTAAAAATATACATTTTTGGGTTCCTTGTAAAATTTACTCTGGACTGGTAACTTTTGTAGGTTTTTCTTAGATTTTGCCTTTTAAACTATAAAAATATACATTTTCGGGCTCCTGGTAAAATTTATCCTTGACTTGCAACTGATGGAGGTTTTTCTATGACTTTGCCCTTTCAACTATAAAAATATGTTCAACCCTATTCCATACACTGCCAGAACATTCTTGTACATTTTGAGATGCTGAACGAATCTCCTGTCCTTTTAGCAAGAATTTAATTTAAATTTACTGTCAGCCAACTTTCATGATACAGTCTACAGAATGCATTGTTTTCATGCATCAGTCATTCACCGTGAAGTTCAGGTGCATCGCTACTACACTAGCACATGAAAGTAATAGAAATGTTGCCAGGTTTCAATTACTTTAACCAAACCATTAGTTATACCTCTGTAAGGGGAAGTTGTACCGAGTCTAGTTCTGAACTAGGCTGTTAAACAAGCCCACCTGTTTGACAGACGTACAAAAAGTTTGAGGAAACAGGTACTTCCTGCCACTTGAATGAGTTCTGTCTTGAGACAGAGAGGGGATTGTCTACCTTGAGTGGCGGCCATATTGCTTCCAAAGTATCTGTAGCAGCTCGCACATTATCTTTCTTCTCTGTAGTTCTAGTGTTTGGCCTCCATATGGTTGTCTAGCAAGGTTCATGTAATGTTAGGACTTTGAATCGGAGATTGTGGTAATATGTAAAAATAGCTCCAAATCAAAATTTTTAAATTCATTGTATGAATATATATTTTTAAAATTGTTCGTTTTGGAAAACTTTGTTCAGTAAAATCACTTAGCAGATGAGTTATAGTTGATGACATGCATCAAATTTGGTCCAACTAGTGCTAAACTAAAACACTTTGATCCATTGCTGCAATGTTGAACAGAGGACTATATGTATTCAGTGTCTGTCCGTCTGTCTGTCTCATGTCTTGTAAATGTGGTATATCTCAGGAATCCTTGCCCTTCAAACTGGATTAAAGCTCACATGGAGGATTATGTAAACACAAGTCCACTTTGGATTTCGTTAACCATGTTTTAAAGGTCACCACATCACTATGACTACTCATGAACTTGAGCACCAAAGCTTTTCATCAAAGTTTTGTGATAAATCAGCATAAATCAATATTTATCCTTTTCAGTTTCTTCTGTTGGTATTTTGTTTAAGTTTTTCACCACAACACTTTTTGTACTTTGCCCCAAATGTTTTCAAATTCTTTTACCACCTACCTTGGAGAATATCACACACACCAGTTCACTGACCTTTGCATATATTCATTGTCCCCAAAACAATTTAACAACTTTTCAAACTCTGTTCAAGGCAATATGTCATTAATTGTTGCAAACTCAGAAACTGACACATGTCTTTTCAAACTATCTGTTGATGAATTGATAAACACAAGTAAATGTCAAAAACGTAATTCATCGCTGACATTGCTATAAAAAATGGCAAAGGTTTGTTGTAGATGACAAACATTGATGAGGTTTTAAAAAATAATAATGAGGTTTTACTATGCCATGAACCCTCTAGTATTTCCTTCTTGAAAGGATGTTTTTGTTTATACAAGCTAGGCTAAACAATGAGAAAACAATAGGTAAATGTTTTTTTCATTTTCTAAATACAAATTTGAGGATATTCTCATAAAGTTCAAGAAACCTTTTTTTTAACAGATTTAAAATTTTGCTCTTTATTTCTGAAAGAAATATTGGGAATTATGAGATTATACCGCTGATTAGAAATAGCAGAAAATGTTCTTCTTAATATATTTTATAATCTTTCAACAGAGAAATATCTCAACACAACATCTTGAATTGCTTTCTAAGGTGTGAACAATGTCAGGAGAAAATAATTATCTTTCATGATCAGCTAATGTTTCGATCCATTTTGTTTTTGAAATTTCCCCTTTTCTTTGGCTATCAGATTAGTAACAAACTGTAAGATAAGTTGCACAATCAGTCCAACAGAATCCGACACCCTTCAGCTATGAACTGCTTGTTGACATATTGTTTCTCAAAAACATTCTTCGGATAAGTTTTTAGAAAGAAAAGGTGAAAAGGTGAATAAAAAATCATAAAGAAATCTTTTAAGAATCTGTCTTTGTGTCATTCTCTATTTGGTTATGGATATACAGTGTTAAAGTGTACTGAGGGTACTGAGGATATTTGCCAACCTTTCCAGCTTGGTGTTCGTTAAAGTTTGGTAAACTAGGAAAGCTCTACCATTGCAAAGGGGCCCATTTGTATAACTTGGCCAAATGACCTAGGAACAACAGTTTATATATACATTTATTACTTGTCAATGAAAGATATTGCAGTGTAATATTTATACGACAATATCAAACTAGTGTAATGCCGCTGCACGTAGAGTGCTCACTAGTTTAAGTTAAGGTATCTGACTTATTCTTTCCTGGTTTCAGTACGCTGTTAATCTAGATTAATGTGAACGAATAATTAAAAGAATACTAAACTTCGCTCCATATAATAGAATTTGTATTAAACTTTTGAATGATTTAATTGGTATCAAACTAGCTTTTTCTTGTTTAATACCAAATCGTTGACTAATTTTGATAAAAATCGTATTACGTAGGAGGTTGTTTAGTATCAGAGTGAGTGGAGTTCTTGGTGCAAAGACATGAAACCTATTTCTCAGTAAAAACATTCACATCTATTCTCCCGCTCGCATTGTTCTCTTTTTTCACATGTGATATATGGACACAATATGTTAATTTTTTCACAGATATTTATCACATGCATTTCCTGTTATTTTTTCATTACTTGTGTGTCCTCGTAATTAATATCAAATATATGTTAATGCTCCATAAATAACATTAAGGAGTCAAGTCATTTGATTTACGAAAAGTTAACTTTGACTGTGTTGGGCGCTGTCATTATGAAAACGTTTCGTTAGGACATCTGGCGTTATGTAAAAAAGGATCACGCATCTGCAATATTGTCAAATGATTTATTTTAACAGCATCTCTGGCATTGTAATTCGGTTAAAGCAATAAAATATATTCTCTGATGTTTAAAAATGATGAAAAGTGGGTCAGTGTGTGCGGTAGATGTATTTTCAAGTTATGGCAAAGATTTATTGAAAAGTAAATAATCACACTCTGTCGTTCAAGTTTCACATGCTTATGAACTCGTGAAAACTGTCATACAAAAAGTATCTTTAAAAGAAATCTAATGTATGACCTGTGAGTTTAAAAATTGGCTAACAAGATTGCATTTAAAAAAAAAGAAGTGTACTTTGCATAGATTTTGTTACAGACGGTTACGATGTGGACATCCAGTGAATTGATAATGTTTCTTGAATTAACGGTGTAAATAAAAACTTTGTGTCAAATTTAAATCAGTTCAACTTATCCTGACATTATAGTGATATTCTGGTTTCTGGTAGGAAACTTTAGCTTCCGTGAAGAATGGTTCCACATGCAGTGTAGTACTTCAGTAGAGATTCATTGAAGTATAGTGCAGTTCGCTACTGTCAGCAGATGCTTGCAGGCTTCATTGCTGCGGGCAGGACAGTGCAGTGCTTCCGATCAAGAGGTCCCGGGTTCATATCACGGACTCGGCAACGGTTTTGAATTGTGTTAAAACTTACATATGTCAGCTGATTAAACTTGTGTTATGCTTCATTTAAACACAATACAGATTTGCACAAAAACTTCTACCGTCATCGCACTTGGTGACAGTTTAATATTTTTATATTCTTCTATCTACAGAGTTCAATTCAGTAGGGTTGGCTTGGCGACTTTGTATGCTGTAGAGAACTGTCCTATATGCAGTAAGGTTTGGGTGCAATGCTATACTGAATTTCAGCGCAGTACCACCCATGGTTCGCTAGTTCCAGCCAATGCTCGCAGGTTTCTCAGCAATGCAAAGCCACCAAGTCGTTGCAGTCTTTCTCCCTGCCATAATACTAGCAGTCATGATAAAAGTGGCGTTAAACCCAACTCACCTCACCCCACCTGCAGTATGTCTTCATCACAGTGCATATATCCATAGCCATCATGGTGATTGGGACTTTTTCTCAGCAATGCTACTTGCCACCAAGTGTAAAGCACCAAACCTTGCTTTAATGTATGCACCATAAAATTGTTATTGCATGTGATAAAATTTTAGAATTGCAACACAATATACAGTATTACTGATGATATTTATATTCCTTTTACCATAATTACATTAAGAGAAGTAATGTAAAGTGTCAATTGAGATGTTCTTAGCGCATTAAAATTACTCTTGCCTTCAGTATAGAAGTGGAAATTATCTGATGAACTCCTCCAGTTTTTATAATGATATTCATATTCAAAACACAAAACTATCAGATGAACTGCACTTAAATTCCTTATGTTGAGATTCTTCTTCTGTTCACTACACTCTGATTAGTAGTGGAAACTATCAGATGAGCTGCACTCCATATCCTCATTATGTTCAGAGTCCTCTTGGTTTTACTGGCAGTGAGACAACAAACAAAAATGTGAGATATGACAATTAGAAGCTAAATCTGTAAGCAAGTGTGTTTAGAACTCTTGTCTGTGTTTTCACAGTGTGATGGTTCTGATGCTTGTACACATTCCTAACAGCAACTCATCCAGACACTGCCTTCAGAGTGTTTCTCTTGGGGATTTAAAATGAGTTTTACAAAAAGACCTTTGTTGATGTTGGTTGTTTGTGTAGTCGTGTTCTCTTATGATTGCTCTTCAGTTTTCCCCCTAAAATTAGCAAAATAAGTATTTTGTATTCTATTGAATAAAGTGGTTTGGGTTCAAAGATTTAAGGAATTGTGAAACGATTTGATTAGGTTTCTACATATAAAAAGATGATACAAAATTAGAAGATATTCAATTTTGACCAAAGATTTTATACTCAAATCATACTCTCATCTGAAATGCAATTTTAGCTGCCCATCGAATCCTGAAATACTTCACTAGCTAGGAGAAATAAAAGAGTGGATATTTCAACCAACTATCTTATAATAGAGTCCATGCGGTTTTGGACATGTTGAGTTCTATAGTCGCAAACTTACACATGAAGCTGTTAGTCTTCTCACTACTTTCTTCTACTTCACTAGCTAGTCTACCATTTTCCCCTATGCACCTGAATCAATAAATCTCTACTCATTTCTCTTTGTAGTCACAGGATGTTATGTATGTTGGTAGTTAACTCATTAGCAGGATGATCTATAGATGTAGACTCTCATTACTCAGACTTTACAGCTCACAATCATGCTTAATGACAAAAGAAAAGGCCAATAAGAGTTCTAGTACAACCCACGAACACAGACTGTTCAACTCTGTATAGTCGATGCATCCCAAATGTAGACAATGAGACAGGGCAAGGTAACCCAGCCTGGCTGCCACATGTTCTTCTTTATGTGGAGCACCGGATGAAGGCATATACTTCTTTAATCATCATTGTAAATGTTGACAGAGGTTTACATGAAGAAAGGAAGGTGTACACGAATAAACTGCAATTGTTGTAGAATTTTCCAGGGACATGTGAATTGTTTTTTTAAAATCGCTTTCATTGGTGCAAATTGAAACCTTGTGTAATATTTATGAATAAAAATAATGAATATATCTTCCTTGATATTGGAGTAGAATTTTCAATAACTAAATGACAACGATGTATGGATTCTCAAATTGTTATTTGGTTGATCACTGACATCATGTTACAATTATTCAATGAAGTTGATTTTAGATCTTTGATAATGATATGGCTCTGGCATTTAATTTGGTCATACCTAAACAATTAAGACTGCCTGCCGAATGAATTAGTACTAAACCGTTCCAAGTGGTCAATTTACAGGAGTCAAAACTTGTTAAAAAGGCAATGTTGCAAGGGTTGTCAAGAAGGCTATACCTGAATGTTCAATGAGGCAGATGGAAAATGTTATGGAAAATCAATTTTTACACACACGAAGTCATAGAATGCCTCATAATGAAGAAGAACTTAACACTGTGAAAATTACAACAGAAAATACTTCTATGTTTGCAGGTGACAAGTGCTATTCTGAACTCTCTGAAGTACAACCCTTCAGGACAACCTCAAGATGGTCCCATGGGCATCAGTGTGGCTCTGTCATCCTCATCCTCCACCTCTGGACTAGCCAAGTCTGCTTTAACCAATGCTTCATTCAGGACAAAGAAACTACCAGGTAAGGGCAGCAAGCCCTATCAGTGGAATATCGGGCGTGGGCAAGGAGGGATATAAATTTGAACCCATAGAGTGAGACTTGTTTCTAAAATTCTTGCCCTATTATTATTCAGATATAGTGCACTGTATTTGGATCCAGAGATCAAGCTGTGGTTGCCTTGGAGTCAGGTTCTTAGCATCTCTGCTGTGAAACACTATTCTACATATAATAAGGTGTGGGAGCAGTGTAGCTTGTCATCCTGGCCCTTATATTGAATTAAACATCTATGGGGCGGAAACAATGCAGTTCGGTAAATTTTCAGCTCAGTTCAGTTCAGATCCCAAGAATACATCAAAATAAAGTCACAACAATACACTTTTAAAAATAAAAAAGTCTATTGAAACTTAAAAAATGATACACACCAGAAATTATGAAAATTTTTTTATGTAATCAATAACATAAAATATGGTATGCAGAACAGAAACGGAAAAACACTTTGATGCATGGTGAACAGAGCCAAAATTAAAATACCATGGTTTCATCCCTTATGACATGTCAACAAGTTTGGAAAGCCAAATATAGATGGTTAAATATATACAAAGATTTTCAAACCTCAATGTTCTCTTAGTCTAATTTGATATTTAAATCATAATTAAATATAAATCTCCAAAGGTATTCATTTATTCATCCATGTGTTACAGATCAATGTTGACATTTATTTTTAAAGATTATAAGACATAAACATGAACGTAATGTTAGTGAAAAAAGATGTGAGGAAAAATGTGGAAATGGTCTAAGAAAGTTTTTCAAAGGTTATTTCCGAAAGCCTGTTAAGATAATTAGATACTTCTTCATGCACGTTAGATTGAGCATGTGAAACACTTAACTAAGTTATGTACGAATCTTTTGAAGCTGTAATCACCCAGGAATCTGCAAGATTGCATGTTTTAAGTATTGACAGCAGCCTGGGATGCTGTGTGCTACATGTGTAATCATAATGTGTCATTTAAGCAGCATGTTCTGCATAACTGTAAAAGGTAAGCTCTTGAAATCAGTACTGACCAAAGTGATGAGATGTAAAGTAGAAATTATTTAGATATCATGTAAGTAAGTATAATTTTTTTAAACTAAACAAATCGAAAACTCATTAGTTACTCATGTTATATGATTGAAAGTTAAAAGATTGATAATTGTTTTGGATGTTTTTTAGACAAGATAGGCAAAATGCCATTTGAGATTGATGAATAAGAATACCCTGTCATCATAAGGTGTGCAGGCTATCAACCGTTTTCTCTCTAAACTGAAATAAAGTGAATATCAGGACAGTTTTTCTTTAGTTTTGATAAATCAGTATGTGTTATTCTACATAGTATCTTTCTTTGCGTAGTCATTTTCATGAAAAGAAATACATCATCCTTTGATATAAAGGTCAAGTGATTACACAACTTGATGGTTGTGATAGTGATAATGAGGATATCCATGATGACAGACAGGACATGCTCAAGGCACCCCTGCATATTTACCCTGCTCTAACCTGAGCTGTCAAATACAGTATCCAGAGGCCACAGCTCCTATAGAACCTTCCCCAGGTACCCTCTTGTATTGTAAGGAATATTTAAAAATAACAAGTCGTAGTTACATTGACAGATCAAGAGCTAATTGTTCCTTCTATTCCTTATTCCAGATGACATTTCGGTGCCAACAGCTAAAGATGGTAAAAAACTTGAGCCAATTGAAGAAGACCAAGTTGGAGACATAAGTCAAGGACCAACAAAGGGGGCAAGGTCATCGGGCAAGAAAGCTGGAAAGAAAACGGATAAAATAAAAGCAAGAGAAGCTCGAAAGGACTCTGATGCCAGTCTCAAATCTCCTGCACTAAATGGGGACTCGCCAGACAGTGTCGGGGTCGCCATAGTGAAAGGTCAGTCTAAGTCAATGGTGGATAACCTTGAACTTCATGCGTTGCCACGACGATCAGGAAGCAATGAAGATCACCATGTATCCACCAATGGGAGCGAAGAAAACTTTCAGTCAGAGAAGAGTCGTAGTTTGCCTTTATCGATGAAAACAAAGGATAGCAAAAATGGTGCAATCAATCAGGAGACAATTAGTACAGACTTGTGATAGAGTTGTTGACATTGTAGATAGACCCTTTGATTCTTATCTGTTACATTAAGAAACATTACTTGAACTTATCAAGGAAACATGCTTCATTTTCAAAACTGATATTAAAGAACTGGTAGGACTTCTGAAAAGGCTATATCCATTCCCATTGAAACAGATCAAACTGGTGCCTGTATAACTTTGATTGAGTTGTCAAACATTTCTTACATTTCAAACTAGAATGAGAGAATTAGTAGGACTCTTTAATCTGCTTGAATATATCCATCTCCTTGGACCATGACTTGCTTGGTTCCTATTGGAGTGCTGGTGGTCATTAGAAGGAATTCATGTAAGTTAATTAACCACCCAAAATTACCCTACAGGGTTGTTGAACTGCCCCTTCAAGCCTTTAAGTCCCAGAATATTCTGGAAAGCATTGTCAATCTTGTATGGTTTTATCTGGTAGTTCCGGTCAGATGGCAGTGAGCAACAAATTGAATATTTTATCATACAACAAGAACAGTCAGTTAGCATCAAATCTTGAATAATCAAACTTGATTGACAAATGTCAGTACAAACATCAGATTATTAATGGCATTTGGTGCAGTCCTTGTTCTTCCATGAAATCATTCTTATATTTTTAGTATTTAATGACTTTATCATTCACATCAGAATTCAGAGGTTTGTCTAAAGCAAGACTAATTTCAAGAATAAGAAGAAATTATTTTTATTACAAATCATTAAAAAGATATTCTACAATAAATATTCCTAAGTAGCAAGTGTTCTTTTCATCTTTCTTTTACACAATTTGTTTCTCTGATAGTTATTTGAAATAAACCTAAAATATTGTGTCACACAATAAGGGGGCTAACATCCAGAAAATTATTTTTTCTATTTTCATTTTAGTAGTGAAATAAGTGTAAATACTTTTCTTCTGATAACAATATTTTATTTTTAGGGCAAGATGTGTCTTACGGTTTTTTAAATTGTGTTACAAACAATACTTGGACATTGCTGCATCTTACTTTTTTCAGCAAAGGTTAACATAATTACAAAATCTAAAAAGTTATGCACCTGGTTCTCATTTAGCCTTTAATGAGTATTTCAATATCAAAGTGGTGTCCTTTTTAAATCAATTAAATTATGAAATTATTACTTTTTCATTTATAAATGTTGTCTATTTCAAAGAGAAGTTATGGCCAATTTAAAATGTATTTTGATTGTAAAAATGCTTCATTTATATATTTTAGACAAATGTTTATTTTCTGGTATTTCATTTATAAGAAAACAATTCTAAATCTATTGACAATTTGCTAGTATTTATTTTATAGTTGAAACTTTACTGACAGATTTGGCTTACAGTTTTTAGGGTAATCTTTTTAGTTTCTTTGTATGCATAACATTAAACTCTCAGGGTAAAAGCTTTGTAGTTCCATGTGTTATATTACATGTTGATATTTCACTTGCACCAGTCAAATGTCAGAATATTTTAGAATTTTAATGCTTTCACTCACACATTGAAATTATTGAAAATATTGAAGTAAAATTTTGTTTGTTGTTTATTATTCCTAATGTTAATTGTACACTAGCTGGTTGACATTTATGTTGAAGTTTGTAGATTGGATTGTTTTTCAGCAATTTTACCATGTAACATTATGTAGATATGTGACTTACCATTTTAGTTTATTGTTTGACCTGTTATTTAACATTTTAAACTTTTGTTTGTACTTCTTAATATTTTTTCTCATTCCAACATATCTGGATCTTTGTTGATTGTCTTTCATTCCACACGTATCTGTTCATTTGACAAATGTTGTTTGTTGTCATATCATAGATAATGTTGATATACTTTGAGTGACATATTTGCTTAATTCTTTCCTAGACTTGAAAACCGAAATGGTTTGCATATAAAGTTTCACATCTATTTTAACAAAGACCTTGATTAAGTCCATGATTATAGTGAGTATTCTTCTTTTCTCACATAAAATGTGACACTACAAAGGTCTGAATCAATAAGATTAATTTCCCCTTTGCTTCTGTGAACTGCTAGCTATTCATGGCTCCAAACAGCCATCATCTAGAAATTAGTTGCCCTTTCTACATTTATTTATAACTATAAGAATGTTTAAGTGTACTAGGTAATGGTTTATATTCCTCTTCTCCCGAATGAAAGAATAATTATTACTATCCTTCATTCAGTAACACAAAAGTTGCTGATAAATACCTTCCTGACAAGAGTTGCTAAATGCAGGAATACTATGAAAAGTGTTAGCATGTCTTGTGACAGAAGTCTCCAATATGGTCTATCAAATAGACTAAACTCTTTGTATATACACTGGGATATTCCTTTGAAAGAAAAATGTTGCTTTACAAGTTTAATTTTGTTTGGGGTGGTACTTTTTAATAATGATGTATTGCTGTGTGGATCAAGCAAAATATGGGTTCCAATCACAGGTCAATCTAAAGGTTTATGAAAGTTAATAGAATCTTTTTGTATTACGTTTTCTTTCTCATACTAATGTAAAATCATGCAAAGGTAACAACCAATCTTTGAGGGCTTTGGTAAATGAAGGTAATATCAATGTTCAATAAAAAAAAATGTATGTGTTTTTCTTTTCAACGACACAGACTAAATAATGGCACATTCTGTGAAGATTGCAAACTAAGGTACCCACATTTAACCTTTGTACATTTCATGTTTATCTTATTTATGATATTTACGTTTGGTTTCCATTACATGCTAAGCTTGTCTACTATTCACTGTGTAACTTTGTGTCCAGTCCTGTATATAGTAGGTATCTGCCATCTATTTCCAGTTGACCTTCCTTCCATTGGGAACCACTATATGCACACTGTTATTGTTAACCTGTACATCATGTATGATAGAAACTATTTAGCTTTATGGTTGTTTCTTGCATTTCTAAACACTTCTGATGTAAGCAACAGATTTATTCAGAGGCACAGATTTTCTAGGTGTTTTCACTCATTATGAGTGATTTTAGTTAATTTATGATTATAACACAATTATGAATGGCAATGGAATCTATTGAATGGATGTAAACATGTCTGATATTTAAAAAAACACAATTGTATGTATGGTGCATGAAAACACACTTTTTTAAATACTTTATCGCTTAGGTGCTCATTTTTTAGAGAAATTGAATAACCAGAAATCAAAATGTATTACTCAAATACTTGTTTATAATCAGATAGTTTTAATTCATCATGAAGAATATAAAATGACATGAAATTCGATGCTTTTCCCACAGTCTGTATTTCAATCATTGGTGTCATGGTAGTGAAAGATGATAACATTTCTTGCATCTGTTTCTACTGTTAAACTATACATACCTGTCCAGTAATTAGACAACACTATCGACATTTTTGACTGAAAAGTCCCATTAATAAAGATTCATAGTAATTTTAATCCATAATTCAAATTTTCATTTCTGTTTGATGTAAATGAAGCTAATGTTTTATTTAAACTACAAAAGAAATGAGGTTATAGTTCAAGTGTTTTGTTCCAGGGACTCTAATGAGACAAACAAAAAGATTTTTAATTATTTTTTTAAAAAGAATTTTCTGACGAGACAAAGATCAGTTTTGATGAAACACATACAATGAATCACCTCACTGTTATTTGTGTTTCCTAAATATGAAATCCTTTTTGTTACAAATATGATCATATGTTTACTGGTGACATTTCGGAATAGAACAAGAGTAGCACATGATAGATGGACAAGTGTGTTGCATGATCAGTAACCTGGTGCCAAATGTTGCTTATGCTCTAGTTGCATATGAGTTTCATGACAAAATGTTTCAACTGCTGGGGCGTACTCTCCACCCAGAATGCCACGATTCTAACTCCAAAGAATACCATGCAGCACATGGGTAAAATGCTCAATGTTTCTCTTCCATGTCAATCTGGAAAACAGGCCGCATGTTTTGCTTGCTTCACTTACAAAGCCCTAGAACTGTAATGATCATTTCCCTTGACACTGAAAATAGAATGACCAGTAAGAGAAAATCCTCGTCTGTAGTTTGAAGAGTCATTTATGTATACATAGTTATAGTACAAACTCACATTTATGTGTCAAAGGGAAATTATTGTATATTTCAAGGGCGCTGTTTTATCTAAAAGAAAAGCAATCAAAACACACTTGTCTGCTTTCCAGGATTGAGTCATGTCAGCAGCAAACTCTTTTTGTAATCTGTTCAACAAACTAGGTTTGAAATGGTTGTCTTTGTAATGTGTTAGTTCTCTAGATGTAGAGAAGGTTATATATTGTTATATTAGTAGATTGTGTTAGAATGCATATCTTATCTAATATGAACAGTTAATTTTGAATAATGTAAAGAGAACATGTGGTGGTCTTCATCTATTTTCATATAACGAATATTCTCACAAATGTTATAAGAGGTTATGCTTGCAACTTGTACCATAAGTTGTTGACTATTACTTACTATTCCATATACATCTGACTTCTATGTTATGTAACATTTTGCCATATGAAGTTATTTCATAAGTGTCCATTGTAAGCGTAATAACCTTCTGTCAAAATACATAATTTTAACATCTGTTTGAACAATGCCATTGAGAAATGTGACATGATATCTTGAGTTACATTGTTAGTTTACATCAGCAGTGTTTTATGTACTTAGATAGGAGAAATGTGTGTTAAAACTGTATATATGACAATAAATCAAGAGGGCGTCATTGTTAGGGCAAGTTGTAGGATAGAATCTGTAGTGTTAATGGTTAGCTGGGCAGCTGTCCGTTGTATCACCCTCATCTAGAGATATCAACCTTAAACAGTTGTATCACCACCATCTCGAGATACAACTTCACTATCATCTTGGGGTACAGCTTCTGTCAGTTGTATCATCATCATGTTGGGGGTACATCTTCTGTCAGTTGTATCACCACCATCTTGATGTACAGCTTCTGTCAGTTGTATCACCACCATCTTAGGGTACAGCTTCTGTCAGTTGTATCACTATCAGGTTGGGGATACAGCTTCTGTCAGTTGTATCACCACCATCTTGGTGTACAGCTTCTGTCAGTTGTATCACTATCAGGTTGGGGGTACAGCTTCTGTCAGTTGTATCACCACCATCTTAGGGTACAGCTTCTGTCAGTTGTATCACCACCATCTTAGGGTACAGCTTCTGTCAGTTGTATCACTATCAGGTTGGGGGTACAGCTTCTGTCAGTTGTATCACCACCATCTTAGGGTACAGCTTCTGTCAGTTGTATCACCACCATCTTAGGGTACAGCTTCTGTCAGTTGTATCACTATCAGTTTGGGGGTACAGCTTCTGTCAGTTGTATCACCACCATCTTAGGGTACAGCTTCTGTCAGTTGTATCACTATCAGGTTGGGGGTACAGCTTCTGTCAGTTGTATCACCACCATCTTGGTGTACAGCTTCTGTCAGTTGAATCACCACCATCTTGATGTACAGCTTCTGTCAGTTGTATCACTATCAGGTTGGGGGTACAGCTTCTGTTAGTTGTATCACCACCATCTTGGTGTACAGCTTCTGTCAGTTGTACCACCACCATCTTAGGCAACAGCTTCTGTCAGTTGTATCACCATCATCTGAAGATACAGCTTCTGTCAGTTGTATCAGCATCATCTGGAGATACATCTTCTGTCAATTGTATTACCATCATCTGAAGATACAGCTTCTGTCAGTTTTATCACCATCATCTGGAGTTACAGCTTCTGTCAGTTGTATCACCATCATCTGAAGTTACAGTCTCTTCATGTCTCATTGTCAACTTATAAATAGTTTAAGTTACTGAACATAGACATAATAATCCTGAAAAATGTTCTTTAAAGCTCAAAACTCCTGTATGTGGGCAATGCCTATAGTTTGTAAATGAGATAATTGTTTAAATGATTATGAAGGATTCTAGTATTTAGGCTGAGGATGTTCTACATCCTGGAAACTGAGCAATATGCTGATAATCAACATCCTCGAAACATTATCTCTAGATAGACTAATCATAGAAGACTCCATGACTCCTTGTTTGGGCTGAAATAGGCCTGTTTTAACCATTCTAACTGTTATATTTTTAGTAATGAGACAAACCAACTTTCCTTTCTTGCAAGGAGACTTTGAAAGAACTCTTTAGTTTTCAGGGTGTAATCATAGTATAAGCATAGCGGGCCGAATTGGATGGTCATGTTTTCAAAATGTACCTGTATGAGTAATGTTGAACTATGCTAAGTATATCTGTAGATAAATACAAGAAATTAAAGTTTACTGGACTCGGTAGAACAGTGAACATGGAAGAGGCTGGAACTCTTTATCTTTCTCTGTTAATATTCCAACTGAGACATTTCTTATGACTTTCATACCAAATAATAAAATATTGGATACTTTTACATTGTTATGTTTTCTTATCAACATTAGTTGTGAGCATGGAAGACTTGGTTTACTAATCTCTATAGAAAACGTCCGTGCCTGACATGACAATTTAATTACATCAGTTGATCTCAAGTTTTTGCACAATCATTCTTCCAACAAGGATTCCTTTTTTAAAAAATGAGAATCTGTGGCTTCAAGATCATGCTTAGTGACTTCGCTGATGGCAAGAACGACCTTTGGACGCCTCCATGAGATAGGCACATAGTTTATGATGAATAAAAGCATAGCTCATCACAAGAAGTGCATAGTTCATCACAGGAAGTGCATAGCTCATCACAAGATAGGTTCGGAGATAAGTCCAAGACAGCATAGAGGAATGTGGACCCGTTGGTGCCATTAGTTGTCTGCAAGACGTTCTGGTCACTGAGTTTTACCCTCGCGTACATGCTTGCTCTCGCCCTCATCAGTGTGGCTACGAGATGTTCAAACTTCGTGGGGAATCTGTGGTGAGACTTGTCTCTCTGAAGAGGGACGAAAGGATATTGCTTATTTCGCATGCACTTTTCTTATCATAGTTGGTGAATAAGAACTGTAACATCTTGAGTAATGTATTGCATTTTCCTTTAAACAATGCAATAAAGAAGAATGTTCATACAAAGTAATATTCTGGTACTATTTTTACGTATAATTTATGATGAATATAAAACAATATATGGTATTCTTCCACTATCTTTTCATATACATAATAATAATAATTGACAAATAATAGCATACAGCTAATACACAAAAAACAATTCCAGAATTCCGAAGGACTCTTACAAAATGTTAAACTCTAAATTGAAATAAGAAAATGTGGCGCTTCTAATAAGTAATATTTTATGTAGTGATGGTCACACAGTACTGTACATGTATTCAACCTATATGTTCATGTTTCGTGGTGCGCAACTCAAACCAAAACTCTTTAAACAGTTTGTGTACATTCTCCTTGAATCTAGTTTTAGTGTCAAGAACTATCTATTGATTAAGATAAACCTAACCAACAACATTTTGAAGTGAAGTAAGTTTTTTCATAAAATTGTATTTGGATGAGATACGTGCCAAAATACACATATACTGCATATTCATCCCCACATATCAAATATATGGCAATATTAACTTATATTCAATAAAAATAGAGCAGCGACCTTATACAAGTGCAGAAAGCGAAATTAAACGCTCTACTAACATGTATATTACATGTATGACCTATCAAACACTATGAATCTAACTGTTATTTTTTTAGCCGTCTCGTAAGTTAAAAACATGACATTTTAATTACTGAAACAAGGTAGCCGCGGTATTGTCCGGTTTTGGATCAAAATCTCTCCGCTCCTCTTGTCCTAGATTCCATGATACACGAACACCTCGCTCAGGTTGTGGTCGGAGAATGGTGCATCTGATCTGGCGGCACCTAGTAATGCTATCTATCGTCAGGTAATCAACGGAGAACGCCAGGTTAAAGAATGCATGAAAACTCAAGAGTTGTTATTCTGGGAACAGAAAGATAAAAAGCCGAAGAAAGTCACTCTGACCCTATTTCTTTGGAAAAACTGTTGACGTTTGCGAAAATTGCTTCAGGTGTTCAGCTTTCTGTCGAAAAATATTAAAACAACTGTTTCGTTTGTTGCCAGGGAAACGCATACCCGCGTTGAACTGAAAGTAAATAGTTAGTTTTCTATCATGAACCCCACATTTAGAAACGAAATGAATTCGATTTTGTGTTTATCTTACAAGGATAAGGAAACTTTGAAAGAGTAGGTAAGGAGATGTGTTTTCGATGAAATAAAAATCTGGGTCAATGAGCTATTCTCACCTTTTGACTGTTTAAATTCACTTTAGGGAGAGAATACACTTTTTGAAGTGTAGTGAAGTGAAAGAGTCCTCATCTTCGACAGTCTACATATATGATTAAAGTTCCAGCCGTTTATGATCTTCATTTACCGTCTAGCAAGCTGTTTGAAGTTTCGTTAAGAAATAGCAAGAGAACATTGTGAATTTCAAAGATTGTGGCTTCATTGAAATAACAAAATGGTTTCAGAGATTCAATCATAGCGTAAAACTAACCTTAACTCCAAAGCTGTCAACTATACATATATACAGACGGGTGACTGCGTTCAAGAACACAATATCTCAGTTTCGATCAGCCTTTCCATCAACTTTTTAAATTGCTGATGGTTATTGCTAAGTAACTACATATTATCGGAAAGTGAAAACATATTTGACACCAGTCGTGCTATCCCAAAATCGAGTATTTCTCATTATCTAACTGTTGAGGAAATAACATTGTATGATTAAGGAGACTCCGAGATTCCAGTGATAGTCATTTGAAAGCCACTGTGAAAGCCTTACTGTGCACTGTGGCGGCTTCAGTATCCACAGAGCTGAGTAGTGAAATGTATGTTTATCATGCTCGACAGCTTGTGTTCACGACAGCAGGGAGGGGATTAAGCTTTTATTCACGAATGAGTGCAACTTTTGTTTTTTTTCCATCGAAACATACTTCGCACCTTCTTGTAACACTACAACTGCATCCCAAAAGCTTTGTTCACCTCCTTGCGAATCTTGCAATGCCATGTACATATAAATTGTGTGATGTCTATGAGATAAAAATCTATCGCAGCATGGCGAAAACGAAAATGTTTGTGTTTTCATTGCAGTAGTGACGATTAAATGTATGATAACATAACATCATTTCATATTTTTAAGCTGTCGTAACAGTTTTGGCAGCTATTTCATTGACAAGGGGTCAACATTTAGAAACTCGAATAAATGAAAAACAGCGTCAAACATTGATCATGTATTTTCTGTAAAATGTTATACTCATTCAATCTATCTGCGGTCGATAGGGAACACATTTAAAGCTATATACTATTATAATTTTGAAAAGCACAAATACGTCAAGATATTTGAGATATTTGAAATTCAGAATTCATATAAACGCAATGGTTTGTCAGATGTCTGATTCAACAAAACATGCTCCAGAATACTGGGTGGTGTTAACCAACTAATATTCACTGTGAACGAGCGAGCAAACGCTCCTTCACGAATAAAGAAACGCTTGGTCAAAACATATTTCCTTG
The DNA here is from genome assembly GCA_936450465.1 of Gibbula magus. Classification (NCBI taxonomy): domain Eukaryota; kingdom Metazoa; phylum Mollusca; class Gastropoda; order Trochida; family Trochidae; genus Gibbula; species Gibbula magus. The sequence continues at coordinate 25,033,908 of OW388297.1, forward strand.
CACGACTCCATCGATTGATCAAACATTGGGACGAAAGAAGTTATTTTGAAGTACAGGTGGGCAAGATGAAGGAATGACGATATGAATATTGAAATGCCGAACATGAATATGGAGCAACGCCCAGCGTTTGTGGTCTTTTCTCATTCATATTTCAGTATTTCTCAATGAAAATCAGAGGGAAAATCCTACCGGCACGCTAATACTTGCCAGCTGCCTACCACACACCTCTGTTTCTCATCTTATAGGTGTATATTTGTATATGCCGCTGTTTAAAAGTGACACACTTTCATTTCCATATGTGTATTACCAACAAAAAGCATTGACTTCAACTAATGCATGAAATATTGAACACGTCTTTTTCGCGACGAACGGATCTGGAAACCATATGAATAATTGCTTTTATTTTAAAGAATTAACCTGAATTATGCTTTGCACTTTATAAAAATAACTGAAATTGGTGTTAAATCCATAAACAACAGAATATTAAATGCGAGGCATAACACGTGCTGAGTGAGGTAGTTATTGTTATTTTTCCTTGAAGTCATCTGTTAATGTTAAGGTGGGCGTAGCACTAAACACAAACATGCCAAACTGTGCATTGTGGTAAACAACTGCACATTGCACATTTCATAACACTAGAACATGGAATATTCATCCATATTCCAATCACCTGTTCTCTCAGGGTACACGTGTTCTTGACGAGATGAATTTCAGTGCTCCTTCGAGATGTTAGTCTTACATTTAAACGAACTCTATTCCAGTCCTCTCCGCCGGAACCAGTGTTTGGTGTTGGTGACTCTGTTGTAATAAGGGGCTACCATTGCACATTACATACGTCCCAACATGAATATTCTATATTTATATCAATCAAACATCGTTCTACATCTGAGGATGACTTTTGTCTTGTAAATAATATGCGGCATCGATGCAACTCTAGTCATTTTGACAGTTACGAATGGTTAGGTTGAAACAACGTCGCCGACTGCATAGCTAACCGTTTTGATTCAACCAGTCAGGATGCTCTATTTCTAGCCGAGAAAGTGATCCATATACAACAGGATGGAAGAACTGATTGGAGTAACCTCTGTGGGAAGAAATAGGATGAAAGAACTGAATGAAATCTTTTCGCCCATGGTTGACCGATATCAATTACTGAGTTTACATGATTGATGTATGGATATAATTCGTGCATAATAAATTAAGTAGTTTAAGACAAACAACTCCATTTATATATAATTACGAAAAGTGCATACGTGTCTGTACGTATAAGCTGAATTATGACACATATTTCCGCCCTACTTTCCATAAGTCGAAAATAGACTACAATGCGATTATCCCAGAATGAATGTGTATATCAAAATACAGAATCAGACGCACAAACGATGATATGTAAACATTGTAGGACATTAATGCGAATATGTCGCACCTTTTTATTTACAACAAAGCTATCCAGTTTCCTTCTTTGTCATAAAGATTTTTTCATGAAATGATATATGATAAGGTTGCAATGTATTACAAAGCAGTCTTTTAATTATAAATCATAATGTATCCACGTTTGTTTATGTACAACGCCTATATTGTTTTTTTAAAATGTTTTAGATATTCGGTTCATAAATTTTGGGCGTAAGCGCACAATGTCTTTATCTTTTTGAATAATTTATGTCCATATTTTTATTCATGTCACCAAGATTTTTGTTTTTAACAACATGTCCTATTGTTTTTGTAACAAATTATTTTGCCTTTGTGTAGGTTATCAGTACACGCCAGTTATAAGGTTTGGAAAGCAGTTGTTATCAATGAAGTTGTAGAATTCCCATGCCTCTATTTATATGAAAATAAGGACAGCTGCATCCAAGAGGTTTGTTCATTACCGGTGCCTATAGCTACCACGGTCAGATTGTAGTCCGATTGACATTGACCACGTTCAGATTGTAGTCCGATTGTCATTGACCACGGTCAGATTGTAGTCCGATTGTCATTGACCACGGCCAGATTGCGGTTAATCGAGTTAGGGCTGATTGTCATTTCATGAACAAAACCTTCATTTCAAAAGCAAGTGACTGAGGTAAGGTGATTTGGGGTATAACGCCGCTATCAAAAGTATTTCACTTATATCACGGCTGCTTGTATTATGGCAGTGAGAGAGTCCGCAACGCCATGTGGCTATGCATTGTGGTGAAACCTGCGAGCATCGGCTGGAACTAGCGAAAAATGGGTGGTACTACGGTGAAATTCAGTGTAGCATTGCACCCACACCTTACTGCGTGTAGAAGTTGCAGCGCCCCTGGCATGACAAGTGACTGAATACCTGTATTGAATCAATAAAATAATTTGCACATGTACTTCGAATATGAAATAAGGAAAAACGCGTTTATCAATTTCTGTCTCGGACTCCGGTGTGGTTTTCTCTAGTTATCAATAAGTCTGTGGCTTATCGTTTGCGTTAATTCAAAACGTATAAAGCAAAATTTACAAACTAAAAGAGTAAACGTATATCCGACGTCCCTGTTTCCAGCAATCATAGCTGACGATTTTGGATTGTCGAGCCGGGTCTTGCCTTCAAGAGCATTACGTTGTGACGTAGGAGATAGGTTTCGATTTGGATCTACGACTGGCAGGGGTTGATTTAATGACACGTTTTTTCAATTCATTTGAACTTTATAATTTCATTCTTTTATGTTATTGCGGATGTTATGAACTAGTTTATTGTAACTTCCCCAGTGCTTGTTATTTAATATTCGATTGCTGAAAGAAAGGCACTTTTTTTAACAATATTCCTTTTTGGAAAGAAACTGTGTGGGCAGCCGGAATATACAATATCAAGATGAAGAACACGATGAAACATGACGGGCTTTGTTATACATAGTGGCTTAAATGGCTATCTAATCATATATCACCTGACACATTACTTAAAATGTTCATCTTTACATCATAAACAAAGATTATATCCTAGTTACAACTCGTATATAATACAATGTTCCTAATTTATCGTGTGAAAATACGCCGAGCAGTCAGTGGAATACAAACCTCTTTATTTACTTCCCTTCTCATCTGACATTGTCCATAACTATATGAAATTACATTCAAAGACTCACTTTGTGTCAGGTGAAGTATCAACAGAGATGTATATCTAACGTTAGAAGACGTTAAAAATAATTTGACAAATAATCCAAATGATTAATACAAAATTCTGGTGTTTTTTTTGCATTAATGTTTTAATACATGAACCACGAATACACGAATGCTCAGTCCGTTTGGACCTTATCGCTTAGAATGTTGTTTTTATTTTTAAAAATAAAAATTCACGACCGATTGTTTGTGTCAACAAAAATATTGACCATATAAAAGGCATTGTACTTATTAGAAATAACGTTTCTTTCTAGAAATAATAACGTTTCTTTCTAGAAATAATAACGTTTCGTTCTAGAAATGTCATTACTTTCTAAAACAAACGTTTCTATGTAAAATCGTCATGATATGTTGTCTCCTGGATACCTTTACTGCTCCACAGACAGGCGAGCCTAGTCTTAAGTTATGTATCTTAAATGAAAATGATATCAACATTCCAAAAAGTATTATTTTCTTATAATTTGTAGACTTGATACGCATATTTTTGTTGCCATTTGATTTAAATTTATGAACGACAAAAAAGCCCTGCCCCATGACGGTGTATTGAATTTAAAAGCCTAATATTAAGTCTAGATAATCCCAACATGTAACCATAAGATATATGACATTTATACACATTTCACAGACTAAATGCTAGCTTAGAATATGAATAAGGCTGTGACTAATTTCTACTAAGTCACGTGTTTAATGTACACATGCACAAGAACATCATATTTGAAGATACCACGTATATGGAAAGATATTTTTAAAATGCTTTTGATAGATTGCTGGTTTATGCCCGACCATATACGTATAACAGTAACAGATATGACTTGGGAAGAACTAATGTGAGGAGAACACTTATTGGTTACATCGATAAATCTAAACTTCTCTTCCTCGGGCGACTATGTAATATCGATTGTAACAACTTTGTAAAACATATATTTTGTGGTGCTATTACATCTTCAGTTAAATCAAACAGCATATGTGATGATCTTCTATTAATATCTACAAAGTATAATCTAAACAACTACGTTGACAAATATATTGCTCAAGGCATATTTCCTCCAAAACATGTTTGGAGAAGAATTGTAAATAGTACTGTACATAGTTATGAAGAAAACATGTGGCGATCACAAACTTTATATCGCTCAAACATGTCATTTTACGCATCAACTCATACTACACTCTCTTATCATAGTCTCTGGCAACTTGCACACAAATACCCAAATTATAAATCTTCCTTACAATTTTGTGTCAAAATTTCCTCAAGAGGTAAAATATCAAGTGAGTGTACTCTCTGCAAAAAACAAACGTTTGACTATACTTCCATATATTACTTCACTGTGAAAAGCTACTCCAGCAAAGGAATGACTTTTTTTACATATTTAATTGATAACCTTGATGTTGAAACTTATGTATTATTTGAAATGCAAGATGAACAAGATATGTTATCATTTCTCTCAAGTGGTCATTAAAACTATTACACACTACATTTGCCATGCTATAAATATGTGTTAAAACGCATGTTATGTTATGAATATACTTGAATATAATATTCACTCATTACATGAAGAGTATGTGCTTTATATTTTAATGTTGCTACAAACTATACATTCTTATATTATTACCGTGGCCCAATAGGAAACATAAGTTTTGGATTTCTTGGATTCCTCGCCCTGAAACCACAGAAAACTGTACTGAAAATACTGTAAACCTAGTATAAAACACGACAATCTCAAAATGAAATATTTTCCCACTTAAACTAGTTTTCAGTCGTTTAAAAGGGCTTTATTTTAAATTCAATTAAAAAAGGTCTCTTAAAATTTACTACAATGTCCCTTTAGGCAGAGAAGGCAGTTTCTTAGAATTTTATGAATTGGTTTAATTTGTTACTTTTCAATGAGATTACTTCGTGTTTCATTAGAGATTTTCGTGTTTCATTTTGAGTTTATTGTGTTTTGTCCTTTGTATTCCGTATTTTCAGTTCAGTTTTCTGTGGTTTCTTGAGAAATGGTAGAAATCCAATATATTCTGAACTATAAGCTTTATGTCCCCAGCGGGCCACCGTAGCTTATATATTCTTTTCATTAGCTATTATATCGTAATGATAGTTCGTTACGAGACTAGGTATTATCTGTTCTTTACATCTAGAACAATGTTCCAGTTGGGTTTCAATGTACACGTGTACGTCTGTACCGGCGTTATAAAACCCTTTGATGTCTACATTGATATAAGTACACTTGTGAACTGGCATGCATCGTCAGTGGAACAGTTCCACATGTATTTGCTTTCATTTTCTTCTCTATCAACAAAACATCGGTTCGTTTAGTTCACTATAATGTCGAGACGACCTCGAGGTCGGGAACCGGAAAACCTGCCAAATCAGGTGTGAACGACCAGGTTTAACTTACTTTATTTATTCAAATATCCACAACTGTTTCTGGTCTGATTCATAGCCTGTGTATGATATTACGTACACCCGGGTGACGTGATATCCCATGAAAAGCAAGTCTAGATTTAAGTTTCAAGGACATATCTCAGGGGCTCCTTTCAAATGTTTAATAGATGGTCATTATACTATATATTTATAAAAGTATACTATATACTGTATAAGCTTTGCAATCTCAAATTCAGAAATATTAATATGTTTTTTTTCTATTTGAGATCACTCATTCTGTAAAAGCATAAATTCTTTGAATGATTCGGGACGACTCCATTGTAGGATTCGAACCCACACTTTCAGAGTCAGGCACTTACCATCAGCACTGAATGTTTCGACGGCTAAACCAATCATCCATCACGTCATCGCATATTACAATCATAATAAAAAGACGTAAGAATAAACATAAACTGTCATTGAAACAATTAATATAAAGAAAATTAAAAGTTTCAGGCATGTAAGAAGCTGTCAACTTTGTAATATGAATGATGTAGAAGACGAACTACATTTCTTGTTAATATGTCCATCCTATAAAAGCCTACGGTTAAAACATATTAAATCATACTATTATACTTATCCTAGTATAACAAAACTACTGTTATTGTTAGCACATACCAGTACTCAAGTATTACAAAACCTTGCAATGTATATTTATTCTGCAATGTTATTTGGAAAAAATATTGTAACCGAAAATAATCTGTAATGTGATCTACCCATATTGTACTACAGGCCTGTGGCCTTCTAAGTACCGTAATAAAGATTGAATACAAAAATGTTAGAGATCCATGGATTATGAGACAGATATTGATTCAAGTATTAAAATAAGTGGAGATTGAGGTATGATAATTATTGAGAAATGTAATGTTTATCACAAAACCTCAAGAGCGAATGTTATTCTAAATGGCTCATGTATCATTGTTTATTCGGAGATTTCTGAATAGTTTTAACAATAATCCTTCATTTGTGTGAATGCTGTGTGAATGATTTATCTTGCTGCATAAAAATTCCATTAACCTATAAGATTTGTTTCATGTCTTCTGACAGTACCGTGGCTGTGAAGTCATGAGTTTAACATGGTTTCAGGAAAATTGCCTCAAAATAGTAGATTATAATATTTTACATTATTAATTAACTATCAATCGTATGGCATGTATGCAATATGTTTGAGTCGGCGACTGGGCCAAAAGGAGACAAATTGGGGACCAGTACGCGTCTGAGAATGCGCAGTTGTATATTTGGTGACGGGCATGAAGCTGTCGCTTTAAAACTTTAACGAGTGCTATCTGTTTACCAACCGTGTTTATAATTATGATTTTAATGGAAATGCGATGTTTACTGTTGTGCGATTGGAATGGAAGGAGATTAATTAATAAGATCGTCATCAATTAAGTATGTCCGTATTTGCCGAATTACAGGTCCTCGGTCCTGAGTATTGGCCCTCGACGTCGTCTCGTGCCAATACAACGGTTTCTGTGGACCTGTAGCTCCATGGCCCAATATACTTTATTAGTAACATTATGATACAAGAGTGTATTCTCTGCAGTGACATGACCGTTCCAGGGTCCGAGCTCACAACATACCTCATTTGATAGAACATGATCTGGTATGGTGCGTATTGCTTTCTACTCTTTTAGTTCATTGTTTTTAATACGTGAATGGAAAAAAGAATAAAATAAAAAGAAAAGAACCAACTTTCTTCCACAAAAAAACGATGTCATATATAGTCATATTAATCGAATCAATTTCGCTGCATTGTATTGCTGTTTCATGTAAGTTACAAGTAAAATTTAGTTTTCCACAAAAAAGTTGACCAGGATGCTTGAAGGCTTGTTTTCATATACAAATCCAAAGTGTGTTTAGTCTCATACCGTCATTCAGAGCAATGCGCCAACAAACTAATATCATGCCTTGGAATGGTCTAGTTCGCCTAACCTTTTTCGATTTTTTAAAATGGAATTTAATATCAAATCTTGAAAAGTGAAAGTTCAGTATCAGTGTTCTTCAGTTGCAGGGACATGTGTCTGATGTAGATGGAAGTCAGATTTGTATTTCTAAATACAACAAAGAGAGTTGCAATTGTGAGATGGTTCTCGTTAATGTAGGAATAGTGTTAGAATTACACCTCTTTACACTTGACCTTACCAAGAACTTACCACACTTGTTTTACACGTGACTTTACCAAGAACCTATACCACACTTGTTTTACACGTGACTTTACCAAGAACCTACCACACTTGCTTAACACGTGACACTACCAAGAACCTACCACACTTGCTTAACACGTGACACTACCAAGAACCTACCACACTTGCTTTACACGTGACTTTACCAAGAACCTACCACACTTGCTTAACTCGGCCTCTGGAATAGAGGTAGATGGTTAAAATATGTATGTGCCAAATGAACGAATAAATTGAACCGTTTGACGAGTGGCATTATCCAAGAAATAAATATACAGAAGTACACACATACATACATATATACATGCATACATACTCTGCTAGTGAGACTTGTTCATATAGATGTATGTATGTATGTAACACTTACAGATGTTGAGAGTTCAGTGGCCGACTTGTGCACGTGTCACAGTGACCTGGCAAAAACCGAAACCTAGACAGCATACATACACGTGCGGTACATTCACAGGGGGAGCGATGCGTGCTGTCGTTTGTGAGCTGGTGATGGATGTAAAATGGGGTTTATTCGTGTTTGGTACAACCCCAAAATACCTGAGCTCATACTTTTAGTTGTTTCTTTAGCAAGTAAACCGATACATCTCATTTTTAAAGGTAAATATCAGGAGCGTTTTCTGTTTTAGATCAGGTTTATGACTGGCCTATGCTCAGGGAAGGTGTTAAGAGATATATAGGTGTCTCCATGCAGACACCTAGTCGCCGGTAATTCGTGGTTTCAGATGGGTGGACATGATTGGCGGTGGTGGTGGGTTCGAGTCCCGTTTCTAATAATTCCCATCGTATCCATTTGTTTATTATTCGTATTGCATGCTAACACATAATGAGCATATATTAAGCTCCATAGCATTCTTAACACTTTACTCACATTAATATCTTGGTATATCATTCAATGTCAGTTTCACTTCCTTGGGAGTATACTAGGTATGTAATGATAGATCAAAATATCGACTTATCGCGATAGTTGCTGTGCCGATTGTACTTTATCGATAGTAACCCAAAAGAACGATTGATAGTATCGATACCAAGGCTAAGTCGGGCTAACTATCAATAATTTAGTCAATTCAGTTGTTGACTTGAATCTCAAAGTGAGATAGTCGTTTTAGATTTTAAAATGTTTGAACACTCTAAATAGATCATTTGAGCTTGAAAACTAAGTTGTTCTGTCATTGAAAAGTTAGTAGTCACTTTGGACGGAGTCATTTCAAAGCAAAGACAATAAAACACTGTTTATTCTATCTTTGTTTCAGTTCGTTTATTGATAAAACTATTGCAATAGCTAGTACAATAATAGGTCACAATAGACTATTGCTATCGCAATAGTTACTCACAATGGCCTATCACTATCGCAATAGTCCCGTGTGGGTCAATATCACCCTCGACTACACGGTAGAAGCTGTCATGGCGCTAGGTTCACTGCCACACTTCCCCCAATGGTTCTACTTTCACAAAACAAAAATCAAGTGTCAAAGATAGCACCATTATTTTCATAAATCATGTACTTGTTTGGCTTCTTTAAAGATCTGGTGAAATGCATTTTTTCTCAAGAATGACAGATGAGTATATCTACGTATATTGTATATCGGAATCAATTGAGCATAAAATCGAGACAATATACACTTGCAATTGATAATTAAGACGATTTTAATTTACCCATTTTAACAATACCGCGATTTCTGCCGGGAAACGTTTTGAGAAGAATCATCGAGGCGTGACTGATTAACCACAGACGACAGATGACTATCGCCGAAAATCAGGTTACTCCAGTGACGTCACAAACGTCATCCCTTCAGGGGCCACACACCCGCAGACTTTCATTCTGGTCGCCGAGGCAAAATTAGGCGTTTTTTTTAAAAAGCCGTATTTAAGTAATTTATGGAACGATTTCAGAAATTTAAAAACGAGCAATTGTCAAATTGACATCCCATTTCAATGAATCCGATTTTGACCATATGTCATTTCATCTATCCTTTAAGAGGCATTTAGAAGTTGGTAAGATGGAGAGTTATTTAATGCAGTGATATACAGTGATTTACTGATCTATTAAAGAATTTACATGTATGGATTGCATTGCAAAACTTCAACATTCCGACAACAATCTCTTTCAGAGCTTTGATAAGATAAACTTTTTGCAATCTAAAGTCTTTTAAAATTTTAACACTTAGCTTTATTGGGTGTTAGAATTATCAAATCCGATTCTCTGCAATTTTAAAAAATGGGTATTTTCTGTGTTTAAAAGTCAATATTCATTCAACAAATGGTAGTGTAATTAATATTTTTCAAAGTTAAAAATGAAAATACGTTTTTTTTTAGAAAACTATATTCACACAGATCATTGTTATATATTTAAGCTAATAGCTTTTCTTGATTCTTTTGATAAAAATCGTTTTCATAATTTATGACATATTTAGAAATAAGAAATGTACATTAAAACTGTACATTGTTGTATCAACTGCTAACTGGGAAGCTAAAAGTCCCCATTCGTATTTACCCAAACAAGCAGTTTATCCATATTTTTGGATCCTGTATAAATATATAATTTTTATTCATTACTTATCATCATTAAAACTAAACACTTTGCCATCTTAAATTGAATTCCGCGAAGAAGCTTGTCATTTGTTTCTGCAGTAAATATCCACATGCAGTAAATATTCGTTCTGGCACTGTTAACAATATGTGCACAATTCCAGTAAAGAGATTTACCTTAATACTTTGCTTCAGTGACGTTTGGGGGTTCTCCTGGAATAAACTAACCGCCGTGAAGGAAAGTTGCGTTAAACCTAAATTCACCACCCCTCATCATAAGTTCATTGTATTATCTGCAAACATCTGCCATACACCTGAAAACACATACAGATGCATATCCGTCCCGTGTACGATCTTGATGTCTGCTAGTGTTCCGCTGTGCTCCAACTCGAAAGGGCGAGGTGACATTTTAAAGATACATGGCCATAAACAGGGCAAATATCCTTCCTTGTCGACTAATGAAATTTAAATTTCGTTGCTCAAATAAATGTGAAATACTATGATTATAAAAAAAACAATTTGCAATAGGAAATTCTGTGTACATAATCCCAACAAATGTAAATATATAGTGTCGACTTATATTATATTTTATAGTCGTTCCACAAACAATGTGAAATCATTGACACACACTTTCTGCATTCTGAAACCATCATAATAACAAAATTCATGGATTTGGGATTTTTTTGCTATTGTTTTACATTACGTCAATGAACATTTAGTCTAACGTTTTTAAACCTCATTAATACCAGGGACTCTCTAACTAAATATATAGAGTTCCTGTTTATACTAAGCTCGGTAACTGGTATACACTTGGGTACATACATGTATATGTGTTCAAGGGGGAACTTGTGTCTAGATCTGTTCCTTCGTAAGAACATTGTTTACCTTTCCCCTCCCTTAAAGTAGATCAGATTTATACTGGTTCAACCACGTGTGCTTAAAGTTCACACATGCGCAGTCATGTGTTTCCGCCGGAAGCGCGAAGATCGCGAAGGGTAAGCTTCCTGTAGTTGTGGAGATGTGGTTGCCACAAACGGAGGCGTGGTGCCTGATTTAAGCTTATTTGTGGACTCTTCCTCGTCCGGTGAATCACGTTGATACAAGGTGCCCACCACATGTTCTTTGACGCAAGTAGTATGGGCAGGAAGCAAAGACAATATAGTCCTCAGAGAAACTACTTGTGTTCAAGTTTTGGACAATTAAAGGAGGTGTTTCACAAACAAGAACATACGTCTTTGTTGTTAATGTACTCTAGTGCTGGCACAATGAACCCATAGGTCACGCCATGTCTTTATACGCCACGGATATGTTATATATACGGGAATGAGTGGGTTTAAAAGCATGACTGTACTGTTGTGTTTGTTGGTTTACGCAAGGACTTACATTTAAACTGTTCTTCAATGTAATGTTTACCGGGCTTGATTGAAACATGTGTCCTGCACATCCTTCATTTGATGTGGTTATATATTATTTCACTGCGTATCATTTGCCCGTGGAAGATACTGCAATGTCATATTTATATGGCAATATTAAACTAGTATAATGTTTGCATTTGTTACGACACAGTGTACACAAGTGTACAATACTCGCGGGAATCGTAATTCTCGACATTATTCGCTTTATTATTGTAAGCGTCTGATAAAAATAATTTCCTTCCATGCGATAACTTTTTCTTAATCGCTTTCGCTCGTTTGATACACAATCTTTACTCTGAACTCTAACAATGGTATTACGTAGGAGACCGTATAGTATTGTATATTTTCAAAATAATTATTTTACTTTGCGTAAATGCGCTTCAATATAAACGTCTACAATGCATTTTGTACGGATAAAATTAGGGTTTAAATTAGTTATCACGATGTTTACGAGTAGTAAATACTTCCTTATGCGTTTCAAGGTAAATTGTGATTCAGTGTTAAAAATCGTCACACAGTCGGTCTCCATCTGTCTGTCACTCTCGGCGATCCAAGCATTAATTTAATACCTATCTTGTTAATGTGTTCATATTGATTACCAAAATCAAAACTAAAATACTTGCTTATAAGAATTTTCATTCTAACTATTTAATAACTGGATCTGGAGATAAGAGACACGGCCCCCAAGCATGAGCATGTGTTATGTAAATCGGCCGTCCTCCCAGATAGTATGTTATCGTATGTGCGCAGCTATTTTTCTATTGAATAATTTTAAATAACCATTCGTGACGAACTAAAGGTCACTGGGACAATGTCATGCTTGGAAAAGTTTATTCATACATATTTGATTATGTCAACCAGTCTGTGTCAAGCTGTCCTGTTTGGCCTACACAGTCTCGTCTCGTTTTTTATACTTTATCATCTTTATGCTTAACCTATATATGCCTTTATAGCAGTAAGTAGTGTATATACTGATAGCGGCGCGTGTGCACAAAGATCCCACTACCTTTAATGTCCAAAGGTGAGATTTATCAAATTTGATCTCGACCCGTCGCTTTGCGTATAAAACAGAGGCTTGAACCTATTAAACGTGCACTGTCTGACACCGTACCCGCCTGGTTAAAAGACGTAATCACACATACAATCGGAATCCGTGTTAAAGGGAAAGTAAGACAAACAACGAAACTTGCAAATATTGACTGACAATAACAGCTCCGCACAAACGTCTGTCACGCAGGTCGTTTTTAATTACAAGCCGAATCAAGTCTAGTGAAGTCTAGCAAGTCTAGATTCCTCATTATCACCATTGGAAAATGTCGAAAATGCAGATGCTCCTTTTACTTAAAACGACAATTACCGTATTTCCTCTAATATTGTCTTCAGCAACCCCCCCCCCCCCCCCCCCCCCCCCCCTTGACCCCCGGCGCTTATTAGAGGGTCGGCGCTTATTAGAGACCCGGCGCTTATTTCTTTAAGTTTACTTAGGAAGCATTAATATAATGGTTTAGACCCTGCGTTTATTAGAGACCCGGCGCTTATTGGAGGCCCGGCTCTCGACAGTTCCCACCCGAGGAATGCTTAAGTTGGGCATGGTTCATTTTGACTAAATTGTGAGATTTTTTCAACCATTCAAATAATCTTGCAAACTTATCATTCAAAATTGCATTCGACCTCCGATTTTCGTGTGTAGGTGCTTCATTCTATGTTGTGAATGATTAAATCCAATTCAACGATCTATCCTTAAAATGTCACAATTTTCCGATTTGCGATTTTATTGCTGTCCAGTATACATTCGAGTTTTAAAAATATAAACATACTTTTTAGGGCAAATGAACCGAGTAGGGAGAAAGGATGTTGGTAAGGATGAGGACAGGTATGGAGACCGTCTCTTTGGAATGTTGTCATGAACTAGACGCAGCGTTAAATTAATATAGATGAACTGATTACAACAATTTACATAGTGCCAATACCCAGCTCCCCTTGTCAATCCGCTTTCTGCCCTCGATCATTAGATGTTGCTCTTCACGACATTTTTTCAATAAAAAATTCGGACACTTGCAGCCTCAAGACACACCAAGATGAAGCAAGTTGCCCATTCAAAGTTGTATGTCAATGATTTACACACCATCATTTGAACGACCAATACTGACAAAAACTTGAAGTTCATATTCTTAATATTATCAATTTATGTCGCTCTCTAAGCAACATAAAGAGAACGAAATGAGTGAAAACTAAAATAACATCCATGAAGCAAGTGAAATAACACAAATGAAAGGTTTAAAAATTTTTTGGTGTACCTTAATGTATGGTTTAAAGGAAACATCTTTTTTTATTCAGTAACCTCCATTTCACCAATATGTGACTTATCTATTAAAAACGACCGGCTTATCTCAAGAGGGTTGATCAATGTAAACATGCTTTTAATTTACTCAAACACATCCTTTAAAGATATACCAAGTAACAAACCATTAATATGACCTTCATACAAACATAAACCAAGTCACCAAACTATTTCATAGACAATGCTCAGGTGTTTATAGGGTAACTTACATTACACTTTATTGTTCTCGAACAAACAACATGTTGTATTCTTGAGAAAAACATAGGTATTATCTGGTTGAGAGCAACACAATCGTTGATTGTTCGGGGTCTGTACAATATCTGAGAAATGTTGAGTTGTGTAAACACAGACACTTCAAACTGTCAGTAGGTTACACAGTCTACAGTGGCGAGATATCACCACTACCTATATCTATTATATATACACCAGCTAGGACACTTTACATCCACACATACACACACTCAGGCTGTGTTAGTGGCTTTTAAATAAAACATAAGATTAAATAGTCACACCAATTCAAAAAGAAGACATATTCTAGATTGATGCATTAAAATTTATTAAATAGATTATTATTATTAAATTTCTAAAATAAAATACAACAGCTGTTCTTTGACGGATACCAGATGTCAGCCTTGACATTGACCATTCAGTGACATCTGAAAACCGATCCGTTAAAAGGAAAAAAAGTCTAGTACATTACTTTTGCAATTTGAAGAGTTCTATACTGGGTTACTGCATTCAAAAGGTTCGTGAAAAAGCATTAAGTTATTTTAAGCAAAGCTTGATTGTTTATAAAACTTGAGAGTGTCACTGTGGATTGTTTATTAATTTTAGTTATTCTGTATTAGACAATCTGCCCTCTCGGATTAGCATGAACAGGAATTAGTTGTTAAAGATTCAGAAATTTGCGGAATCCTTATTGTTATTGGTGTTTTAAAAAAAATGTTTTGTATTATTTCACAGATCTTACAGCAAGATATAAAGAAAAACAGCTGCTTCAAATCCAACCGAGCATTACAATCTGATATCAAAACAATGATGTCTTTAAATGAATTGATATTCAAAATTATTCGAACACAGGCATACACGAGCCAAAAATGCTTGGAAATTTTAAAAATCGAGTTTGTAATTTATTTTTGCAATGCCAAAACCCAAGAAAAAGCAAGTCACACGTCAATATTTAATACCTTAACAGACATTTTCATAAAACCCTTCCCTATACATCACGTATATACGTAGCTGAAGCATTGGTTAATGCACTGTGTTGTATTTTATTGGTGAACTCTTTATACACCTCACAGTGATTACTGAAATTCAAATTAATATGAACCACGATCTTGCTTCGTTCCAACCCGTTTTCTTTCGTTTGGCTCGTGATTTAAATGCCATTAAAGTTGGAACTCCATCTCAATATGTCATTTAATTTTTTTATCGTATTTGGAATACCATAAGTCAGTAATCTTTAAAAAATATGTATCGTCATAAGAAAATAATCACATATATTGCTCTTAATTCTTTACATATTATATTTTATATATGTTTTTCGACTCATATTTGTTAATCTCTGTCCCCTCGAAGACATTCTCATATTCATTGTTAACCGCCTGTTTTTCGTTAGCTTGAGTAACCCACATTTTAAATCAATTTAGATGCAATCATTTCGGTATTTATGATGAAAGGAAAACATTTGAAATATGAAAAAGCGTTTAAAAACACACTTCTAAATTAAGAACTTTGAAAGTTGAAAAACCCACATTTCTCAATCTGCTTTTAGACGTGTATTCATTGCGGTAGATATGATGAATGGGGAAAAAACATAAACGTTTAAGAACTTGTATACATTTGGAAATTCTAAGAATTCGGTTAAGCTATTTTCCGTTTTTTGGAATTTGTCGCCAAGTTGGTGTCAGTATGTCAATGTAACGCTTTGTCTTGTATCCACACTACCATGCTCCGTATATTTCAACCATGATGTACTCTAGACTGGAGCGAGTGTGGAGAACTACGGTCTGGTAAAGTTGAGTGACGATGTTCAAAACTTCTCCTTCCATCCAACACACACCAGATACACACAGAATACAATGTCCACTGCGTTACCAGCCGAGATATTCTGCATCAGTCATGATTTACGAATCATCACTTCATGAATCATCACTTCATGAACCATCATTATCAGTTCATGAATCATCACTTCACGAACCATCATTATCAGTTCATGAATCATCACTGAATAAACCATCATTATCAGTTCATGAATTATCACTTAATAAACCATCATTATCAGATCATGAATCATCACTTAATAAACCATCATTATCAGTTCATGAATCATCACTTAATAAACCATCATTATCAGTTCATGAATCATCACTTAATAAACCATCATTATCAGTTCATGAATCATCACTTAATTAACCATCATTATCAGTTCATGAATCATCATTATCAGTTCATGAATCATCACTTAATAAACCATTATTTTATTAAGCGTCACTTCATGAAACATCACTTCAGATTTAGACGCAAATAGAAAATTGGAAAATATACCACATAAAAGAAGGGATCGCGAAGGCTCCTTTGTATTTAATTTTCATTTATAAAAACAAGAAAAGGGCGATATTTTCCGAAATTCTTATCCCAGAGACTGGTCATGAACTGTTTTGCTTTTGAATAATCTTTCAGCAAATATAACACTTGAATATAATTTAGTTTAGTAAAAAGCCTACAGAAACTAAAATCGTATGGGTCAAGAGGTATATGCAAATCAGAACCGAGATATTGAGGAGCGTTGCAGTCCCCTCTCACTCATGGAGTGTAATTCATTTCTGAATCATCCTCTATGTTCATCATGTATCTGGAACCCGAAGGTTCGCAGGTAAGAGTTTACAATACCTGATGACATCGAACAAAGATTGGAACAGAGTACTCACACATTTCATTGCAAATCTCAACGAAGATTCTAATGATTTGCATAGCTAGCTTGTCAAAACTCCAATATGTTATTATTTACCAATCTGTAGATTTTCAGTCTCGTAACATCAAGTCCATCCCTATAGTTATCATTTTGTGGTTTAATAAGTATCGTGTTTATTGCAGTTTATCAAGATGTTTCATAAATGATTAACAATTAATATATCGAAATGATGCAAATTACTTCCCTTTTCAACCAATTCATCAAGTTCTAAAATTATAATACTAGCATACTTGTTACAGAATAGAAAGAGAAGGAGGCTTTAAGGGACATTATAAATAATCATTTGATAGTGTAATTATATAGTAGTGTAGTTTACCCGTAACATTGAACAACTTAATCAGGCAAATATGTCATGAAAGAAAAGTTTTTCAGATACGTCTGAAATTTTTTAAATAATCTTTCTAAGGTGTCAGTGCCATTATATCTAAACATAAACTCTTTCAATTTCTGACATAAATTAATCGCATTAACGACAGCAACACCTGCTTGAAGTGAGTTTGAATGTGATGTCAATTGAAATATCTTATCCTTCTGATAAACGACAGAAACTTTTTCAAGCGTACTGTAATTCTGAACTAAATGTTCTACGAAATCTTTAAAGTCTCTTATTACAGAATGATGTTTTGAATGAAGTCAAAAGAAAAAATGTGAACAATGCAAATATCATGTTTGGGTCATAACTCTAAAATCCTCTATGCATTATTTCATGCACAGGCATAATGTTCATATTTAACAAAAACATTCACTCATCAGTTGAAGTTTTACAGAGATTTACTTTTTTTCAATCATATTTAATTTCATGCTAGCGCTATTATCTTTAATTATCTAGATAAACAATAACCAAAATTATTAAAAGTTCATTTCGTTGGATAACAACTTCTTTAATGTGAAAATACACGACGTTTCGGAGTATATACTCACTCCTTCATCACCTGAAAGAAGACCTTCAAATACCTTCATTATCTTTCCCTTTCCCTTACCCTCTTTAAAAAAAGGTCCTCTTCAACACCTTTCAAATGTTCCAGCATCTTCTGACTTAGTGACAGCATAATGTCACCCTTTCCAAAATAGCAAAATAATATTTTCTCATAGCAAAAACCTACTTACCTTTCAAGAGTATTACACGTATATCGCGGCTGCTAGCATAATGACAAGGAGAAAGCCCACAACGCCATTTGGCTATGTACTGCGGTGAAACCTGCGAGTATCGGCTGGAACTAGCGAACCATGGGTGGTACTACGCTGAAATTCAGTGTAGCATTGTACCCAAACGTTAATGCGTGTAGAAAAGTTCTCTACTGCAGACAAAGTTGCCGTGCCCCTGGCGGGATTCTAACCCCGGACCTCTTGATCCGAAGCCGAACGCGCTAACCACTGTTAATTTGTTGAAAGAGTGAAATATCCAAACATTGCATCACTCTCACAACACTGACAAGGCGTTTCAACAGAGAGAAGATTTGTGTGCTGTTTTCACTGTTTGATCTTACAACCAGAGTACTGTACTGTACTGTAACTGTTGTTGATTAAATATTCTAACTTTATGATGATTTTCAGAATAGTTTTAAGACTTAAAAAACTTTTAAATCTTTACATAACGCAGATTATTTTTGATAATGTTAAAAGACACACAGATTTCTTCTGATATATACTGGATTGTTTAGTTGAAATCTTTTAAACGGTGCTTAAGTGCTATTATTAGAAAGTTACGAAAAACGAACCAGGGCTTCTGAAATAACAAAGTAAAACATGTTTAATCAAACAAACGATGAACACCTAGTATTTTGTTTAATCTCAGCATCAATTAACTAGATTGGAATATTATATGTTTGAAGAGATAACATGTAAATCATCAGGTAAGGTAATCAGAACCGAGATATTGAGGAGCGTTGCAGTCCCCTCTCACTCATGGAGTGTAATTCATTTCTGAATCATCCTCTATGTTCATCATGTATCTGGAACCCGAAGGTTCGCAGGTAAGAATTTACAATACCTGATGACAATTAACGGACTGCTGGAGGAGAGAAGTCACATATTTTAGACAAACTATCAATGAAGAACACCATTATTTGCATGGTTAGATATTTCAACTAGGGATATTGTTATTTACCCATCTTTAGTTTACAAATTTATAACATCAAGTCCATCCGCTTAGGTTTACATTTGTGGTTACAACTTTTGCGATGATAAGTCAGTATATCAAAATATTTCTGAGTGATTGAAAAATAATGTGGTGTTATTAAAACAAGTTATTTCCCTTTCATACGACTCCGATTTCATTTCTTCTTCAGTCAATAAAATTCGACATGTTATCATTTCTTTTAAATTATCAGATTCATATTTTTTAAACTAGTGCCTTGCTGCAGTATAAATCGAAAATATCCCTTAACATGATTTTCTGAATAGTTTAGAAATGTCAACGCTTTCCAATACTTATATGACAGAGAAAGTGTTGATAATAAACAAGTTGACCTCCTCTGAGTGGACCTTTTTGCCGTAATGGAAAATGAAGCAGGGCTTTTGAAAAAGCAACTTTAACAAAAAGCTTTGAATAAAAAAACGATGAAGATCTTGAAGTACTTTAACCAAGCATCAACCAACTTGATATGGATAACATGCTTTGTATGTTTAAATTTTTAAACAGTAATTATAAGTCATCAGGTAAGCATGTCAGAACGGAGATATAGAGGAGCGTTGCAGTCCCCTCTCACTCATGGAGTGTAATTCATTTCTGAATCATCCTTTATGTTCATGTATCTGGAACCCGAAGGTTAGCAGGTAAGAATTTACAATACCTGATGACAATTAACGGACTGCTGGAGGAGAGAAGTCACATATTTTAGACAAAATATCAATGAAGTATCCCATTATTTGCATAGTTAGATATTTCAACTAGGGATGTTATTATTTACCCATCTTTAGTGTTCGAATTTTATAACATCAAGTCAATCCGCTTAGGTTTGATGTAGTGATGAGACTATTATGATGGTTATTGTAGTCTATCACGATATTCCATGAAGGTTTGACAAAAATATACTGAAATGAAGCAAATTACTGCCCTTCTCAATCAATATACAACGTTCATATAGTTATAATAGTACCAGTATACTATTCACAGAAAGGTAGATTATACGAAATAAAAAAAAAACACTGTTTGAAGAGACATTTAAAATAATTTAACAGTAATTCACACGTCAACTGTTGCTATCATCTGATCTCAATCAGGCAAGGTTGCAATGAAAGAGAACATGTTTTAAATTTGAGATGAAATGAATTGAGGTAAAAAAAATTACTGTCAACACACATTAACCAACATATTTTTAATTTCCGACATGATTTAATCGGGTTTACGACAGCAACACCTGCTTGAAGTGAGTTTTAATGTGATGCCTGTGTAAACAAATCTTAACCTGATAAACGAAAAGATTTTTTTCAAAGTGTACAGTTATCCTGGAATACCTTTAATTTTCGTATTTAACATAAACATTCACGCTTCAGTTAACGTTGAGTTTCTACTTAGATTTACTTTTTCAATCATATTTAAATGTTCGCCAACGTTATGATCTTTAAATGAATTCCTGAATACCGTGTATCATGTATCTGGAACCCGAAGGCTCCCAGGTCATTTTGTGGTTAAAACTCGTAATGATGTTAAGTCAGTACATCACAATATGTCACGAATGATTGGACACTGATTTGTTTGAAATAGAGAAAACTATTTCCCCTTCATATGATTCAGTTTTCATTTAACACTCAACATGTATTGAAATCAATAAAGACTATGTCATCAGGTAAGCATGTCAGAACAGAGATATTGAGGAGCGTTGCAGTCCCCTCTCACTCATGGAGTGTAATTCATTTCTGAATCATCCTCAATGTTCATCATGTATCTGGAACCCGAAGGTTCGCAGGTAAGAATTTACAATACCTGATGACATTAGATGACTGTTGAAACAGAGAACTCATTTTTTCTAGTCAATATATCAATGAAGAACCCTATTATTTACACAATTAGATGTTTTCACTCAGAATGTTATCATTTATCCATCTTTAGTTTTCAAATTTCAGAACATCAAGTCCATCCACATAAGTTTGATGATGTGGTTAAAATCATCACCATCTCATTGCAGTATATCACGATGTTTTTGATTGATCGACACTTTATATTTCTAAATGATGCAAATTACTTCCCTTTTCACATAAAGTAAAACTATGTTTAAAGACACATGTAAATATATATAGTGCAAGGATTGTGTTGTTCGCTAGACTACATTTGTACTGTTAATGCCATATGAGTGTAAGTATGCAATGATAGCTATTTGTTTAGATTTGATATAATTATTTCTAGGAATCTCAAACAAGTCTAGTTTTTGTTAAGTGTATAGAAATCCTGGATTGAATGTTACAAAACCTTTAAAACCACTTATCAGTATACACTTGTCAGTACAACTAACATGATGCAAGTTTCGAAGACGATCGTGATACTGAAAACAAATAAGTTATATACATTTATTTGTACATAGCAAAAAGTGTTGCACCCCCCTACATTCATATCGAAAAGGTGATGCTGTGGCAATTTTAGGATATATGTATTGAATTAAACACTAAAGACATAAAGATAGGATACTTAATGATTAACGTCTTCAAAGAAACATATTCATGTTGCCATTTAAATAACTTACGACTGAATTTGCACTGGTACTTTTTTTTTTTACCCAAATAACTATTTTTTCTGTGCCGAAACTATGCGATAAACATTAGGTATCAGAGGACGAAAACAAACATGTTGTTACCAACTTGACTTTCACGCATCACAACATCTTTTCTCAAGCGAAATCTGGAGACTGGTTCTTAAAATTCCATCCCCTTTTTCAAAATGTTTGACAACTAGTGATAAAAAGGTCATAATCATACGATTTTGGAATTATTCTGAGATCTTTATGAGTTCGTGTCGTTAATCAAACACATCTCTGTGATTTAGAGGTGTCATTACATTAATACAGACCGAATATCGTCAGTACAACTTTGTTCAAATTTGTCTTTTTCCAAACAATCTGACTTTGAAGGTTCATACTGCTTTAACGAGTGACGTTTGGTTTAAAGTAAGTTACTAAAGGTTCATCAGTTCACTTGTTAGAATGGAACTGCTTACATAAGAACAACCAATGCTGACTTTCAATTTTCAGCGTAACAATACTTGTTCCTGGACACCAGTCGGCTGTTCAACAATTGAGCGCTTCTTCTCTCTTGAACAACACAGTGCAACTTCCTCGAAGTTTGCTATCATTGCTACGTAGCGCTACATTGAGCAATCGTGTTCAAGAGAGGTTTAAAAGTAATCGCTAATTGAGCGATTACTTTGAAAACTATCTTGAACACGGCCCTGTATGGCAGAAGTTGTGAAACATTATCTGAATTAAATTTGCTTCGTTAAACTGGTAGATAATGCTTCTGTCATATCACAAATTTGATTGTCCTGAAACATTGTCAACTTTCTTATCAGACAATTTTTACTGGTGAAAAAACTTGGGGGTGCAACACTATTTTTGCTATGTAAATATCGAATTCTCAGATAATTGGAGACTATTCTATTTATTATATTTTTAATGAATTTATTAACATAATGCATCGTATAATGCGTCTCCTTGGTTATGAAAATATAAATTAAAAATTCACCACTATATCAAAACTGCAAAATATAACTAGAGATAAACACTGTTCTAGTCTCCACACAGTCTGAATAAGTTTCCATAATAAGAGTCTTGGGATTAAATCTTGTTTTAGTTACATTTTTTCCTGCTATATTAAAGTGCAACTTTTAATCTAATATTTCAAGTACCGCCCTGTTGTCGACAATCGGCCGCCTCAAAACTCGATCCAGACGAACCGGACGTGACGTCACAATACATGTAGATCTGTCTGCAAAGAATGATAGACGAGTTGTCGGTGTTATTTCATACGGAACATCTGGTACTGACAACATTTCTGTACAGAGATGCTTGGTGACAGGTTAATAGGTAAATTGATAACTTGAGATAGATGTAGTAAAACGTTCAAGACCAATAAAATCCTCTTCATGTGGTAAAACTATTCGTGCTGATAAAGGTATGGGGTAAATTTGACAGGAAGGTTGATGCCGCTTTCAACTTACGCAAAGTGTTTATACAACATTATTATTGTAACATGGTTATATTTGGGATAACACTACCTTCAATAGTACAAATTCTTGTACTTTTTCGGGACGAGTCCCATGCGGGATTCGAACCCACGCCCTCAGAGTAAGGCAACTATCGCCAGCATCACCAACAGCTTACCACACGACCATCTCGCCTCGACAGTAAGCTGTTTGTACAGTCAATGTGGTAAGCTGTTGGTACAGTCATGGCTGGCGATAGTTGCCTTACTCTGAGGGCGTGGGTTCGAATCCCGCATGGGACTCGGCCCGAAAAAGTACAAGAATTTGTGCTATTGAAGGTAGTGTTATCCCAAATATAACCATGTTATATTTCCTCACTATCTAAATGGCAAGTATTTCTTCTAACATTATTATTGCTAGCTTGGATGGCCGAATGGATAAAATGCTGGTACAGTCACTCAGTCAGTGCTAGCATTGTTGCGGGGAGGTGAGTGGAACGGAATAAACCTTGATAGGCTATATGGATTTGGGCAATTGCCCAATCCCCATCAAGGACATTGGCTTGCTTAATCTCTGTGATTGGTCAGCTAATCCCAGGGAATGAGTAGTGTTAACGATTGCTCTATCCCTGGGATTGGATAATAACAATCTACAAATGGCTATGTTGAAAATATGTGACAAAACGAGGACGGGCTGGACAGGAAACAGGCTGACAACATGTTGAAATCAACTGTTTGACATCGGAATATGGGGCAAGCCTCTTGCCCCAACCCAGGGAATGTGCAATTCCAGGCATTGAGCACGACATATATATATAAATATGCCCAACTGAAACACTAACACATTGAATGAAGTGGTTTCTTCAACCACTTTTAATCATAATAGTTTAATGTAACAATATTATAATTGTAAATACATGAATACTTATACATACTGAAGTTCTACATGTTTGAAAATTATATTAGATATGTACCAAAAAAGTGTAAATAGTCACTAACGAAAGCTTTATCCTGAAACAATATAGTACAACACTCATGTGAACTCATGGAGAATCTGCTATAATAATGATACTGAGAACAAATATAATAAGTAAAGAAAATATGGAATTATGTAAAAAAAAAAATATATATATATATATATATTCTTTTGCTGAACCTTCAACATACTTTGAATGTGTTCATGCAAAGAAAATCAACCAATTATCAACATTTCAATCTACAGTGGAATTTTCTGAATATTTAAACTTAACGATAGTCATCATCAACATGCCATCAGAATTTCACCTCCTGTGGTTTCATAAAAAAAGTATATTATGTAAATATAAAAATTACTGAATGACATTGGATACTTGTATGTATTCATAATGAACTAATGTCATATGTTACGAAATACCTTCAGTTTCTACTGAGATTTACTTTTTCAATCAATTTCAGTGTTCACAAGTGTTAAAATGAGAAAATCCGATTTGTTTTAGTAAAGCTCCTGCAATGCTATATCTAATGAATGTTTATGTTAGGTCAGTGGTATTACACTGAATCTAATTGTAAATGTCACGACTATAGATTAAGAGATAGCCCGAATATTTTTTTCCAAAAAATGTAAACCAGTAACAGGGATGAAAATTATATGATTTTTTAGGTATAATGCAACTATTCTATTAGCAATATAAAGTCACCTTGTGAAATATTGACGCAGTAGATTTCAAACTATAGGCCTTCAAACACAAAATCAAGCACAAAAAAACATAAACTAATAATGACGTTTATAATAAAAAAAAATTGCATGATCTTTTTTATTTTTGAATTGTCAGTTATTCATTTCAAAACATATTGTAGCCTATAAGATAACCTAACACTCTACTCGATTGGGAAAAGAACAAATCTAAAAACAGCGATTGAATATCGAAAAATGCTCCTAAAACTCCCAAATTACTCCCTACGGACGCACGAATACCTATTCTATCGGAAACTTGTAATGTCGAATCTTTC
This sequence comes from Gibbula magus, assembly GCA_936450465.1. Lineage (NCBI taxonomy): Eukaryota > Metazoa > Mollusca > Gastropoda > Trochida > Trochidae > Gibbula > Gibbula magus. The sequence continues at coordinate 25,059,028 of OW388297.1, forward strand.
TTATAATGTTTTACACAAATTATCGACGAAAATTGACAAATAGTCTAAGGATTTCATTAAGCAACTCCTGAGTATGACGTCACATCGCTAACGAAAGCTAACGGCGGCCCGGCAGACTGTTTAAGGATTGGGATAATTAGCAGGCCAATTTTACTCACTTTGAATGGCAAGATCTTATTAAGTAGGTGACGCTTCGAAATAATCTTTGGTGTTTTGTTTACTTGAAAGTATTATCTATATGGATAAACGAATTAACATCGAAAAAAACCCAGAGAGAATATATTATTTTAACAGTAAAGTACAGCTGCCTACAATGCCTATATGTTCGTATCCATAGCGATATAAAAGTCTTTTTACCAGACACTCATCAATCCTGTTAAAGTTAAACCATAACCTAAAAAAGAATATACACTGACGTTTTAAAGAAACTTCCCATCTTTAAAAACTGTCCTTTTTTACCCAACCAAGTTTAAAACTTCATTAATTGGTTATTTGTTGTGTGATTTGATCATCTTTTTATTGTCGAATGAAAAAACATAAAATATACTATTCCACCGATTTCTCAAAACTGTATAAGAGTTTGTGTTTCTTTTACAAGCCTTCAAATTGAGTAGGAAGTTTCTTTTGCACGTCAGTATATATTCCTTAAGAAAAATGTTTTGTATCAATTGATTTACATGCTCGACAACCAAAGCCGAATGTTCGGATACTCTACACATATCACTCCTGGGACTTTTCATCAGGAATATACTTTATGAAAACATTAATTAATAAATGAAGAAGCTTGATGTAAGATGCTGGAAGCAGGATGATAGGCATGAGATCGGGTAAACTAGGCATCTGATTGGCTGAAAATCCGGAATGTGAGTCAGGTCTTCTATATCAAGCAGAACTCGTTGCTGACATTCTCTTCCTACAGAGGTTACTCCCTTTAGATTTCCGATCCTACCCTCTGTTGTTTTACGCTTAAAATCGGGGGCAGAAAGGGAGTGTCCTGATTGGTTGCAATTGAATCTAGTTGTGCAATCAGCGACGCCGTATAATGATAAAATAAACGTGAGACCAACGTTTTCTCGTTTAATGTGTTTTCCTCGAAATATGCTATTAATTTTGTGAAAAGTATTGATCATAAACATGCTTATAAATAAAGAAGACCAAATCAGAGACAATTACCAAAAATAGTTCATTTGTGTTATTTACATTAGACATATTCGAAGGACATATGCTAACGAGCAAGAACATTACGAGTAAATGCCAAGATCTTTGACGTCACTGTGTCGACTTAGCAGCTAAGAGATGACTTTTCATTGGTTTAGAAGCAGTGATAGAGGACGAACTTCAGCTTTCCGCTGCTAGGGGAATTTGCTTCTGCTCTAGATTTCAAGCGTAAAACAACAGAGGGTAGGATAGGAAATCTGAAGGGTGTAACCTCTGTGGGAAGAGATTGGTTGCTGATTGACCAAAGCTGACCCACCCTTTCCTTGGGACGCAGGGCCAATCGACTGAAAAGTCTTATTTGCTAACATCAATTTCAATGACAAGTGGGCTATTTTCCTAGTGAAAATTGAAAATTCCTAGGGGTGACATATGTCCCCTGGTTGATCGAGCTAACAGCTGTAGGGTCACACCAAGAGAGTGGTATTCACAGAAGGCGTCTATCGTCTTCTTTTCTCTTTTCTTCTTCTACTCAAAGTTCTCCCTGTTTCTTCTTCAAGCTATTCTTCCTCTTGGTCCTTTTCTACCGAACGCTCTACCTATTCCTCCTCTAAAATATACCATCTTGGTCTCTATCTTTCAAGGTCATCTTCCTCCGAAAGAGTCGAATCCATTCTAAACATAGCAGTGTGGCTCCTTTAGCATTTATTACCATTACCATTATAACCATTCTCTTCCCACGTAGTTTACTTCCTTCAGATTTTCTTTCGTAACCTCTGTAAAATTTCGGCGATTTTTAAAAATTCTGTCACAAACTGCTGGCGGTGAAAGTTTGGACGGGTTACTTCCGTGTGTTTGCAAGCCGAACATCGTTTTACGTCTGCGTCTGAATTCTATCTTGCAAACAATTTGTGCACATCACACAGATGAATTAGCTCTAGTCATTTCAACAGTTACGACATGCAACCAATCGGTATTTTCTAATCATGAAAGAGCTCGATATATAACTTCTGTGGGAAAATAATGTACGAAAGAATGACGTCATCCGTACCGACATATTTCACCAGCATACATGTTTTATCTTGGCAAAACGCAAGTTTCTTCTGTAAGTGTTAATTTACTGAAAGAGTGAAATATGCAAACATCTCATCTCTCAAACAACACTGATAAGGTGTCAGAGAGATGATTTTTGTGATGTTTTCACTGTCTAATGTGAGAAGCAGGGATCAGAAGGTCTGTAGGGAAGGAATGTAGATGTAATCTCCCATAGGAACAGTCTTGTCTAAGATATGGAAATTTTTGTTGCGCATTCAAAGCATGTTAATATATTTATTTTAGAAATATTCTTCCAAGCATTTGTCTGTCCGTTATACAATGGCATTGTGAGAAAGTAAGCTATCGTTATGTTTTCTTTCTTTTAAGTGAATTTTAAATAAGAAGAATGAACATCTGAAACAAGTGACGTGGACATCGAAAACAGCAAATCTAGTCACTTCAGTTTATATGTTTACCATGAATATTTTTGTTAGAGTATATGACATATACATTTCGACAAAGTAACAGCTAAATCCTGTTGTTTCAGTCGTCAAGGTTAAAAAAACCGTGCTACTGTCCCTTTAAACTTTATTTGTGTTATTTTAAAAAAAAATTCTTTGCTTTAAAGGAAACAGACACCATAAACTGAGATACACAAGAAAGTTGTTTATTACTAACTAAAGGTTCATTGTCTCTCTTGTTTCCACCTTGCACACAGTGTATTGATTTTGACATTTTCAGTTTGTAATGCGAGTTGGGTTCCTTCCTCTACTACCTGTACTAGTTGTGTTCATCTGACATTCAGGGAAATTATTTGTTTTGAGGGAAATATCATGTTATATGTAAGTGGGAAGCGATGTCAAGTTACTGCTGAAATATGTTAGTTATATGTTAATAAGGGGACGTAACTCTTGGCCGGGTGTGACTTAATACAGTGGGTCTATGAAAGTGCAGTTTGATTAAAGGAATAAAAGTTGCAAAATAAACTGAACGCCAAAAGAAATGTGACACCTCTTTGAATTTGAATATCATAAAAAGTGACGTGTTCAGAGGAATTTGCGTTGTTGTGTTGTAACACTCCATCAGTTTAGTGTTTTGTGCTAAATAGCAGACGTGTAACTTTAATGGTAAATAAGTTATCGCCAGTTCTTTTTTGGTGGGGTCAATTGTCCTAATTCCGATCATACAATAATTGAAGGGAAAATTGTAAAAATGTTTGGAATGTTAACCAAACTGACTTTGTCTTCTTTGATAATGAATGCACATTAATAAAAAAGGAAATTAGTTATGGTTTCTGAAATATTTATTCGTTATTTTGTCTGAAAATTACGAAATATTGAAATTTATTATTTTTCTATTCTAAATACAACCATAAGATTCTAAAAAAACGTTTTTGTTAAAAATGTGCTTTGGCACATGTTTACGGACTGTGTAAATAACAGACGGAGAGGAAAGTTTTCCATATGGAGTCCAAATATCACGTTTTCTTTAGGCCGTTTGAAGTATTTCTCATACCAAGATGTACTTGAAGGCTAAACCAGTGTGCTGACCAGAGGAGCGTTGCAGTCCCTTCTCAGCCATGGAGTGAAAACATCACTGATCAATCTCAACATTCTGGAATCATGAACCCGAATGTCCGAAGGTAAATGTTTACAACGCAGCTGCTGGAGCAAAGAAGTTACAGAATCTGTTCAAAATGTTGGGTGTCCATTGCTTTTTGTGTTATTGTTTGCCATCCTTTAGTTTTTGAATTACATTACATAAGATCTCCTTTCAGTTAAACTTTTATGGAGAATGATTAGAAATCTTTATTTCAGTTATCATATTAATTTTGTAATTTTGATACCCTTCTTTCGATCTCATTTGAAATATCAATAAAGGGTATATTGCTTTGCATAACTATGTCCCAAAAATCATAAAAGCTATTATAATTATGAGTTTGTTTGATAATTGTATTATTATTGTATGGATTATTTTTATTTCATGAAAACATTATCTTGATGCATAGATAAAGAGTGTTAGATATTAGAAGTTAAAAGTCTGGAATTAAAAGGTCATAGATTTATCAATAAATATTATCTTTTTTTTATATGTAACGATGAATGAGTATGCTTTGTTGTAAATTTAAAAACAGATACCCGTCACTTCAACCTCTCCATTGCTCATTACTTCAGCTGAGAAAGAAAACTCGATAAAGAATAATTCCACAAGAGACCCCGAGTTAAATCTTGTTTTAAGGTCAAATCTTCCCTGTTATATTTATGTGCACATTGTTATATAATACCGCCCTGCGATCGACAAATCGGCTGTCTTAAAACTATATCCACATGAACCGGACGTGACGTCACAATCTGAAGCTGTCTACACGGGCGAGAGACTAGATATCATTTTACCTCATCATCTAGTCATTATATACTTTACAGTGTAGAGATTCCTGAGAGAGAAATATATGTTGGGATTTAACTTCGTCTATTGTAAACGTATGTATAAGCAATAAGGAAGTATAATATATTATTGATGTTCAATGTACAAACAGGACATCAGAAATAACTAAAGGTAAGAATGAACGTGGTAGTCTCTGATTTGTTTTTTTCCCAAACAAACAAACATAATAAATCTCTGCAATGAAAAAGACGAGAGTTTGATATGATAGTTTTAAGAAATAGATGTCCTCTCGTTGGGAATACCTGTACCCAATATTTCACTCACCTACATGCAGGTGTGATAATTTTCTGGTGAACTCATTGAACTCTAATACCACATGTTCACTAATAAAAACACAAGCAATTCTCAACATGTCAATCAACGGTGAGATATTCTAAAAATTTTAAAACTTAAAATCCTAAAATCTTGTTTGAATGAAATTCTACACTGCATCAAAGCTTTACCCCCCATGGTTTCATCACATGTAGATAGTTTCTGTAGATATTGGGATTAGGAAATGACTTTAGAATTATACATGTATTCATTTCATGCATAATTATATTCATATATAAATAACCAAAACCATCCACGCACCAGTTGAGATTCTTCTAAGATATACTTCTTTCAAACGTATTTAAATGTTCACAAGTGTTTGACGTTTCATGTAACATTTACATCCAGCCAGTGAACAGTAAAGCACAGAGGTCTGAAATGTATCCATGGTGATAGAATACATGTAGTCTTTAACTGACACTGTACATTAACATGTAACATAAATACAATATAAATTATGTAAGTTCAAACCCTTTGTATCAATTACACAAAAGGTGGCATTCACCACATTGCCCAATACTTTTCTTCTGTTACTCTATGTAATGTTTCTTCCAAAAGTGATTTCTTCCCTTAGATTTCTTCTTTTTTCCCCCCACAAAGTTTGTCTCCTTAAAGTTCTTCCCCACAGCTAAGCGGTTTTTTTTTTATCTTCGATAAGCTAGGGTTCTTCTTCTTTTCAAAAATTCCTTGTCGAATTTTTGTTTTAGTTCTTTTTGAAGAGACAACATTTCAAATATCACATCATCCTCTTGAAAATACTCCCATTATGTATGATTTATTACAGCAAAAACTTATGTTACCTTACGTGAAGTGATAATTCGTTGAAAGAGTGAAATATCCAAACATCTCATCACTCATACAAGACTGATAAGGCGTTTCAACTGACAGAGAGAAGATGCGTGTTGTTTTCACTGTTTGATCTTACAATCAGAGGTCAGCTTGGCTGTGAGAAAGAAAAAAGTACATTTAAACACGCACGATGTTTTAACATACATGGATCAATATATCATTATATTATAAGAAAAACTGTAAGTCACCCATTTTTCATAAATACCTTGAAGCATAAAGTTTCATAAAGGATATTACAATAGAGCAGCGTAATAAATAGATTTCTTGCTCATTTAAGTTTTAGATATATTAAAAGTTCTTAACAGTATCCAAATCTTAAAATCTATACAATCCTCTTACATGTATATAAAACATGATAATCTACCGACAGAGCTGCAGCCATAAAACAAACATGAAGTATACTTCAATAATTAATTACTTTACAGAAGAGACATTGAGACTGACAAAACAGGACATAATGAAAGAAACATAAGTTCATAGTTTTTACTCGTGCGTATGTTTATGATATAAATATACGTTATATATAAACGATGTTATGTATTGTCCAAGCAAAGTCTACATTTTAAGTTCTCATTGATTTGTAAAATAACTATATTATGTATAGCATTGTTGGCACTGGGGATGTATAGTGATGTTAAAACACGAATCAGCTATATGCCATCATGCAACACTTATTTGTAATGATCAATATATTTCTCCAAACGTATGCTAACGGTAGAATCAAAGAGATCACACATGACGAGTCTTGGGTATTTGCGAGACACGCTCAACTTTTTGCTACTTTTGGTGAGTTTTTATGTGTCCTGAATCTATTTAAGTCATGGAGATATCAAGTGACCACAGATTCAATCAACATGATGGACAGTTCTACATCATGTTATAACTCTATATTGAACTGCCCAACTACATTTACACAGATTGCCGGTGTTGAAAGCATCACGTCATTAACAGTCAGGGACTCGTCGGCTTTCCGTCCTTGATTTTAGACGACATGCCGTCTAAAACACTATAAGATAGCTTACCCATTCATTCAAGCATATAGAAAACACAGGATCAGACAAAGCCATAATATTTTGGAAACAATAAATGCCCCCTTGTTGTGCTCCAAATTGTAATAAATGCTCCAAATTGTAATACCTGCTCCAAATTGTAATAAAAACTGCTCCAAATTGTAATACCTGCTCCAAATTGTAATAAAAACTGCTCCAAATTGTAATAACTCGATTTTCGTAAAACATACTGTCAAGCTGCTCCAAATTGTAATCAAAAGTGCTCCAAATTGTAATAACTGCTCCAAATTGTAATAACTGTGGTGAAGCTACATCTCGTGTTGCTGAAAATTAAAATATATAGAGTTGATGAAAAGAAGATCTGATACAGATGAAGATACAAGAGTTTATGTAGATGTTGATAAGATGTAAATCGACATGTAGATGAAGGTGATGATTTCGATCTTGATGTATGTATTGATGTACAGCATGATGTTGATGTAAATATAGGCGTTGATGTAGATATAGATATAGGCATTGATATAGATGTAGATATAACTGTTGATGTAGCGGTAGACAACTTGATGTAGATAACATACTTGATGTGGATGTACATGTATATGTTGACGTAGATGTAGATGTAGACGAATATAAGCCTGCTAATAACATTTAAATGTAGATATGTAGATGTGATCTTTTTAGATGTATATGTACTATAAGACAAAGGTTTTATGTGTACAACAAGACCCGATACAGAGGTAAGACTTGTAATAACATGAGTGAAGCTAATAACATTTAAATGTAGATACAAATGAATGTAAATGCTTAGATATAGATGTATGCGTAGCTGTAGTTGCAGATAAATTGTATATGCCATTTTATATGTTATTGTAGGTGTAAATGTAGATGTGATCTTGACGTAATTGTTGATATTAATTTTAGTTGTATTTTGTTTTAGATGTATATGTACGATGAGGCAAACGTTTTATGTGTACAAAAAAACCCGATTCAGAGGTTATGCCTTGTAGTAACATGAGTGAAGTTATATCTCATGTTGAGAATAATTAATTTGTAAGTGTTGATATAGATATCGATATATAAGTTGATGCATATGTAGAAAAAGCTGATGTAGATGTAGATGTAGACACAGATGTAGGTGTATATACAGACGTAAATGAACAGGATGTGGGTGATGATTGCGAAGTAGATATTGGTATAGATGTTGTCATAGATGTAAATATATTATTTAATGTAGAAATAAAAGGCTTAGATAAGTAGATGTAGAAGTACGTGTTACTGTATGTATAAATAGAGATTAAGAAGCAACGGTTGACGTTGGCTAATATATTTAGTTGTAAATGAACAGATGTAGATGTAGATATTCGTGGTGTTGTGAATAAATATGTAGGTGTGAAGTAGTAGTAGTAGCAGTGGGGTTTACATGAAAAGATGTAAATTCTGATACAAGAGTCGATGTAGATGTAGATGTAAGGGCTGGTGTAGATGAACATGTAAGATTTGATGTAGATGTGACAGTTGATGTAGATGTTGATATGAAAGTTGATGTAAATGTAAGAATTGATGTAGATGTTGATGTAAGAGATGATGTTGATGTAAGCGGTGATGTAGATGTAGATGTAGATGTAAGAGTTGAATGAGATGTGGATATATACAACTTGATTGAGATATGGATATAAGAGTTGATGTAGATTTATGTGTATGAGGTGATGTAAATGTAGATGTAAGAGTAGATGTAGATGTATAGGTAAGAATTGATGTAGATGTAAGCAGTGATGGAGATGTAGGTGTAAATGTAAAAGTTGATACAGATATTGAGAGAATTGATGTACATATAAAAGTTGATTGAGATATGGATATAAGAGTAGATGTAGGTGTAAGAGTTGATGTAGGTGTAGATGTAAGAGTTGATGAAGATGAAGATGTAAGTGTTGATTTGAGGTAGATATAAGAGCTGATAAAGATATAGAAAGAGTAAATGTTGATATAAGAGTTGAAATAGAAATAGATATAGATATAATGTAGATGTATATTTGAGTTGACATGAGTTGTCGTAGATATAGATGTTGAAGTAGACAGAGTTACAAATGAATAATAGATAGGTGTTGCTTTAGATGCAGATGTAGGAAAAGATTATGCGAAGATGTAGATGCAAATGCAGTTGTATGTGTAAATGCAGTTGTAGACGTACCGGTAGAGATAGCTTGATATGTAGGTGTAGATGTAGATCTGGGTGAAGATGTCGATGTAGATGTAGGTAAACATGTATGCGAAAATGTGTATATAGATGTAGATATAGATGTAAATTGAAAATGTAGATGATGATTTAGACTTAGATTTAGATGAAGGTATAGACGTTTACAGAGACGTAGATGTAGATATAAGAGTTGACGTAGATATAAGAGATGATGCAGAAGTATATGAAGATACATATACAAACTCAGGCGCAGATGCAGATGTACGTAAAGTTGTATATTTAGACGTAATTGAACATGTAGATGTAGATCGAGACGATGATGTAGATGAAGATGTAGGTGTAGATGTAAATAGATATGTAGCAAAAACGGTAGACAAAGTTTTAGATGCATACATGTATCTTAATCTAAATACAGATTGAGATCTTCATTTAAATGTATATATGGGTGTAAGTGTAGATGTGTATGATGATGTAGATGTAAAGGTACACACAGAGGTACGCGTAGATCAAGGTTTTGTGTGGAGAGGTAGATGTATTATGTAAACGTAACTGTATGCGTAGGTATACATTCAGATACAAGACTTAGTGTATATGCCAATTGGAGATTTCATTGTATGTGTTAGTGTAGATTTAATCTTGATGTTATGGTTGAGTTGATTCTAGTTGTACATAAAATGTAATAAAAAATAAAATGTTGATACACATGAAAGATGAAAGTCTCATTTCAAGAGAAAACTATGTCACCCATTTATACACTAGTGCTCAAAAGAAAGTATACAGTTGTTAAACCAGGCGTCAAATGAAAACAAATTCAAATATTTGTTTAAATCTTGTTAATTTCAATAGAGTATTCGTTTTTACAACAAATGTTACAGATACATTGCATTTGATATTGAATATTAGGTTTAATGATCAATCAGAGACAAGTGGGGTACTAATGTAAATTAACACTTTCAAAAATATAGGATAAAGTGTCTTTCATTGCCAAAATGTCAACAATAACGAACTCAATAACGAGTGTGACCTCCATTGGCGTTGATACAGGCCGTAACACGTCGACACATTGATAATGTAAGGCGACGAATGACGTCAGGCGTGATTCTTTGCCATTCCTGTTGGAGACATTGTTCCAGTTGCTGGACTGTGACAGGGGGCACTGGTAGTCTTCCGACCATCATTTCTGTAATGGCAATACCGACTTTCGTCGGAAAACATCACACATGCCCAATCACACCTCTGCCACCGTTGAACCCGCCTGGCCCACGTCAGTCTACAACGTTGATTTTGACCTGTCAGATAAATACCACGGTATGGTCGATGTGCCCGAATGCCATGTCTTCGAAGTCGAGTGTAGACGGTGTGTCGACTGATAGGGTGACGTAATGCTGTTGACGCCGTTGACGTCGCCGTTGCGAATCTATTTCTGAAATGAATCGTTCGAAAATGTCGATCCTCAGCGGGCGTCGTGACACGTGGTCGACCGCTTCTAGGCTTGTCCGATGTACTGCCTGTGTGTCTCAGCCGATGTATCAGTTTTTACGATTGTAGTTCCGGTACAACCAAAGGTTCTGGCAATGGCGGTGTGTCTTTCTCCTTGCGTGGCAAATTCGACAGCTCTCTCTAATTCGACAGGACTCAAACGTGGCATACTTCTTATGTTTTTCCTACTACTGCATCCCTAACGTCTCGCTTAGGCTGTTTTATACAATCAATTTGCACATGCAGTTTGTGTTACACAAGAATATGTCATTTTTGGATTTCATCCAACGTTTTTGCGAATCGTAATTTTTTTCGACATTTTTTCCACAGAAAGTATGGGTCTATACGTGGGACACAATTTCCAGTATGGTTGATCAATAATTTTTTAATTTTGAAAAAAGTACTCGTAATTTTTTAGGTGTATACTTTATTTTGAGCACTAGTGTATTATATAAGTTCTATTTTATCACTATATAATTTACTTATTATTGTATCATGGCAGATTGATAGTGTAATATTCCTGATTGTAGTATATGTATACTGTCATCAAAAACAAACTACAATATCAGATATTTATATTGTTGATTACAATTTTGATCAAGTATTACAATAAGGAGCAAGCCTTTGCTCCAAATTGTAATAACTGCTCCAAATTGTAATAACAGCTCCAAATAGCATTTACAAGTGTAAATACCTGAAAACTAGTTGTAATGTTTTGATGATGACAATGGTAAATATAATATCAATACAGATTTATTTACGCCTACAGCCTTTGGTTTTTGCATAGACAAATAAAAGCCTAATGCGACTGAAATGAGTTCTTCTTTGACACTTAAATGACATAAAAATTCATTCGGTCATCAACCTGGTAATGTCATTAATTTTCAAATAATGACGTGTAAGTCAAATGGATCTTATTCCGAATTTTGTCCGTTTGGATATTTTTGGTCACATGATATTGGATTTATGGAGCTTTTGCTCCAAATTGTAATAACTGTTCCAAATTGTAATAACAGGTCCAAATTTCACTAAACAGTGTAAATACCCAAAATTTGGTTGTATTATTATGATGATGGTACATCTGATATTAATAAACGTAATGCCTTTTTAATGCCTACAGCATGTCTATTTTTGGACACATGATATTGTATTTACACGCATTATTATAATTTGGAGCAGTTATTACAATTTGGAGCAAGCCGTTGCTCCAAATTGTAATAACTGCTTCAAATTGTAATAACAGCTCCAAATTGTACTAAACAGTGTAAATACCCAAAATTTGGTTGTATTATTATGATGATGATAGTCACAATGGTACCTCTGATACTGAAAGTTTTGTTTATGCCTACAGCATTTCTATTTTTGGTCACATGATATTGAATTTATGAGCATTATTACAATTTGGAGCAGTTATTACAATTTGGAGCAAGCCTTTGCTCCAAATTGTAATAACTGCTCCAAATTGTAATAACAACTCCAAATTGCACTAAACAGTGTAAATACCCAAAAGTTGGTTGTAGTATTATGATGATGATAGTCACAATGGTACATCTGATATTAATGAACGTTTTTTTTATGCCTACAGCATTTCTATTTTTGATCATATGATATTGAATTTATAAGCATTTTTACAATTTGGAGCAGTTATTACAATTTGGAGCAAGCCTTTGCTCCAAATTGTAATAACTGCTCCAAATTGTAATAACAGCTCTAAATTGCACTTAACAGTGTAAATACCCAAAAGTTGGTTGTAGTATTATGATGATGATAGTCACAATGGTACATCTGATATAAATAAACGTTTTTTTATGCCTACAGCATTTCTATTTTTGGTCACATGATATTGAATTTATGAGCATTATTACAATTTGGAGCAGTTATTACAATTTGGAGCAAGCCTTTGCTCCAAATTGCAATAACTGCTCCAAATTGTAATAACAACTCCAAATTGCACTAAACAGTGTAAATACCCAAAATTTGGTTGTAGTATTATGATGATGATAGTCACAATGGTACATCTGATATTAATAAACGTTTTTTAATGCCTACAGCATTTCTATTTTTGGTCACATGATATTGAATTTATGAGCATTATTACAATTTGGAGCAGTTATTACAATTTGGAGCAAGCCTTTGCTCCAAATTGTAATAACTGCTCCAAATTGTAATAACAGCTCCGAATTGCACTAAATAGTGTTAATACCCCAAATTCGGTTGTAGTATTATGATGAAGGTAGTGATAATGGTACATCTGATATCAATAGAGTTTTTTTAAATACCTACAGCATTTCGTTTCGCACAAAGAAATTAAGACCGACAGCGACTAAAATGAGTTCTTGTTTTACATTTGAATGATATAAAAACATCATTCGGTCATCAACTTGGCAATGTCATTAATTTATAAATAATAACATGAAAGTCAAAAAGATCTTATTCCGCGTTGTGTCCGTTTGATCCACATCTACACATTTAAACCACTCTTTATTTATAATTCATATCCACATTACATCAACAGTTACATCTGCATCATAACCTAAGTACCCATTATACATTAATAATTACGTATTCATCCCCGTCATGTCCACGTCTACATGAACATGTACATCGTGATATACAGAGCTCTACATCTTCATATTCAGCTTGATAATCAGGACATTTTACATATCCATGTCCTTCAACGTTAACATGGCTACGTCTACGTCTACATTAACATATACATCTTCATCTACAACTTCATCTATACGTATATGTCAACTTAAATATGTAAATCGTAATCAACATCAACATCTACATGCATATAGATACAACTTTCGTGTATATCAACCTTACTGTTTACACAAAATCAATCTTAAAATCAATACAAGCAGACATAGTCTACTATAAGTGGAAACCTGTTACAGAAATATGTATTGAACAATGATTGTGAAGCTTAATGCTATAATAAATCCTAAATCACTAATTAGTTATTAATTCATGCTACAGAAGGAAATGTACTTCCCACAACAGAATACTGTCTATCTAAAAATAACCAAGTTCTGTTCCGGAAGCAATATTGTAGAACGCATTTCGTATTTTGCTCGGGAATCAAGATGTAGATGTTTTTCCATGGCTAAAAATAAAATTCAAAAGAAGTTAACAACCCCAAAAGGAACATCTTGATATGATGATTGCTCCGGACAGACAGACGGACTGAGGTCATTTCCTTATCCATTATTATTATTTCGTTAACACGGGGGATAATAACAATCTTCATAAACATTGTAATTACCATTATCAAAACGAACACCGAATCAATGATCACCATAAAACCAAAATCGTCAAATAATCAGAACTAAAGATATTTAAGCTTACATCGCCTTTATCTGTGTTATTACAATTTGGAGCAGTTATTACAATTTGGAGCACTTTTTATTACAATTTGGAGCAGCTTGACAGTACGTTTTTCGAAAATGTGGTTATTACAATTTGGAGCAGTTTTTATTACAATTTGGAGCAGGTATTACAATTTGGAGCAGTTTTTATTACAATTTGGAGCAGGTATTACAATTTGGAGCAATTATTACAATTTGGAGCACTACACCCCTTCCCTCTGATGATCTGAACTACAAAAAGATGGATGCTCTCTTTCAGACCAGAGAAAATTACGAAAAACATTGAAAGGCAGAGTGAGGAGTGGTAGTGATTTTATCGATATGTCTCAATATCTGTGCCTAGGATTTAACTCAAAGAGTGCATACTCAAAGATAAGATATTACAGCATAGGGATATGCAAACACGTGTTTACCATTTCTTTTATTAAGAGAATAATTCCTTTTAGTAAATGAGCATATTTTGGGCATATTTTGTGATATCAGACGGCATAATTCTGGACGGCATGCCATCTTAAAATAATTTGGACGGCATGCCGTCTTTATTGTCAGAAGGGAGACATCATTATTTGAAATTTAAATTATAAATAAATTTTTATGAATAAATGACAGCTTTCTGTCTCTTTACAAAAATAAAATATTGTCTTATAAAGATGGCATGCCGTCTAAAACATATTGTCTTATAAAGATGGAATGCCGTCTAAAACTATTGTCTTATCGTGTGTTAAGACTTTTTCCCATTGGAATCTGTGATCTCAACCAAGGACCACAGGTAAAAAAATCAACATGTGTCGTCTTCTTCGTCGACAGCTTGGCAGATGGGGATTATAAATTGTAGATCTGGTGTGGCCCCAACATATGTGTACAGTCGTCTTGGCAAATAGGGGTTATAAATTGTCGAATTAGAAAATGTATGGTTTCAACTGAAGGCATTTATTACAAATAATAGAAAGGTATACGTATCAGCATCATCAATGGTGTCGTCTTCTTCGTCGACAGCTTGGCAGATGGGGATTATAAATTGTAGATCTGGTGTGGCCCCAACATATGTGTACAGTCGTATTGGCAAATAGGGGTTATAAATTGTCGAATTAGAAAATGTATGGTTTCAACTGAAGGCATTTATTACAAATAATAGAAAGGTATACGTATCAGCATCATCAATGGTGAATTTGATCTTGTCACATATAGAAACATCTCTTACAACATAATTCAAACTCAAAGATCACTGTTGTTATGAAATAACTCGATTTCCACAGACAAAAATAATATATTTCGATGTCAAATGTTAATGCTGTGACAATCTTCCTCATTTTACATCAAACGTTTGTATAAGATGGCAGATGAATTATTGGCACTTTCACTGATCACAAATACGTTCGAGGAACTGTGGGATCGAACCTGCAACCTGATGGTTTCTGGTCGAGTGAACTAACTAACTAAGATGACATGAGAATGACATTTCTATGCAATTGATTGAGCAATTGATTAGAGTTCTTAGATTTTATTTGACAAAAATGGTTATAAGTTTGCATAGTAGTCTTATCTTTGTCACTTTAAAGGAACTATAGCACGCCGTTCTAACTAAAAATCCATTACTCTCGCGAAAAGAAACATAAACAGTGTAACCAATGGCTAAATAAGACCCCTGAAACAATTAAAGAATTCTATAACGAATGTTTTCCGGCCCTGTCATTTAAAGGTGTTCACACTAAATTGCCTGCTCGAAAGTAGTTAAAGCATTCTGACTGATTAAGCTATACCTATAAGAGCCATTGTGTATGTTAATAGACATTTCGTATTTTCGTATTGAAATATATACCCTTAGTTTTTCGCAAATTTACTTGTTTCGACCCAAAATAAGTATGATACGTTTCCAGTTTACATATAGATCAATTCTATTATTTTCAAGCGAGAAACATTGTGGTTTTCTCCCAAATAAACATAAAAATAAACAAACAAATACAAGAGACAGTTTATGAGTATTTAAAAAAATATAAATTTACGTTTTTGGCGTTTATTTATTTACCATTTATTTCAATTATGTAGTTTTTACAGATACTATATATGTCACAGTTTGCTGGTATAGTCATAATAAAATACATTTAACAGGTAAAATGTCAATAATTTGTATATTAACAGGATCTTTTGAAACATGATAATATAACAATTGTCACATTCAGTTGAAAACACTTGAGAAAAACGAGCTTCATATGGGTTGACATTGTGACGACTTGTAAAATTGATAAGCCAACACGCCTCGGAAATGTTGCTAGGTGGTACTGTTTTTATACAGAAAAGGAAAAGCTGTTAATATGACGTTAGATTCTATTGACGCGCGTTAATCTAAGGATTACTTGTCTTTAAAACCAAATTTCATCGGATTGTTGTGATATGAAAATTATGTGTCATAGTTGTGTAGATTTCCCTAGCGATTGATACACATAAACATAATGTTGTAGTTAAAACACTAACATACTCAATCATGGTTCTTTAACACTCAGAGTGGAGTTAAACTATGGCATGATGGAATGGCCAACTATCTTGCTATCAACCTCTCCAAATTGCATGAAACCAAGCAAACTACTCACACTGAAGACTTCCACAAAACTGTCGCTTTTCAGATCGCACCAATTTAAACCAATACGGATAAACATTTTTCTACTGATACGGCTTATTGGGTCGGGTAATGAGATGTTTTACCCTCTAAACGTAATATATTGTATAAACTTTAATAAAAAAAAACAAATTTAAAAAAATGACACAATGGAGCCAAAAAGTATGCAAATAAACGCGCTGCAGTAACTTTAAATGGAAGTGCACATTTTTATAAACACAATATGTTGTATTGTGTTTTTTTAAAAATGTTATGTAAGCTGACGATATTGACATTGACAGTACAAACTTGTACATTTCCACGTGCATCACGATTAGTTCATGCTTTCTGTGAGCTGCCTAATATAGACACTTTTTTTCTGACAGGGACACGTCTCTTTTACCCTAATATGTCAAACAAACGAGAACTGAAAATAAAACTAAAATGTTGTCAATTTTGTTTGTGGTTTGATGTATTGTTGAGATTGGGTTCAAGTTAGACGAACCATCGAGCACGTGAAACATGAACACCTCGGCCTCGTGATTCACGTGCGCGAGGGCTCTAACTGGAACACCTCGCTCTCAGTCGGTAACTCCCAAGTAAGCTCAATACAGCCATGCTGTTATATTTTTAAATGAGACAGCATGCCGTCTTGTGAAATATGAAGATGGCATGCCGTCTTAATTTTTTTAACGTTTGACACAATGAACTCTCCCCTGAATCATTAAGACGGGATACCGTCTAATACGTTTTATAGACGGCATGCCATCTTTATAAGACAATAATTTTTAGACGGCATACCGTCCCATTGTAACGAGACGGAAAGCCGACATGTCCCTGACTGATTAATATATGCTCTTCAAGTAAAATATTTTACATTATTAAATAGCCTATGTTTGTTTTATAAAAATATTATAGTATTAATATCAAATAAAATTGACTTTTTCAAAAGCGACCTTTGATGCTCGATTCACAGAATGGATTTCATTTACGAACTTAATAATTTAAATAAATTGTTGAATTTATAATAGAAAACGATGTTTATGCAAATCAGCCAGTTATGGAGACTGACAAGAGGAATGCCTTGCGCAGGGAAGTTGGAACTGAACAGGTCGAAGATTAATCATTAAGGTTTCCGTGCTAGGAAATCAAAGCCCATTATGCTTTTCGGGTACAGCGATCCACTATCTTAGCACGGAAAAGAGAATGAAATACTGCAAGGCTTAATCAGCCAGTTATGGAGACTGACAAGAGGTATGCATTGTGCAGGGTAGATGTGAGTGAAGTAGATTCTTTTCCACACTGACTACTTTGTTTTTATTGAGGTATTTAAATTTCATACTAACTATACATTGATGACAGTAGGCCTAATGCATGGTAATGCATACTGTAACGTCGGTGTTCATCATGAACACCGGATGTTCACAATGAACACCAAGACTTAGTGTGAACATGAACGATTCATATGATACAAAGAAATGTTTGATGAAAATATTATTTCTTAAATCTGATTGAAGATGTTTCATAAAATAGCAGAGTGTTAACACCAAAAAACTCAAATAAACATTTCGAAACACATCCGAACCTGTGACCAGGTTTCTAGCCAAATTCGAAAAAAAACTCAGTTGAAACGACAGGAACATTTTCATGACCAGTTGACATTTAGGTTTCTGATATTGCCTGGATTAAAATCGTGACTGATACACCTACTGTCGGTGTATTACTTATAAGTTTTAAATATATAAAAGGGAGTCAAATTGTTTATACACAATACTATTAAAAGCGTTGTGTTTTGTATAATCCTGGCAATATTGACATTGACATTGCGGTCGGATGTACTATCTGGTACATTTCAGCAAAGTGCACGTGCAGCACGGCTCGCACAAGCTTTTGTCAGCTATTTGATATCGACAACGTTTCTTTGATAAGGAGATGGGTCACTGAAACGCCATGTTCAAGAAATAAATCCAGCTTTATGACAGTTGTTTTCATTCAGTGTGTAGTCTGAATCAGTACTACAGCCATTGTGTAAAATAGGTATCGACCTCGACCTCAAGTTCAAGTAAAATGTGCACGTGAACCATGAACAGCTCGGACTAACGGTTTCGGAGCTCATGATTCACGTGCGCAAGGACTCAACTCACTTGAATACTTCGGTCTCAGTCGGTAACTATATTATATATTTCACGAGTGTCGGAGTGGCGCAGGTAATAAATAGGTGACCTGGAACATCGAATCCGCTTCCTTTTTCATCTTTGGTTTCCACCTCGTACAGAGTGCACTGGTTTACCTAGAACAACAGCACTGTTTATATTGACCTATACAACGATATTCAGTGTGTAACACGAGTTGGGTTCCTTCCTCTCCCTCTTGTAGCACTTGACGTGTCGTTCTAATAATGCGTTAATCTGACATTCGGGAAAAGGATTTGTTTTGAAGGAAATATCATGTTATATCCTACAATACAGCAAGTCGCCTGGTTACTGCCTGTTGAAATATATCAATGTAGTTACGTTAAAGGAACAGGAACACACTCCCTTTTTCTAAAAGTGAACAGTCTTTAAGTAACGTAATTCTGACAAGAATATCAACTAACGAGCATCTGAAAAAATACCATCAACATATTTGTCAACTTTTGCACGTATTAAGATGCCAGAATCAAATTAAAAGGTTTAAATGAAGCAATGCAGCGCTGCCTTAGATCGACCCTAGCTTTCATTGTTGAGAAATCAAGCGAAACCTATAAAGTTACCTTTCGTAATCCATTCTTCCTTCGCATAAATGTATTGATATCAAATATGGAACTTGGCCACACATCAAGCTACATATATAACTGCTGTTTTTGGAAACATGTACGTTGGGTTTACGTTTTGTAATGCTCGTTGCCTACTTGAAAAATATCGACATGCTTATTTAATAGAGAAGACGATATCCATTACCAAAAAACTAATAATAGTGTATTGTTAAAGTTAGACTGTCTCTCGTTCCATCAAAGGCTAAGGCCTTTGAATTATTGAATGCGTCATCAGTTAATGATTTACGTTAAATTATTTAAATTAAGTAAACTGAAAAGTTATAAGATTTGTCTCGACCGCTGTGAAATCAGTAATGGTAGTAAGTCATCACTCTCGCTCATGCTATTAATTATCATATTTCAAATAAAAAATGAATTGAAGTATGCATCGAGTGTTGCACATAAAACGACCGAACGTTTACCCTGCGTATAACAAATAGCAGTTATAGCCTGATGTTGGGCCGAGCCCCGTGTTTCCCAGATACTTACATTGAAGCAACGGAGAGCATATAAGCAAAGGTTACTTTAGGTTTTCTCTTAGATCTGTGATTTGCGATAAAGGAATTTAATTTAAACTGTGCATTAATTCATTTAAACTAGTGTTTTTTTCGCCATCAGATAGAAGATCAGAACAGAGATATTGAGGAGCGTTGCAGTCCCCTCTCCCTCATCGAATGTAATTCATTTCTGAATCATCCTCTAAGTTCATCATGTATCTGGAACCCGAAGGTTCGCAGGTAAGAATTTACAATACCTGATGACAATCAACTGACTGCTGGAGGAGAGAAGTCACAGATTTTAGACAAACTATCAATGAAGCATCCCATTATTTGCATAATTAGATCTTTTAATTAATGTATTAGATATGTATTATTTACCCATCTTTATAGTTTTCAAATTTTATAACATCAAGTCTATCCGCTAAGTATGACGTTAATTGTAGTCTATCACGACATTTTATGAGTGATTAGCAAATCAAATTTGTATATGAAGGAAATTACGTCTCTTCTCAATCATTGCAAAATGTTCATATTCTACGTACTTGTACAGGACGCGTATGATGCATAAGGAAAACATTGCTTGAAAAGACATTTTCACAATAATAAACGGTAATTCATACGTCAACTGTTACTTAATGTAAGTTATCAGGTAAGGGAATCAGAACAGAGATGTTGAGGAGCGTTGCAGTCCCCTCTCACTCATGGAGTGTAATTCATTTCTGAATCATTATCCTAGTTCATCATGTATCTGGAACCCGAAGGTTCGCAGGTAAGAATTTACAATACCTGATGACAAATTGAGAAGAGCTACACTTTCGGACACTATCTTTCAAGCAAACATTTCAAACATGTTTTTAATTTTTGCATAATGCAATAAAAAAAAGTAACAAGAAAATAAGCTAGAAACGTTTTGCCTGTTCTGTTTGGCGTAACCATTATGATAAATTGTTAAGTTGTTTTGTGGTTCTTGATTTTTATTGTTTGAAGATATTTGTCTTTCGTTTTTCATGAAACAAAGAACCATTCCTGCAAAAATAATGAAATTATGTCCCTTGGACAGATAGATTTCTAAGTTAGAATGGAAGAAACGTGGATTGAAAATAGTGTGATCTGAGCTGATGAGACATATAGGATATTTTTTACAAAGGGACATATAATTCAGAAAATTTGCAAGCATGTAGAGGCGTCTCCACTTTAAATGTACACTTTAGTTTGTATTATTTGTTTATACTCGCCCGTGTAAGATACTACAGTGTAATATTTATACGGCAATATTAAACTAGTGTAACACCGCCGTGCGTATGACGTCACAATAGCTTGTGGTTATGACGACACAATGGGAGTAACGTCGCCACAATGATATCGGACTTGCGGGAATCATAGTTTCAGAGCCATGTCGGCTATTACGATGGATTATTGGTGGGCGAGTAATAAACAGAATACTAAACTTCCTTCTATTTAATATACCCCATGTTTATTAAACTCGTGAATGATTTGGTATCAAACTCACTTTCGCTCGTTTTATACAAAATCATTAACTCGTTTAAAAAAATGGTATTAAATAGAAGGTCGTTTAGTATCCCCTATATATGTATCAATGTAAGTGTTATTTGATATTTATTGGATTGCCTCATATGGTCATAGTTGATCGAGTTAAAGAGTTGAAACAAGTAATGTATATAGTTATTTATTGCCGAGGTAAAATTAACACACCATAACAAAAGATTCATTTAGAGATCAATTTAAAAATTCAATTTGTATCGTTCTTGATGACAAATACAATATCAAATCGTCATTGTCATACATTTTTTTAATATAAAAGTCAAGTGCATCAACTAAGCTAGAAGTAGGTAGAAGTGAGATTTGAAATACGCCCCATATTGCAAGGCTCACATGATGAAACATCAACAAAACATTTCGGTTAGCAGACTCCTGAAGAATTCTAATACAAAAATATTAACATGTTATGATTGTTCTGTGAAGTTATTTTGTTAACGTTACATTTTATCATTCATAGATCTCGTAACCAAACATTTTGGTTTTACAAAGCATTGCCAATTTATCAAGTTAACCCCGAAAAACTTGAGAAGCAGATATTTAAGTACAGAATAAAACAAGCATGAACTGTTCTAAGTGTCGGATTAATATTGTTGTAAAACAAAGAGGATCATGACTATTGTCTGTCTTTATCAAGTATATCTTTTGCAAAGTGTGTTGATGTGTTGAGTTCAGCAGGACTAATCTTAGATCTGAAGTAACACAGAACAAACACACCTGAAACTGTTTCAGCGTTTTCATGTTTTTGTTTTGAATATATAATGCATTGAAAACCAACGTTCTGCAAACAAAAATAACAAAGCTATGCCAACAACCTTTTCCATTTCTTTTCCAAGGGATTGAAAAAATATAGAATAACGGTAAAAAAAGGTGATGACTCGGTGAAATTCATCCTGTCAGTCAACGTGTAAGCAAATAAGAACAGAGATGTTGAGGAGCGTTGCAGTCCCCTCTCACTCATGAAATATAATTCATTTCTGAATCATCCTCTATGTTCATCATGTATCTGGAACCCGAAGGTTCGCAGGTAAGAATTTACAAAACCTGATGACATTTGACCGACTGCTGGAGGAGAGAAGTCACAGATTTTAGACAAACTATCAATGAAGCATCCCATTATTTGCATAATTAGATCTTTTAACTAGGAATGTATTATTTACCCATCTTTATAGTTTTCAAATTTTATAACATCAAGTCTATCTGCTAAGGTTTGATGTTGTGATACAATAAGTATGACGTTTATTGTCGTCTATCACGATATTTTATGAGTGATTAGCAAAGTATTTGTGTATATGAAGGAAATTACGTCTCTTCTCAATCATTGCAAAATGTTCATATTCTACGTACTTGTACAGGACGGTATATGATACATAAGGAAAACACTGCTTGAAAAGACATTTTCACAATAATAAAACAGTAATTCATACGTCAACTGTTGCTAAATGTAAGTCATCAGGCATGGGAATCAGAACAGAGATGTTGAGGAGCGTTGCAGTCCCCTCTCACTCATGGAGTGTAATTCATTTCTGAATCATCCTCTATGTTCATCATGTATCTGGAACCCGAAGGTTCGCAGGTAAGAATTTACAATACCTGATGACAAGGTTCGAAAGGAAAATGATTTTACTGCTATCTTTCAAAAGATCATTTCAAACACATTTTAACTTTGTGCATAATGCTATAAAATGTAACAATCAAATAGTTTAGAACATCCCTATTATTATGTTTACATAAAGTCTATCACAAATGTGTCAAAGTTGATTTTTTGGTTGCGTTATTTCCATTGTTTAAACATATTTGTTTTTACATTGATAAAAAAGACAAGCAAAGATTACAAAAAATAATGAAATTATGTCCCTTGGACAAATAAATTGTTAAATTGTTACAGCAGACATTTATCAAGTAGTGTTGGTATTGAATAGAATAGAAACTATGTTTTTGAACTTCAGAACTTCAGAATCGAAACGTACAGCAAAAGAATAAAAAGTGGGGAATGTTGCAGTCTCTCTAATTTAATGAATCATTTCCCCGGTTCAAGGACTGAACAAATTGCCATGTACGAATTTTAAACGCCTGGTATCAACGTGTGATCTCTACATATATGTGAAAGTGAAATTCGGAAAATGTCCATAATTAATCTCAAGACGTTAATGAACAAGTAAGTTGGAAAATACATAACTTAGACTGTAATCTATTTTTTTTTAAATGCATAGAGTTATTGTTGGAACAGACTGATTTCTCGTGGATAGGTTATCAGTTTGTCGTTTACTTGGACTTGTGTGAGAGATAAAACAACATAAATGAAACTGGGCTCCGTTCAGTAACAGCGAGCGCTTAAGTTGCTCATTGATCGCTCAATGTAGCGCTCAAGTAGCGCTCAAGTAGCGCTCAAGTAGAGCTCAAGTAGCGCTAATTCTCTCTTGAACGACACATGCAAATTGCTCGCCTTGCTTCGTAGCGCTACATTGAGCAATCGCGTTCAACAGTTCAAGTGAGGTTTAAAAGTAATCGCGATTACTTTTAAACCTCTCTTGAACACGGCCCTGATTTGTGACATTACAATCCTCAGGCCATATTTTTAATAAGGAAAAGCACCGAGTGACTTCAATGAAACATAATGTTGTACCAGGTCTGTGTCACGTATATTTCATGTATACAAAATCATAAACTGATAGAAATCAGATTCCAGAGTTAAAGAATATGCAGTTGTCTAAATGAACTCTCTGCTCTCAATTTATTTTTCAGTTTTCATGTCTTTCTTTATCTAATGTTATTACAGGTGTATATGACTTGCGTAATTGAAATTGATAACAAACGTGTTGATAAACACTATCTGATAAAGGTATCCGAAATATATTATTTAATTTACAATATTGGAATTGAGAAGAAACGCAAGAATTTGTTTTTCGTTTTTATGAACATAATCTTAGTTTTGGTTTTATAACCATTTTCTTTGGACAGCTCATTGTCGATGGTGCTTTTGTAAAACATTGATTTATCGGATTGTGTAATTTTTAACAACTAAACAAGATAATTATTAAATTCACTTTTAGTATTCGTTACGTTAACCATTTGATTACATACAAACGAATCTCACAAGTTTATTTACCTCAAGTTCATTTGTATTTTCTCAAAAAAAAGTGGACTAGATTTCTACAGTTTTCACAGGCGATATACATGACCTTATTTGTGACAATACCCATTAGGATAATATTAAAGCATTTTAAAGAGATTCCAGTTGGGCATTGATGATAGCTCACCTGTCATAAACTTGAAATTCGTTCCAGGTAAGGCCACAACAAACGCTTCCGTTATCTTGCTTTTTGTATTTGGAAATAGATTAATTGATGTCATGGCTATAATGTCTTGGATACCTATTGGGACCTGAGAGTTGAGGAGTGGGTTGAGAAGTATAACATGGTTATATTTGGGATAACACTACCTTCAATAGTACAGATGCTTGTACTTTTTCGGGCCAAGTCCCATGCGGGATTCGAACCAACGCCCTCAGAGTAGGGCAACTATCGCCAGCATTGACTGTACCAGCAGCTTACCACACGACCATTTCGCCTTGAGAAGTGTCGGGTTGAGAAGTGTTAAAATATAATAATGTAAGTGATTTTAATTAGATTCAATTTTAATTGTAATTATTTGTTGACATTAAATGATGAATATGTGTATAGTTGTTGTCAATCATGGGAAGTAAAGATATGTATTTTGGTAGCAATCCCGACTAATACTATTCAAATTAATAATTTTTTATGCAAAGACTTTCATCTGTTTCACATTCATCATAGAGTGTATTCTTCATGTGATTTTAATTGAATATAAATTATTTTATATATAAAAAAAATTCTTTCACTGAACAAGGTTTGGTTAACTTTTACCTTAGTGACACTACTATGTGAAACTATAATTATTAATCTTGGGAAACATCATGCACTGGAAACGGTTTTAAATATGTCGTAAGAATCTTTGAATGGAACAGGTTATTATTTCCTGGCAACTGTACAATCACATATATCTCTAAGAAAATGAAGTCAAATATTTTCCTAATTCTGGTGAAAGACTTTGCACTGGAAACCTGGCTAAATGATTCTTGAATGGAACAGGTAATTATTTCTTGAGAACTTTACAATAACATACCGCAAACAAAACTTGAAATCAAATATGTTTCTTACAGATAACTGTGATATTTGTAGAAAACAAGAAATTTGTGCCAAACAGACAAGACGTTCCGTGTCCAACAATACAAGGTTCACATGATATACTGCCTGTAATTACTTGCTTTATCTTCTTAGAATTATTAACGAATCAAAACAGCTTGCTGTAAATGCTCTCTTATAGTGTCTTCAGTGATATAAATGAGAATGTATCATCCCGTCTCTGTCTAAGAACATGTATCTATAATCATTGAAGAATGTAACAAGGTTATTTTATGTTGCGTGTTTATATCTCACCATGAATGAATAGCTTGTTTTAAGATATTCCATGAGTCAAAATTGCAACACTAAAATTACCTCTATGAAGAGGGACACAGATGAACATTTACATTAGGTTTCTTTAAAACATTCTACATTGAGTAGCACTTTCTTATATTGTAATATTTACTTTCAACAGTAAATAAAAACATGTTTCTATCACAGCTTTATGTAAAAAGCTTTTGTTGTTAAATTCCATAAGTGGCACAGTTATACCAAGATCGATCGAACGGAGGAAATACTATCACAATGTATTAAATGTTACTAAAACCTCCTTAGAGTACATTAAGTAAAAAGTAATAAGTAAAAAGTGGTAATGGTGCAATTAAGTCAAATTGAAAAAATGATATACTAAGATGGTTTGTTGCTCACTTAACAAAGTCACACATACTCCTTATTCATGGCTTATTGTGAATAGGCCATTGTAAAAAAAAATTCATACATTATAAGTTTGTTTCGTCATTTGTAATATCATGTTGTTGGATTGCATGTTTTCCTTTCCCCTTTCCCATCACATTTTTATTTGCGAAATATAAAGCAACATGTTGCATATTTTCAATTCTGTATTTATATATGTAATGTTTGACTGAAAGTACATCAGAGGTACACCATTAGGACCGCGAGTACCAGCGTACCAGCGAACGACTCCTGAACAAGAACCTGAGGTCGCGAGTACTTCCCAAGAAAAATTTAGAATATCATCACAATTTGGGAAAATATAGGTGCCTTGCACATAGCAATTGACCAAATTTTAGTTGAGGGGGTAATAAAAGAAAGAAAAATGAGGAAATAACTTTTTTTTACACGCGACTCCATTTTGGATCGTCAATACTCGCTTGGAGAGACTGCTCCAAAGTGGTCACGCATGTATTCGCGAGTACGCGCGAAATCGTTGTCGTTCAGAAGCAGGTACCCGCGAATGCTCGCGAATACCCGCGGTTCTGAACACGCGCCTCTCTTCAATCATAAAACGTTTAAACATCAGTATCGTGATCACGTCGATCCCCTAGGGGCAAATTACATGCCAATGAATTTCAACTTAAAGCTGCAGTTTCAGAGAAGGTGGAAGATGCAAGCATCACATCACTAAGTCTTATATGCCTAGAAAGCTAAAACAATTAAGGCCCAAAAGAAGTATATGTCTGGTACGTTTTATTATGTTGATGTATTATTTAGAGATCCCTCTTTTGTTTTATTACTTTTGGAATTGGCTACATCGGCTACATTGTATTTCACTGATACGGACAAGTTATAGAACAATATTTTTATGATATCTGTAGAAATACATTTCATAATGTTCCGATTGTCTGTATCCGATTGTTCAACGTTCAATTTTCTGGTATGAATCAGCATTAAGGTAAAATGCTATAATGATTCTAAAATGCTTCAAACATTAACTCATTTGAAAAATAAAAATGTTTGAAACTGAAAGGCTTGTTGAGTCAACTAAAGGTTAACTGTCTGGGATATCTAGGCGTTGGTCTGTTTATTTTTATTGTGAAATTAGAAACCATCACATTATAGCTCTTTAAAACAATTTGGAAAAGTCATGATTTTTGTAGACTAAAGTTAATTGGCAAAAAGTCCATTCAATAAAAAAAGAAATAAAAATAAGTCAAATACCAACTGGAATTGTTTTTATATGTTGCTTAACCGCTCCTTGTATTCTAGTATGGATCATATATGGGCATATGAAAGGATGGGTTTTTTCGCATTATCTGTATGTATATCAATATTACTTTAAGTGTTGTGAGAGCAACTCAGCCTAGCCCATCTAACATCAGGAATGCATTTGTTATTGATGGGATATTTAAAGAGAACATGAACTTGGTGCCAATATAAACACAATTGAGAATCAAAGAACTGCCGTTGCCAAGTAATAAGAATTCCTGCTTCATGTAATATTTTACCATTTGAAATATCATAGAATGTTAATATACTCTTTAAATCAGTTGAATGTCTAAGTGTGTTCTAATAACTCCCACGTTACATTTGTATTTGTTTTATTTTTACATTGTATCCGGATGCATCCGTCCGTCCATACGTACGAAATGGAATAACTATTCACTGGATTCTTTTCATATTTTGCATATGGCTTCATCATGGGGAGAGTAATGTTCCTCCAGAGTTTTGTGACCTTGACCTTCATTTCAAGGTCACAACGAGACTTTGTCATTTTACCCTTGTCAGCGGGATATCTCAAGAACCATTCACTGGATTATCTCCACATCTTACATGTAGCTTCTTCAAGGTGACCTTGACATTATTTTCAAGGTCACAGCGGAACTTTGAATTTTTCGACATGTTAATGTACATGTAAAGCTTGTCAGCGGGATAGCTCAAGAAACATTCACCGGAATTTCATCATATCTTACACAAACAACCTCCTAAGGAAGACAAAGGGCTGTTTATATATTTATGACCTTGACATTATTCTCAAGGTCACAGCAGAACACAGCATCGATATCACAAGAACTATTCATTGGATTCTCATTGACTTAAACCAGTAGTTCTTTTAGGAACAATTTAGGGCCCAGTCAATTTTGCTCATCTTGACATTATTTTTCAATTTGAAGTATTAATTTGCGGCGGAGGATCATGTCACCTTAGTGACAACTACTTGTTTGAATAGAGAAAGGATGGAAACTGGTTGTTGCCCATCATATACTGATATTTTCCTATCTCGTCATAGACGAACTTTGTTGAAGCCATTAGCTTACTTTTGTCTTATTCCTGAAACGGAACACTTATTTATGATAAGCGGAAAGTAGCCAAGGTTGTATTATTCTTCGCTTGGAGGTGCGTGAAAACACATATGTAACTATCTGTGTGAAGAGTAGGTTATAACAGATTTATGCATGTCTCCATTAGGGCTACATTACATGTGGAATTTGTGGTAAAACGTACCTGTACGTTATGCCATGTTGTCATAGAGTAATTACACTTATTCGTAAAACATATAAAACAAAACCTGGTTAAACAATTGTATGACTTTTTATATAACTAATATGCCAGGTGTCATATTTAAATGTTTATTGAAGTCTTGTTAACTATGCAAATGTTTGACCATTCAGTATTAAGTAAATCCGTGAAGCATAACCAACCTTGTTTTACTTCATACAATATATATATATATATATATATATAGCTAGCCACATCACTTGAATTATATCATCTACAAACAGTTGCATACGTGTAATGTGACTTTCATTGAATTCCTATTTCAAAATTATATCATCGACACACAGATACATAGTTCATAATTTACCTGAAAACATAGTTTGTTACTATTGCATGCAAACTTTAAACAATTTTGCTAAACCGAATATGAATCAAATAAATAAGATTGTTGGTTGAAAGGTAATATAATCATTTCTTGAAATTTAACAAAATAAAACCGACAATTGTTCTTGTAAATACATAATTTTCTCCTGGTGTGATTTTCAAATAATTTCCATTGTTCTGAAGTCAAACGAGGAAATAGTTTGACATTAACAAATGATGCTTACATTGAAATGGATACAGTCTCTGAAACACGTTGACATATAAAACATGCTTCTTATAATATTTGCTATATTTTGTTGCACACTGAAGTCGTTGTACAATTGTGTTGACCTATTTCACTTTGAAGCGTATTTCCAAAGTGAAGATGCATGGGCTGTGTTCAAGAGAGGTTTCAAAGTAATCGCTCAATTAGCGATAACTTTTAAACCCCTCTTGAATGCGATTGCTCAATGTAGCGCTACGTAGCAAAGCGAGCGAACTTTGAGGTTTTTCACCATGTCGTTCAGGAGAGAATGAGCGCAACTTGAGCGCTACATTGAGCAATCAATGAGCGATTATAAGCGCTCGCTGTTATGGAACGGGGCCCTGGTCATTCTCTATTTTTGATTTGCGACTAGAATTTAAACTGGTCCTTGCTGAATATATGCATTTACAGCATAATCGATGTTGTTCTGGTCGTCGACCTGTCTATGTTCAGTGACATAACTATGTTTTGGATGTTCAGAGATGGGTTTAAAGTATATGTTGACGTTACATGCAAACTGTTTCAAAGTGGTCAACTATTTCATATTAACACAAAACGAGGCGTTTTAAATGGAAATATTTAAGAATACATCCACTGTTTTGAACTAATTAAACTAAATTCTAAAATTATTTTTTTTAAAAATTGCAGTATAATCAATGTGTTCCTGTTATTAAACTGCAGAAATATTAGTAAACCGGTTCTCTGATTTGTGAACACAGTCGTTAGTATGATTATAATTAATTTTAAATTTCAGTCTCTTATTTCATTAGATCATTGCTATTATTCATGTTATAATGTTCCCGTAATAAGAAGAAAACAAATTATCTTAACTACAACTTATCAAATATGCACACAGGAATTTAGTGATACTTTTGGTAAATTTCGGCTCGAAAGTGAAAAACTGGTTATGGTATATGTTTTAGGCCTAATATTCCTTAAGGTTTCCAATGTCAAATTACAAATAAAAATGATTTTTACAACAGTTAGATGGCAAATCAAAATTATGAGGCGTTTTTTTGTCGTGACTGTTATTCTGCTCATTCTTCTCGGACATTTCCATTTGTTTTCAACTGCAGAATTGCAGTACGAATCAGTACCTGAAAACCCCACTCACTGCAACCGCCACATGTGCACTTCCTTATCAAATGTTTAGAAATTACCCAACATACTAGTTCGAGAAATCTTAATCACAGCTGTCTTGCTTTGTAGAAGAATTAATGAGATTGAGGTTCGTTAAGAACATTCTCATTAAATGTTTGGTCATTTAGTTTTGCACCTTTAATCATAATGATATGCCCTTACAAATAAACGTTAAGTTGTAAGTTTCAAAGGAGAAGGAGGTGATGTGGTTCATCTTCTCGAAATCAAGACAATAGGAACATGACCAAAGTCTTTTGAAAAGTAGCTGTGTGTTCCTGCAGTTTCTGCCTTTTCTTTTTGGTTTCACTGAGCTATTGTTTCTGTTAATATACACGACTTGCTGATTCTGAAGTAAAGCAAGCACGACCTGCGACTGTTGTGTTTCAATACGGTTATTCTGGTAACTATAGCTGCTGAAAAATAATCTTAATATTGTATTATTAGGCAAACGTTATAGAATTCCTGGACTAAACCAATATATGTCTGGACAATGATATTGTCGAAGATGCCGTTATTTAATAGTTAATCAAAGATCAAAGAAAATTAGGATATTCAACATTTTGGTATATTTTTATATTTCTCCAAATATAGATCTAACTCAAGTGACACGGTTTTAATATGACAAATAGTAAAATCAATGAAATTACAAACATTTTGATGGCATTAAGCGTTTCATCCTCTCGCTTCGGCATGTTTAGTTTCTCTAACCCTTACTCATTGTGCGCTCTGGAATTCTTAAAAGGAGGGTTCTATCGGGGTATTTTTTGTGGAAACGAAATTTGGGAGCATATTCTTGTTTACACATATATGTTATTAATACATGATTAAAACACAGTGAAATGAAAGATACTAATGAAAGTAATATGTTGATGGCTTTATCTTTCCCAACTTGATAAACACAAGCGCACATTTGTTAAAAAATAAAACTATGAGAACTGAAGCCATTCATCGGCGCTGCGAGTCGGGAAAATTTCGCTATTCTCTGTTACCACTCTGACAGTTGTATAAAAGAGTCATTTGAATGAAAACTAAAAATCTAACTGTAACCATCACTGTTCTTTTCAAGTGTCCAGATATCACCCGATGTGCTTTTTTCACTCCAAGTATGAGACATACTGATTTCATTTCTCATTCTTAAACTATTAATGAGGTATTTCAATTCTTTCAAATAATGCTAATTGCAGATTTAAAAGAGCTACGCACAAAACTAATCTTATATTTTAAAAGTTGAACATAGTATACATTATGATTTCTTGTGATCCTGAAAACCAAATATTAATATCATTCTTATTTGTATCGAATTTAATATTTTAAAAGTTCAAATGTATATTTATATTATCTGTATTTGTAAGAAATTATAATTTGATATGCACATGCACGGTGTAGTTATGAAATGATTTAATTCTATTTTTAAAGCTATCATAACTGAGCTTTTTTAGAGGCATTTAGAAATAGGTGTAGATTATATATACACATGAGAATTAATTAAGCAACTGTATATATTGTGAATAAGACAAAATCAAATGGATGACAACTTTTTTTATATTTTGTACGCACAGCGTCTCTGATGCAGGAGCTAGGAACATCTTAGAGACATTTGGGGTACAATAAGAAGAAGTTGTTATCCATAATATAATGATAATAATAATATCTATTCTAAAATAACTGGAAATTGTATTATATCTCATAAGTTATTTTTTTTATATCCTATATGTCTTAGCATTATAAAGATGTGCTCATGATTAAGTCCCCGTAAAGATGTTTATTGATGATCTTAACAGTCAGGCCGTTTTAAAATGTATCAAATTATAATTTAGCTGATTTAAAAATGAAGGAATTGACACGATATATGTTTTCTCATTCGAACCATATGCATCTAAAAGGAAAACAATAAAGGTATATAAAAAGATAGGCCTATGCATCGTTCTTTCTTTCTATTTTATCTTCTTTTATCTCCTCAAAGATATTTTTGTTTTTTTGTAAGTATCGCTTGGAATGTGACCATGTTTTATCTCAGAAGTGCTTCAAGTAATATTATACAACATGTACATTGTAACGGGAAAATGCTATATAAAGGGGAATGAACATAACTTACAATCAAACTTTGCTTTGGTCTAAGAACGATCGAGTGACTACTGTATGTCACGACACATTATGAATGTAACTTTTTCGTGATAGAATCATACAGCTGATACAATAAGCAATTAAGCTACAATCTTCTCATGATATAGCCACTACAATAATATGGAGTACCTGTCTCCTCGATTCACACTAGCTCTTTAATCGAGAGTTCCTTTTGTTTTTAGTTACTAGAACTAGTTTTTAAATGAGTTTTAATAACATAGTGTAATAATTTAAAAAATTAATTAAGTTTTATTAGTTTTAGAGTAGAATTGAGAATTAGTATAGTGGTATTTTATAACGTCACAAGTCAGAAACAGGGTCTATGTGAAAACAATGGTTGAAATAGTAATATTGTGCCAATGCAAGTATGATACCACCTGCCAATTAACTAATTAATATATTCCTTGATTGTAAAAGAATTGTTTTGACTTGAAAAGCCAGCTACATTACATTATAGTAGAACTTGTAATTTACAATATTGGTTTATTTCATTGAAATGAGCAATGAGTAGTTGTCATAATTTTTCAGTGTACAGCATAATATAAAATTTTATTGATAAAAGTGCCAAAGGTTCACATTATTTTCGTTTCTAAATTATTAATTTTGTTTATCTGAATTAAAGTGATTCTGCTTTTGAATAGTATAAGAGTCGATAAAGACACTATTGTCAAAATAAAGAATTCAATTATCAATCAATTAATTGTTAATTGTTGATATTCGAAATTTGAAGTAAGGAAAATGAAAGCACTGACTGACCTTAAAGCACTCTCTACTTTCCCATTCCTCTTACTTTATCGTATATATCTTATGTCAGATGTACATAGCTTGTTTATTTCAAATTGATAACAAAAGTTAATTTCCAACCTAGGAATTGAGTAGATATGTGGCAATCTGTTTTTCGTTTTCATGAATAAAATATTTTTAGAACATTTTACGTGCATTGCTTATTGTTGATTTTCTAACTAATTGTTTTGTCATATGTTTTGCTATATATAACTTACTAAAAGTTCATCATTGAATTCGCCCTAATGTTATCATAGCGACGTACCATATCCTCAAATGTGATACAATTTGATACTAGAATGAATAAAACATGCTGTATTCAGTAGTTGCAGCTTTGTACAACTGCAGATATTTTTACATACATACATATAGATCCGAAAAGATTATTCATCTCAAATTGTTATTTATTTTCTTAAGATATTAAAAACTATACTCATGGTAAAAATGGTTGACACCCCCTAATAGTTATAGGAATGAAATGTTATATAAACAACGTAACGTATCAGTTTCGATTAAAACATGTAACTAGATGTAACTGGATGTCTTTTTGTGAATAGTGTTCTTGAGCTTTTGCTATTTCTCCACTTGTACTTTAAAACACCAAAGAAAGGGAAATATCATAAAAATGAAATTTACTCAAAAGAGTTCATTCCTTGTGCCTTGAGATCTTGGCAGTGATACATTGTTACAGTGTTTGATTATTCTCATTTCGGATATTATAAATAAGTGAAAGTTGCATTTGAAAACAAAATTCTACTGAATTCAAATATACCCAAAATCGTATAAGATGTAAGTTGTAAATATCATAATATCGAACAATATTAATTGTCCATGCATTTAATTTGCTAAAATCCATTTTCTGTTTTTGTCTGATTTCGGGTATATTTGAACATTTTTTTCGGTTGCATCTTTTACTTATTTATTATAACCGAAATGAGAACACTCAAACACTGTAACAATGTACCACTGCCAAGATCTCAAGACACAAGGAATGAACTCTTTTGACTAAATTTTATTTTTATGATATTTCCCTTTCTTTGGTGTTTTAAAGTACAAGTGGAGAAATAGGAAATGCTCAAGGACACTATTCACAAAAAGACATATGTAGTTAAGATGAATTGTTTTAATAGATGAACTTTTATGTGACATGTAATAAATCACAAACTTTCCATCAGGGTAATATTATAGCATTGGTCAGAGGTGTCATTATGTCATTAGGAATCATTACTCACCTTAGGTTATGCCACAAAAATGGTACTGTAACCCAGTGTAATTCTATCAATTACAAGGCAAGAACTTATCCATTCATAGGTAAATACTTTCACTGCTATACAATTATCCATCATCTGTTTTTATTGAAATTGGCTTTTAATGCGTTTTGATAAAATAAGATATTTCCAGGGGCTTGTTTCACTGAACAACCTTTAGTACTTTTAGTTCCTTTATTTTCCACTCGTTGCCTTGTGAACATGCCCTGAGATTACGATTCCGGAAAAAAACACCATGCACTAGAAAAACGGCTTAATTGAATGAGACAGATAATTATTTCTTGACAACTGCACAATTATATACCACAAACAACAACATTAAATCAAATATTTTCCTTACAGATAACTTTGATATTTGTAGAAAAACAAGGAAACAGTGCCAAAATAGACAAGACATACCGTGTCCATCAGTAAAAGGTTCATATGATATACTGCCTGTAATTACTTGCTTTATCTTGCTGGAATTACTAACGAATCAAAAACAGCTAACTGGAAGTGTTCTCTTATCTTGTCAGCAGTGTTATAAATGAGAATGTGTCATCTATTGAAGAAAGTAACACAGGTTGTTTTATTTTGGTTGCTTATATCTTGTCATAAAGGCATTCGTTGTTTTCAGATTTTCAATGAGTCAATATTGTAACACAATAATTATCTCAATGGAGAAGGATGAAGAGAAACATTTACCTTCTTTTAAACACGCTAAATTCAGTAACACGTGATAGTATGGAAATATATTACTTTCACTAGTGAATGGCCCACGTTTCTGTCTCAGAATTATCTAAACAAACCTATGTTCTTTAATTACGTAATTGCTACAGTTGTACCAAAATCTGATATAAGAAATAATATAACAAAGTATTTAATGTCAATGACATTTCCTGAGAGTAAATAAAATTTAATTCGTAAAAAGTTGTAATGGTGCAGTGAAGTCAAATTGAAAACATTGCACAATGATATATTAAGATTGTTAGTTTCACATTGAAAACATTTAACACATACTAATTTTATTGTTAAAGGCCATGGGTAGATTTGTTTCACACATTTTAAGTTTGTTTTTGTCCTTGACAATATCATGTACTTGGATTGCATTTTAAATTCCCCTATTTCGCTTACAGTTTTATTATCGAAATATAGAATAACACGGCAAGCCTCGGATATTTGTAACTTTAATCAACTTGTGTTGATATATTTGATAAAAAAAGACACTTGGGTGAGATTCACTATTTATCGTTATCAACAGATGAACAATATTCTGTGATATCAGTAGAAGTACATTTCATAATGTTCTATTTGTCTGTATCCGGATGTTTAAAGTTCAAGGTCCTATTATGAACCACACTTCAAGTAATATGCTATAATGATTCTAAAATGCATTAAACATTTACTGATTTAAAAATAAAAATGTTTGAAACTGAAAGGCTTGTAGAGTCCACTAAAGGTTAACTGTCTGGGATATCTAGGCGTTGGTCTGTTTTTGGATTGTGAAATTAGAAACTCTAACACGTCAAAGCTTTGTGAAACACTTTGGAAATGTCATGATTTGTGTAGACTAAAAGTTAATTGGTAAAAATACCATTCAATCATTTTAAAAACAGAAATAAAAATAAGTCAAATGCCGACAGGCAAACTTTCATATGCTGCTAAACTGGGCCTTTTATTCAAGAATGGATGTTTTTTAATCAGACACGGGCATATGAAAGGATCCGTATTATTATCCGTATGTTTATCAATATCACTTTAAGTTTTGTGAGAGCAACCCAGCCTAGCCCATCTAACATCAGGAATGAATTTTTTTTATTGATGGGAGAACATGACATGAACTTGATGCCAATAGAAACACATTTGAGAATCAAAGAACTCATGTTACCTAGTAACAAGAATTCCCATTGCAGCCTTATTTTTACCATATGAACATTCATTAAATGCTAATAGAACGTGTAAATCATTTGAATATTTTTAGAACATGTACAAATAACTCCAGGGTCATCTCCATTTGTACTTGATTTATAGAGAATAGAATAGAGAAGGGATGGAAAGTTGTTATCAATTATATGCTGATATTTTCTTATCTCACAGACGAGCTTCTGTAGAAGTCGTTAGCTTACTTTTGTCTTTTCCCCGATAGAGAACACATATTTATGATAAGCGGAAAGTACCAAAGGCTGTTTTGTTTTTCACTTGGAGATGCGTGAAAGGACATATGTAACTATCTGTGTGAAGAGATGGTTATTACAGATGTAAGCTTGTCTACATAAGGGCTACATTACATGAAACAACATCTTGTCGTGATTTCATGTATAATCTGCGGTATAATACATTAGGCTGTGTTGTCATAGAGTAATAACAATCAACCATATTCAGAGTATAAACAATTAGAATAACCTATTATTACTTTTATACATTCTTTATCCATATATTAATTATTGCGAGTCAAGTTTTAAGCAATTTTGAGGAAGCGATCATGAATGAAATAAATATGATTATTGGCTTCAGGATAATAGGAGAAGCAAAAATAAAACAGACAATTTTTCTTGTAAATACATAATGTTCTCCCGGTGTGATTTCATAAAGGTTTTCATTGTTCTGAACTCAAACGAGGAAATAGTTTGACATTAACAACCGCTGCTTACAATGAAATGGATACAGTTTCTGAAATACATTTACATGAACAACATATTTCTTATAATAGTTTGCCATGTTATATGCTTAGATACACACTGAAGTCATTAGACAATTACGTTGAACTTTCGATGGATAGACATTGTTTTAAATTATTTTATTTTGTATCTCACTTCAGCTAATATGTGACTTGATTTAAAACTTATCCTTTCTGAATACCTGTACAGCATAATGGATGTTGTTCTGGTCGTCAACATGTCTGCCTTCAGTGACCAACCAAATTATATTTGCTTGTACAGAGAAGGAAAAAATATATGCGTTAACATTACATGAAAGCAGCCAATTGTTTGACCACAAAACAAGTGATTATAATTTGCAATCTTGAAAATAATCTTGAATAATGAAACTAATACCTGTACATCATAATGGATTATGCTAAATTAATTAATCTAAATAGATTCTAAAATGGTTCTTATTCTTGCATTTAAAGTCAATTTGTTCCTTACTCTTTATAATTCATCTGCGGGAAAATTAGTAAATCGATTCTTTTATTTGTGAACACATCGTTGACCTGATTGTAAGTGTTTCAACCGTAGACATGAAAGAAAACACACTATTATTCCTGTACCAGAATTTAAGTCAAAAGCAACTTACTTGGATGCTACGTTGATTAGTCGAAGCTATTTCCAGTGTCTTATTTGATTAGATGTTATTATTGTTACAATAAATGTTCCCGTACTAAGAGGAAAATATACGATTATAACTACAACTTAACAGATCTGCAAACGGGAATAAAGTGATCCTCAACTAAATCTCGACTCGAATAGCTCTATGTCACAGTAAATATTTTTCATTTATTTAAAAAAATCTGTTGCCAATGTCAAATAAGAAACAAAAAATGACTTTTAAAACAGTTATATGGCAAATCACAATTGTGAGACGTTTTTGTTTGTCGTAGCTTTGTAATTCTGGGTCATACCACTCTGACTGCACCGAGGAAATGCTGCACGAAAGAGTATGTAAAAACCATACTCACTGCAACCACCACCTGTATAATTACTTCCTTATCAAATGTTCAGAAATTACCCAACGTGCTGGTTCGAGTAATCCTAATCACTTGACAGCTGTCTTGTCTTGTAGAAAATTAATGAGATTTAAGTTCGTTAAGAACATTAAATGTTTGGTCATATGGTTTGGCAGTCTACATGATAATGATATGTCCTTACAAATAAACGTTGCAGGTTTCATGGTGATGTGGTTCATTATCTCGAAATCAAAACATCAGGAACTTGGCCAGGCTCTTCTGAAAAGGTAGCTGTGTGTTCGTGCTGTTTCTGCCTTTTCTTCATGGTTTCTCAAATATATTTTTTTGTTAATATACACGACTTGCTGATTCTGAAGTAAAAAAAGCACGATCTGGGTCTGTGATGTTCAACGCGATTATTCTGGTAACTACAGCTGCTGAAAAAAGAATGTCAATATTGTATTACAGTGAGACCTCGTTTAACCGTACATGTATATCCGGAAACCCGGCCATCTGTACAGTTGTATTTCAAATCTTCTATCTGCATGTCTATGCAAATGGTGATTCACTTAACCACATGACTTACTATCTAGACGATTTTCAACTGTAACCAAGTTGTGCAGATAAACGGGGTCTGACTTTATTAGGCAAACATTATAGTATGGTTGGACTAAACCAACATGTATCGACAATGATATTGGTTATTTGATGTTTTTTCAAAGATCAAAGGAAATAAGGATATTCAACATTTTGGTATATTTCTATCTTTCTCCAAATATAGCTCTAGCTCAAGTGACATTGTGTCATTATGACAAACAGCACAATTAATGAAAGTACAAACAATTTGATTGCAAGTATTTCATCATCTCGTTCGACATGTTTAGTTTCTCTAAACCCTACTCCTTTGTACCATTCTGGAATCCTCAGCCCATGCTTCATCCACAGGCAATCAATATGATATCCTTGTAAATATCCATGTTTTTTACTATTCATCCTTCTCGTGTAAATTATTGTTATTGTACATTTGCTCAATACATGTCCATAAACGCAGGATCATTGTTTAACTCATCGAATTTTCTAGTTACCGGTATACATAATGTCATTTAAAGAAGGTGAATATTCATGAAATATTGTCCTTATTTTCATGTTTACAATATGTTGTGCCATTTGCTTATAATTAGTGAAAGTTCGCTGAAGTGCAATGAACGGAAATCTTAAACACAGCTAATTGTTTATAATGTTACATCCTACACAAGGCAGACTCAATATGGATTTGTCATGTGTTGTGTACCATATGACCTTTTATTGTGATCTCATTTTGGGCATTTTCGTTCAGATATTTTATTACATTTGACAATTGAACAACAGATGCCATGTAGATGAATAAATATTAATTAAGATTATAATTAATTGATTGATTTGTTTTATTTACAGGGAAAATGTATAATATCTGACATAAGCTTAAACGTTTCTGTCAAATAGTCCACGCACGCCTTAGACTTGGATTCACTGGTTTGAATGGGCAACAATCGTATTTAAATCAGATTGAACGTAACACTTGTATCTCGCCCGTCGATCTCAGTACTACCCCGCAAATGCCATGTCTTTATTTGTCCAAATAATACTGAAATAAGAAAAACTCTGTAATGTTACAATCTCAACGTTGTATTGAATGGAATTTCCAATGAAAGCACATTTATAAATTGTCCTGGTATTTAGATATGGCCACACTTTCCTTGGGTGTTTTAGTATATTAAGTATACTTAGGTTAAATGCTGTCAATTGTTACATATGCAGGTTTCTTGCTCTCCTTTCGTGCTGTTTATCATTAATATTCGTATTTATGTATAAATGTAATAAAGAGATGTTAGCATAATAAATTGTGGCTTGGTTACTTATTGACACAATTTATTGATTAAAATTTGGTTACACCTAAAATAAAGTGATGAATAATAAATGGCCATGATTTTTTATCAGATTAGATCCTTTAGCAAAATGAAGAGTTCGTATTACTGTAAAGAATGTTATAAAACCTGGGAAGATCATAAATAACAATCAAACTGTGCTTTCTTTCTTAACAAGTGATTTCATGTCTGTCATGATGACTATTACGTGATATTAACACAACAAAACCACGAAATAATCAGCTATATCGTCTACATATAAA
Organism: Gibbula magus; assembly: GCA_936450465.1. Taxonomy (NCBI): domain Eukaryota; kingdom Metazoa; phylum Mollusca; class Gastropoda; order Trochida; family Trochidae; genus Gibbula; species Gibbula magus. Next base: position 25,099,457 of record OW388297.1, read on the forward strand.
AAGCTGATCCACAGTGTAATATCTAATTCAGCAATGGGGGTCCATATTTCGCGTTATGCAAGATAGAAAATAGATATGCATCTAAATATTTGACCTTCCAGTGAAATACTTGGTTACCCACGTTTAAGTCATTATACAATTGCGTTGACCTGTTTTACCCTCTTGGGATTTCAAAACCTGTAGTTGTATGATAATTTTCTTTTTTTTCTCAGCCATTAGTAATATTCTCTTCAAGTAACACGTGACTTGAGTTTAAAGTAGTCAGGGTTAAATATTTATGTTTACTGCTCATTAGAGTTTATTCTGAACGAGTTGTTCACCTGTCTGCGTACAGTAACATCAACTTGTTTAGGATGTTCTCTTGGTGTGTATACGAATATTCCAAGGATTAATATGTTTTCTTTGCCAGCATTTGTCATTCTATGTTACCACTCTGACAGTTGTATAAAAGAGTCATTTGAATGAACTAACCAAAAAAAACAAAAAATCGCACTGTAACTATCACTGTGCGCAGTTCTTTTTCAAGTGTCCAGATATCACCCGATGTGCTTTTTTCACTCCAAGTATGAGAAATACTGATTTCATGGCAGGTGTCTCTCCTTCTAAAGGTATTAATTAAAGTTATTTCAGGTCATTCTAATTGCAAATTTAAAAGAGCCACACAAGATAGTTGTACTATATTCATTAAGATTTCATGTGATGAAACCTATATCATTCTTATTTGTACCCAATTTAATCTTTTAAAATGTCTAATGTATATTAATATCATCTGTACTTGTAAGAGATAATAAGTTAATATGCACATGCACGGTGTAGTTATCAAATGGTTAAATTCTATTTTTAAAGCTATCCTATCTGAGATTCTTGAAGTTGAAGTTTAGAAGTTGGTGTATACAATATATACACATGGGAATTAATTAAGCAACTGTAAATATTGTGGATAAGACAACCTAATATGAATGACAACTTATATTTATTGTATGCACAACGTCTCTAATGTGGGAGCTAGGAACATCTTATTGACATTTAGGATACAATAAGAAGAAGTTGTCCTCCATGATAGTTCATCTTATAATTCTCATATATGTTTTAAAATTAAATGGTTTTGTATTACTACCTCCTCCCTCCCTCTCTCTCTCTCTCTCTCTCTCTCTCTCTCTCTCTCTCTCTCTCTCTCTCTCTCTCTCTCTCTCTCTCACAACGGTTTTTTGTAAGTACCGTATTCGTCCTAATAAACGCCCTCTCCTAATAAACGCCCTCCCAAGCCTTTTTTGACTCGCGGAAAATGACCCCTAATAAACGCCCCCCTTTTGTATCGATTTACCTTACTGATGTTTCACTGAAGAAGAGTTTTCAATCTTACTATCAACGTCTTATGTCGAGTAAAGAGTAAAGTACATGGTATTTCCAATCCCCCGGCGACTGTCGAATGTCTGTGACGATCATCCACTACACATTCTATGCGACCGCAATGTTTTAAGAAACAGGAAAATGTCTTGCTCAACTCTCTTGAAGATGTCCCACAACTTCAGATGACGCTAGCACACTGATCGCGAATTTGTCGTGAACCTTATTTTGTCAATGTCTCTCTAACTGTTGGTCCCCAAATATCCCTTTAGATATGAAGTGCCCGAAGTTTATGATCCGAAGTAGAATATACCGGAAAATTGTTCTAAATAAATTGCAAGATTAAACCTTGCACAAGCTATAATGTATATTTGTTCACATTTTCATTTCAAATTGTGTATGAGTACCGGTTGGAATTTAATACAAATAATAAACTGCGACATTTAACTCTTCTTTACATTTATTTGATTAAAATTCGATGTTTGTTTTTCTTTTGGACATCGACAGAATTTTTTTTAATAAACGCCCCCTTTTTACGATTTTTAAAGTCATTTTAATAAACGCCCCTTTTTCCCAATTTTTTAAACGCCCAGGTCTTCTAATACGGTACTGCTTGTTATGTGACAATGTTTTAGTCCAATAACTTAATATTAATGTACAACGATATGTAATGGATAATATATATAAATTACAATCAAACTATGCATTGGTATTATACCGATAGACTACTGTATGTCATGGTAGATTAGGAATATAACTATTTCCTGATAAAAGTACAGCTGGTGCAATACGCAATGGGGCTATGGTGTACGATATAACCACTACATTGATATGGAGTACCTGTTCTTATCTCCTTGATTCACTCATAATATATAAGTCACTCATTCAACTAATAATCAACAATTTTGGTTTATTTCTTTTGACTTTTGAGCAAAGAGTGGCTGTCATAATCTTCCAGTGTGTAGCATAATATAATCTTTTGTTTATAAAAGTGTAACAATGCCAAAGTTTCACATTATTTTTGTTTGTTCATTTGAATTACAGTGATTCTTCTTGAAAAAGGTAAAAGGGTCAATATCTATACTATTGTGAAAAATAAAGAAATTGATCATACACTGAAGTTTGTGATTTGGAATGCAGACGAAGAACACCCCGAGAAACCGCTGTGAGTGCTTAGAATAATTAATTGTATATATTTTACGTGTGTAAATGTAACATATGGGGTTGGGATTAAGAGAGCACGACCCTGTGTTGAAATAGGTGTCGAGTTTGAATGTTTGGGACATTGAACTTTGACGATACAAAATTATTTCGATTTGAGTCGATAGAAAGACGTTGCCAACCTTTAGTCACATAAGGAAAACTGGTCCTGAATCTCTTTTGCGCAACATATTTGCGCTTAACTTCACCTGTGTCTCAATGCACTCTCTGCTCTCCTTTTTTTAATTTTTCTTGTCTTTATCGTATGTTATTGCAGATGTACATAACGTGTTTAATTGAAATTGATAACCAAAGTGTTAATAAACAATCTCAGAAACACATATAAAAGAAGATAGTATTTAATATCCAAGATAGGAATTGAATGTATATATGGCCATCTGTTTTTCGTTTTCATGAATATAATCTTTCTGTGTATTGCTCACTGTTGATGTTGAGTTTCAAAGTCAATATTTGTCGAATTAGTGTTATATATAACTACTAGAAATAATAATGAAAAATAACAATGAATATAACACGTATTTTTCAGCTGTTGCATATTTCTGCAAATGTAGATCACTTTATTACATATAAATAGATCGCAAAAGTTCATTCATCTCAAATTCTTACGTCTTTTCCAAACAAATTGGATGATATTTCTTTAATTTTAAAAAATGAATTAGATGTTCATTTTGTCAACAAGCTATAAATCTGTCTATAACGAGGAAAAACGAATGAAAACGTATCCATTCACAGACAAAGACTTTCATCTACTATACAATTATCCATAATTTAAATTGACGTTAAAAACTGTGCCATGCAGGGGCTTGTTTCACTGAACAATCTTTAGTAAGGTTACCTTTCCATTCATTAGCATTACACTTGAGTATCTACTCAATGATTTGTTCAGGTAAACCACCATGCACTGGAAAACTATCTAAATCTGCCTAAAGGATTCTTGAATGAAACAGGTAATCATTTCTTGACAACTTACAATAATAATATAACACAAAGAAGAACATGAAATCGAATATTTTCCATACAGATAACTGTGATATTTGTAGAAAACTAGAAGCTGGTGCCAAATAGACAAGACATACCGTGTCCATCAGTAAAAGGTTCACATGATATACTGCCTGTAATTACTTGCTTTATCTTCTTAGAATTATTAACGAATCAAAACAGTTTGCTGGAAGCGTTCCCTTATCTTGTCTCTAGTGTTATAAATGAGAATGCAGCATCCCACCTCTGTCTGGGAACATATTGAAGAAGGAAAGGTTGTTCTATTTTGGGTGTTTATATCTCTCGTGAATGAATCGATTGGTTTAAGATTTTGCATGAGTTCAAATTGCAACATTAAAAGTATCTCTTTTGAGAATGATGAAGATAAACATTTACATTCAGTTTCTTTTAAAAAATGCTACATTGAGTAAAACTTTATGATGTTGTTCTGTATTACGTTCAACATTAAATAGAAAGTCTTTGTGTACAGTGTGTGAGCTAGACCACAGTGCTTTGCGCTTGTAAATACTCGATTTTATCTATATTTACACTGAAAAACACCTTTACTAATTAGTGCAATATCTCGGCTTATTTTGGGTCAAAATAATCTGTGAAAAAATTAAGTGTATATATTTCACGGAGATATATTTTTGGCAATTTTCCGATATGTTCATCAACATCCTTGATGGCTCTTCAACTGATCCTTTTATTCAAGTATGGAATTTAATCAGATATGGGCATATGAAAGGCTGTTATTTTCACATTATCTGTATGTTTATAGCCCATCTAACGCCAGGGATGCATTTGTTATTGATGGGTTATTCAAAGAAAACATGAACTTGGTGCCAATATAAACACAATTGAGAATCAAAGAACTTCCATTGCCAAGTAATAAGAATTCCCAGTTTCATCGCCGTTTTTACCACTTTAAAATTATAAAATGCTAAAAATTCATTTGAATGTTTTAGAACATGCCTCAATGTGTGCAAATAACTCCCAGGTCATCTACATTTGCACTGGTTTTATCTTAATAGAGAAGGTATGCAAAGAGGTTGTTATCCGTCACATGCTGATATTTTCTTATTTCGTCATTGATGAGCGTCTGCAGAAGTAATTAGCTTACTTCTGGGTTTTTTCCTGAAAAAGAACACTTATTTATGATAAGCAGAAAGTAGTAAAGCCTGTTTTATTCTTCGCTTGGAGATGCGTGAAACCACATATGTAACTATTTGTTATAACAGATGGCAGCATGTCTCCAATAGGGCTACATTCCATGAAACAACACTCTGTCGTGATTTCATGTGGAATTTGCGGTACAATTCACGTGTACATACGGCTGTGTTTTCATAGAGAAATAACAATCAACATCTTTTGATTATAAACAATTAGAATAACTTATTATACAATCAAAATGTCATCTACAATGTGATTTTTCATTGACTTCATATTTCAAATTATATCATCGACACAGATACTTAGTACATAATTTTACCTGGAAAAATAATTTGTAATTCCTTGCATGTTACAAGTCAAGCTCTTTTGATACACCGAGTATGTATCCAATAAATATGATTATTGAATAAAGGATAATATGAGAACAAATAGTTTTCTTGTAAATACACAATGTTCTCCCGGTGTGATTTCATAAAGGTTTTAATTGTTCTGAAGTCAAATCAGGAAATATGTTGACATTAACAACCCTTGCTTACACTGAAATGGATACATGCAGTTTCTGAAGTTACATTTACATATACAACTTATTTTTTATACTATTTGACCGCGTTATCTGCTAAGTTCCACACTGAAGTCATTGTACAATTGTATTGATCTATTTCAGCTTGAAGAGTATTTCCAAAATTTAGATCATGGACATGTTTTTGTTTGTTTCTCACTTCAACTTATATGTGACATGATTTTAAACTGGTCCTCGTCGAGCATTTGCATTTGAAGCATGATGGATGTTGTTCTGGTCGTTAACCTGACTGCGTTAAGTGACCAACCAAACTATTTTTGGATGTTATATACTGAGGTTATAAAATATATGGGTTAACTGCAGTCAACTGTTTCATTTGATCACAAAACAAGGGATTATAAATTGCAATCTTGAAAATTACTTCAACTTTTTTTAATAATGAAACTAATTATTCTCAATAGATTCTGAAATGGTTCTAACTTATACAGTATAGTTGTTTTAATCCATGCTCTTTATTTTTTAAGTACGGCAATATTATTAATACACGGTTATTTTATGTGTGAAGACAGTCGTTGACATGATTGTAAATTTTCTTACCATAGCTCTATGTACATTTATGTTACATGTTTCCAATGTCAAATTAAAAACAAAAATGACTTTTAAAACAGTTATATGGCAAATCATGATTGTGAGACGTTTTTGTTTGTCGTGACTGTAATTCTGGGTCATACCACTCTGACTGCACTGAAGAAACGCTGCACGAAAGAGTATATGAAAACCATACTCACTGCAACCACCACCCGCGATGGTCGAAAGCTTGCTTGTGAATCCTATTAAATCATCGTAATTTCTTCGAACATTTTATTGTGTCTATATATATATGTACTACCTTATCACATGTTCAGAAATTACCCAACGTTCTGGTAGAGAAATCTTAATCACTTGACAGCTGTTTTGCCTTGAAGAAGTATTAATGAGATTTAAGTTCGTTAAGAACATTCTCATTAAATGTTTGGCCATTTAGTTTTGCAGTCTAAATCATCATGATATGCCCTTACAAACAAACGTTGCAAGTTTCAAAGGAGAAGGAAGTGATGTGGTTCATCTTCTCGAAATCAAGACAACAGGAACATGACCCATGTCTTTCTATAAGTTAGCAGTGTGTTCGTGCTGTTTCTACCATTTCTTTTTGGTTTCTCTGAGATACCGTTTTTTGTTAATACAAAATGTATATACGACTTACTGATTTGTTAAGTAAAGCAAGCACAATCTGAGACTGTGATGTTCAACAAGATTATTTTGGGTAACCAAAACTGCTGAAATTACCAAAAATGTGATTATTTAATAGATTATAAAAGATCAAAGGAAATAAGGATATTAAACATTTTGGTATATTTTTATAATTCTCCAAATATAGATTAGCTGTAGCTCTTGTAACACTGTGTCAATGTGACTAACATCACAATTAATGAATGTACACACATGTTGATGGCAAGTGTTTCATCATCTCATTGGACAGCTTTAGTTTAGCTAACCCCTACTCCTTTTTAACACTCTTGAATCCTCAACCCATGCTTCGTCTACCTCATCCTGCAACCTGGGGTACTTTGTTTCGCTCGCTTCACTTTGAAACGTAACCCCTCGAGTTTTAGGTGGCAAAAGGCTCGATGCACGCTAAATACAACTACCAATCACAGAAGAGTCTATGGCTTTTCTATAGACCCAATCAGCCCTTTCCTTTTATACACGCCCCTCCCCTTGGAGTTTACGTGGACAGCAATGACTGCCGGTCGTTATGACACCGAGGCTTCATTTTCAGTACATTATTCCATTATTTCACTTTTTCTGTGTATATTGTTCATTGCATATATATATATCATAAATGTATTGGCAATCAATAACAACGCATTATGTTGTCCAAAGTCTATCATGTTATTACGTTAAATTTATTTTTGATGATGTATTATTAATGTATGCAAATTATATAAAAATGCGCGAATGTTTGTCATTGTCAGTACATGACAATAAATGCTTCTGACATTTCAACCGAGTGCGAAATCAGCTCCACTGGAAAGCCTTCGTTAGATTTCTAATCAATCATGACAATTCAATGTTCTCTTTTGAACGAATGGTTAAGAGTGTATGCTTTGTAGAATTTATATGAACAATTGTCGCTCTTTCAATGCCAGAAGTATAAAATACAATTTGAGACAATTAAGACTCTGCGACACTTTACCTCCTTATTTGGATACTTTACCTCCTTATTTGTATACGGCAAGGAATTTAGAAACACGACTCGCCATTGGTGTGCTATAATTAGCAAAAGGGACTTTCCATTTATTGTGAACCCAGCGCATCGAGCCTTTTGCCACCTAAAACTCCAGGGGTTATGTTTCAAAGTGAAGTTAGCGAAACAAAGTACCCCTGGTTTCCAGGATGCGTCCACCTGCACTCACTATGCAATCATTTATAATCCCTTTCATGTCCATATTGTTACTATTCATCCTTCCTTATTGTTGTTGTACATCTGCTCACTACATGACAATAAAACCAGTATCATCGTTCAACTCACCAAAATTATAACAGTATACATACTTTCATTGAAAGTAGGTGAAGAAAAGTCATGAAGTGCAGTCCTTATTAATATGTTTACATGATATTATTCCATTTTCTGAGTGCCAGTTTGCGGAAGTGCAAAGAACGAAAATCTTAAACACAGCTCATTGTTATATGTCACGTCCTACATACTGCACACAATATTATGGGTTTTTAACTTTGTGTTGTGTACCATTTGACCTTTATTGCGCGATCTTATGCAATGCATTTTCGTTCTGATATGTCATTTCTTCTTGAAGATGGAACAAATGTCATGTAGATGAATTGATATGTTTATTGATTTGTTATATTCACGGGGAAAAGGTTCAATATCTGTCAATATCTGTCAACTATGAGCATTAATGATGATAATTTACAGTAATGACAAAAAAATTACAAAAAATATATAACCTTTAAAACAAACACATACATAGAGCAGGACACCAGGTTATTCATCTCATCGTTTACTGGAAATAATGATAGGTTTCATGATTCAATGTGTTCCTTACACAGGTTGCTTGCTCTCCTTTCATACTGATTTCTATATTAAAGTAAAGAAGAGGTATTAATATAAGCAATTTTGGGTTGTTCACCTATCTATATTCATTTTATTGAATAAAATATGATTGCACCAAAAACATAGTGATGAATGATATATTTCTTGTATTTAATCAGATTGGTTCCATCAGTAAAATTAGGATTCTTATTACTGTAAAGCATGTTATAGAACTTGGAAAGAGCATACATAACAATCAAACTGTGCTTTTCTTTCTTAACAAGTGATTCATGTCTGTCATGATGACTATTACGTGATAATATCAATACAAAAACACGAATAAATCAGCTATAACATCAACTTAAGCGAGTTGCAAATGGTTTATCCATAATATTCAATTTAGCAATGAAATACTTGATTGCCCTCGTTAAAAGTCATTATACAATTACGTTGACCTGTTTCACCCTCTTCGGATTTCAAAAGCTGTAGTTGCATGATAATTTTCTCTTTTTCTAAGCCATGAGTAATATTCTCTTCAAGTAACACGTGACTTGAGTTTTAAGTAGTCAGTATCCTATTCACCTGTCTGCGTTCAGTAACAGCAACTTGTTTGAGCTGTTCTCTTGATGTATATTCCAATGATTTTTGTCAGCATTTGTTCTTCAGCATTGCTACTCCGACAGTTGTATTAGAGAGTCAATTGAATTAAAACTAAAAATCGCACTGTAACAATCGTTCTTTTTCAAGTATTAAGATGTTGCCCGATGTGCTTTTTTCACTCAAAGTGTGAGAAATTATTATTGCATTCAATTCGTTGCTTTGTGAAAAAGCCCTTAGATAACGATTTCGGAAAAACACCATGTACTGGAAATCTTTTTTAATCTGCCTAAATGATTCTCGAATGAGACAAGTGACTATTTCTTGACTTCTGTACAATAACAATATACCGCAAAGAAAAACATGAAATCAAATATGTTGCTTACAGATAATTGTTATATTTGTAGAGAACAAGGAATCGTTGCCTCAACAGACAAGACGTTCCGTGTCCAACAGTAAAAGGTTCACATGATATACTGCCTGTAATTGCTTGCTTTATCTTCTTGGGATTATTAACGGATCAAAACAGCTAGCTGGAAATGCTCTCCTATCTTGTCTTCAGTGTTATAAATGAGAAAGTATCACCCGCCTCTGTCTAAGAACATATATCTATTATCATTGAAGAAAGTAACTAAAGTTGGTTTATGTCGGGTGTTTATATCTCACATGAATGAATCATTTGTTTTAAGATTTTACATGAGTCCAAACAAGGGATAAAGATTAACATTTACGTTACGTTTCTTTCAAACATGCTACATTTAGTAACTCTTTCTTATATTGCAATAAATTACTTTCAACAGTAAGTTTCTAACTCAGCTTTATTTAAAAAAAATATTAATACACAGCTTGCTGTAAATGTTTTCTTATCTTGTCTTCAATATTATAAATGAGAATGTATCAGCCCGCCTCTCTCTGAGAACATGTACTAGTATATGTAATCATTGAAGAAAGCAACAAAGGTTATTTATTTTGGTTGTTTATATCTCACGATGAATGCATTATCTCAAAGCAGAGGGATAAAGAGAAGCATTTATTTTTCTTTAAAAACATGCTAAATTGAGTAACACGTGATAATATGGTAATATATTACTTTCAACAGAAAAAGGACATGTATCTATCTGAGCTTTATGTTACAAGCTTATGTTCTATAATCTCATACCGAATAAAAACAACAAACAGATATGATATATGGAAGAATATCACAAAGTATTCAATGAAATCTCATGAGAGTAAATACAATGTCATCTGTAAAACGTTGTAAAGGTGCAATGAAATCAAATGGAAGAATGCGATGATATTCTAAGATGGTTTGTGGTGCATTAACAACAATTCACATGTACTTCGTATTCACGGTTTATTATGAATAGGACATAGTAAGATGTCATACATTTTAAGTTTGTAGCTGGATTGCATTTTTTCCCCTTCCCGTTTTGCCTTAGACTTTATTTTCGAAATACGTAGCATTAGTTAAATTCTGTAATTATAAACTGTTTGAGAGCCATTCTAGACGCTGGTTGTATAGAGAAGACACGGATATTTATTGTTTATCACTTCGTTATTAAACAATGGTGATGTTTCTCTAAAGATCCTTAATCCATTATTAAGCACATTATACCGTACACAAAATAACACGTAGCATATTTTCGGTTCTATATCTATTTATGTAATGTTCATAACTTCAGGTCAATTTCAAAATGTTAAAACTGTTTCGTCATAATAACGTAATAATGATCCCCTAGGTGCAAGGTACAAGCGCATGTCATATCAGGTTCAAACTGTTTATAGTTTTGGAGGGTGATAAGGACAACTTAAAGTTATCAAAAGATGAACAATATTTTGTGATATCTGTGGAAGTACATTTCATTATGTTCCATTTGTCAGTTTCCTGTTGTTTAAAGTTCAAACTTCTGATGCGAACCACCATTCAAATAAATTGCTATAATAATTCTAAAATGCATGAAACATTTACTCATTAAAATAAAAATGTTTAAAACTGAAAGGCTTGTTGAGTCAACTAAAGGTTACTGTTTGAGATATCTAGGCGTTGGTCTGTTTTGGATTGTGAAATTAGAAACTATCACATTAGAGTTTTGTGAAACACTTTAGAAATGTCATGATTTGTGTAGACTAAAAGTTGGCAAAAATTCCTTTCTATCATTTTAAAAACAGAAATAAAAATATGTCATATACCGACTGGCAAACTTTCATATGTAGCTTAACCGCTCCTTTCATTCTAGTATGGATCAACTATGGTCATTTGAAAGGATGTTATTTTCGCATTATCTGTATGTATATCAATATAACTGTAAGTTTTGTGAGAGCAACCCATCTAGCATCAGGAATGCATTTGTTATTGATGGGATATTTAAAGAAAACATGAACTTGGTGCCAATATAAACACAATTGAGAATCAAAGAACTGCTGTTGCCAAGAAACAGGAATTCCCGCTGCAGAGCCAGTTTTTACCATATGAAATATCATAAAATGCTAATAGACTGTTTAAATCATTTGAATGTTTTTGAACATAGCTTAGTATGTGCAAATAACTCCCAGGACATTTGTCCTTGTTTTATCTTAATAGAGAAGGGATGAAATTGGTTGTCACCCATCACATGCTAATGTTTTGAAATTCTTATTTCGCCATAGTCGAGCCTCTGTAGAAGCCATTAGTTTACTTCTGTCTTTTTCCTGAAAGGGAAGAATTATTTATGATAAGCAGACTGTAGCAAAGGTTGTTTTATTCTTCGCTTGGAGATGCGTGAAAACACATATGTATCTGTGTGAAGAGGTGGTTATAACAGGTGTAAGCATGTCTCCATTAAGGTTGTGTCGTGATTTCATGTGGAATTTGTGGTACAATTCACGTGTATGTTATGTCATGTTGTCATAGAGTCGTTATAATTCATAAAAAAACATGTTTATGGTATGAACAATTAGAATAACTTTGTGTATGATTAAAACGTCATCTATAATATCTTATTGTTTTGTGAAGTCTTATTAACTATTCAAATGTTTAACCATTTGAAATTCATGAAACATAACGTTTGCTCCGGTAACTTTTTTGCTACATATACCGGCCACTACACTTGTGTTATATCATCTACAAGCAGACAGATATTATGATATGGCGTTTTACTGAATATATATTTCAAAATTGCATCACAGACGCATAGATACACAGTTCATATTTTTTACCTGGAATAACAGTTTGTAATTGTTCCAGGTCACGAGTCAAGGTTGTCGTTAATTTTGATAAACCGAATATGAATCCATTAACTAAGATTGTTGTCTAAGGGACAGTATATACGTTTCTTTTGAATACATAATGTTCTCCTAGTGTGATTTCATAAAGGTTTTCATTGTTCTGAAGTCAAACGAGGAAATATGTTGACATTAACAGCCGCTGCTTACATTGAAATGGATACAGTCTCTGAAACACGTTGACATATACAACACGCTTATTTTGCCCTGACCCTCCCAGTTATGTACCTAGTTACATACAGTTAAGTCTTTATACAATAACGACCACGTTTACCTTGAAGCGAATTTCTAAACTGTAGATACAAGTCCATTCTCGCTTTTTCATTCTCTTCCACTAATATGTGACATGATGTTAAACTGGTCCTTGCTGAACATTTGCATTTAAAGCTAAATGGATGTTGTTCTGTTGGTCAATCTGTCGGCGTTCAGTGGCTATGTTTTGGATGTTCAGAGATGGGTTTAAAGTTACTATTACATGAAACCTAACATAACATGGTTATATTTGGGATAACCATGTTATATTTCTTCACTATCTAAATGGTAAGTATTTCTAATACATGAAACCTGTTTCAAAGCAGGCAACTGTTTCCTTTGAACATAGAGCGAGGGATTGTAATTGGCAATCTTGAAGATAACATCAACTGTTTTGAATAATGAAACTAATTCATCGACATCGAATCTAAAATGGATATAATTCATGCAGTAGTCATTTTGTTGCTTGCTGTTTATTATTAAACAGCGGGAATACTAGTAAATCGGGTATTTTATTCGTGAACACAGTCGTTGATATGATTGTAAGATCTCTCAGCATTAGTTTATTTTTTCCTGCAGAGGTATTTGAGTCACAAGAATCTCGCGTGAATTTCATGTTTATCTGTCTAACCTTTCAGCTGCAACTCCAAAACGTCTGTGTTGATTTTATTGAGTCATGAAGGGATATATCTTTCAATCACATAAATCATTAAAGATATTTATATATATATTGTTTTTTTATTGCTATTAAATAATTTATTGGATTGAAAACTTTATATGTTCATGACTCTTAAAAATGTATTTGTTTTCAGTTGAAGAAACACTGCACGAAAGAGTACCTGCATGAAAACCTCACTGCAACCATCACAGTGCACACTTCCTTATCAACTGTTCAGAATTTGCGAGAACGTGCTGGTATGAAAAACCGTAATTACTTGACAGGTGTATTAATGAGAATTAAGTTCATGAAGAACATTCTCATTAAAGGTTTGGTCATTTAGGTTTGAAGTCTATAACATAACAAAATACCCTAAAATTAACGTTTCAGGTTTCAAAGTAGAAGAAATTGATGTAGTATAAGTTCATCTTCTCCAAATCATATGGGAAAAGACCCAGGTCGTTAAAGGGGTATATGATGTATGTTCGTGTTTTCTGCGTTTTCTACTCAGATTTTCAAATTTAAAGATATGGTTTTCACAAAGAATCGCTGATTTCGGAAACAAACACAATCTTGGACTCTGATGTTTCAACACGAGGACATGACTAACTACAGCTGATGGAAAGGACTTTCCATATTGTAATATTAGGCAAATAAGATAATATTTATGGTACTAGAACAATGTATGGACAAAGATATTGTCGAAAATGTAGTTATTAATTTTATTTTTTTTTCGAGAAAAGTAAATCAAGATATTCATCATCTTGGTATTTTTTTATATTTCTCCTGAAAACAGCTCTAGCGCTAGTGACACTTTTTCAGTATAGTACAGAAAAATTTACAAACATGGCAAGTATTTCATAATCTCGCTTTATAGTGTTTACTTGATGTTGTCCTATTTCCTTAGTGTCAGTTTGCGGGAGTGCAGAGAACTGAAGGAAGCCAAACACTGCTCCTTGTTGTATGTTACATCCTTCACACAGAAACAATACAGCTTTTTAGAAATTTGTGTAGCACGAAAATCTTGCATGTAGCGAAAATTCTCCATGATGTAGTATGGAATATATCCATGGTGGTCTATATCTAGTGTTATATAACTTTGGAAAACATAACATGGAGCATGATATCTGTCCATGTGTTCTATCAGATAAAATCCATCAGCTAAATAAAGAATCTGTGTTACTGTCAAACATTTATAGAACTAGGAAAGAACATAAATAACAATCAAACTGTACTTTTCTTTCTTAACATGTCATTACTGCCTGTCATGATGACTATTACGTGATAATAACACAGAAAAACGAATAAAACAGCTATATTTACAAATAAAACGAATCTCAAATGGTTTGAACATGGCGTGATATTCGTTATAGACATGGGGGTCCATATGTGGCGTTATATAACATAGGAAAATAGATATGCATCTAAATATTTTGACATGTACAGCACACGTCTTTCGAGCCTTAAAGTTAAACGTTAAAGTCATAATACAATTGCGTTGACCTGTTTCACTCTCTTTGGATTTCAAAAGCTGTAGTTGCATCATTACTTTATATTTTTCTTAGTCAATGAGTAATATTCTCTTCAAGTAACACGTGACTTGAGTATAAAGTAGTCAGGGTTAAATATTAACGTTTACTGATTAGTGTTGTGCGTCCAGAACCAGCAATTTTGGGTTTGGGTTGTTGTCATGGTCGTTGTTAAAATTGTAACCTACTTTTAAATATCAGTTTGCTATAATAGAGAGTATTGATGTAAACGCAGTTCTCTTTGAACTCTTTCTCTAAATAAAATTGTTTAGGTTCTAGAATTTGTTTTATTAAACCAATGATCTTTTCTATTTGTCAGTGATTGTTATTCTTACTAACCCCTATGCCAGTTATATTTAAGCATCCGTCTTGTACTTCTGAAGAAAAACTGCATCAAATAGCACCTACAGACTCACTGCAACCAACACAGTGCACCTTTCTTTTCCTTATCAATAGTGTCCGATGTGTTTCTTTCATTCACAGTGATTTCATAGCAGGTATCTCTTCTTGTAAAATTCATTCAGGCAATTTGAAATTTGAAATTTGATAAAAGATGTTCTCATGTCTTAGTATTCACTAAAATGTTGACTGATGATCTTAACAGTCATTATTTCTTTACAATGTATCGCATAATGGCATACTTATCCTTCACCGAATAAACCTGGTTGATTACAAGAAAAAGAAGGAGCTGAAACGTTTCCTTTCAACTCAAGTTACATGCTGCCAACAGGAAAACAACCATGGTCTGTAGAAAAATGGCTGATGAATCTCTCTTTCTACTTTATCTTCTAATCCCCTCAAAGATGTCGTTTTTTTCTGAATTCAGTGTAACTTGCTGATGTGTGAAGTGGATCTGTGACTCTGATAAACTAAACCTAAACTGATACCAACAGCATTGGAAGAAAATGGTAGATCATTGGTAGATTACCAATGGATAGATTTCAAGTCATTATATGAAAGTCAAATATGTAGTCAAAGCGTAAAATATTTTAATTCGTATGCCAAATATCTCAAGATCTATTATAATGTTAGAGTAGAATTGTTTCTTCACCAGAATAACCTACGTGCACATGGCATCCTTGGCAACACTGTTGGTTCTGAAAAAAGAAGGAAGAGATATGGCATTGGTTCTTCTTCCAGAAAAAACAAAACAGATTCTTTCTGTTTTATCTGCTATAGGGCCTCGGTTTTTTGTGAATTCACGTAACTCGCTGATGTGTAGAGTTCAGCATGACCAGAGACTCTGATGTTTCAACAAGATGACAGATAGAACCGCAGCAGCTGAATAGAAGTATATATACTTGCTAAGTGAAATATAGTACAGTTGCATGTACATACTGATTGAGACTGACAAAGGTCTATTTCCTTGCTGAATTATTTTTGAAAATGTGTCTTTTCCAAATTTGAGGAAATAATAATATAATTTTATCTTTCCAGAAATTTGTTTCAAACTTCATCATTGGAGAATCTAATGAAATATTAAAATTTATTTCATGAAAATAAGGTTTTCTGCATGTAGTTATGAACATGCACAATAAGCTAGCAAAGAAGCTTAATTATAAATGTGTTTTAGCAAATGAAGTAGTAACCATATACATGAACACATGTTAGTGGCGCATGTTATGTGTCCATGCTTAGCACTTACAACCCAAAATGTTTTTATCAAAATTACATAAAACGAAGGATGAAAATCGCTTTAAACTGATTATACTTTGCTATAAGAAAACGTGATGACGTCATGTCAAAAATAATTAGCAATGCAACGTTTCCGTATGAATAAATGTTATTGGTACAAGAGACAAGAAGGTATGGTGTGTCAACTTTGCCCGATCTAAAAACACACACATGGTATAGGAATAACATAGTTTATTTCTCTATGATGCTTTCAAAGCAAGATTTCCTTTCTGTCTTAGTTAAATTTGTAGATAAAATCAATTGTGAAATGAATTACAAGATACTGACACACAAAATGAATGTTATAACATGTTAGTTCCTATTTCATTTATTTCAAATTTGCGAAATTGTTCAACAATTGTTCTGTTACATATTTGTGTATAGGACGTTACAAGACAAAACAATTGTGAAAGTACACATTCAGTAATCGTGATATGATTACATTTTACAGACAGACATGTGGGTTTTAATGTGCCTGCTTCAGTGTTAGGACGTGGAATGTTCTTGATGCATTGCCCAAAGCCAACATAAAATGTGATTAATTGAACGAGCTTGTTGTAAAAGGGAAGCATGTAACTGTATTATCTTTATGTGGAAATTCTAAATGTATACAGGCGGTTCCTGAAATACTACGTTGTTTTACCAATTTCTTTGGCAGAAATGGCGAACAAATGTATCCATCTTCATTTGAGATCTGTTAAGTGGGAAGATCCCTAGACCATATAGATGTTCTATGTATTTAAGGAAATATATATTATTAGGAAAATATTTTCTGTATATTTTTTTATTTGGAGAAAATGAGCGATTCTATACTAAGGAGAAATCTTACTTAAAGATATTCTAACCTCAGGGGGTAGGTTTTGCGGAAATGACTCTGACAGCATTAAAAATAAAGACACAAAAGTATTGGATAAAATATAAACCCAAAAATAGAAGAAAAAAACATTTTTTTAAAAATACTTCACATACACAGCCGCTAGCGGAGGTGTGACGTGTTACTCAGGAGTCGTGCCCTAACAATTATCTGGCTCATGTTATTGTTTACATTATACACTCGTATAGCCGTGACGTATTTTTCGCTGATTTCACTTGTCTAAACAGCCTCAAAGTGATCAAAATTATTAGAAACAATGTCGACATATCCTGCTCAGTCATTAATTAACTTTGGCTCTTGTACACATGTGTTTAGATTGTTTAATCTCCGATAATGCCGAGTGGATCCCACATAAATCTAACGCCATTGTCTTTTCTTTGTATCATTTTGAAGTGTTAATTCTATAGCGTAACTTCGTGTGTTTGTCTATCACTGACCATTTTCCGCTATGTCAGACTATGATTCTAGCAATAAGATCACGCTTTGAACAAGTTAGTCTAGTGATATTTGTATGAAGAACAAGCGGATGTACATTCGGGATCATCTTGCCAGCACCAACACATCTCGTTTCTATGTCTCACGTTTATCTATGCCATTTTTTAACATTTGAAATGAAATGAAAGCACATAGGTATGATACTATCTCAAAGTATTTTGATTCTGGAAAGTGAAAATTACTATTTGTAACTATGGGAATTGTTTAACTCTCATCAAGTGCTGGACATAATGGAAATTACTTAACAATTTTAAGAAAGAGAAATACAACAAAACCTAGCGTGTTAGGTTTCTTTCTCATTCCATGGTAATCCGTTGTCATTAATCATTATGGACATATCTGTTTCTTACTTCTATGGATTTTCTGTACTTTGGAAATTTCATCGGCTGTTTGCTTTGACCAATACGAGCTTAGTATGTTTGACACATTGCAAGCAATACACTTACACTTTACTATAAGTTCGTTAACACAACATCAATCGTCACACACTTCTCTCCCAGCAGCTGAAGTGGACACATGCTCATTAGCGCTCTGGCCTAATTGAACTCACAGCTATGCAACCTAGCAAGCCCTCTCTCACTGGACTCCCCAAGCAGCTGCTTGACGAGTTACAGCATAGTCTGATCTACATGGTAGATCACTACTACTTGAAGAATAACCTCGATGGTAAAAAGGAATTTACCATCGTCTTCGACACCAACAGGAGAAAGGGACGGGGACTGAAAGGGAAGGCTCCTCCTTCCCGGGACGTCCCTGTACCCCCTCCCAACCCACCGGCCGAATCTACAGAACCTGAAGAGAAGGACCCGGTCCCCACCACCACCTCTGACGAATTCCAACCTGCCAGGGCCACCACTAGGAGGAACAGGCGGAGGAAGAGACAGAGGAAGGAGGCCAGCAACTCCGAGGACAGCACCAGCGGCAGCCCTATGGAGACCGGCCAGGAAGAGTCAAAGAAGGAAGATGCTACACCTGTAGCAGTACCACCTCCTCAACCACAGCCGAAACAAGAAGAGCGGGGCGCAGAAGGGGAATGCTCAACGTTCCCTAGACGCACCTCGCTCGGCAGAAACCACCCCAACCGCATCCTCACGGATGCGGCACAGCGGTTGGTAACAAACCAAGAGGTCAAGGCATATTCCGATTGCCAGACGTACAAGCTATGCGTCCCGACCCCTTCACAACTCGACGGGAAGACTGATTTCCACCTCCTACAGGTCCAGAGATATACGGGCGAAACTCTACTCGTCCCGTTCTCCCTCAAGAAGTGGGGTCAATTCCTCGTTACTGGACAAGTGTGTTTTGCCCGCACTACTTTCCAGATGAACGATGACTTCCTCCGGCGGGCCATTGCGGCCTACCTCTACGAGACAGGCTTTTATTTTTGGCAGCCGAGTGGGAGAACAGCTCCGCTGAAAATCGCTCGTTAAATCTCCGTATTCATCATCATCATCATCAATCGTGTCACCCTGCTCATGATATCAAAGGATTGTCGTTAAACCTTAGGCCCCATCTGACTGTTATGTAACATCCTTTATCATATATCTATCAATGATATGGGCTGTTTTGCATATGTGATAGAGGTCAGAACACCGCACCCATATCGCTGCCCGGTCCGCAAATCCATATCAGCCATATCAGCCCGGTCCGCAAATCCATATCAATATCAGCCATTGACATTGGCAATATAATACTTGCATTATAACTAACTGTTACTGGTTTACATGTCAATGATAAAAAGAACATGAGAAATATTGACGCAGTAGACCTCAAACTATAGGCCGCTTCAAACACAAAATCGAGCACAACAACAATTGAAATAATAATGACGTTTATAATTTTAAAAAATTGCATGATCGTTTTTATTTTTGACTTGTCAGTTATTCATTTCAAAACATATTGTAGCCTATAAATTAATCTAACACTCCACTCGATTGGGAAAAGAACAAAACTAAAACCAGCGATTAAATATCGAAAAATGCTTCAAAATCTTCGAAATTACTCCCTACAGACGCACAAATACCCATTCTATCGGAAACTTACAATGTCAAAAGTTGTTATTATGTTTTAAACGAATCATCGACGAAAATCGACAAATCGCCTAAGTATTTCATTGTAGTAACTCCTGTGTATGACGTCACATCGCTAACGAAGGTTATGCTACACTGAGTGGCCGCGGAAAACTGTTTCAAGAATGAGATAATTAGCAAGCCAATACTACTCACTTTGAACCACCATATCTTGCTAAGTAGATGACGCTTCGAAATAATATTTAGTGTTTTGTTTACTTGAAAGTATTGTCTATATGAATAAACGAATTAACATCGAACAAAACAGAGAGGTTCTATTATCTTTAAAGCAAGCAGATATACTAAATGAGTTTTTATTCTAGTTGTTGATATTTTCTTATAATAAACCGTTACTCACTTATATATACACGATCTAAATACATTATCTTTGAAAGGAGATATGTATAGCTCGAAAAAAAAACTCTGAATTAAAACATGGCAAATTGCAAACATGAAATTATAATTAAAATTTTCTTGATTTAATACACGGGTTTATTTTTAAAGATATATACCCAATATAAGATTGTGACAGTTTTTACTTTGTGTAACATACAAATCTTATTCATTAAAGTTTATGTTTAACCCTGCGTTTCTGCTTTTGTTCATCTGAATGTAAACCATGCTAGTAACAAATATGTTCATTGACATAGAGAAATAGTAAATGTTGTACTTTCGACCATGAAATCATGATGGCGGATATAGTTCTTTGCAAACTGTTCTATATGTTCTTCTTAGCATAACTATCTAAATCAGGAGCGTGCATTCAGATGCAAGTACTAGCCAACATGAAACATATGTATGTGAAGTACATGTATGTTAGATGTTTGAAACCTGATTTCTTCATTTAAATCCAACTTGGACTATAACAGCTTTTACAGTTACTAATACTAGTAGAAAACAAGGTCACGTTAAACATGTTCTCATCCAATTTAGGAGTGAAGATTCATGTAAGAGATATAATCCGACATCAAATGCCTATAGGTAAAGATAAAGCATATGTTGATATACATATCCAACATCAACAAAAGCCAATATAAACACCGTCCCGGAAATGAAACCTATCAAACATGCAGGTGTGTCTGTGGTGAAACGTAACATCTAGACTAAATCTGACTAATGACTAAAGACTAATATCGTATATGATGGTACAGAATGAAGTGCATGTTTTTAGTATTATATATATGTCGATTAATCATTTTGTTTACCAGATGTATTTTGTCTAGAGCTTGTCATATGAAGGCTATGTTTACCAGTTCATTCTGTTAGCGAAATATTTATGTCTTCCTCCGAAGGATTGGGAAACATATTGTTATTGGTTGAGTTGGCGTTGACGTTGGCGTTGGCGTTGGCGTTGGCGTTGGCGTTGGTGTTGGCGTTGGCGTTGGCGTTGGCGTTGTTTCCATAACTCTAAAACTACTTAACCAATCTTCACCAAAGTTGGTATATTGCCTCCCCATATCATGTTGATGTGTCTTTTGGGAGGTTGAACATTTTTAGATTTTTTGTCTCTTTCCGTGGCAACTAGTTTGACTTTAATAGATTTTATGGGACTCTTGCGTTTATTTAAATTAGGGTTGGTTTCTAGAGCAGATCTCGACCTATCCTCACCAAATTTGCTATCCTGCCTCACCATATCCTGAAGATGTACCTTTTGGAGGTTTTACTTTTGTACAATTTGGACTTTGTCTTTTAGAAGGTTGATAATTGGCGGAAGGGGGAGACATTTGATTTCCTGAGGGACAAGACCTATTAGTTTATTCCAAATCTTATCAAATCCTGTCTTTTTTACCCTTCAGATATCTGAGGTCATACATTTAGGCATTTTGTTCGATTCACTTTGAAAAGTAACCCTGGTTTCTGAGGTTCCAAAAGGCTCGATGCGCGCTTAATATAACTACCAATCACAGAAAAGTCTATGGCTTTTCTATATATCCAATCAGCGATTTCCTTTTATACACGCCCCTCCTCTTGGAGATTACATGGGCAACAATGACTGCCATTCGTTATGACACCAAGGCTTCATTTTCAGTACATTATTGCATGTTTTACCTCATCTGTGTGTATTGTTGATTGCACACACATATATATATATATATATATATATATATATATATATATATATATATATATATATATATATATATCGTCCCCAGCGGGGTCTTCTTCTGAGACCACCTTGTGGGGCATTTTCGATGCCCCATTATTCTTATATATAGATGCATGTATGCCCCATTTGACCGTTTTCAATACCTTTAGAGTAAGTATAGTATGAAGGAATATGATATGATTGACTGGATAAGTTACGAACTAGAAGGGAGTAGGCATATCGTGTATATAATATGTGCATGGGGAGGATTTTTTTCTGAACGAGAGCTCCAATAAAATGTATGATAAAGTTACACAATATACATATCTTTTAAAGTATGTCGGATAACAGCAATTTACAGTAAATAGATACACAACAAAAGTTTAAAATGTTTTGAGGGGTTCATATATACAGTACAGATCCCATATGCATGGTGTTGACGTCGTTTTCTAAAACGAGAGCTACATCATAATGTTTGTTGAATTGAAAGAGGTTCAGTCTAAAGACGCATATACCTTGTAAAGTATTACGAATAACAGGCACTTACAGTATAAAGAAACACAGCAAAAGTTAATAACGTTTTAGGGGTTTTCATATACAATATAGACCCCTTTGCATAGTGTTGATTTCGTTTTTATCTAAAACAAGAGCTCCAACATAACATTTGTTGAACTGATAAAGAAGGTCAATGTTAAGGTGCATATCTTGTAAAGTATGTCGGATAAAACCCACTTACGGTATAACCATACACATAAATAGTTAATAATGTTTTTAGGGGTTGTCTTATACAATATAGATCCCAAATGCATGGTTTTGATTTCGCCTTTCTAAAACGAGAGATCCAACATAACGTTTGTTTGATTGACAAAAAGGTTCAAACTTAAGGTACAAATCTTGAAAAGTTTGTCGGATAACAGTCACTTTCGGTATGTAGACACACGGTAAAGGTGAATAATGTTTTCAGTGGTTCTCATATACAATATAGACCCCATATGCACGGTTCGGGTTTCGTTTTTCTGAAACGAGAGATCCAACATAACATTTCTTGAACTGACAAAGACGTTCAATCTAAAGGCGCATATATATCGTGTAACAGGCTCTTTCAGTACATAGAAACACAACAAAAGTAAATAATGTTTTGAGTGGTTCTCATATACAATATAGACCCCATATGCAAGGTTTTGATTTCGTTTTTCTGAAATGAGAGATCCAACATAACATTTGTTGAACTGACAAAGACGTTCAATCTAAAGGCGCATATCTTGTAACAGGCTGTTACAGCACATAGAAACACAGCAAAAGTTAATAATGTTTTGAGTGGTTCTCATATACAATGTAGACCCCATATGCATGGTTTGTATTTCGTTTTTCTTTAACGAGAGATCCAACATTAAATATTTTGTTGAACTGAAAAAGACGTTTAATCTAAAGACGCATATTTTGTAACAGCCTCTTACAGTACATAGAAACACAGAAAAGATTGAAATGTTTTGGGTGGTTCTCGTATACAATATAGACCCCATATGCACGGTTCGGATCTCGTTTTTTCTGAAACGAGAGATCCAACATAACATTTGTTCAACTGACAAAGACGTTCAATCTAAAGGCGCATATCTTGTAACAGGCGCTCTTACAGTACATAAAAACACAGCAAAAGTAAATAATGTTTTGAGTGGTTCTCAAAAACAATATAGACCCCATATGCATGGTTCGGATTTCGTTTTTCTGAAACGAGAGATCCAACATAACATTTGTTGAACTGACAAAGACGTTCAATCTAATAAATTGATACACAGCCAAAAATAATAATGTTTTGAGAGGTGCTTATATACAATATACAATATACAAGATAGGTGACCTTACGCAATCAGCTGAGTGACGCTGTCTCAT
The DNA here is from genome assembly GCA_936450465.1 of Gibbula magus. NCBI lineage: Eukaryota > Metazoa > Mollusca > Gastropoda > Trochida > Trochidae > Gibbula > Gibbula magus. Next base: position 25,123,172 of record OW388297.1, read on the forward strand.
CAATCTTACCCAAATATTTGTGACGTCATAGCTATTTGAACAAATCCCAGGAAGTTTAGTTTCACGACCTGTAACATTGTAAATCTCATTTCTAAAGTTACATGTATAAAGTAAGAATGACATTGGCATATCTGGAATTGGCATATCTGAATGATTTCATATTGAAAGCTACGCATGCACTCAGAGAACATCCACGCAGACCCATGAGATCACACTCTCACTCACAGTACACTCGATTGCAGGCACAGTGGTTCGATCGCGAATGCGAACACGCAAAACGACATAAGTATGCATTACTGAATAAATTCAGGAAATCCAATAACTCAACGTGCTGTCACCTTTATTTAAAAGCAAAGAAAGACTTTAAATAAATTGTAGACGCAGCGAAGAAAAAAGACTGTCGTTTCTTTTGGAAATCTTTAAAAAGATACTGCTTTTGTAGGGAAAACACCTCGGAGAATGTATCCGTGGAAGAATGGTTTAATTATTTCAAATCCCTTCTCGCAGAAGATAAGAATAACACAGATAATCGTTTTATGGAGCATGTGGATAGTTACATAAGCAATCACAATTTTAATGATTGTGAGGATTGTGTCTGGATTGTTTCTGGGTAATCATATAACTGATGACGATATACTATGTGCAGTGAAAGGCTTGAAATGTGGAAAATCCCCCTGAGCAGATGCGATCCCAGTCGAAGTTTTTTTAAGAAATGCAGGTCATTATTGCTCCCTTTTATGAGTAGTCTGTTGAGTTCTCGACACTGGTATCTTTCCAGACTCCTGGAATGTTGGATTGATTGTACCTCTTCATAAATCAGGTGCTAGGGGCGATCCAAATAATTATAGAGGTATTGCATTGTTGAATACACTTAACAAAATATTTACTACTATAATAGATAATTGTATTGAGGCCTGGGTATCAACTCGAGAACTTATATCAGAATGTCAAGCGATTTGTCGAGAAGAATACAGTACTACTGATCATATATTTACCCTAAATAGCATTGTCCATAAGTATCTGCGGAAGATAAGGGGAACGTTTTACTGTATATTTGTTGACTTTAAGAAAGCGTTCGATTCCGTCCATAGATCCAAACTGTTATACGTCCTCCAGATATACATGGCAAACTCCAACGCCTATTACAGAATATGTACGCCAATGTGTGAGATCCCAAATGAGTGATATATTTGACACATATCACAACCAGTATAGATCCTCCCCTCTACATGTATATAAGTATATAGCTCACAACCAGTATAGATCCTCCACTCTACATCTCAGAGGTTTGTGTACAGAGATATGTGTACACCAAATCTCACTGAGATATTCCCACTTGAACTGTCTCAACCTTTGTTCAACCCACCCAGTATGCATTAACCGTTTATAAGAATGTTATTATTTTTACCAATTAATTGACGGAAATAGTTTACAAACATGCTTGCAAACTAATATTTATACAATCTGTTGTAATTATTTCAATATTTTTCATTTTATTTCACAAATTTAACGGTATTTTTCATTTATTTTGGAGGGGGCGATTCTGTTCCAGGGGGAGATTTTATTTCGTGGCGGGGGGAGATTTTATTCTGAGGGGGGAGGATTTATACCGGTACAAAATCTCCGGGGGGAGATTTTATACCGGGGGCGATTTTATTTCGTGACACCGGCGTTAGACAAGGTTGCATACTTTCACCACTTCTTTTCTTATTATATGTTGAAGAACTTGTTAAGGAATATGAGCGAATGATTCAAGAGGTGTATTTATAAACGATAATATCAGAGATCTTTCAATACTTTGTTTATGTAAAAGTTTATAATTGAATAAAAATCAACCTTTTCCCCCCCTTTTACAGCATGACATGGAAACTCACTTCCTATATATAAATGCCTCATAACTTACACCTCTATGTGCGGGATCTTTTATACACATTTATAGACCCCACAAGCATGGATAGAAAATTTGTTTATGTAAAAGTTTATAATTGAATAATAATCAACTTGTTTTCCTTTTACAGCATGGAATGCAAACTCACTTCCTATATATAAATGCCCCATAACTTACACCTCTATTTGCGGGGTCTTTTATACACATTTGTGGTTAATTTAATTCCACATGCTTTTACAACAGACATGCAAAACCCACTTCTTTTATATAAATGCCCCACAACTTACAGGTATTTTGTGGGGTCTTGCCTACACATTTATAGACCCCACAAGCATGGATAGGAACTTCGTTTATGTGAAAGTTTATGATTGAATAATAATCAACTTTTTTCTCCTTTTACAGCATTAAAATGCAACGTCACTTACACTTCTATTTGCGGGGTCTTTTATACACATTTATATTTATATTTTCACCGCAGTGCATAGCCACATGGCGTTGAGGGCTTTCTCCCTGCCATAATACTAGCAGCCGCGATATAAGTGAAATAATCTTGAAAGCGGCGTTAAACCCAACTCACTCACTCACTCACTCACTCACTCACTCACTATACACATTTATAGACCCCCACAAGCATGGATAGAAACTTTGTTTATGTAAAAGTTTATAATTGAATAATAATCACCTTTTTTGTTTTCTTCAATATTTTCTTCAACAAAGTATTACCAAAGTGACCTAAATCAGATAACATGGCTTCCTGATTATCGATTTTGGAAGAGAGATGGTAAGGACAAGTTTTGTGAACAAACAAATGGTGTTCCTCTGTCATATTTAATGCTAATATACCAAAGTAAGTGATAATAAATGCAGAACATTCGATTTTCACTTTGATTTATCCATGGAATCTAGGAATTGTGGGTTGGTGAATCTGATCTAACTGAAAACCCATTACAAAAGGATATATAATGTCCTTGCATGGTCTCTTCAGTTTAATGTTGTCACTTGAGATTAATATAGATTTCATCTTAACAATTTTGCTAAAAGTGCTCACATTTATGATACAAGATTGTTATATTTTGTAAAACAATATTAATGTAAAACTCATTCATAATATTACTTTTCTATATCAAATTTTGTGAGGTCTATACATATTGTTTGACATATAGATAAAATACTTACATTAAGCAGCTTCTTAACGTAATACATTTTTATTCCTGTAACATGAGATCCAGAGACATAACTGCTGATGGGTTTGTTTTGTGGTTAATTTAATTCCACATGTTTTTACAACAGACATGCAAAACCCACTTCTTTTATATAAATGCCCCACAACTTACAAGTATTTTGTTGGGTCTTGTATACACATTTATAGACCCCACAAGCATGGTTAGAAACTATAATGTTACGGAGTATAATTTATTATGTTGGTAAACGTAAACACCCAACAACAATATAAATTGAACCTGTTATTATTGGTATGTCTTCTTTAATTCTTATTTCAAACATTGTAGTCCAATTTCTAGCAACCTGGCTTGTATTTTGGTCTCTGCTATCGAGGCTTATGGGGTATATAAGTTTTGTTAGAAACAGGGTCAATTTTAGCCAATCATGGAATCAAGCTCACATTGCAAGGGAGATAACTCTTTTTGAATCTCTATATAGAACCAGCTTGTAAGAATTATGCTGTATTTACCATTTAAGGGGTCAGGAATACAGTGAGAGGTCCTATGTAGGTCCCGTCCTACTCAGATACCCCACAAGAAAGGTCTTAAATAGAAAATTTCCCCGTAACATAATGTATTAGTATATATATATATATATATATATATATATATATATATGAGCTCATCGTATTGTATTAAAGAAGATTGATCCAGTCAAAACCATCTGATGTTTACTATTTTCTATAAAAACCTTACTTCACCTGAGAAGCAACTCATCTTATTTATATATATATATATATATATATATATATATATATATATATATATATATATATATATATATATATATATATATATATATATATTAAATTTGTTGGCAATCTATAACAACAAATCATGTTGTCCAAAGTTTATCATGTTATTACGTTAAATTTATGTTTGATGATGTTTTGTTATATGTATGCAAATGATTTAAAAATGCGCGAATGTTGTCAGTACATAACAAAAAATGCCTCTGCCATTTCAACCGAGTGCGAAATCAGCTCCGCTGGAAAGCGCTCGTTTATTCTCTAAACAATCATCATGACATTTCCATTTTCTATATTGTAGTGGACAGTATGGACAGGAGTCAGGGGCCCCTGAGGGGGGTATGCTTTGTAGAATTTATATGAACAAATGTCGCTCTTTTAATGTGAGAAGTATGAAATACAATTTGAGGCAATTAAGACGAAACTGGACTGTCTCAAGCGTGTATGGCACCAACACTCAGCTTCAAGGTCATTGTTTAAATCATAATTTACCTCCTTATTTGGTTACGCCAAGGAATTTAGAAACACGGTTCGCCATTGGTGTGCTTTAATTAGCAAAAGGGACTTTCCATTTTTTTGTGAACCCATAGAGCGCATCGAGCCTTTTGCCACAAAATAATCCAGGGGTTATGTCTCAAAGTGAAGTGAGCGAAACAAAGTACCCCTGGTTTCCAGGATGGTTTAAAGACGAAAATCAAGTAATACAAATCTTGGAGATAATACAGGTAGATTTTGTTTGACTGTTATAGTCGGTGGGTGAGTTATTGGTGCAGTCTTGTTAGTATGGAAAGGTCACTATCGAAGGGCTTCTTATGAAAGAAAGAAACAGTATGATGAATAGGATAAGTTTGCGTTAGTTTCACGTTTTCACCATTGTTTAAACTTGGTTTTAATGTTTGTAACAGTTTGTCTTTACTAATATTTGAGGACATAGATTTCAAAATTGACATAGTAAGATTTCAGGATAATAATTTCTACAGTCGTTTTAAATTCTTCTTTGAGTGTTGAAAAATATGTAATCACTCTCTGAGAAGGGCTTGTTGAGGTTAGTTTGTGCATTTCGTTGTGATTCTCATAAATTGAAGGTACAGTTACATGCATGTTATGTTAACTATAGTATTGTATGTACAAAGTTTTGGTTGTAATGAAGACGAATTTCACGTTGTAGCATTCCAACACAGGACGTTGAATATTTTGCTATGCTATTCTGTTATGTTTTCATCGATGTATTTTTATAAATTGTCAAAGCATGCTTGAGTGAATATATCTGGTATAATATGGACACTGTGTGCAGTCTTTTCAGGATTAGAAATATGGGTCACCTGGCTCAAAATGTAAAGATTAACTGTCACATATTTCAGTGAGTGCCTGTTCCAAGAGGAAGTACGCTACACGAGTTCGTTGGAACAGCTCAGTTCAGAATCGAAACACAAACAAGTGTGTCATACATCATTTACTAAACGTGTGTGAATTTGGACAACATTTTGGTGGTTTGGGTTCTTGGTATTTGCCATGACTTCAATAAAACGAGCCTCCTCACGAAGACTCGATAATGTTATCTACGATTTCAAATTTTTAATGCAACTAAACGAATAAACTTTATATTTTCAGACCTATGTATCAAATTTGAACCAGAAGTTATATCTTTCTTCTCCATATTCATATGGCTTCCACCAATTGCCCACCAATGTGCCAGAATAGCGTCTTACATGAATCCCATGAGGTGTTCTCTCCTACACACTGCATTCTCTTGTGCATACTGCGTTGTTTTAAATAAAGGCGTTGTCTAGCCGGAAGACAAAATGAGAAACAATTCTATTTGACGTTTCCTTTCAGGAAACAATCTCTTTCTAAGATATGGGCATGCGCATTTGTAGACAGGAAGTTGTGTCCCGTGTGTCATGGCTGTCTGTGTTTACATATTTTTACATGATTTTCTACAGATGGCTATGTAAGGTGATGTAACTATGGAGACATTAATAATCAAGTAACTTTCAGTTGCATGTTCTCAATCAATCTTTTTATTTCATACTGAAGAGACCTCAGGCCTATAGCACATAAATTAGGGATGTAAACATCCATAAATATACAGGTAGACTATAATGATACAACATGTATTTTATATAACAATGCATAGTTAATAAACATGGCAAGATTTTGTAACATTATTATTAATGCTCAAAAGAGTAGACCATTTTAAAATAGTCGGATGGACATGGTAGTATCGCTTGATATATTTATTATGTACTGAACAATATAATGGACAGATTAGAAGGACATGGTTTTCATCTTCAATTTCAAAGTTTACATATTGTATCTTCTTTTTTGACATTTTGTATCTCCCGCTTTCAATGAATAACTAATGAGATCGGAATCGGAATCTTGCTTGTGATCTCCTAAACTACTTTATGTTAACACATATATAATTATGAAATAACTAAAGATATCGTTTACTTCTCACAAATTATCATAACGGTAATCACAACCTTTTTACATTGCTTCTCAAATCAAATATGTGTCTTAATATGGTAGATAAAGATGAATCACAAAGCTATATTTATGTCGAACATTCCCTAGCAGGTATACATGTGCATGCATATTCTTGTTGAGTCTGCCTGTTACCTTTCAACCACAGACACACCTGCATGCTTGATGGGTTTCATTTCCGGGACGGTGTTTATATTGGCTTTTGTTTGATGTCTGATATGTATGTCAATCGCTTCAGATATTTCATGTCGGCGAGAAAATTGGCCAAGTATGAACTTCTATGTTAGATAGTTATGCAAGTAAAACAACATTTAGAACTCTATCAGCCATCATGATTTCATTGTCAAAAGTACAAGCTTGATGATAGGTATAATTTCCGGGATGGTGTTTATATTGGCTTATGTTTGATGTTTGATATGTATGTTAACATACTTTAACTTTACATAGCATTTGATGTCGTATACATTTCTTACATGAATCTTAAAATCACTATATATATGTCACAGCACGCTTTTCCTAACAATGAATACAGAGTTTAAATAGCATAATTCTGTTAAGAATATTAAAAAGCAATAATCAAGGAAGCTGCCATGTACATGTTTCTCAACATAAGCACTTAATCAAATTAAAGGCACTGTAGCATGTTTTGCTGAAATAACGTGCTCTCACAAGAAGACAAATAAGTGTTACCAATGACTAAATAATACTCCTGAATCAATAAAAAGAGTTCTAAAACGAATGTACATGGTTCGATTTAGCCATGCGAGTCTATTTCCTATCGATTAATCAATTTAATATGTTCACATTAAAATGGCCGCTCGAAGGTAGTTCAAGTGATCTGACCGATGTAGTGATACCAAAACACTCAGAGTAGAATTTTAGATATCATGATGGAATGATCAACCATCTTGCTGTCTGAACTCTAAAACTCGCATGAGACCTTCAAATCTACTTCTCACACTGAAGAGTTCCTCACCACTGCCGCTTTATACATCGCACCATTTGTTTCCAGTACAGATAACCGTTTTCTAAAGATACGGGTTATTGGATGGTGTAATGAGATTGTTTGCCCTCTCACGTAACAATATATTGTATTAATGACAAATTTGAGAAATATTTTGGCACAAAACGTGCGATAAAAAGTTAAAATGAATTAATGCAATAATGCATTAAATCGACACTGACTCCCTCTATTGCTAAAGCATGGGTCCAAGCGAAACCTATGGAGTAATCAATTCGTAAAGCACTTTCCTACTGCACAATGATCATACTTACAGAGAGTACCCAGCTTCATAATAAAATTTTCAAGTTTTCTTTTTAGAGACACATACATTGGGTAAACGTTTCTTCTTGTACATTGCAATGCTCATCAAAACATGCTTATTAAGAAAGAAGACCAAATGCGAGCCAGCAAGCGCTATTGGTTGATTGTTGATTTTATGAGCGACGTATTTGTAGTTCATATGCAAATTAGAAATATCCTCGTTCAAACAAAGGCGAAAGATTTGAATACAAATCGTCCCATTGAATAAGAATAAACAAAAAGTATAACTTGCTCCTTGGAAAATTGGAACAGTAATGAGACCTAGTAAAAGTTTGGCACAGTTTGTCAAACAAGAAATCAAGTCACAATAGCCGACGGTTTGTATACATAAATTAGTATTAAATATATGAGAATGTTTAATTGAAGTATCATGAATACGTTTTTTTGCATTTTGTGAAAAAGATGTTGTGAATTTTTTAATGGTAGCTTCATTCCAATCAGCTCTTGAACGCAGTTTGATTTCGTTCTGACTTGTGTAAACTTACAATAAAATGCGCTAGTTACTTTCAGCTTATGACATTTTTAAAATTATGACAAAGGCTATTGAAAACGTATCACTCTCCAAACTTAACAACAATATGATGAATTTATTAAACGATACATGTAAGAAATATCATGCACAAAATCATACACACAACTTATATGAATATATACAGCTGGACAGTCATCCTCACAGTACGTGCTACAGTTTTCGATATACGGAGAGGCATGTTTACACTCCATATGTGGCAACTTCATCTTGTAGTTTTGCCACAAATTATCACATACACTTGTACGTGCACTGAGAATGTTCTAAATGAACTCAAATCTCGTTAATGCTCTCTACGAGACACCTGTCAAGTAATCACGATTTCTCACACTTGGAGTGAAAGCATCACATCGGGCAGTATCTGAACACTTGATAAGGAACTGTGCACTGTGCTGAATGCAGTACAGTGCAATTTTTTGCTGCGGTGAACACGACAATTTAGTAGAATAATTGTTAGAGGAGATATATAACAATCGATTATTCTATGTAATCTGCTAATAGCGTAGAGCATTGACAATTTCATTTAGCAGTTAACAAGAATATTAACTATTCAACTATTTCCTAAATAAATAAGTGGCAAACCTAAGTGCAATGGCTCAACACGTAACTAAGTATTTAAGCGTTTTAAGAAACATTATGTGCATTCCATGTGTTTATTTCAATTTAACCAACGGTTTAAAATGTCCTCATAATCCTTCAGAATAGTCCTCATGACATTAAAGGATACGCACGGGTATAGGAAGAGTTATTGTTGAGAGATTTCTTATTTCTTATTTTGTGAAAGTATATTCTATCCATTCATCTATCCTTGAAATAAATGTTGTTGTATTTCGAAATCCAAATTCAACCAAAAGACACTGTAACATTTAAAAAAAAAACAACGTGGTTGCTTTTCTAGTTAAAATATTCCAAAAGTTTGGAGAAAATTATATATGTAATGAAGCAGAAAGTGAATGATACACCTGCTGCATTCATTTTAAATAACGTGGCAGCTGTAATTACCTTCTTTTTATTGAGTAACAGTTACATTCTTAATTATCAACAACGACAGTAATCACTTGTACTGATACCAATCTGATTGTTATTTATTCCCTTTCCATGTTATTATACCATTTTTGCAGTAATAGAAATGTCATCTTTGTTGATTGATCTAATTTGACAAAAAGAAGGACGCATATCATATTCAACTTACATTTTCGTGTAAACTAGTATTTTCCCACTTAGCATTTTTCCCCCAACCGTTTCTTTTCTATTTGTTCTAATTATCCGTTTGGTTCACGGCCAGAACGCATGGTGTAAGGGCAATCAAAACAACACCCATAGTAAGAAAAAATTATGTTGGATACTCAAACCTTTTCCCTGTGGATATGATCAATGCCATCCAATATAAATATTTCTTCGTCTACAAGTTAAATATATTTCAGTGTCAAAGTGTTAATTTATACCCGAACGAATGTAAAAGATAAAAGGGTGTATGGTATAAATACAAATAAACTCAATACCTATATTGATTCTGCGTTGTTTAAAATATAAGATGTAACAGCGTGCAGTGTTTAAGGTTTGTTTCTGGCTTCCCTTCCTTCTCTGTATTTCCTTCTGCTGCAAAAGGGTTTTCAGAAAATAGCTGAAATCATGGTAATACATTGCAGATTATAAAACATCCTGCTACCCTATACCATATATAATCTCATATAAATCTGACTGAACGTAACACTTGTACCTCGCTCATCGATCTGAGTACTACCCCGCATATAGGTCCTGTCAGGTGGTCTTCACTGTGACGTTGCACCTTTAATGAAGTCAGCCAGTCACAGATCTTCGCAGATGTGTTTTCATTGAATGTTATACATGTTATAGCCTCGTCGCTGAATGGCTGGAGTGAATGATCACCTGACATGTCCTTTATATTGCAGTGCTCAGTTAAAGATAATATCATCTCTCTGTTTGTTTCGATGTTAATTCGTTTATTCATATAGGCAATACCTTCAAGTAAACAAAACACCAAAAATTATTTCGAAGCGTCACCTACTTAATAAGATATTGCCATTCAAAGTGAGTAAAATTGGCCTGCTAATTATCCCAATCCTTAAACAGTCTGCCGGGCCGCCGTTAGTTTTCGTTAGCGATGTGACGTCATACTCAGGAGTTGCTCAATGAAATCCTTAGACGATTTGTCGATTTTCGTCGATAATTGGTGTAAAACATAATAAGAAAGATTCGACATTACAAGTTTCCGATAGAATAGGTATTCGTGCGTCCGTGAGGAGTAATTTCGGAGTTTTAGGAGCATTTTTCGATATTCAATCGCTGATTTTAGATTTGTTCTTTTCCCAATCGAGTTGAGTGTTAGGTTATCTTATAGGCTACAATATGTTTTGAAATGAATAACTGACAATTCAAAAATAAAAAAAAGATCATGCAATTTTTTTTTATTATAAACGTAATTATTAGTTAAATGTTTTGTTGCGCTTGATTTTGTGTTTGAAGAGGCCTATAGTTTGAAATTTACTGCGTCAATATTTCTCAGGGTGACTTTATATTGTTAATAGAATAGTTGCATTATACCTTAAAAAATCATATAATTTTCATCACTGTTACTGGTTTACACTTTTTTTGAAACAAATATTCGGGCTATCTTTTAATCGACATTTACAATTATTTAGATTCAGTGTAATACCACTGGCCTAACATAAACATTCCTTAGATATAGCATTGCATGAGCTTTACTAAACAAAACATCAGACTTTCTCATTTTCCTAATATAAGAAACATATATTTTCTTATTTTGCAATTGGACGAATGTGAAAACAAAAATTATTCAATATACCCTTGATTCAATGAATGAGGCGTGTTAACACCGTTATAATCCTATTAAATGTGAAATAGATCTCTGTGACGTTTTTTCATCATCTGACATGCGTGCCGCCGCCATATTGGGCAACGATGAGACTTGCTCCAAAACACATTGCAGAATTACGGGTCCAGCAATGGTCACATCCGGTATTAAACAGTGTTGACATCCGCTGCCATTTGTGGTACGTTTTACGGGGCGTGTATATATTTAATTTTGTTGTATAGGAACAAAGGTAAATGTGTTATTTAGACAGTTATGTAAGGCTAATTCTAGTGGATTCTGTCATTAGACGCCAAGCGACTCCTGTGTATAACGTCATAAGGTCTAGCACGCGGCAATCGCTCTCGGCTAAAGTTTTACGAGGCGGCGTAATTGAGCGGCGTTCAAAAAGGGCGTTCTAAAATGTGTTTATTGGTTGAATTGACATATATCAAGTGGAATCATCCTAATCTTTGAATATGCTTGAATAAAAACCGAAAAGTGTTATGGTCGGGGTTTGTGGGTCTTTAAAAAAAACAACGGGGTACTTGTGTTAAGTCTGATCTCATTTTAATAAAGGTTATGGCATTTGAAATAACCATATTTTGTAACTGTATCTAAAAGTACCAAACTATTATTTACACATGTTCATAACTGTGCAGTATTCAGACCGTTCAGTTCACGTAAAGACGTTTTATAGAAGACCTGCTATAGGATCTCCGTTTCTTTGATATCCATACACATTAATTCACACATCCTTCAAAAAAGAATATAACAATCCTCACTGTTTCTTTTACATGTATATTATATGTTCCGTGTAATCAGGAAATCATCACAATCTGCAGAGTGTTCGATTAATCTAGGTATGTTTTAACCATTCCTAGACTAAGAATGATCTCAATCTAGGAGTGTATTTCATTGCAGTTGCATGTTGTAGATTTTTTAGCGTTTTCAACTCATTTCCCGTCTTTCAACTCGTTTTTATATCTTATCTACCTACTGTATTGGCCTATTCCTAGATTGTGAAGGGTTATGATAATTCATCTACTTACTATAGGGGTCAATTCCTAGATTGTGAAGGGTTATGATAATTCATTTACCTACTGTATTGGTCGATTCCTAGATTGTGAAGGGTTATGATATTTCATCTACCAACTGTATTGGTCGATTCCTAGATTGTAAAGGGTTATGATATTTCATCTACCGACTGTATTGGTCGATTCCTAGATCACTTAAATGGCCATTACACACATATTTATCTTATCCCAATTTATTAAACACGTCATCCATAACATAGTATTAATTCAAAACCAAAGTTGATTGTTTTAACTAAAAGAGACTAAAGGTAAGTCTATATCAAATCACCAGAGCAGTGAACATGTGTACCGTCAGGGGACATTGACATGGTGCACACTGCACACTCGCTGTTGTATCATGGGACATATTTAATCACGCTTTATCTCAAATTGCTTACATAGACAGTTCTAAAATAGAATGACATTACCTGTTAAACATATTAGGTAATTAGTCGGGACTAACGAGAGGTATATTTATATAATGAGTTGTTCAACAAATGAACGCCAGTTATATTTATATTACATTTGTACATGGGATGTATTTTTGACAAGGCACATGTTAAACATTGACCGTGTAACATTGTACTGAGAGAAAATACGTCAGTTTATCGATTATGTTAACTTCATGTGATAGTTTATTACTGCATGCTTTACAGTTCAGACTACTTATGTGTGCTCTTCTACATAATGCTTTTAAGTATATTTACTTTAATAATTTCGTTTTCGAAAGGAGTGCGAGACTATGTCCTTGCTTTTAAAATATATATGTAAATAACATTAGTGTACTATTATATAATGGATTGATTTAACACTTAATTAACGTCTTAATGACATAAATGACATTAGCAATTTAAACGAATAAATTGAAAAGGATGTGTCTTTAAAAATATTCGTCTAACATTACATATCAACTCCTCCATGGCATAAACTACCATGAGGGCATTTACACGAATAAACTGAAAAGAGGGTGTATATACAAATACTTGTTTTACAATACACAGGTGGATTAGAGCATCTAGTTTCGTAGTGTGACTTGCCAAGATCATGTGTGTAGACTATTAAATAAAATTGTTTCAGGGGTGTTTATGTTATGCAAAAAACAGTTGCACAAATCTTGCCTAGCAGGTTTGTTTGGCTGTTGACTGCAGTAAGAAAACACAGTTCTGCAGGTTGAGACAACCTTACTGCTGATTCATCACATTTCAGCAATACCTGGCACACGACCACTCACTGTGTGGGTTTGTTGCATAAACTACGGAAGACAAGTGGGGCAATTTTAACTTGATACACGGAATAGATTTATATTAATCATGCAGTGTAATACATATACTATTAGTCTTGTGATTTACCACATGTTTCGGACTAATTTGCAAATACGAAAAATATATAATTATTTTTCAACTGACTGTGTCATTTAAAGGCGCTGTAGTACGTTTTTCTTACTCATAGAGTGATCTGACGAAAAGTTAAATATGTGTTACCAATGGCTAAATAATGCTCCCGAATCAAGGAGAAGAGTTCTAAAACGAATGTACATTGCTCAGTTAAACCATGCGCGTTCATTTCCCTTTGAGCGGCCATTTAAATGTGTTCACATTAAAATGGCCGCTCGAAGGTAGTGATCTGACTGAAGAGTAGAGTTCTGAATATGGTACCATGATAGAATGGTCAATTATATTGCTGTCTGAACTCTCAAATTCACATGAGACCTACAAATCTACCTTTCACACAGAAAGGTTCCACACCAATGTCGCTTTATACTTCGTCGCACCATGTTCTTTCAATACAGATAACCCATAACCCGTTTTCTATGGATACGGCTTATCGGGTCGTGTAATGAGATGTTTTATCCTCTAACATATCCAATTTGTCCCTATTGTGCGTATGATTTTGAGCATGTTTTTACTTAAAAGTACAAGTTACAAGTATGTAAAGTGATGTGTATTCAATAGTTTGTTGCCATTGTAAAAAGATGAACAATAACTAGAAAATGTTATTATAAATTTACAAGAAATCCAACTGTGATCAAGAGTTGGGTTTAAATTGAACGACCATCAATGATTTCACAATATAATTGGTTTATACAATGCCAAACGTGTCTAGCATCATCATATTTCGATTAAACATTTTCAAATATTTAATACTGATCGATACCGATACACAAGCACAGCCGTCAAACATATACAAAAAAATGTAGCCATTGTTACTTAATTTCTTGTTTGACCAGCTGTTTCTGCGAAATCATTTTCATAATTTTTCCAAATTTCCAATAGGGAAGTTATACTACTTAGAATTTTATCATTTAATTTGACGAATTGTATTCAAGTCTTTTAACTTTGTTTGAACGATGGTATTTTTAAATTGCAAATATGCTTGGTATATATTCAACAATCAGCCAAAAGCGCTACCTGAATAGGACTCGGTCTTCCATCTTGGTTAACATGGTAATTATTATATATCTTCATAAATTTATAGACTATAGAACGAGTATTGCAATGTTGACAGGACACGTTTATCCAACTATGTGTTTCTAAAAATAGGAATTTTAGCGTAAAAGTTTGATTATGAAGCTGAGTCCTGTCCTGTTAGTATATTTCATTGTGGAGTGGGATAGGGCTTTGCAAATGATAAATCCATAGGTTTCGCTTGGACACATGCTTTTGCAACAGAGGAAGCCAGCGTCGACTTGATGCAACGTGGCTTAAATTCATTTGATTATGTGGTCGTATTACGTGCTTATGTTGAGAAATATTTACACATTGGCTCCCTTGATTATTGCTTTTTAGTATTTTGACAGAGTTAGGCTATTTAAACTCTGCTCTATGTATTATTAGTAAAAGGGTGATGTGACAGGGTGCTTTTAATTTGATAAATCAAGAGTTTAAAACGTCTATGAAAGTGATACACTAATGTGCTACTAAGATTGCAATTACTCAATTTACAAGAATCAGATATGTTTGTCATTTTATTTTTAAAGACTAAATCACACTGGAACCTCTACGAACGTCAACACTAATCTATTAAGCCTTGACATTTGTTTCAAAAGTGAAAGTTCAAATCATCTGAAAGCATAATATCAAACATTTGCCAAGGAAGCACATTGGCCTGCAATCATCTGTACTTCATCAACAGTAGAATGACGCCATACTCCAGGGAACAATGACTCGTATGACGCAACAATAGTGCAAGTGTTGTCACCACATGGCTTGAATGCTTGCAAATGGCACGATGACCCTAGAGGAAACATTTGATAACGTACCATAGGTGAAAGATTTTAATTTATACGTCATTGCAAGTCTTGGTTTAAAGAAGGATCTTTTTAAAAACTGAAACAACAAAGATCAAGATTCTGAAACATATTGTTGTGGAATATATAATGTGATCAATATATTCCCCATAGAACTATAAACATTTAAATGCTCTTCAATGCTTATGAAAGGGCAAGGGATTTTCAGGATAGCAATAGTAGTAAATAAATAAATAAATAAATAAATACTGTAAAATAAGTATACCAATTTCTTTATTTTCTCTAAAAAATCCCAAGAGTTTTATTCATAATTAGTATTTTTAATATAAAATGATTAGTCTGATCTGAATCAATCCGTATTCGTTTAAATCATACGAATTCTAGTCATAACATCCCTTCCGTTACAAATGTGGTCAAATTACTGACGTACTATAAAACAAAGTTACAACTTAGTATATTTTTACTTAATTTTATTCTTCAAGGGTCCTGTTTGCTTCCCTGAAAAGTTTCAGGCAGCTTTTCATTTACACAGAAACATATCAGCTCTTTTGTCCCTCAGTTCCTTCTACCTTTAAGCACCCCAACCGACCAACAAAACCTGTGAAACAAGTAACTCATATTGTCTGGCCCTACCACAAATTTTATATTAACAAAATTAAAGCTGTTTTTGAAACATCCATTCAGTACAGCCTCCCCTTTTTAACTCAGTCAGAGATGTACATGTGTCTTGATAAGAGAGACTATAAGTTACCATGTGTCGACAAGTTTGATATGGAGATGTATCACGTGTCCAAGTTTGATATCAAACGAGAACGGCCACAAGTCGAGATAATATTGTATATATGTATCGATATATCATATTTCCAAGGTGTTGATGCATGGAGTTTCTTACTCATTCTCTCTGCTACCTTTCCAGGACATATATACAAATCTGCGTGCTAGATAGATTTCATTTCCGGAACTGTGTTTATGTAAATGTATGTCAAGGTATTTGATGTTGGCTATAGTAACTGTACATGTAGCTAATGTTTGCTTCTTGGCTAGAGAGTTCTGTAAATAACTCAATTTGGAACAGATAAAAGACAGATATACCTTAACCATGATCTCATGGATAAAAGTCCAGGACAGGATCCTCCCAAATAACAGAACATTATTCGAGACGAAATTTTTTCTTGTATTCAGTCCACTTTAAACTGTTAACTAAATAAACCGACTTTGAACTGTTAAATAAATAAACTTTCAATACAAATGTTATGAGCAAATAATTCAATGGACTAGATTTGAATCTATGGTACTGACTGACTACGTGAATGTCAGAACCTCAATAATCAACGCTGCAATGATCTAACTTTCTGATTGAATGGACCTCACACACTCCTATTCAGTTAGTGGCAGTAACTGAAGCATGCAATCAAACTGTATGCAAGATTCATCAGGTATGAATCTGATATTCATATATCAACCAACTGTTTCTATTGAATTAGATCTCATAGGATCCTACTAACTAATATTTCGCAGCATGAATACACGCTATGTATGGTAGATAATTCAAATGAAAACTGAAAGTGTCGCGGCATGACGCTTTAACATCAACGAGTTATAGAAGCATCCTTGATTCCATTTGCTACAAAATGTTGCAAGTCAACCGATGGTTTATTACTGTGTAATGACTGTAAACCTAAATTATGATATCGTTTGAAAGTAATCATATATACTGTTGTTGCTTAACAAACATATATCCTCGTTACATTACTTATTTGAATAAATTAAACTGCTTCATATAAACTGAATTTTCACAGATTTAATTTTTAACTTAAAAGTTATTCTGTAGACCACACAGGATTTAGGAGTTGAAGTAAAACGCTGACAGAATAAGACATTGTTATTGTAAATTTACCAAACAGTTATGCAATGAATACTATTAAATAAGTTTGTAAGGAAATGAAACCGTGAAGCATGTCCATGTGTTAAAGTACATTGTAAGCTCACACAATATGTCAATATATATGAAGAAATATCACAATGTCATAAAATGAATTTCACGTTTAACTATCACTAGATATAATATTCATTTCAATCTAACCAATGGTTACAAGTGTCAAAATATGTCCTCATACCACTTCAGGATTGGGTAATCATTATGACATTAAAGGATATTGAGTATGAACCTATAGGAAGTATTGTTTTGTAACGTTTGGTATCTTTCCTTCTACTGTAACATACGTTTTTCAGACCTACACCCAGGGCCTAAAGAAACCATACAAAAAAAGATATGTCAATCCATGAGCAAAACATACGACTGAAATAGAATTACATCATGTCTTCAGAAGTCAGCTGAACTACTTCTAAATTGTTAAAACATTCACTGTTCACATTTATGAAAAACACAAGTTTTAATAAATCTTCTTTTTCGAATCTCCTTAACTAGACGAGATAGAAGAGTCAAAATGGGCTCTTTGGTATGTCTATGACGTCTTACAGTAGTGTTGCATCAACAAAAATTAGTCCAAGAACCTACAATATGCCGACAACATATTATACTAACATATTTCCCTCATTTCACAAAATTATATCTTGAATACCAAATAGTATGTCCAAATAACCTTTAAAATAGCAATTTCGGTATAAAACATCAAGTATCAAACTCTCATAAATGAAATTTTGTAAATCTCTTTACGAGACGTATCCTCAAATCAAGCTAATCCGGCAGAAACATTATGTGTTTGACTGTCGAAAAATTGGTATTGTTTCTTTTGCCCCTCGGTCGAAATACAAACTGATACATGTACATATGTGCTTTCACAGAAGAATAGAACAATCTTAATGTGTTTTTTTCCAGGAAAAAACCTGTCAGCTTATGATTTCTTTAGAACTTTATTATGTGATGGATAAACATCATGTCTCCATAAAATGTATACTTCATAATATTTCACTGCATAACATTATGGTGCATTTGGGTATGAATATTAGTGCAGCATCATCGAATTTGTTTACTTGTGTGGGTAATACATGCAGCCTCTTGTAACAAAGAGTTCATTGAATGACTCATTAAGGTTTAAAGACAATTAATCTCCCTAAATATATTATGCCTTTTGAAAGCTATTTAGTTGCCTTTTTTGCTTTAGGGACATATATTTTAGGGAAATTACAAGTGCGAATTAATTGAACTGGGTTCAAGCGTTTAATAAAAAATGATAACAAGCCTTCATTAAACTTGATTCTGTTGATCTCACACAGATATATAAATGAGGTTAAGTAAATTTGAAAGGATATGTAACCCTAACAGAAAGGCAGAAACATGTCCTGTTATCAGCTGAGAAACGAAATTTCACTTTTGCACCCAGATATGTGCATCTTTATTGATAAATAATGTATCACTTGATAAAAACTATTTGAACCCTTAAAAATCATAATAAAAATTAATATTGTTCGATCGGATCAATGATTTTATGTTTCAGCTCAGAATTGTGTTCATTTAGATCAGAATTATTTTTAATAATATTCCAATAATAAACGTTTTTTTAACATTATATAATCTTAATTTTTTTCGTTTAAGTTGTTTTGGTTTTTTATTCCATTTGTTTTCAAAAGCAAAGGTAGAATGATTTATACTGTTAGATATGGCATAATGCAAGTCAATATGTGCACAATGTTGACAGTTCCCATACTCATTGTTTTCATTGTTTATACTGACAAAAGAGACTGAACGTGAGTCTATATCAAATCACCAGAGCGGTGAACATGTGTACCGTCAGGGGGCATTGACATGGTGCACACTGCACACTCGCTGTTGTATCACGGGACATATTTAATCACGCTTTATCTCAAATTGCTTACATAGACAGTTTCAAAAATAGAATGACATTACCTGTTAAACATATTAGGTAATTAGTCTGGACTAACGAGAGTTATATTTATATAATGAGTTGTTCAAAAACATTCAGGGCAGTTATATTGAACTGCCGAACATTTACTCAAACAATTTAGTATGCACATGTACCTCAATGCTTGTAAAGCACATTTATAATATATACATATAACCGACAGACAGAATATTTTATTTGAGTCTCACCTTGTACATCTGTTATACATACCATATAAAATGTTAATAAAATATACAAACCACTCCTTCTGGAATTATGAGAGACTATTTTAAGACAAAGGCATATATACATGAATATAACATTGTAAGACAAAGGTATAAAACAAAACCCATTATAAATCATTAAAATACATCCTAAAACTTACTTGTATAAATATAAACGACGTGTATATAAATAACCTTGCAGGTTTTGGCAGTAATGTGAATTATACAACGGTAATATATTATCACATGTTACAGAAAGAAACTGGACAGAATTGAAAAGGAAGAAATATATTACGAATATAGAGGACCTTTAAAGTGCCACCAGTACGAGTCGGGCGAACAGGCGAGCACTGGCACTTTTCAGATGTGGAGTGGCCCATTACATTTTACCGCGTTTTTATTACAATTTACCGCAGTATTACATCTTACCGCGTTTTTATTACAATTTACCGCAGTTATTACATCTTACCGCGTTTATTACAACTTACGTCGTAACAGGCCCTCTTAAAGATAGAGACTGGAAGGTATGAAAACCTGCCCATAGAGATGAGAATATGCTTCCACTGCAGAGAATGAATCACTTGTTCTAGTGTGCCCCATATATAATGAAGTCAGGACTTCCCTTTTAAACAAATGCAATGATATTATACC
Organism: Gibbula magus; assembly: GCA_936450465.1. Taxonomy (NCBI): domain Eukaryota; kingdom Metazoa; phylum Mollusca; class Gastropoda; order Trochida; family Trochidae; genus Gibbula; species Gibbula magus. Next base: position 25,143,263 of record OW388297.1, read on the forward strand.
TTGTTTTAATGTTTTATCTGAAGGTGAAAAGTTATGTCAGTTTAGCCAACCCATTTTTGAGTTTTATTATATTTACATTTGTTTTACCTATATGTTCAGCTCTTTAGAATTTATGAACCCTTCAAAGTTGGTTAAAGATTATATAACGATTTCAAAGGCCTTTTCAAAGGACCGCGAGGCTATTTCCCTGCTTTTAGAATAGATATGTAAATTACATTAGTGTATTATAATATTATAAACTGATTTAATACTTAATAACGTCTTAATGACATAAAATGATAGGAAATGTAAACGAATAAATTGAAAAGGATTTATATAACATCTGCACAGCGATAATAGTATATACGTGTCTAACAATACATATCACCTCCTCTATGGCATAAACTACCATGAGGGCATTTAAACGAATAAACTGAAAAGAGGGTGTATATACAAATACTTGTTTTACAGTACACAAGAGGATTAGAGCATCTAGTTTCGTAGTGTGACGTACGATGATCAGATGTAAAGACTATTGAATAAAATTGTTTCAGGTGTGTTTATGTTATGCAAGAAACATTTTCATGAATCTTGCCTCGCAGGTTTGTTTGGCTGTTGACTGCAGTAAGAAAGCACAGTTCTGCTGGTTGAGACAACCTCAATGCTGATTCATCACATTTCAGCAATACCTGACACACGACCACTCTCTGTGTGGGTTTGTTGCAAAACTACGGAAGGCAAGAGGGGCAACTTTAACTTGATACACGGAATAGAATTATATTAATCATGCAGTGGACAAAAGTATAGAGGAAACAAATGCTATCCATAATATCCCTTCCATAACAAAATAGTGAAAAAGGTACCGAAGTACTAAAACAAAATGAGAAATGATATGAATTTATTCAATTCTGGCAACTTTTCATTTACACAAGAGCAAATCAGCCTGTTTGTCCCTTTGCGCCTCCTGTCTTGCATACTCGATAGGTTTCATTTCCCGGACGGTGTTGGGTTTTGGTTTGATTGGTAATACTTTACAAACAGGTAGTTGATAGTGTCTGTGTCTTCATGCGAGGTTCTGAGTTACATTGTAATGCAAAGAACACAGTTTGGAACAAATGTAATATCAGTTACTATGATATCGTGGACAGAAAAACAAGCTTACACAAATTGCATGTACATTGACTGTGTTCAGTGTTACTTTAATTTAATGAGAGCAAAATTATTTTACAAATACCTTAAAACGAAAAAAGGATGTACGTTACACTTTTACAACGATTATACTCAAAACTGAACAACTTTGACAAACACCCATTGGTTTTGACCTTTTTAAAATAAATCGTTTTAGTAAATCAATAACATGAAAAGTTTAAAGTGATGGTTTAATTGTTATTTTAAGGCCTAGAGAGAGTTATAAATATGCCCTCAGACAGTCCAAACGTTAGCCTCAGCTGACTGAATTGACGTCTGTGTTCTTGGCTTTTCTGCATATTATATCGTATATATTCATCTGTCTAATTTCGTCTTGTATATATAACAGCTCATTTGCTCTTCATTGCTGCGACAAAAATAATTTCTACAGGAAAACGTTTTTTCGATAATATATATTATACAATATATGCAAGTTAAAACCGGAATTCATTGAAATATATCCACGCATATGTGCCTGATCTTCCGAATGTTCCTGCCGAATAACTGAACACATATGAAGACGCAATTTATTCTTGTATACAATCGATTTTCAACTGTTAAATTAATTAACTTAAAATCAAAATATAATGAGCAAATAATTTAACCTCATGAATTAAATGAGGTTACCTTCAGAACTGTTCAGGTTTGATTACAATAACTTAGTATATGTGTTACACAATTTCTTGCAATAATCAACGTTGTTGATGCGATCTGACTGGTTGACTGAATGGACCTCAGACACTCCTACTCAGTAAGTGACAGCAGCTGAAGCGTGTTATCAAACTGTATGCAAGATTGGCAAGCTGTGAAGCTGATCTTAATACATCAACCATGCTGGAAACTGTATCAATTGAATTATAACTCAAAGGGTATGATAACAAAACGAAATGTAACCATCACACCCTACTAATTTATGTTTCGATGCATGGATGCACAATATGTATGGTAGGTATTTCAAATAAAGAAGCAAAGTGCCAAAGCATGACGTTTTAACTTTTATAGGTTATAGATGCATCTTTGTGTTACGAAATGCTGTAATCAACTGAAAGGATTAGAACATTTGAATGTATATGTACCAAAATTGAGACACCTTTTGAAAGACATACTTGTTACTATTGGTGCCTTAAAATCATATATCCTCGTTACATTAATAGAACTGGTTCCCATAAGTGTTTAATCAAAGGTGAAATGATATCACGCCTACTGAATTTCAAACTATGCTTTACTAAAACCTTGCACTGTAGACCACACAAGATTTTCAGCATGCGATACTTTTACTTATACGTTCAGTAAGTTATGAATTGCAGCAAAACTCTGACAAAATTACATTCTTTATTCTTATAGTTAAATATCCCAAACTTGCGTTAAATTAATTATTACGTTTAGTCAAGTCTGAAATGAAATGAAATCCTGAGGTAAGGCCATGTGTTAGAGACCTGCTCATGAGCTCATACAGCAAGCTGTGAAAGAAAGATGTAGATGTGTCACAATATAAACTATTAAATTTCACTTTTAAAATGCAATGAATAGAATGTGCATTAAATCTGTTGTTATATTTCATTGAATGACGTAAATTGATAACCTTTACAATGCTTAATTTACCATTTCTCTAAATGTGTCCTTCACAGAGAAACGAATCAAAGAGTTAAAGTCAATTGTTTGTTTGGGTTTGAGGGACAAATGTTCCACAGTTTTATCCAAACCCTTGTTTAACATGAAAGACAGAGTGTTCCATTGCATGAAGATACTTCATATGTAGCAAGTTAATTACGCGTTTAAACCACCCATTTAACTGCTCTCTCTGTGCTATCCGTTGCAATTGTAAAAGAGTAAAATGTCGAAGAACGAGTTCATCTAACAAACTTCTATATGCCATTGAAACAAGTGAGTAAAATCTCATATGTCATTATAGAATACATTAATTGCTCTTACTACATGTGTGGTGTTATTTTAAAAAATAAAGTGAGCAAGCTGAACGTTATTTTGTATTTGTATACGAATGATTACTTGTTGTATGAAAGCCGTAGCTCTGAGCAATCTAAAGTTATGGCCAAGGTTAAAGTTTACTGAAGATGTCAACTGCGGCAAGTTCAAGGTCACAAGGTCAAATATGATGACCTCATCTGAAGGTCTCATCATTAGGTATGAACATGCCAAGTATGAAAGCCGTAGCTCTGAGCAATCCAAAGTTATGGCCAAGGTTAAAGTTTTCTGAATAGTGTCCACTGCGGCAAGGTCAACGTCACAAGGTCAAATATGATGACCTCATCTGAAAGGTCTCATCACAAGGTATGCACATGCCAAGTATGAAAGCCGTAGCTCTGAGCAATCTAAAGTTATGGCCAAGGTTAAAGTTTACTGAAGATGTCAACTGCGGCAAGTTCAAGGTCACAAGGTCAAATATGATGACCTCATCTGAAGGTCTCATCATTAGGTATGAACATGCCAAGTATGAAAGTCGTAGCTCTGAGCAATCCAAAGTTATGGCCAAGGATAAAGTTTTCTGAATAGTGTCCACTGCGGCAAGGTCAACGTCACAAGGTCAAATATGATGACCTCATCTGAAAGGTCTCATCACAAGGTATGCACATGCCAAGTATGAAAGCCGTAGCTCTGAGCAATCTAAAGTTATGGCCAAGGTTAAAGTTTACTGAAGATGTCAACTGCGGCAAGTTCAAGGTCACAAGGTCAAATATGATGACCTCATCTGAAGGTCTCATCATTAGGTATGAACATGCCAAGTATGAAAGTCGTAGCTCTGAGCAATCCAAAGTTATGGCCAAGGTTAACGTTTTCTAAATATTGTCCACTGCGGCAAGGTCAAGGTCACAAGGTCAAATATGATGACCTCATCTGAAGGTCTCATCACAAGGTATGCACATGCCAAGTATGAAAGCCTTAACTCTAAAGAATCAAAAGTTATGGCCAAGGTTAAAGTTTTTTGAAAATTTTCATTGCGGCAAGTTCAAGGTCACAAGGTGAAATATGATGACCTCATCTGAAAGGTCTCATCACAAGGTATCCACATGCCAAGTATGAAAGCCCTATCTCTTAGCAATCCAAAGTTATGGCCAAGGTTAAAGTTTGTGTGGACAAACACACAGACAGACAGACAGACAGACAGACAGACAGACAGACAGACGGACAGGTGAAACACAATATACCCCCGGAATCTTCGATTCGGGGGCATAAAAATAAAGTGAGCAAGCTGAACGTTATTTTGTATTTGTATACGAATGATTACTTGTTGCAATTGGCAAATTTTCCATATATAAAAAATATTTATTCTAGATGGACAGATTACTTGAAACTTTTTTAAAAATTTTAAAACTTAAGATAAGTTTAATGAAAGTATTTATGTGCGAATGGGTGTATCCTTTATATCATGATTCATCTTCCGAATTTAACTGAGGTCTACAAACATTTAATATTTTGAATAATTTTTTACCTTTTTAATCTATGAAAATTATATTAAAAAGATGTTTGATGTTTGCTGTCCGATGGAACATTCTTCTATTGTACTAAATCCAACAGAAACATTGTGTCATTTTTTAAGAAAGGTATACTCAACAATATTTTACAAGATATTTAATAAATCACCAACATCACAGTTAACCTTTTATTGCAGTGTGTCCTCTACATATTTGAACATTTATTTCGTAGCCCAAGCTGAAAACGCCAAGTTATAAAAGAATTTGGTTTTTTTTTCATAGCTGTTGACAATAATATTAAAGTAAATGGGCCAGTTGCATTGAATAAATTAAAATTGTGTCTGGTGAAACCGTGAGGTACTAATATCGTGCAGAAACTTTGTGTTTGTGTTTATACAAAAGCAACGCATGCACACATGTAATGATGCGTGAATATTCATTATTCGTTTACATTTAGCAACCATCCATCCAACGTTGTCTGTATAGTGTGTTGTAACTTTTGCTCAACGTAATTCATGCATTTTGCACATCCTAATTAGGGTTTGGAAATAACATACGCACACAGCATTATGCCACACCTATAATATCGGTTGAATGCATAATGTGTATAATAACAGCCATATAGCGGAAAACATCAAACAGGATAATTCAATCCTGCCGGCATGGTTGAACTATTTTACGATGGTGGGCTATTGCATGCAGTGTGGGAGTGTCTGCAGTCTATTCAGCCAGCCAGACCAGGAAACTTTAAAGTAAACTTATTTTACTTTTGGACTCTATTCTTTTCTATTTGTATTTTGTATATTTTCAGTCCTTTTAAGACTTTTTTCATATTTAGTTATAGTTATTTTTTTCTTCCATTTCATATTCGTAATCAGGTAGATTTGCTTAAGATTGTGAAGGAGTGAAAACAGTGGCCTTAAATACAAATTACGATGCATTATCGTAAACTCAAAATTTTAATCAAGTCCTTATGGCGACTTTAAGCCCAAACTGTTTTGGATCGTTTAATGACAAAAGCGACACAAACAGTCATCATGGGCGCAAGTCATAGTAAAAATCGCAACACAAAAGACGAAATAATAAAATGTCAAAGTCCATGTCAAAATTGCTTTTCAAAAACACGGTTTTATAACTACACTGTAGAAGATTAAAAACGCAATCCAGACATTTATATTAAATTAAAGCCAAAATTAATTATTTTAATTTTTTGGAAAAATGTAAAAAGAGACTAAACCTTAGTCTACATTTATATCAGCTCCAAGAATCGTTGCACACTGCACACTCGCTGTTGAATCACTCAAATTGCTTACATAGACAGTTTCTAAAATAGAATGACAGTTTACATATTATGTCTTGGGTAATCGTTTGGGACCAACATGGTTATCAATTATAAGTAAAATAAAATGCGAAACAAATGACTGGTTGTGTATATTTAAAAAAAACATTCATTCCGGTTTTATCTTTATGGTTGCTAGCTAAAACAAGGATGAATAAGTTACTATATTACGGTTCGGACCATCGGTATATGTCTCATACTTGCTTCAAAGATATCGTTGAATCATATGTACGAATCTTACACTACATTCCATTGAATTGAATTTCATAGACTAAATTTATTTACTTTGAATTTATATGAGTATCTCTTGGTGGGAATTAAAAGGGAAATAAGTAAAGTCTCTCAATATTACAGAAATAAGTAAACAATCTTCAGTGAAATTTCAAAGACGTGAAGTTTTAAAAAGTAAATGAATCCCTAAAAAAGAGACATGAAGTGACTTTTTTTTAAAATGAATTATTCCCTGAATACACTTATATGGAAATGTTCTTCACTGCTAGTGTCAACCATTGTCAGGTTCTTGTATAATATTGGAATTGCATACATGGTGAAATTTTTTTTTAAGGAATGAAAGATTGATGAATATTGCTAATCACATCAATTTTTCGATCACAATTTAAAGTTTCCTTTATTATTAGCTTCTACACCTGAGGCTGATTATCTCTGTTTTAACATAATGTGAGAATGTGTCAATTTTAAAATCTTTAAACAACCAATCTATCATTTACGGTGATCAACTTGTCAACTGACACGTTTGTGAACTTTATAGCCCTAATACCTACACTGCTCGTTGCATCCTGTTTCTTATAAAAGAATACATTAGTTTGAAATCTTATGATAGATCATCACTATATACACAGAAATGTATAATATATCATTGTTTTTTATTTGATGATGTTAAAAAGTCAATAAAAAGCTATATATATATGATCATTCTCCCTGAAGATGAAATGAAACCGGTAGGAGAAAGAAACTCGGCGTTATGTTTTTAATTTTTTGATAATTTAAAGCAGCCATACACCTGGACATTTGACTTTTGTATATATATATATATATATATATATATATATATATATATATATATATATATATATATATATATATTTTACAAAATGGTTTCCAGTCAACATTCAACTACATATAAAAATCAAAAGTGAAGTGTCCACTTAACAGGTACACTATAGCTCTTTTCTAATTATTTTCATGGCTTTATATTGAGGGAGGGATGGAATGATGCAAATCTAGACAAATTCATCTATTTATTCTCTTGGAACAAGGACAAAGTAAAGGGTTTTTTTCAAATGCAAAATATGTTCTTCGTTTTATATTTGTTCAATGATTCAGTTACATGAGGTATTGTAAAATTGAAAGCCTTTATACATAATCAATTAAAAGTATGAAAAAAATTGCTTTTGATAAAGATAAAGCGTTTTATAAGACACTGTCTGCTAAAACCAATAAAGCCCGACAGGTGAGATGATACGTTACCTGGAAGGCTAAACTCTCTGAAATGGATATATCAACCTGTAACTGTATACCCTTTGAAGTAGCCGCTCAGGTGTGGTCACCTTTATAATGTTGTAAATTGTTCGCATATTACATTGTTCCCTCTGTCAGGTAATGTACATAGAAAGACGACGATTCGTAGACCAGACACAACATTGGGGACAGAAAGGGGATGAGGGGGAGCGGGGAGGGACGAAAGAAAGAAGAGGGGCGGAAGAGGTTTGGGTATACGAGAATACGTGCTGTGAACTATGGTGATAGATATGTGATTGGTATATAGAGGAATGAAATTCATAATGATAATATCTTTATTATTAATATCAAGTAACTAGGACTTCCTCGGCATTACCAAGCACTTCAACAATTTCGTTTTGACCTAATTATTCATTAATTATAATAAAATATTGTATAAATTGTGATTGACCATGAACTTCTTTTTAGTCACATAAGTAAACTTATTGATCAGAACAAGGACATATATATTATTGAAATTGAAAATGTCTCACGATTTTCATTTATTAAGTTTTTACGGAAGCATCCTAGTGCCAGTGTGAAAATTGTTTTTATCTCCTAATTAGGAGTACTATCACCTAATTAGGACATAACTAAGTCCTAATTAGGAAATAACGAAGTCCTAATTAGGAGTTAGTATCTCCTAACTAGGAGTTAGTATCTTCTAATTAGGAGATACTAACTCCTAATAAGAAGTTACTTATGTCCTAATAAGGAGATAGTTATGTCCTAATTAGGCGATAACTAAGTCCTAATTAGGAGATAACTAAGTCCTAACTAGGAGTTAGTATCTCCCAATTAGGAGTTAGTATCTCCTAATTAGGTGATAGTATCTCCTAATTAGGTGATAATCAAGTCCTAATTAGGAGATATTTATGTCCTAACTAGGATATAGTTATGTCCTAATTAGGACTTAGTATCTCCTAAGTAGGTGATAACTAAGTCCTAATTAGGAGTTACTTATGTCCTAATTAGGTGACAGTATCTCCTACTTAGGAGATAAAAAAAACCTCACTGTGGCACTAGGACGCTTCCGTAAGGTTTTAACAAAACATCTATCAAATTCAAAATCCACCGGCGTATACAGAGCATGTTTCGGTCACAGGCCAGCCTTCCTGAAAACATCGTGTAGGTAGATCCAGCAGTTACTTCCAAAATAAATAATCATAATAATAATATATTTTTTGAGTATGTTCCCATCACGCATCCTTCCCAAAATCTTACTGCTATTTACATTGGGGCTCGAGTGTACTGTTGGATTGACAGAAGCACATACCGGTATAAGACATAAAGTCTATTCACCAAGGTGTCACCACATTATTACTATAATGTTATTAATTAAATATTTCCGTATTGGCCGAGTTACAGATCCCTCGTCCGTTGTATTGGCACGAGACGATGTTGAGACCTGTGTTTCATCAATGGCGATTCTATTAATTAACCCCTTTTCCTTCAATTTGCACAATAGTAGAAATCGTATTTTCATTGAAACCATAATTATAAACAAGATTGGTGAACAGATAGCAGTGTCAAAGTTGTGAAGCGGCACTTTTTGCTTTCACCAAATCATCAGAATGCGCATGCTCAATCTCATATTGGCCCAGTTTGTCTCGTATTGGCAATCTTTTTCCTTTTTTGACCCAGTTGTCGAATCATATGGTCTTGACCGTAAAAAAGTGCAATAGCATTGATAGTTAAGTTTATGGATCTCACTGCCTAGCAGAAATAACCTCTTCAATATTCAGACTGCATCTAGCCAAGGACCATCCATTCGGTGATTCGCGCCCGTTGTTGCTGAACTTCACGGAAGTCGGTGAACTAAGCCATTCATGGAACCACGCGTGTCAATTTGTTCAATAGGCGAATGAGCAGAATGGAGGGTGGGTCATTTAAGTACAATGTTCTTGTAGACCAAACATTAACATTTGAAATAAATAGTCAATTGTATTCAAGTTACTTGATACTTTAACAATTGATGTTTAGAATTCAAGATAAGCCTGGTTTTTTTTATCAAAGAAGCTGAAAGATTAATATCATCCGTTTTTTTTGTTTTAAACAATGAAAAACATACATTACCATTGAAACAGTACGCTGATAGTTATTCATATGTTTAGTATTGGAAGGAACCTCGACCAGAGCAATGTGACGTGCCCTTTTAACCAAAATCTAGCATTTATTTTCAAGATGCTTTCAATTTGGCTTACAGTTTAGTTAGGCAAATCATACATAATAACAACATACAGGCTGCGAGTCGGACAATAAGTGGCATTATTTGCCATGCAGTTGTAATATAGAGGTGAGGTGAGTTGGGGTTTAACGCCGATTTCAAGAGTATTTTACTTATATCGCGGCTGCTAGTATTATGGCAGGGAGAAAGCCCGCAACGCCATGTGGCTATGAAATGTAATATAGACAAGCGTTTTCACATTTTAGAATGTAAATGTCCTTCCCCTCAGTTCAGCAATCCTCAGGTCCGACATGAATGTACAAGTTTGCTTGATTATCGAGGCAACTTTAATGACAAAATATATATCAATGGAATTTATAATACAAAATTAAAAGCTACTTTCTGTAAGAACATAAACAACCACTTTCTAGCTGAAGGGGATAAGATCTTTTATCGCTCGATGACTGAATTATAACCTGCCATATACATTATGCGAATTACGCGAATCACCGACCTTATCACAACCGATAGGATGTCACTCCGCACTGCGACGGATTCAGATAGTCTGCTGGGCACCACTACAAATAAGCTAGGGCGGACATTTGTGCATTATAATGGCCAACTGGATTCATATGAAAAAGGCTATTACATGTATTAGATTTCCACGCGATTGTATCTGCCAACAGTAAAGTAAAATAAATGTAATATAAACCTTCGTTTTAAAAAAACAGTATTTCACAATGGATTTAGAACACAAATAGCGCTGTATTTTCAGGGAAAGTTAAGCTGACATGTAATCGTAAATTATTTAAAGAGGCCCAACAATCTGTACATATACAGACCGCAGGGGGTGTATAATTTATGTTATTACACACATTTGTTGTGTGTAACTTAAATACTTTTAAAAAAATAAATGAGATTTTTAAAAAATCAAACTTTAGATATGAGTTTCTCATTTATCATCTTCGGTCCAAGTGAAACACTATATCTTATGTGTCTCACACTCGCTGTTGACTGACGACTCGTGAACAGTCTTATTCGGGAGATTTATAGGCGGTCGGAAGCAGTTCATCATTTGCTATATAAAGTCTCATCATTCAAATAACGAAATAAAACTTCAATCTTCAAAAAAGCACACATAGTATTTGATTTGTCTTGAGTTGCTCACCGGGTGGTGGGAAGAAGTTGTTCTGGACTGGAAGATGATAATCATAATGATGCTATTGTTGTTGTTGATGAGGCTGTGTTTGGTGATAGTGCTGCCTATTGTATGTATAAACATCCAACCGAAAACTTCACACAGAAATTGAAAGGACGTTGAACTGTGAGCTCAGAACAATGAACTCTGCGTTTTGCAAATATGAGAATCTTGTTACAGGAAATAGACAACAAACCAAAAATGTGCTATAGAATATGAAAACGTGTCCTCAGAGACGGGGAAAGAGGTCCCGGGGTCACACATCAAAGGTTGGGGCAGAAATATGAATACCTGGACGAGAAGTGTACACGTAGTTTACCTGTAGCTGGAGGTTGTTGTCTCTCATGTTGTCTGGTGAAGTTGTCATCGATCACTGACAAACAAACGCGACACAGGTAATACAACACCTGGCTCTGTTGTTTATTTTCATAAGCTACAAGAGTTGTGGCGTTGACCCCTTCTTCTTTAAGAATATGCATGTGGTTGCAGACCACGAATAAACATTGCTGAAGGCAGGTGACTGTGAAGGAGATTAACAGCGATAAGTGCTTCCTTAATCTTCTCCTCATATTCCTTAACCTAACTCGTTTATAAAGAATAGTGCTTAAGGACGAGGTGTGTCACTTCAGGATTATAATTCAGTTCTGTGTTAATTTCTAATTGTGATGGTGGTCAATAGCGATAATGGTTTGTGCATGCTTTATATTGTAGTTGAACAGCAGCACAGAACAGCTATCGCCTGAGGATTACCATTGTGTCCCATGTTAATTTGTTTGCTAAACTGGTACGTTTAATTCAAGACCATACTATAAACCAATGATAAAATATGCTATTCATATTTTCAAGTAGTTGATAAAGCATTTCCATGTCCGTGCTGAGCATTACCATAATGAAGGGACAGGGTATCCCAGACATGATTTACAAGAAATTGTCAGGTTTGAGTCTCCGGCATGCAGCCATTGCAATGCAATGTTAAAATTGGGATAATGTTGTGATAAGCATGTCACGGATATTGCGGAAGCAAGTGGTAATGAAGGGAAAGACCGCAACAACATTATAACTATGCATCAACGTAAATGTTGACCATGTTGATGTAAGTAGGGGGAGTTTATGGTTTTGCACTGAATCGTTGCAGTGAAACTGAACTCTAGGAGGCATGATGCATGGTGCAATTCTACTGCACTTAAGACCCAATTTGAGACCTAATTTCCACATGAGTTGCTAAACGAGTCATTATGGAGTTCAAATGGAGCAATAAAATGACTATGATCAATCAGATATTACAATGGATTACTTGAGAAGGAAATTACACAACATAATTTATGTATTTACGTTCACATAAATGTTTTGAATTCAGGATTGTAATTATTTCGAATCATGTTTGTAGAAGACTAATATATCATTATTACAACACCTCAGTGCGTTAGTCCAAGTCATTATATAAAGAGTTCGCAAGGGCATTCAGCTTTTTGTCACAAAGATGGCGTTGGCACTTGGCCGACACACACAACAACGAACCGTCCATTTTGCATTTTCACTACGGAAAAATAAAATTGAATGTTCCATTACATACTCTTAACAAAGCATATTAATGTGTATCTCATACAACACCGTAACACTTTTTGGCAGATCTTTAATTTGAGGTTTGATTTTCTTTAGTAAAACATCCAGTAAGTGATCAACTGCGTCAACAGTGATCATTCATTTCCTCGTAATCTCATCCACTGAACTTGTGAGGACTTTTCCCATTTAATCTCCATTGAAACTTTTATTTAAAAAATAAGGAGCTTGATATTTTCAAATATTTACCTCTTCCTTATTTTATTTCATAACGCCAAAGTTCAAAAACGATCGACTCGACGATCACATGGCAAGTTAGAGAATGATTGTTGTACACATGGATATAGGATGGTTCTTTGAAATTAATGTGATTTAAATGACGACACAATGAAAGCTAATTTACATGATATGCACTTAGATAATCATGTAGGTGAACAAACTTTCGAATGCAGCTGTATGTCAATGCGACATTCAAACGTTTGGGACGAGCGCAAGTTTACATTAGATTTTGAATACAGTGCATATATTATCATGCTGAAAGAAGAGTAATAAAATCTCCGCTCAGTGACAGATCAGAGTTATCTGTCTTTTGCATAGCGTTATTTTAACAACAGTCCGAAAGAAAGTGTTTTATTGCCAAGACCATTCTGCTTACTCAGGCATCCCCTGATATTTCAGTATGGCTAAAGCTTGTGATTATGTGATTAGGTGATGCTACCCTAAAGCTTGTGATTATGTGACTAGGTGATGCTACCCTAAAGCTTGTGATTATGTGACTAGGTGATGCTACCCTAAAGCTTGTGATTATGTGATTAGGTGATGCTACCCTAAAGCTTGTGATTATGTGATGCTACCCTAAAGCTTGTGATTATGTGACTAGGTGATGCTACCCTAAAGCTTGTGAGTATGTGACTAGGTGATGCTACCCTAAAGCTTGTGAGTATGTGACTAGGTGATGCTACCCTAAAGCTTGTGATTATGTGACTAGGTGATGCTACCCTAAAGCTTGTGAGTATGTGACTAGGTGATGCTACCCTAAAGCTTGTGATTATGTGACTAGGTGATGCTACCCTAAAGCTTGTGAGTATGTGACTAGGTGATGCTACCCTAAAGCTTGTGAGTATGTGACTAGGTGATGCTACCCTAAAGCTTGTGAGTATGTGATTAGGTGATGCTACCCTAAAGCTTGTGATTATGTGACTAGGCGATGCTACCCTAAAGCTTGTGAGTATGTGACTAGGTGATGCTACCCTAAAGCTTGTGATTATGTGACTAGGTGATGCTACCCTAAAGCTTGTGATTATGAGATGTTACCCTAAAGCTTGTGAGTGTGTGACTAGGTGATGCTACCCTAAAGCTTGTGAGTATGTGACTAGGCGATGCTACCCTAAACTTTGTGGTTATGTGATTAGGTGATGCTACCCTAAAGCTTGTGAGTATGTGACTAGGCGATGCTACCCTAAAGCTTGTGATTATGTGATTAGGTGATGCTACTCTAAAGCTTGTGATTATGTGACTAGGTGATGCTACCCTAAAGCTTGTGATTATGTGATTAGGTGATGCTACCCTAAAGCTTGTGATTATGTGATGCTACCCTAAAGCTTGTGAGTATGTGACTAGGTGATGCTACCCTAAAGCTTGTGAGTATGTGATTAGGTGATGCTACCCTAAAGCTTGTGATTATGTGACTAGGTGATGCTACCCTAAAGCTTGTGAGTATGTGATTAGGTGATGCTACCCTAAAGCTTGTGATTATGTGACTAGGTGATGCTACCCTAAAGCTTGTGAGTATGTGATTAGGTGATGCTACCCTAAAGTTTGTGATAATGTGACTAGGTGATGCTACCCTAAAGTTTGTGATTATGTGATGCTACCCTAAAGCTTGTGATTATGTGACTAGGTGATGCTACCCTAAAGCTTATGATTATGTGATTAGGTGATGCTACCCTAAATTTTGTGATTATGTGATGCTACCCTAAAGCTTGTGATTATGTGACTAGGTGATGCTACCCTAAAGCTTGTGATAATGTGACTAGGTGATGCTACCCTAAAGCTTGTGAGTATGTGATTAGGTGATGCTACCCTAAAGCTTGTGATTATGTGATTAGGTGATGCTACCCTAAAGTTTGTGATTATGTGATGCTACCCTAAAGCTTGTGATTATGTGACTAGATGATGCTACCCTAAAGCTTGTGATTATGTGATTTGGTGATGCTACCCTAAAGCTTGTGATTATGTGACTAGGTGATGCTACCCTAAAGCTTGTGATTATGTGACTAGGTGATGCTACCCTAAAGCTTGTGAGTATGTGATTAGGTGATGCTACCCTAAAGCTTGTGATTATGTGATGCTACCCTAAAGCTTGTGATTATGTGACTAGGTGATGCTACCCTAAAGCTTGTGAGTATGTGATTAGGTGATGCTACCCTAAAGTTTGTGGTTATGTGATTAGGTGATGCTACCCTAAAGCTTGTGATTATGTGATTAGGTGATGCTATCCTAAAGCTTGTGATAATGTGACTAGGTGATGCTACCCTAAAGCTTGTGATTATGTGACTAGGTGATGCTACCCTAAAGCTTGTGATTATGTGATTAGGTGATGCTATCCTAAAGCTTGTGATAATTTGACTAGGTGATGCTACCCTAAAGTTTGTGATTATGTGACTAGGTGATGCTACCCTAAAGCTTGTGATAATGTGATTAGGTGATGCTACCCTAAAGCTTGTGATTATGTGACTAGGTGATGCTACCCTAAAGCTTGTGATAATGTGACTAGGTGATGCTACCCTAAAGCTTGTGATTATGTGATTAGGTGATGCTACCCTAAAGCTTGTGATTATGTGATGCTACCCTAAAGCTTGTGATTATGTGACTAGGTGATGCTACCCTAAAGCTTGTGAGTATGTGATTAGGTGATGCTACCCTAAAGTTTGTGGTTATGTGATTAGGTGATGCTACCCTAAAGCTTGTGATTATGTGACTAGGTGATGCTATCCTAAAGCTTGTGATAATGTGACTAGGTGATGCTACCCTAAAGCTTGTGATTATGTGACTAGGTGATGCTACCCTAAAGCTTGTGATTATGTGATAAGGTGATGCTACCCTAAAGCTTGTGATTATGTGATGCTACCCTAAAGCTTGTGATTATGTGACTAGGCGATGCTACCCTAAAGCTTGTGATAATGTGACTAGGTGATGCTACCCTAAAGCTTGTGATTATGTGACTAGGTGATGCTACCCTAAAGCTTGTGATAATGTGACTAGGTGATGCTACCCTAAAGCTTGTGATTATGTGATTAGGTGATGCTACCCTAAAGCTTGTGATTATGTGATGCTACCCTAAAGCTTGTGATTATGTGACTAGGTGATGCTACCCTAAAGCTTGTGAGTATGTGATTAGGTGATGCTACCCTAAAGTTTGTGGTTATGTGATTAGGTGATGCTACCCTAAAGCTTGTGATTATGTGACTAGGTGATGCTATCCTAAAGCTTGTGATAATGTGACTAGGTGATGCTACCCTAAAGCTTGTGATTATGTGACTAGGTGATGCTACCCTAAAGCTTGTGATTATGTGATAAGGTGATGCTACCCTAAAGCTTGTGATTATGTGATGCTACCCTAAAGCTTGTGATTATGTGACTAGGCGATGCTACCCTAAAGCTTGTGAGTATGTGACTAGGTGATGCTACCCTAAAGCTTGTGATTATGTGATTAGGTGATGCTACCCTAAAGCTTGTGATTATGTGACTAGGTGATGCTACCCTAAAGCTTGTGAGTATGTGACTAGGTGATGCTACCCTAAAGCTTGTGATTATGTGACTAGGTGATGCTACCCTAAAGCTTGTGAGTATGTGACTAGGTGATGCTACCCTAAAGCTTGTGATTATGTGATTAGGTGATGCTACCCTAAAGCTTGTGATTATGTGATTAGGTGATGCTACCCTAAAGTGTGTGATTATGTGATGCTACCCTAAAGCTTGTGATTATGTGACTAGGTGATGCTACCCTAAAGCTTGTGATTATGTGATTAGGTGATGCTACCCTAAAGCTTGTGATTATGTGACTAGGTGATGCTACCCTAAAGCTTGTGATTATGTGATTAGTTGATGCTACCCTAAAGCTTGTGATTATGTGATTAGGTGATGCTACCCTAAAGCTTGTGATTATGTGATTAGGTGATGCTACCCTAAAGCTTGTGATTATGTGACTAGGTGATGCTACCCTAAAGCTTGTGATTATGTGACTAGGTGATGCTACCCTAAAGCTTGTGATTATGTGACTAGGTGATGCTACCCTAAAGCTTGTGATTATGTGACTAGGTGATGCTACCCTAAAGCTTGTGATTATGTGACTAGGTGATGCTACCCTAAAGCTTGTGATTATGTGATGCTACCCTAAAGCTTGTGATTATGTGACTAGGCGATGCTACCCTAAAGCTTGTGAGTATGTGACTAGGTGATGCTACCCTAAAGCTTGTGATTATGTGATTAGGTGATGCTACCCTAAAGCTTGTGATTATGTGACTAGGTGATGCTACCCTAAAGCTTGTGAGTATGTGACTAGGTGATGCTACCCTAAAGCTTGTGATTATGTGACTAGGTGATGCTACCCTAAAGCTTGTGATTATGTGACTAGGTGATGCTACCCTAAAGCTTGTGATAATGTGACTAGGTGATGCTACCCTAAAGCTTGTGATTATGTGATTAGGTGATGCTACCCTAAAGCTTGTGATTATGTGATTAGGTGATGCTACCCTAAAGTTTGTGATTATGTGATGCTACCCTAAAGCTTGTGATTATGTGATTAGGTGATGCTACCCTAAAGCTTGTGATTATGTGACTAGGTGATGCTACCCTAAAGCTTGTGATTATGTGATTAGGTGATGCTACCCTAAAGCTTGTGATTATGTGATTAGGTGATGCTACCCTAAAGCTTGTGATTATGTGACTAGGTGATGCTACCCTAAAGCTTGTGATTATGTGATTAGGTGATGCTACCCTAAAGCTTGTGATTATGTGACTAGGTGATGCTACCCTAAAGCTTGTGATTATGTGATTAGGTGATGCTACCCTAAAGCTTGTGATTATGTGACTAGGTGATGCTACCCTAAAGCTTGTGATTATGTGATTAGGTGATGCTACCCTAAAGCTTGTGATTATGTGACTAGGTGATGCTACCCTAAAGCTTGTGATTATGTGATTAGGTGATGCTACCCTAAAGCTTGTGATTATGTGATTAGGTGATGCTACCCTAAAGCTTGTGATTATGTGACTAGGTGATGCTACCCTAAAGCTTGTGATAATGTGATTAGGTGATGCTACCCTAAAGCTTGTGATTATGTGACTAGGTGATGCTACCCTAAAGCTTGTGATAATGTGACTAGGTGATGCTACCCTAAAGCTTGTGATTATGTGATTAGGTGATGCTACCCTAAAGCTTGTGATTATGTGATGCTACCCTAAAGCTTGTGATTATGTGACTAGGTGATGCTACCCTAAAGCTTGTGAGTATGTGATTAGGTGATGCTACCCTAAAGTTTGTGGTTATGTGATTAGGTGATGCTACCCTAAAGCTTGTGGTTATGTGACTAGGTGATGCTATCCTAAAGCTTGTGATAATGTGACTAGGTGATGCTACCCTAAAGCTTGTGATTATGTGACTAGGTGATGCTACCCTAAAGCTTGTGATTATGTGATTAGGTGATGCTACCCTAAAGCTTGTGATTATGTGATGCTACCCTAAAGCTTGTGATTATGTGACTAGGCGATGCTACCCTAAAGCTTGTGAGTATGTGACTAGGTGATGCTACCCTAAAGCTTGTGAGTATGTGACTAGGTGATGCTACCCTAAAGCTTGTGATTATGTGATTAGGTGATGCTACCCTAAAGCTTGTGATTATGTGATTAGGTGATGCTACCCTAAAGTTTGTGATTATGTGATGCTACCCTAAAGCTTGTGATTATGTGACTAGGTGATGCTACCCTAAAGCTTGTGATTATGTGATTAGGTGATGCTACCCTAAAGCTTGTGATTATGTGACTAGGTGATGCTACCCTAAAGCTTGTGATTATGTGATTAGTTGATGCTACCCTAAAGCTTGTGATTATGTGATTAGGTGATGCTACCCTAAAGCTTGTGATTATGTGATTAGGTGATGCTACCCTAAAGCTTGTGATTATGTGACTAGGTGATGCTACCCTAAAGCTTGTGATTATGTGACTAGGTGATGCTACCCTAAAGCTTGTGATTATGTGACTAGGTGATGCTACCCTAAAGCTTGTGATTATGTGACTAGGTGATGCTACCCTAAAGCTTGTGATTATGTGATTAGGTGATGCTACCCTAAAGCTTGTGATTATGTGATGCTACCCTAAAGCTTGTGATTATGTGACTAGGCGATGCTACCCTAAAGCTTGTGAGTATGTGACTAGGTGATGCTACCCTAAAGCTTGTGATTATGTGATTAGGTGATGCTACCCTAAAGCTTGTGATTATGTGACTAGGTGATGCTACCCTAAAGCTTGTGAGTATGTGACTAGGTGATGCTACCCTAAAGCTTGTGATTATGTGACTAGGTGATGCTACCCTAAAGCTTGTGATTATGTGACTAGGTGATGCTACCCTAAAGCTTGTGATAATGTGACTAGGTGATGCTACCCTAAAGCTTGTGATTATGTGATTAGGTGATGCTACCCTAAAGCTTGTGATTATGTGATTAGGTGATGCTACCCTAAAGTTTGTGATTATGTGATGCTACCCTAAAGCTTGTGATTATGTGATTAGGTGATGCTACCCTAAAGCTTGTGATTATGTGACTAGGTGATGCTACCCTAAAGCTTGTGATTATGTGATTAGGTGATGCTACCCTAAAGCTTGTGATTATGTGATTAGGTGATGCTACCCTAAAGCTTGTGATTATGTGACTAGGTGATGCTACCCTAAAGCTTGTGATTATGTGATTAGGTGATGCTACCCTAAAGCTTGTGATTTTGTGACTAGGTGATGCTACCCTAAAGCTTGTGATTATGTGATTAGGTGATGCTACCCTAAAGCTTGTGATTATGTGACTAGGTGATGCTACCCTAAAGCTTTTGATTATGTGATTAGGTGATGCTACCCTAAAGCTTGTGATTATGTGATTAGGTGATGCTACCCTAAAGCTTGTGATTATGTGACTAGGTGATGCTACCCTAAAGCTTGTGATTATGTGATTAGGTGATGCTACCCTAAAGCTTGTGATTATGTGACTAGGTGATGCTACCCTAAAGCTTGTGATTATGTGATTAGGTGATGCTACCCTAAAGCTTGTGATTATGTGACTAGGTGATGCTACCCTAAAGCTTGTGATTATGTGATTAGGTGATGCTACCCTAAAGCTTGTGATTATGTGACTAGGTGATGCTACCCTAAAGCTTGTGATTATGTGATTAGGTGATGCTACCCTAAAGCTTGTGATTATGTGATTAGGTGATGCTACCCTAAAGCTTGTGATTATGTGACTAGGTGATGCTACCCTAAAGCTTGTGATTATGTGATTAGGTGATGCTACCCTAAAGCTTGTGATTATGTGACTAGGTGATGCTACCCTAAAGCTTGTGATTATGTGATTAGGTGATGCTACCCTAAAGCTTGTGATTATGTGACTAGGTGATGCTACCCTAAAGCTTGTGATTATGTGATTAGGTGATGCTACCCTAAAGCTTGTGATTATGTGACTAGGTGATGCTACCCTAAAGCTTGTGATTATGTGATGCTACCCTAAAGCTTGTGATTATGTGATTAGGTGATGCTACCCTAAAGCTTGTGATTATGTGATTAGGTGATGCTACCCTAAAGCTTGTGATTATGTGATTAGGTGATGCTACCCTAAAGCTTGTGAGTATGTGACTAGGTGATGCTACCCTAAAGCTTGTGATTATGTGATTAGGTGATGCTACCCTAAAGCTTGTGATTATGTGATTAGGTGATGCTACCCTAAAGCTTGTGATTATGTGATTAGGTGATGCTACCCTAAAGCTTGTGAGTATGTGACTAGGTGATGCTACCCTAAAGCTTGTGATTATGTGATTAGGTGATGCTACCCTAAAGCTTGTGATTATGTGATTAGGTGATGCTACCCTAAAGCTTGTGATTATGTGATTAGGTGATGCTACCCTAAAGCTTGTGAGTATGTGACTAGGTGATGCTACCCTAAAGCTTGTGATTATGTGATTAGGTGATGCTACCCTAAAGCTTGTTTATAAAACGACCGTGAATTACTTTCCATTCCCATGGACTCACTCAGTGCAACAGCCAAAAGTCATACGGCGATATGTTATTTTATGTTGTTCAATAAAATAAACCATTGCGGTAAGTGCGGTTTAATGAACTGTGAAAGTCCATGAACGCTCAATCGGAAACGTTCCGCCGAAATCTAGAAAGAGTTCAAAGGTAATGAACCTTGAACATTAACAAAAACTATCGGTAATATATGTAAACTTGAAAGGAGAAATTATTGTCGTAATGACATTTTTTCGTCAAGTACCGTTGACTTTGGCTCAAATCTTTAAAGGAGTCCTTTTTAAGTCTTACGTATTCCTAATGTAAGTATTTTCCACGCCGACATCTTCCACGCCGAAATAAAAAAAACAGGCCTGCTGGAAACTTGACGATTAATTAGTAAATGTACAACAGGTAAAGCGGACGTCGAGATACACACCTGTTAGCTGCCTCCCCCTCATCTACTCCTCTCGTTATGATTGCTGTAATTGCACTTTCAAATCACGTCTTCTAGGTTATCTCTCGAAGTGACGACCTTATCTTTATCCGTGTGTTCAGCCGAAAACTTAGTAGTGTGGAATATGGGTGCTCAGGAATTAGGAAGGTGGGACAGTTGCCAGCTTGAACACGGACATGCAGCAAATTGATCGTGGCTCCACAGCCATTGGAAATTAATCTACATCAAGTTTGAATGTGGATCTGCAGTAACTTTTAACACGAGTCGACACAAAGTATGATTTTGTAGCAAGTTGGAAGAGAGATAGGCCGCAAGATGCTAAAGCCTGCAGTTAGTAAAATATGAAATTCTAATCATACAACAGTTTTTATATACATTGTGGAAAATCTACATTAAAATACAAGTGGAATACATACGGATACTGCATTTCGAAAGCATGGTCACCATCCTAGTTCCCAGGATCAGATAAGCTGCAATTAACCAGGGAACCAGGGTGGATAGTCATAACCTCAGGGGCACATTTATATGGCAACATTTCATGTTGTTCCAAAAATGAATTTTTTGAAAATATTTATCTAGATATATGCAATCAATGATATCGAAGTAATGATGTTCATGATTATTTCATATCTAAAATAAATGTTATAAGACCGTTAAAGTTTCATAAAGCCAGCACTATAGAGGAGCTATATATATGACACATAAGATACATTGCATGGCTAGCTTACTCAATCATGTGTCGCGATAAGGGACGACTTCCTATGCAAGCTCTTGTCAAAAACCCTAGGTGTATATCATCTTACCGGTAATTTCATGGTGTTAAGTACGGGTCGAATTCCATATCATTTTTAATTTCATTCAATTGTCAAAAAAGATTAAATATTTCATTGAATTTTAAATTGATGACATGTTATTCGTAGATTAATGTTGATACACGAGCCACTTGTGTAAGTAAAATGGAATGTTAATGGATGGTTATTATACCAGGGAATAGTTTTATGTAATAAATACTTATTTTTACCAGGAAATTGTAGTCAGTCGGTAATTAAGTTACAAATATTGGGTTTCACGCATGATACCATGTTGCTCTTCAGTCATTGTGGAGATTGCAATGTTAGAAGCGTTGGTATCATAGACGAATCGCCCGGATCAACCTCCACCATCTTGGCGTGTCATCGCGCGAGATAACGCGAGACCTCAATAACCTCTCATGTCAATCAGTCTCGAGGGGGATAGTTTTTTACTCTCGAGAAATGTGCTTCTAGTATTACAGCTGATAGCATGGCAGTTGTGCTACTAGGACTTCTTTTGTTTGAAATTTTTGCTAGCGCAGTGATAAATTCAGATCATGTGACAAGTTTTAAAATATGTTGAAACCACAATGCTAAAATAGATATACACGAAGAGATTGAATTTTTGTAAATACAAAAATGAGAATCAAGTCTCCCCAAACAGTTTACATGCAGAGAGAGCGTACCAATTAAAATAACACTAATTAACGATGCTTGGAGTTGTCCCAGTTTATTTGTTGAGTTGTCTTTCTTTAGCTAAAATAACTCCTACTTTATTTGGAATCTTTTGATGGGCAGTGCTACCGACAGAGCAGAACATGATGAGCAGGCTTAAACCTGGTGTCATCATCGCATTCGGCGATTCATTCGTTCTTCTACTGATTTATTTTATTACTTCATGTCCTTTGATATATTGTTTTAGTAGAAATGCGACTATATA
The DNA here is from genome assembly GCA_936450465.1 of Gibbula magus. Lineage (NCBI taxonomy): Eukaryota > Metazoa > Mollusca > Gastropoda > Trochida > Trochidae > Gibbula > Gibbula magus. The sequence continues at coordinate 25,166,091 of OW388297.1, forward strand.
TATATTAGGTAACTCATGTCCGTTCTTCTTACATAACCTCTGTTCCAACCGGTCTCTGAAATACATTATCTTGAGTAAACTCTGGAGGGAGAGGGTTCTATCGGGATATTTTTTTAAGGAAACGAAATTCAAGAGGATATTCCCGTTTATTAAAACACAGTCAAATTGAAAGACATTAATGAAGTTAATACTTTGATGACTTAACATTTCACAACTTGATGAAGAGAAGCGCACATTTGTTGAAAAATATAACCAACGAGAATTGAAGCCATTCATCGGCGCTGCGAGTGGTGAAAACTTCGCTACGGCCTAATAGCATATTGTTTATTAATTTTATGATAGGTTATGTGTTACTTTGTGTATATTCTATCAGTATATATGTTTTATTATTACAAACATTTAAAATTGGGTTCAATATAGCGTGTTTTCATTTCACGAAATGCCAAGAAACCAAGATGGCGGATGCTGCCGATAAATCGGTGATAGAACTTTCCCTTTAACTGATCACCGTCGGAACTGTAGTCACGACTCTACTCACATCGCTGAATTTTGTATACTAATGTATACCGTATACTGATTTTTAAAATGACCTGATGATTCAAAATACTTTTTAAGCCATCTTCACAACGTCACGGGCGTAACGAAAAGATTTCCATATCTTCTCACTCCGCCCTTGACCTCATCCTTCCTATTTTCAGTGCTAAGATTTTAACGTACTGCAGGCTAATCTGATAGGCCAATCAGAAGACAGCTTGCAATATGAACTTCTGACGTAATAGACTTGATCTATATTTAGACGGGAAAACACCTTTTCTAATTCGTCCAATTTCTCCGCTAATTTTGGGTCGTAAACTGTAGCACACTTTTGACAGTATTTTGATCAGTCCAGGACTTGTACAAACTTTCAATTGAGGCAATAAAATCATTACAATTCGCTTACATAAACCTGTAATCGATAATCAAAACGTCGAAGCGGACAGCTTCAAAAGCCATAAAGTTGGCACATGGAGTGGACTCACTGTTACGCTGTTACTGTATGATGACTGCCAAACTGGATACATTCATAATTTTCGCGTATGAGTTTGCGCATGTTATCAGGTATCGATTGTTAAATTCACAATTTTGCAGCTGGAAGTACGTTGAATGATTCAATTTAGTTGGTTGTCTTAGTTTTTAAAAAGTCATTTATAAGTTAAAAAAATAACTAGTATGTGTTATTCACTCCGAAATCGAAGAAATCAAGTGTTGAGTTTATTCAAACTGTGCCTAACTCTAACTCTTATTTATAAACGTTAAAATGTTTAAATAAGCACGTTATTAATTGAAATAGTATTATTCAATGCTAGGATTTGTATTCAAATCTTTTAACTTTGTTTGAACGTGGGTATTTCTCATTTGCATATGAACTACATATGTCTCTGTTATAAACTTAACAATCAACTTATAACACTTCCTGGCTCGCATTTTGGTCTTCTTTCTTAATTAGCATGTTTATGATAATATATTTTCATGTAGTAAAGTTCTATATGACGAGTATTGCAATGTACAAGAAGAAACGTTTACCCAACGTATATTTCTAAAAATAACAATTTTAGAATTATCACTTCTGCAGTACCGAATGTAAACGGTGATTTCATTGGCTGTCTGTAAGCAGCTGGTAAGGGGCGTAACTCGTGATCACAATAGATGTCGCTGCTTCGTTACAGTTTTCTGTGATGTTGAGGGCAAGGTAAAAAATGCATAGAATTTATTTCGATGCATTTTCACCTTGCCGTGGGAAGATGTTTTTAAGCAAGTAAAGAAATCTTTGAATCACGACATCCACGTTATTTATATTTGTGTCTATGTCGTCATCGTGTAAATATAAGTCTACGTACTACATTTTTGCTGAAATTTTACAACCATTGATAAAATAACCGTTAACGTTATACTCATTGATCATGTTTAATTCCAAACACTTTGAAAAGATATATGTGTGCATTTATTGGTAACAAAAGTGTCAAATGTTGTATTTTCATAATGCATTGCCACTCTCTAATGACATGTCTATTTCAGCATTTCCTTATCCGTTGTTTTTTCATAAAGACAAGCATTTCAGGTAGATTATATAGAAACACGATCAGGTGTTATCAGACAATAAACAAGCCCCATAAAATTCAATAGCTTTGAGATAAAAGAGGTAATAAAGGCCTTAGACTGTGTGAAAACTTAAAGAACAATCCATCATTGATTTACAACGTAACTTGTTCGAAGTTCGACCTTGAAGCAAATTGACACAATAGCGAAAACAGTGTTTTCTATTAGTAAACTGGTAAGCTTAAAACCACAACGTATACCAATTCAGTATAAGTCAAAAAGACATACAGACAGACATGTTATTCAGTAAAAACCCAGTTGAGGAGGGGTCTATAAACACAAATGGGATACACAATGGAATCTTACTTTAATGTACTATTTTTAATACATGCTGATGACAATAAACCTAAATAACATAAAAGCACATATTTTTAACGTCAAATCCGTTTACTTAAATATATTTTAACATGTCTACTTGAATAATATTTAGTCTATGGGCTGTTTTGATAATAACTGTATTTTCATCCTAATGATTAGTATACTTTTAATACTTTCTGTTCCATATGTGTACTCAGTTTATCTAGACTTGCAGAATAAGGATCAAGACTACAATAAAGGCTATTATTTTTCACACAGTCATAGGGCAGGACTACGTGCCTCTATATTTGAATAGGAATAAACAAGACAAAAATCGCAAGCTAAAATATTAACTATAAATAACAATTGCAGAGAAAGATTTACTTCATTTTGAAGCAAAATGTATACAATTTTTGTTGGGTCGCAGGTATAAAACTTTTTTGTTCTTGATTCAGTCGTTTGAAAATAAACCCATTATATTTTCCTCTTTGGTTCAGAAGATCCCCAAGTGCTAGACGTACTAAATCAAACAAGTCTGAAGAGTTGATTAAGAGGCTAGACGGCTCCTGGCTCTGTCCACAATGCTTCAAGGTTCATGCGGCGTCTGTTTAGAGTACATTCAATTGTCTTCACAATTCCTCGATCTGATTATGACACACATCCTCAAACGCAAAGAACGGTTATCACAGTGCTTATCTCACACCTCCTGTGAGGTTTGACGTCGAAGGACCGGAAGTAACTCTTTTGTTTCTTCAAACCGGAAGTCGATGTTATGATTCCTTCTGAACTGTTCACGACATAAGACTATTCTCACACTATTAAAATTTAACGAAGTGAGAGAAGTGATTGATAATAAATCATATGCTACGTTTATTTTGTTGAACAAGGTGTCGTTGAAAATTACAAGATTCCCACCCTGATTCAGGGATTTGTATCCCTTGATTGTCACAGGTTTTGTTTGCCTCGTATATCGCTCTATAAACAACCAGCAACACTTAAATCACTTAAATTGAGCAATATTGGCAGTAACCGGAAGTGAAGACCAAAGAGACAATCAAATTTCAAATTATACTGTTTACTGACTGGCAAAACAAGGAATCTGGCACTTAGAGGTATTGAACTACTACAGCTCAACTACTGAAATATGTACGTTTATTTCCATGTGTATAGGAAGATGAAGGATATATGTTTATGTACACTCGATAATGAGCTTCTTGAAGTAGACACTGCATCATGTTATCCAATCATTTCCTACATCCAGGTTTTGTTGATAGATAAAGGGTTGTATAACTTATTATCAAAAGCAAATGAGTTTGATACATGTTTTATATGTGTAAAGAAAAGTAGTTTTAATTGCAAGGTCGTAAAGCATGCACATTTTGAGAAAAATAAAAACTTTGCTTCATTTACCGTTGTATGAACGGACCAAAATATAAGTCGGGTATACAAGTATGTTAAATCAATAAATAACGATAAATCTATACAGTCACATACATCCATACATCTCCATCATTGTGAGAGCATTGGTGATCCTACCTGAAGTCATTTTGCATCGTACACTAAGAACAATTTTAAAATGAGAATTGTTTAATACCATTATTTATTTCGTAACAATTGATAAACACTCAACTGTTCTCTCACAAAGTCTCTTTATTAATATTCCTTAACATATACATCATACAGGTAACACTCCAGAGACACCTGCCAGAGTACAGTGGAACGTGTAGAAGCAGAGATCAGAGAGAGCGTGTTGTACCTTACATGTTTATTTCTAGTTACAAAAACATGAAAATAAGAAACTGACGACATGTGGATAGACATATCACGTCCATGTTTGTTTATGTTTACATAACTTGTTTATTTTGAAAGTGTGATGTGTCAATCAGCAATTTTTTTTAAAGTGTAACACTTTTGAAGAAAAACGAGATGATACCATGTACTGAGTGACCCAGCTGGTTGTTTTACTGAAGATGTCGTTCAGCGATGATATCTGGGTATAAATAAGGTGTCATGGTAAGTGAAAACGGACCCGTTTTGTTTATATGCTGTCACACTATCACATTCATACTGATTTGGCAATCAGTGAATCCTGACGTTTAGACCCCATAATATGTAAGTCAAGCTTCTGTATATCTGGTTCGTTTTGGACATAAGATTCTTTAACGTTTTAGGGCGTAGACGTATTTTTACTAAATCCGGTTGAAACGAAACTGAAATGTTATCGCCCCTTTCGCTAAATATATAAATGCTGAACTTTCACCAAATCCGACCTCTGGTTTATTGTTTTATTTACTTGTTATCATTTAATGAATTGTGACAATCCATATAAGGAGCAGGCAAGGTATGTTTTCAACGATTCATTTCAACGCACCAGCGAAATGAAATATAATGTAATGTACTGTAGACCGCATATACCGATATACATTGACAGTGTTTATACAATGAGAGAGTTATTCTTTAGAAAAGGATCCACAGACATAATTTTTTTGCATGGGGGGACTTTGAATTTGTAGCGTTTCTGGAGAAGTCGAAAATGTGAAAAGTTTACGAACGACGGAAGAAGGACGCCGGACGGACGACGGTCTATTCCACAAACCCATCTGGCCTGAAAATAATCATCAGACATGCAGAAATTACAGTCACAAGAGTAGCTAACAAAATTATTTAACTATTTTATCGTTTATTTTCATGAAAAAAAACCTAGACATGCATATCGTGCATGGTTGTTGATGTTATCAATCGTCTAGCGCATTTAAAGTTTCTACGAGAAATATAAATATAAAACGAATGCGACGTACATCATGCCTAGTTTAAAATGATTAATCCACTCCTCCATTTGTATGTTTTAAGCTAAAACTAATTGTATAATATTCATTTTTACAAATAATGTAATTTTTAATAGGACTCTATGTCCAGAATAATGTATTGTATGTAAGTAATCAAGTGTCATACTGGAGTGCAAAAGATTTCACCATATAGAGTAAAATGTTTTTGCGTCGACATGTTCTGTCAAACCCCCTATTGGTTTACCCAACATCTGTAAGTACTTCATAACTGCGTATAACACCAGATTACCAATGTCAGTTGTTTGGACTGGAGCAGTGTTGATTGGCTGCAATGTCTGAGAATCGTCAGTGAACCAGGATGTTTTGCAGACCCAGTGCAATGCCAGGATGAACCAGGGAATGGGCCAAGGATATCTGCTACTCCCTCCATGGACGTTCGTGTTACACGATGGTAATATGGAGAGGAGGGGGGGGGGGGGGGGGGGGGGGGGGGGGGGGGGGGTGGTTGGGACAGACAGCCACACTATTGGAATAGAGTAAATGCGATGTAAGGGACATAAAACAGGAACACAATAACAGTATTACATCAACAAGACCCCGCTTGAGATAGATTGATTGAGTTTATATCTCGCAAGTATCGTGCATCACCCAAATAGGTGTGTCCCTGTGATAAGGTATTTCGTGCTCTCTGTAATCGGAACAAGGGGTCATATTTGTTGACGTTATGGAATTGGTTTCTCCTAGTCAAGTAGTCTAAGTCTTCTTCTGACAAATCTTCAAACGAGATGATAGCTATTTCATGCATGTGTTTATCAATTAAAATCTCATTTTGCATTGTTTGATGACTCATCCAACATCAGCAACGGGAAAGGTATTGCATATTCACTCATTAGAAATATATAAATATGTAACTTAAAGGCATCCTATGGTAGCCATTAAGGGACATATGTTTTAATTAATACCTTGGATTTCTCTCATTAAAACCAAAGAAAAATGTACTGAAAAGAAAACCTAGTATAAAACACGAGAAACTCAAATTGAAACACAAAGAACTCAAAATGAAACACGACATATTCACACTGAAAAGTGAAAAACTGATTAATGACATTCTAAGGGACATATTATAGATAAATAAGAATCTTTTGCAAATATCATTCCCTTGAAATTGCATTTGAGATATTAAAGACAAATGAAAAGGGCCATAAACTAGTTGAGGTGGAAAGAGTTCTCAACGCAGGAGAAAGGGTCCTCAAGGAAGTTTCAGTGGAATAATATTTGTAAAGAAGCCTTTTAAAATTCCTCATATTGTAGACAGTGTTTAAACAGTATCTATAAAACGCATCTATTTTCTGCAAAATGCTATCCACTCAGTAAAGTAGATTTGCTTTTGTTGTACTAGATCGTATATTTTGAGAAACGGCCATTGTTCTTGACGATATAGCATGGTATTTGGTGAGACATGAGTTCCTGTTTAAATTTCCAAATAATAAATTTTCCATATATTCTACCTACTAGTGTATATAAAAAAAACTCAACAATGAAATAGAAAATGTTTAACAGAAGAGAAACACATTTCTCATTGCAATACGTTTTTTGACCATGGCCAATAGTCGTGTTAGACCCTATATAACAAGCCTATAAATAAAGAATCCATGACCTGTCCTGTCTACGAGATCGCTACCTATCAACTGAATGTGTGATATATTTGAAACATATAATCAAGTCTAGCATCCCCCGCCTAATGTGTGTGGTGTATTTGAAATAAATAGTAAGGATCTCGCACCTCCATCAATGATCCCCGATGAGCGAGATAATAAACTTCTAGACGAGACGGAAAATAAACAATGTACCTACAAAGACGTGCCATGTTGGCACCGTGGCAAATGTGTCGTGGTCACCTAGTTCTGCATCTCACACCTCTGTCTGTTCGTCGTGTTAATTATCTGCTAATTAACACACATGGTGCTGCCATGTTCGGGCTGGTGGGTATTTACCGCTTTGGTGATTGATGGACCAGATATTATAAACCAAAGTGAGTTATAATGACAAGGGCGCCTATATGTCAGACATAAGAAAATAATCATTAGTCGATACATTGCCCTGTAAATATATCGTGTGCTGGAGCAGAGGGAACAATCAGCTTGTTATGGAATGAAGGGGGATAAATGCTGTATGTATAACATCTTGACACGAATTAAATATGTTGTCATTCACATGAGATTCAAGATTCAAGATTCAAAATTTTTGTATTGCACAGACACCCACATGAGGCAGAGTACAAATCTACAAACTATACATAGAATAAGGACATTAGAGTAATAATATGTATATTGATATAAGTTTAGTGATTTGAGGTAGTATATAATAATGTTACTATATTACCCATACGGGTGAGAAGACACAGGTGATTATTTTTGTGATATTTGCACATGTGCTTTCAAGTGATTCTCAACGTTGATTGGTCGGTTACCCGGAGAAAGAATGACTATGACGTCATAAAACAATGGTCTGACGCGACGAATTATCTCATGACGTCACAATATTACTGTGGCGACGGGTCCTTCACAGCGGCTGCCCAACATGAAAATGTAATAACCAAGCGTTATTTTGGTCAATTTAATTGCATAATGGGTAATATATAGAATAACCAACGAGGTACGAGTGACTACGGGAAATATCCACTCGTCTAAATAATGTTCAGAGCCACTCGCTAAAGCTCGTGGCTGAACATTATTTAGACTCATGGATATTTCCCGTAATCAATCGTACCTTGTTGGTTATTCTCTAAATAAGGCATTAAGGCAATATATGGTAACATGCATATAGAGGCAAAAATGGTTAAGATGCGCTGAGATGAAAGGTCTGCTCAAAGTGCTGTCCTAGTAAATGTATTAAACAATGTACACAATTGTACTACTTGGCACATACTGTCTCCTATCCAAAGTGACACCACACGTCTTACAACATACAACTTTTGAAACTTCCTGTCAATACTGACATGAACTTGGCCACGCGTTTGCTGATATTTGATGAAGATTGTTTCTGAACTTCGCTGATAACAGCCAACTGACCTCTGCACAGAACCAACAAACACTTCTCCTACAATGTCACTCAGAGGCCGTTACTGAACAACCATTCATTATGATCCCCTCAAATGATGGTCCATTCTATGGCATCATTGGTGAATGTTCTCATTAACTTTACAGAAACATAATATATAGTATTATGCCGGGAGCTAGCCAGCTGTGGTGATAGACATGCTCAACAGTGTGGCTGATTTCAGTGTTTCATCCAGGGAATTTGCTTCCTTTTCATTTGTGGCTAGACTGTTGTCCTTTTTATTTTAAATTATTTTTTTCTTCAAATTTTGAAACTTCACAAAAAGCGTCACTTCAGAGGCTGAATGTTAGACTAATTTGGGATCTGTGTTTTAACTGAACGGATTTAAATCAAATTAAGGAGGTGACGTTATTTTTGTTATATTAACCTCTTAACCTTTTAATCTTGTCTTCTGCTCAAAGAGACAGCACCAGTCCTGCACTTCAAGACGAGTTGACGTTGCACCTTGGTCCTAGAGTTCACCCAGTACGTTAATAGTGCATTCGTGTGAAACAAGTGCCCCTCGTCAAACGGTTCATTTACTGATAGCATATATCAGCACATCTCGATTGTTGTAAACTAGTTGTTTACAGTTGCTCGCACCTAGTGTAACTTTGACTTCCGTTTGTTTTTGCATGATATGATAAAATGTCACTAATGTCAACACTAATCCGTTGGAATGTACGTTGAATGATATGTTTTTATATTAATGCGTTATTTCGGTTGAACTGAAATTTCAAATTACTCAAAGCCGAAATTCAGAAACAAATCACAACGTCAGAGTGGTTTCTTCAAATTTGAGAGTTGAAAGCTGTGATTTATGATTTACAGAAATCGATGTCCAACAATCGATAGTTGAGATATTTTTACATTCAGTAACCCTCTGATATATGTTAAATTTACACAGCTTCTAGGCTGAATGTATTAGAAGTACATCGGGCCGAACATGTACAAGAATTTGTACTACTACTACGGGAGTTAACCCAAATGTAACAATGTTAGATTTTTTCAGTATCTAAAAGGCATCATAGTATGGCCAGTAGGAAGCAAAAGTACAAGGTTTATCCGAGGGACTCGTGTCAGCGTTGAAGACGCTTGCTACTTGTTAAGGTACAAGTGTTTAGTTTCTAGAACAAGTTAAACATTTGTTGATTACTTTAATGTAAAATGGATATGCGCTAATCTAAATAGTGAGAAATGTTTGTTAGATTGATATGTATTTTGAACATTTATAATTTTATCAATTTATAAATGGAAACCGACCGTTTTCATTATCCTGAAACGGACTGTACAATGAAATGCCGTATCTCGATTATTCTGATAGTGAAGGATACAAACGAGTAATGACAAAAGTGAAATAGGTTTATAATATGTTAATGTACATGGTCTAGCCTTTTAGAACATACAAAACACTTATTTCGATTATGGTAAACCAATTTTAAAAATCTCGAATGAAAATTATAATTAGCAAAGAACATGATAGGAACATAGCTTATTAATGATACGCATGTCACGAGTGAGACGTGTGTATTACATGCTAAGTGTTGTTGGAATCACATATAGTCACATATAGTCACACGGATCCAGTCACACATTATAAATTGTGTTATTTTATCCAGATTACCATTTTAAAGCTAAATCATTCAGTAGTGACAATATTAATGTGAGAGTCGTAATTTTGGATCGAAATCCGGACAATGTACCTTGGCTGGCTCGCGACAATTTGTCAAACTAATGTTTGAATCTTTGAAATTATCTCTAACAGACAAAATGACAGATTTAGGTTGGTATATTTTAATAGGCCATATAACTACCATGATTTAAAATGGCACTGAACTTTCAGTTACTGCGCCTGCATAAGCCCCTTTTTCGATTTAAATCGAAAACAAATAATTATCATATTTAGCGATTGGGTGTTAAAATGTATGTCGAGTGAGATTATTTGAACTTAAATCAGCACATTTGATATTTCAAACTTCTGAAAGACTAATAAAATAGTTAATGTCACTTTAACAATATACCTGGAATGTCTTTTAATCATTGTTCAATCTATTTTCAGCATGCAAAACACTTCAAATCGAGGACAATTAAACATTTTTATCTCGAATGCTCTGATAATTAACAAGCTTGTGTAAAAGGTAAATGACTTATCAGAGAGGCTGGTGTCAGAAGTGAGAGATGTTTTATTACCTGTTAATGTACAGGATCATGAGGTTACACCTTGCCATGCTCTCACACATTGTGTAGATAGTTGGCTGGTTGTAGCAGGTCAACAACCCCACGGTATATAGCGCAACACATAACGACTTATCAACATACATTACACACAACATACCTAGCCGACTACTGTAGGTATATTTCTACTCATGACAGATATCGCCTATTTCAAACATATCTCAACCTGAATATGATTACGTTATTCTTGATTTTGCAACGTTAAGAATGTTTGAATTTCCATATAGGAACGGACTAGTTGTTTTGAAAAAAGCTAGCCAATAATATACTCGACAATGTACGATGACTTTGAAATTTTCATTGCTCAAAGATTTGACGATTCAAACTGCATGTAGGTAAAAATCATTTCAATAAAAAAAGAAATATCATGGGAATGGACAGTTAGATTAATACAAGATTGCGTTATATTTATCTGCAGTTTAGACGTATATGCTGATGCAGAAAGGTGTAAACCATTACACTTTAAAATGAAAATAAACCATCAGAAGGCATTATGTATTGATTTTTAAAAATCCTTCAATACTGAACAGTGCAATAGAAAGACCAAATATGGGATAACCTGGGGATGTAATTGGATGGTGTAAAGGAAGGGTTCTACATGTATCACGGTATTGCACACAAACAAACTCCTACACTCATATTGAATAATGGGTCAACGCCTATGATTCCAAACCCTAAACATAAGTACACTACTGTATGTAGTCAATTATGAAAACCGGTACTGATCACTACATTTACACGTATTCACCATCTTGTACCATACTGTATGGCGTTTAGTTTCCACACCTGGACCCCACGACAAAGGTAGTATATCATCCAAAACTGGCTCCCACAGTAGATATCGCTTGTGTGATATCAAACGATATCTACAAGCGATATCTACATGTAACAGAAGTGATTGTGAGATCACCTCCAGTGGGAATCGAACCCGGGACCTCCGGGTGACAGTCCTGCGCTCTACCAGTTGAGCTAAAGGGATATCCCCCTAGCCGAAGCCAGTAGGAACACTTTCATCTCACCCTGTCACATACACCCCCTCCACAAAGTGACTCGTCCTCGAGTCAAGCTTTTGCGAGTTATCAAGCACCTCAGTTCGACGTACTCAGGGTGTAGTGAGCACTAGGGAGTTGCCCCGGCCCCACGTTGGACCCCTAGTACATGCATACAACTGTACAAGGCACGAGTCTACTGGATTTGCTCCGTTCTTCCTGATGTATGGTCGCCATCCACGCCTACCTGTTGACATCGCCTTCGGACTTGACATGGAGCCAAGCAAGTCCAAAACTACAGCAGCATATACCAAGGACCTAAAGGAACGACTCACCCAAGCTTATGACATTGCGTCCACTACAGCAAAGAAGTCACAGAAGAGGCAGAAGACTCACTACGATCAGAGAGCAAGAGCCGCAGTGCTAGAGGAAGGGGACAGAGTATTGGTGAAGATCGTTGCCTTTGACGGAAGGCACAAGCTTGCGGATCGATGGGAAGAAGATGTGTACGTGATTCTGGAACAGCCTAATCCATCCATACCAGTGTATACAGTTGGAAAGGAGAGTGGTGACGGCAAGAAGAGGACACTACACAGGAATCTATTGCTCCCAATAGGTTTTCTGCCCCATCAGGACGAGGTGCCAGCACCAAAGCCCAGGAAACGCAAGTCTTTGCAAACAGTGCCACCAGATATCCAGACTATACCAGACGACACCACAGCCAGCATCTCCGAGGACGGAATCTCAGAGAAAGGAGAGGAGGAAGTAGAGATTGTTTCCACCCAACCATTCGACACTTCAGGGTCAGCTGCTACGCCAGCTGACAGGCCACCTGAAGAGGAACCTACTGAAGATGTTCAGGAAGAGGTTCAGGAAGATGGAGAAGAGAGGACAGGAGTCACTACACAGGAGGTTGACGAGGAACAGCCGACAGAGGATCCTCCAGCTGAGTCTGTGGATGTACCACCCGATGAAGATGATGATGCTGAGCTAAGGGCAGCACCGCTACCACCGCCGAGAAGATCCCAAAGGGAACGACGGCCACCAGAGTGGTTAAGAAGTGGAGAGTTTGCACTATCAGCGCAGAGCACAACACCACCAGATTGGATGGCCAGAGCTAACTTCCTGACTTCTCTGCTACAGGATAGGATGCTAGAGAATCAGCCAGCAAACATCAGGGAAGCTATGCTACAGCTAATTACCGGCCAGAAATGACGTGGACGTCATTATTTAGTGGGGGGAAGTATGTGGCAGATGTAATTTATTGTAAATAAAGTATTTTAATATAATGTCTATTCTCTCTCTTTTTAGCTGTGTTTTAATCAAGTACATTAAGGGTTAAGCATTTAGAGTTTAGCCATAGTCAAGTGTATTATCTAACATCCCAAGCCATGACGCTTCTCAGCTGATTGGTCTCACTAAATGCATGCTTAATTCACACCATTCTGCACTGCATTCTACAACCGACAAGACAGAATTTACCAACGGACAGATTATGTAGCATTTGAGCAAGTCCCCGTTGCTACGGCAGGTGCTGTGCCAGTGTGTGAGTGTAGCACACCTCTGTACCACCCACAGGGTATGTGTATTACCTTCCATGTGTTGTATCATATCATTACGTCTGTAATGATGAACAAATTATTATAATCATTTTATATTATCATTGTAAATAGTATCATCACGTAATGTGTGATGATGTGCAATCAGTATCATATTATACCTATATGTATTGTCATAACGTCATTTATACAGTTTAATAGCACATCATATATGTTTATACGCATGTGCTCAGTAATGAGATGTTACTCATGTAACTATAGTTTTATCAATTATCAATTATCACTATAAGTATATTCCTTTATGTTGAATTATATGTATTGTATATCAATATGTATACTGTGTGCCAACTGTGTGATGTATATCATATTATCATATTCATTATTGTTACAGGGTGTCCAATATACTTTCACATCATCCTAAGAAATAAACGTCTCACACCCAGCAGAGAGTGTTGTCATCCTTTTGACCCTCGTAACCCTGCTACATACATACTGTAGATATCGCTACAATCAAATCGTCATAATCCTATTACATCATCAGTTAATGACATCACAAAGCTTTTGCATCACTAAGAACACTGCTGACAATGCTATGACGTCACAATGGTGATGACGTAACAATACTATGATTTCATACTGCTTATGACGTCACAATGCTATGACCTCACTGAGATCACTGCTGAATAAGCTAAATGGCAGTTTTGTGTTTCAGATATGTCAGTCTTTGTCTTATAATTGTTGAAGAATGATGTTGAATGATAAATAAAATCTCACACTCGTGTCTTCTGATATCAAATATATCAACACTCGTTGATTAAAGTAAAAATATCCTCGGCAAGGCTCGGATATTTATAACTTTAATCAACTCAACTGTTGATAAATTTTAATATCAGAAGACACTTGGGTGAGATTCACTATTTAACAGCACTTCAACTGTCTGACAAGTGTGAGATGGTCGCCTCACTCAGCTTAGCTTGGTGCCAAATTACTTCTCTTCAAAGACGAGGACACTCCAGGGCTAACTGTAAGTGATTGTGTCGTGAAGTTAAACTGGGTGAAGAAGCCTTTGTAACAACCCAGATTGTTCCGAGAAGAGCCGCTTTTGATTGTATAAAGAAAGTTTTTTTTCTAATGGATAGAAGACATGAATACGATAATCACAGAGTACATGTACAGTTCACTCCATCTTAGACTAACATCCTTCTAATCCAACACTCATGTTAACCGATGGTCAAACGTTGTCCTGAAAGTGTCTTACACGCCCTGTAACCCGACGTCCCTTAAATGACATCTCGTTGAACCAACACCCCTCTCCTACAATACTACCTCTTCGCCTATGTTTGTCTGGTCCCAAATGTGTCCGACGTCTAAACCGATGTCTCTCTAGACCCCATCCCTTTTAATCCGACACTTCCTCTTAAACGAAATTGTTTTGTCCCACAGAGTCTTAGACACCCTCTCATCCGACGTCCCTCTGGAACGATATATTCCTCTAACCATCAAATGACAAATAAACTGTAAACTAGACTTATACAATAATTCGCAATTATGGATCAGCACAAAAGAAAATATACCTTAGTTTAAACAGAGATACCTTATAGTTGTTTAGTTCAAAGACAACATGTTTCTGCGGGATAAATCCAATGTTGAATGCCTGTGATGAGGATATATCTCGTAAAGAAAACAATTTCATTCATGCTTTTTCAAACGGATTTTTGGACATAATGTCTGTAAGGTATTTAAGGTAACGTTTTATGAAGTATCGAAATTATGTTAGTAAAATATTTTTCAATGTACCTCTTTGGACTTTAAATCGATGGCGCGTTGTTGGTGTAGGATATCATAAAACAAGCCAGAAAGCCATATTTCACTCTCCAATCTCGCATGCTTAAGGAGATTTCAAAAGACGTTTTTTAAAAGCCGCGTTTTTCAGAAATATGAACATATAACGTTTCAAAGAGAGTAGAAACATGGTGTAACTTGTAACTGTTTCAGCCGTGTTCATCTCTCGTTGATTACAATATAAATATAGATAATATAAAGAATATTATGATTAATTGTAGTTATTTGTGAAAATCTTTGTTCATCTCATCTGTGATGATATCACGTGTGTATTGTTTGTGCAAAGGACAAGAGATACAGATATTTGTAGAGGGCAGTAGTATCTAGCAAAGTAAGCTCTGTCTTATAGACTGTCTTTAAGTTTCACTTCAACTTCAACCAAACCGTAACATGATAACCCGCTGAAAAGCAAGTCTAGGTTTGGTGGAAAAAAGTCACTCTCTCTGAGGCTCCTTTCCTATATTTAACAAAATAGTCATTTCTATCAATACATATTTTAAATCTTCAAGGTTTTTCACAGAGTGAGTGTCAGTCTAGCATATAGTACTGTTCTGGAATACATCTCAGTCATTGTCTAAATGGAATGCAAATCTTTCATCTTATTGCATTTTATTGTTTCAAAGTGAATCTTCACCATCCATCTAACCCACAGAAGCCAGAGGTAATCCTTCAACACTCGATGAGCTCTCTTTAAAGAAACATAAATGACAACATGCCAGTGACCGTTTACGCGTGTTTATCACTTATAAGACATACCATCACAGACATGTCTAAACCATGACGAGGACGGGATAATATTTACCCGTAGAGTATGTCGTAGTTTATGTCGGGAGACCTGTCTTTTGTAGTAACTGTAGTGCCGAACTGATACTTTGTCCGAAAAGACATGCGTCTGTATCAATTGTTATTGAAAAGAGCTCTTTCGTAACATTTAAAGAAATATTAAGGAATTGTCAAATTTAGCCTCTAAGTTTTAATGTCCACAATGCTTAAAGTGACTGTCAGAGTAATATTGCAGGTATTTCATTTCTTTTCGTAAGGTTCTTAGAATCATGGATGCGTTGTTTCTCATTAATTTCATCTGACTTTGTCAGTTTTCTGATTTTGAATTTTCAAAAATATACTGTATTTTCAAATACAATACCGCGATAAGTAAAACATTTTGACGAGTCCCTTGTCTCCACTGTAATTCTAAATTAAGTTTATTTGAAATATATATATCGTCATGATCTAATTATGTTATAGATTATAGACACTCTCTTTGTTCTAAGACCGCCGGAAGCAAAGTCATTGCGGGGTGCATTCAACTATTGCAGTGCAGAGAGCTACATGTATAGGAACAGGTCAAAAGTGAGCATGGCTCACATATACTCCCGCCAGTCGCTATTTTTCTACTGTATGTGTTAAGGGCACTGAGCTTAAATACAGATCAAGTGTCATAATTCTGTCAAAAACATATTCTTTGAACTAGGTTTCAAAGTCGAACAAGAGTATCAAATTAAACCAAAAAGTGAAATATTGAAATCGCCGGATGGAAAGACGCGCTGAATGGCCTGTACACGTACCCCATCCTACTTCGTCAAATCAGGGTACATAAAAACAAAAACTACATGTAAGCAAGTTTATAGATTACAGTTTGTGATATATCGTATACATAAAGGTAAATATGAATACATATTACCTAAGTTCCATCTCAGGATATAGATATATGTATGTATATAGGTAGGTGTGCACTCTTGTGTCTGGAGGTAGGTCTATGTCACGCACCATGGTCTGTGCAGTGAATGATGGATATGATGTGAATCTCTCGTCTAGACACTGTCTCGTTTAGTGTCCTCTTTCCCGGATGGTAGGCTTTTTATATCAAATATCTATACTAGAACATATGTTTGAGAAATTTAGCATTTAGATACTCGTTTTTTTTCCGTGGCCCCTTTCCATCAGACAAGGTTTTCTATAAAAATCTCTAATTCTAAAAACTATGTCTTCCAGTGTAGCATCATTATTTTTAAAAACCTTTCTAGGTTTTAAGATACATTTGAGACGCTTACTGTCTCATTATTTAAAAACCTGTCTAGACATCACTGCGAGTTCTGTGAAATCAGTTCTAATTCAATGTCTATGAGCATACATATATAATTGTAACTTTTTGAGGTTTGTTTTGTAGTAGTGACTGTACATATGTTGTTTTTACGATTATTATTTTAAGTAAATTTTAAGTTTTATTTTATTTCCATATTAATTTTGCACTGTATTCTTTCAACCATTCTATTTCCTTGCAGTTTTATAAGGTTTTGCATCCTTTTGCACCGTTTTCATATACTCTTGAAGTTTGTTAACGATTGCATCCTTTTGTAGTCTTTTTGTTCAGAGACAACACCTCCTTCGAGTTTTATAACGAGTTGCATCCTTCGGTAGTGTATTTGTTCAGTAGTAATAATTCCTTCGAGTTTTATAACGCGTTGAACCGTTTTCGTTCAGTAGAATAATTATTGATATTTTGTACCGAAATTGACAAACTCATATGTTACTCAGATTGCAATTATTCTAAATTCACTAAATTCTGGTCTGTATGCCATAATATATTTACAGGCTAAAACACACTGCAACATCTGTGAATGTATGAAAATGCCAGGTGTAAAAAGGAACTAGAGAACTTTAAGTGAATTTGAATTCTTGTATTTTTGTTTGCAGTTGTTGTTGTGTACCAATATGTATTTGTATTTCTATTGAAAACTTTTGTACTGTGAATGTAACATGTCATATATGTCTATGCATCTGAAAAAGAAATAAAATTATTCCCAAAAATATTGTGTAATGGAATCCTTAAATGAAATATGTTATTAAAGTAACTTATGATGAAATGTATATAGCATTTGGAAGGAGTAATACCACGCTCTTAGTTGTGTATACGCAACATGACTCATGGTACATCTATATATATAAGTACATACACTCAATTGAAGTAGTAAGGCAATATGGGCTGGATAAACACGGATGAGTCTGTGTTTTGTACTGCTTTATTCTTGGTGTCAGAAATGACGAAAAGGTCACGATATTGATGTGAGGGTTCTGTGAATGTAGAACATCCATTCATTACTCTGTCCTTATTCCTTCCTACAAGACTGTCCACTGGCGACGGTCCAGGCATGCTAGTGCAACACGATCCAAGCGAGGTATGCGTATTAATCCCCGCTCTTGTGAAGTCCTGCCTGTTATTGATGGCGAGCAGTGTAACAGCTCCCGGAACATGTAACCGGACCTTGTGGCTACTGAAACAGATCTCCGTGTGGTCATCTTGGACTTAGCACCCCCTCATAAACCTGTCCCCCCTGTTAGCGTTCTTTGTGTCAGGTGAGAGAGGGGACAGGTTGATACTCCTGCAACACTGTGAAGGTGCCTTCTGCTTTGATGTAGCGCGGGTTAGTTTACACTGTATATGCCAGTAATGTTATATATACTTGTACAAGGCTCACGGACTTAGCGGAGAGCAGCGGGTTTTAACAGTCAGTTAGTCACTTTGTCTGACATATCTTTCCCCCAAGCCTCCCCGAGTGTAGGTGTCCCCACAAACACTTTGCGTGAGAGATGCGAGAACGCTTGCAGCCATCCAAGACATTTGTCTGAAGATGTTCGCCACGTCTGAGATGACTGCAGTGTGACACCTTCCCCCGACCTCGGCTTTCAGCAGGCGGGGAGTATTTGCCTTTACAATTTCACCAACATGACGGTGACAAATGACGGCGCCTTTTGCAAAGTCTAGCTATTTAAGGGTAAAAGTCTTGCTATTTTGGTCGAGATTTTTTCAACTGTAAAACGATTCACCCCATTTGTAAACGTTTTGTTTCTAACTTCCTTCGTAAACCCTTTACAGACATTTAGCTATTCTAGTCACATCAGCACATTTGACCATATTTGTAAACATTATTTTCTTGAATAAAAGTATAATATTTGATATTTAATACCCATTTGAAACAGTACATTTTGTACATTTTGATTGCTCTAGATCCTCTACCTATATAACATACACGTTCGAGTAGAAATTAAATTTGGAGCTATTATAATTCCGTTATTTTTTCGTTTTTTTCTCCTTATTATTTGGTGTTGAAATATATGGAATTGTAAGAAATACCAAAAACAGATGTATTTTCGGTACCAAATCCGAGTACCTTACGTAGTATACATCGTGAACCATTCCCCCTCTGCCAATAACAATGATAGTGTATCGTCTGGTGGGCCAAATGCCACTATTGACACCCTTCAGAAGTGTCTTGTATAAATACACACTATATATGTAGGTCAGGCTTATGTTTACCGGGATATAAATCCCCACCACAGACTAATGGCCCCGTATAATAGAAAGCTTTAGTACCGTTACTTGTTAAGATGGCTTCTTAATGTCCATAACAGTTAGACAGTCACAGAGATGGTATGTCGGTCATCCCGTGACCAACAAGTCACCACCGTGAAACCAGGGCTGTGTTCCATAACAGCGAGCGCTTAAATTGCTCATTGATCGCTCAATGTAGCGCACAAGTAGCGATCAAGTAGCGCTCATTCTCTCTTGAACGACACAGTGCAAATTCCTCGAAGTTTGCTCGCCTTGCTACGTAGCGCTACATTGAGCAATCGCGTTCAAGAGAGGTTTAAAAGTAATCGCAAATTGAGCGATTACTTTGAAACCTCTCTTGAACACGACCCGGGTCAATTATACCCTTTTAAAAAAAGAAAAACTTGCGATTTTTTATATTTAATTAGCATGTTCGGAAATGTTTTAGATTTTTAATACCGGTATCGCAATATTGTCCACCTTATCATTTCACTTCAATCTTAATATTCCATCTTTTCATAACATGAAATACCTTTGCACAACTAGTGATGAATGGGGATTTGTTGGTATGACAAACATGGGCTAACACGTATTTTCGTTTCCAAATATTTTCTACTGAACAAACATAATAGTTTCGAGAAATAAATGATTTCCCGAAGACAATTTGATGTTATTTTGTAACTTCCGTTTGATATCCTTGCTTTAATTAATATTTTTTTAAATCCTTATTAATAGTGAGGATCATTCACCGTCGACATAAATTTATATATGTATGGTTGGTATGTTCTAAAACTGGATTAGTTCCTATTTTCACTCTGACATTTTTATTACACGGGGGTTGTAATATAACTGCAATGCCAGAAATTCGTGAAGTGACAGTGTCACGTTATAGAACCGACTTCACTTGGGGGAATTTTAGAAATTGCAAGTGGTGACGTGAAGACGAACAAGTTCCCCGGATGTATGTTCTGTTACAGTTCCAGTCTTCACACACAATCTCGTCCACAATGGTATCTATTCAATTTGTAAAAGGAAAGAATGTTCAAAAGAAGAAAAACTGCATGTAAATGTCACACTATATGTCCAATTGAGCGAGTATGGTTTCTCGGTGCAGCAAGAGGCCTCCCCTTGACAGGTGCTGACTGCTTGAGGACACATAAGTATGATGCGCTTCTGTTGGGTCTTGTCTACATTCATTACTGCTGTGTCTAACTTGAACACGGATAAAGACGTCTTTCGTCGTGTGAAATGAAACACAAATGTTGAGCAAATTCATCTTTGCATACATCTTTGTAACGACATCTAAGGAGGAAGGCGAGAAGTGGAAAATAGTGGCAAAAAGTTTGTTTTCAACTAAACTTATTTTCTATGCGGCTCTCGCGTACATCGAACGCCTTAAGATTACGCATTGGTCTTGAAAGTTTTGCTAAATCAATACCTATTTTGTAAAATTCACATAATCAGTACCAATGGGGCAAGGCATTTACATTTAGTTACTCACTTTAATATATCATATACACATAGTTTAAACTGGACACTTTATACTCTTTATACATGAAAATAATTTTAATTATTGTTTTTGAACATGTGTTTATGTCAGAAAATATATTAAAAATAATAAGTAAGATAATTCCAGTTGAACTATATAGAAATTTTACGACACACAAACGTGAATGGATGTGCTAAGAATATACAACGGGTCTATAGCTAGCTTTTGGCACACGGAACCATTTTGTGTAGACTAAACATACCAATAAACTAGACCACTCACCTGTGAACAATGCTACACCCGTCACCATCTGGTTCTGTTACAGTAAAGGTGAGGGGAGATAGAATCGCCTTGTCCCCAGTTGATGGTTCTTGCAAAATATAAAGGCAAGGATATATAGAGTCGCATCGTCCCCAACTGATGGTTCTTGCAAAATGTAGAGGCAAGGATATCTAGAATCGCATCGTCCCCAGCTGATGGTTCTTGCAAAATGTTAGGCAATGATATATAGAATCGCATCGTCCCCAGCTGATGGTTCTTGCAAAATGTTAAGGCAATGATATATAGAATCGCATCGTCCCCAGCTGATGGTTCTTGCAAATGTAAAGGCAAGGATATATATAATCGCATCGTCCCCAGCTGATGGTTCTTGCAAAATGTAAAGGCAAGGATATACAGAATCGCATCGTCCCCAGCTGATGGTTCTTGCAAAATGTAAAGGCAAGGATATATAGAATCGCATCGTCCTCAGCTGATGGTTCTTGCAAATGTAAAGGCAAAGATATATAGAATCGCATCGTCCCCAGCTGATGGTTCTTGCAAATGTAAAGGCAAGGATATATAGAATCGCATCGTCCCCAGCTGATGGTTCTTGCAAAATGTAAAGGCAAGGCTATAAAGAATCGCCTTGTCCCCAGATGATGTTTCTTGCAAAATTTAAAGGCAAGGATATATAGAGTCGCATCGTCCCCAGCTGATGGTTCTTGCAAAATGTTAAGGCAAGGATATATAGAATCGCATTGCCAGAATCAGAGCTGCATGTTCAACTTTGCGTCAGTAAAATGGGATAGAGTATTGTCATGGGGTCGCCTTGTCCGCAGTTTGTAGTTATTGCACAAGATAAAATCAAAAGGGAGATAGAATCGCCTTGTTAGCGATAGAGCTGGTTGTTATTGCTAAACAAGTAGAAATAATTATGATGTCCCAAATTGTTCGCACTTGCGTACAATGGCTCTTTGAATTCTCATATGGCATATTGAAACCAATTACTTATCAAGCCTAAAATCTAAAATTGGCGTTAGAATCGTGAAAATTATTGTACCCAGAATCCAACAGTATATTCCTTACGTATAAATGAAGTTGCAGGGACGGACTGAACATAAATATGACCAATACATTATACTTGAGGTGTGGATCTTCACTGTTTGCAAGTGGCAAATGGGTTAATGAGAAAATAATAGGATGATTTATTCTAGAACTCCCGGCACCTGGCATACTTTTGGCTGATCACTGTAGATATACTTTAGGTTCAGATGTAAACTGACAAATATCATTGAAGGCTTTATTCACGTTTTCATGTTTAGCTTATATATCAATATTTGTTAATCTTACAAATTAACTTGTGGACAGATTTGTTCATAATGCCTAAGTAATGACGTTATAAAAAGGAATATCTATCAAATTATATATATAGACTCTACGGGACATTAAGTTATAGAATGAAATATGAATGAATCCATTGCTATAGATAGTACATATACACACAGAGGGAAAACTAGCAGGAAAGACAGTACATGAAGTTGGCTAAAAAAAGCCAGCCCATAGGTTTCGTGAGAAAAGGGCACTCTTTACAAGAAGCCGCCTTGGGGTTTTGTCAGCCATGGGTTGTATACTAACACAGGTAACACCAAGTTGTACAATCACGGTTGATATCATAAATGTTTAGAATTAGCACCTGGATAAGCATAAGTAAGTAAACATACGAACAAATGACAAATATTATCGGGTAGTTTATATATGCATAACAGCTTGTAACCAACCGGCGCATTGGCCTACTTCTGTAAGGAAAGTTCTACCTGATCATACCTATAGGCTGGCGTGTAAATAATACAGGTATGATTGATGAGGTGTGAGGCCCAGAAGGAGTCTGTAAATACTCTCAGTAGTCCAAACCTAGTGCCATCGTTTAGGAGTTTTGAGCGAGTGGTTAACACGATTGGGGGTCTCAAAAACTCCTTGCTTTAACAGGAGGAGGAAATATGAGACAATTATCTCTTCAATCGCTATTCTTGTATGTTCTGGCAGAAACTGGAAAGCTATTTTAGAATAGTGTCAGTCTGAACCTAGTGTATGTAGTACAGTTACTGTCTCCAAAAATGAAGATGGTAGTTGGCGTTAAGATTAGTAAATCCTTTTAACATACACTAGTGCACATTCAATTCACAGTTTCATTCATGTGATCAGGTGATTACAACTAAAAAAGCTTTCTCTTCTTAAAAATGTCCCAAATCACGTTTTACAATATAAACGGTTCTCTAATATTCTCTGTAACGTGGCCATTCATTCATTCATTCATTCAGAAAGCTGACGCAGTTGACGTCACTTGAAAGTTAACAGAAGAAAACGAATGTGCAATTGTACAGGCATTATACAAAGAAAGAACTAGCTTAAACTGCTCCCTCTTATTCCAGTCGGGAAATACCTTCAACGCTGTTTTGGTGGTACCTCTCGGCTAACGTTTAAACATTCTTCTCCAGAAATTTTCATTTATAAGTGAAATCAGCCTATAATTTAGTAATTGATTGTTTGGAATTTCTACTTCTGCCATTCATTTACAAGTTGTTGGGGTTTTTTCAAAGTCGATATTTTTATTTTCAGTTTTAGATTTTGCGTAATAAGAAGCTAGACTTGAAAATTCAGAAAACTGTATACAACGGTTCATACTGTTCATACGGTTCATACAACTGTTTGTGTATTATGAGACAGATGATGTTTCCATACAACAACTCTGGTGTGTACCCCTCGACAGCTTTACATATATGAAATACTTGGCCTATTAAATTCTACACCTTTGTTAATTATCATATATGTTGGGCATTCAGGTAGCTGTTTTGCTTAACATGTATACACTTTATGTACAACAAACGGATTAGGCAAAATTAAAAATTAGGCAAACCCTCACTTGGCCTTCTCCTACCAAATCATTCACGGGGGAATGGAGTTTTGTAAATGTGTACAATTTGAAAATATTCGTTACTATTTCTTACATATGATTGTTAATGTTGGATTCTCGATTCCTGAAACTTGGACTTGGATACACTGACGTAATCGTTCCAGCCTACCCCATGAAAGGTTCTATTATCTGTGTTTCAGTGACCAACTCATTACTGTTTATGTTGCATATATGTAAACATCATGATATATGTTAATTTTCTGTCATTACTGTTTATATTTGTATCAATTTAAACACATACGACATGTAAATCGCTTTCTGTCATATGTCAGCTATCATTCCCTCATCTCAAGACAAGGCGTGGAACCAAGCGATCTATCAGATTCCAGTGTGTATACTATACTTACAAGATGTGTGGTCGAGACCCTGTTTGTGTTCTCTGTCCACTGGGAATTCGGGGAGATGTGGTAGTAATTCTCTCTTACTCGATTCCTGTTTTTCCCATACAAAGATACAATGTACAGTTCCCTTGAGGTCATCAAATCGTCGTACAACAATGGCTTCTTGCTCAATGGGTGTCTGAATAGTAGGAATTGAGAGATATGGTGCACATTTGTTGACAATAAAATGTTATTCGCTTTGTTATTGAATATATTGAAATCATTTTATGTTTACGTTTTACTGCGATTATTCTCCAATTGTTGGTTCATGTGGTGTTGATATTTCACCATAGCGATAACTGGCGATGTCATTCCAAGACTCCAATGTCTCGATGATGGCAATGGCCGAAGGCGTCCCGTTGATCGATGCCATGACGTGACGCCCCTCCCTTTTTTGATATTTCGAGAAAACTAGCTTAACGTTTGACATGAAATAAATAATAAATATGTATTGTTTATCAAATATGCAGTAACTTGCCTTATGGGTCAATAGCTCAACTGTTATTGAAGAGTAGAGTTAGACATTTGCAGGTGCATGTAAATAGTAATTTAGATACATTCTACCAGTATATTAAAATTACAACTATAATGTTGATGATATAAATATGATGTAGATTGGTAGTGATAATAAGGCCATTTGGTCATTAGAACTGTTAGGTCCTTTTCGCTCAAAACCTCAAGAGAATTGGAAATAAACAATCTTCTTCACAACACAATGTGAACTATAAGTTTTTTAAAAGCTACGTTTATTCATACATCAAGGAGAGACAAGTCATTGCATGCGTTCATTTGAAATGGAACCTTTTGAATTGTTGAACGTTTATGTAGCAAATATATTATAAAAGTTAGGATAAACATTTTGAAAAATTACATTTGAAATCATTTCCCGATTATATTTATAATATAAAATAAGCGTTGTCATTTGTTTTTACAAAATAAGTTCTTAATGTGTAACCTTAACCGGCCTCGGGGACAAAATCAGCATACTATAGGTAAAATCCAACATAATGGGCCTCACAGCTAACCTACAGTCTGACATCACCGTCACAACATCACATAGAACATAATAAGCCCAACTCTTGCTCGTATACACTATATGTACATTCTAAGTTTAACACCATTATCAATCGCGAAATCCTGAACAAAAGACATCAAGTTGTCAGGATGATGGGAAGTTTGTTAACCTAATTGTATGTTGAAGGACCTCCTGTTTGACGTCTACAGAGTGTACTGACACGTCGCTAAGTCAGCGTATACCTGTAACATTACCCACCTTGACCAACTCATTACCTGTCGGGAACACAATGTCTCCTCTCACCTGTATGTGACCACGCCCTCTGACTCGTGTTCTTATACCAACTCTCAACTTCTCTCCATCAACCACCCAGCGGTGGTACCAGAGTACTGAAACACCAAAATACACAATTGACAAGATGACAAGATATAATCAACCCCTATCCTCTGGTCACTTATCATATCGGCCAGCGTTTCAAAAGAACCCTTGTACGAAGTTGTACTCGTATGTCTCCTTAACTTCACAATGTACAAAAATGTACATCCCTTATATATCAAATAAAAAATATAAAAAAATAATATTCATATATATATATATATATATATATATATATATATATATATATATATATATATATATATATATATTGAAATAGGTATGTGGTATCAAACGTGGAGAAGTGTATAAGTAAATTTAAATAATACACTGAAGACGTATATCAACTTTCATAATCAATACTTTATATTCCGATATGCATATTTCTGCTTCTTGTTTCGAAGCTTCATCAGGGAATAATTGTTTGAAGCATAGCAGTAGTCTTATAGTCTATGTACAAATGTCTGTCTTGGCAACACAGGTTGCTAATAACGTCAAAGCAATCAACAAGCGTCTTTGAGAGTTATCCCCACTATAATCTGATTGGTTTTAATTGGCCGTGATAGGATTAGGGATTATGGTGTTAACTGCTGTTTAATGAAGGGGAAAATTTTGAAATGAAATACTGTTCTTTTGTTACTAATTGTGTCGTAATGTCACCTCCATTATTGTATATTTCGTAAAAAGGAAATATTTTGAATTTACCTTTACTACACTGAGATATATGTTTGCTAACTTTTAAGTGTCTTAAATTTTCATCTCTTATTTGCTGTTTGTGCACTGTAACTCTTTTTTGAAGGTTATTAGTTTGTCCAATGTATGTGAGATCACAATTTTCACAAGAAATGACATAAATCACGTTTTTCGATTTGCATGACATATTACTCTTAACATGGAAGTCTTTGCCATTTTCAAAAGTAACTGATGAACCCTCCTTGAGATAGGGACACGTTCCACATCTTTTATCCAAACATTTTTTGACACTTGGAAGATTGTGGTTGTTTGTAAATTTTGCACATGTCAGTATTATAAAAAAAGAAGGGACAAGTATTATCACTGACATTTACCATAAACCTACGGATACAAAACAATATCTTCACTTTAAGAGTTCCCATGAACGTCACACTAAGATCAACCTCCCATACTCATTAGCACGAAGAATTTGTACTATAATTACGAATGAAGATCTAAGAAAACTACGACTCAAAGAATTAGAAGCTTCATTAATTGAGAGGGGTTATCCAAAACAACTTATACACCAAGGCATAAAAAAGGCCCTAAACCTAGACATTATCTCACTTAGAACACCAAAGGATAAACAACAAGATAAACATGTCCTAGCCTTTGTAACGACATATAACCCAAACAACATGGAAGTCTTCCCGAAATTACAGAGCAATTTAGACATTATGAGACAAGATGACCGTCTCGCACAAATGCTAAAGAAAACTAAAATAATAAAAAGTAAGCGTCAACCCAAAAACCTGAAAAAGATACTGACATGTGCAAAATTTACAAACAACCACAATCTTCCAAGTGTCAAAAAATGTTTGGATAAAAGATGTGGAACGTGTCCCTATCTCAAGGAGGGTTCATCAGTTACTTTTGAAAATGGCAAAGACTTCCATGTTAAGAGTAATATGTCATGCAAATCGAAAAACGTGATTTATGTCATTTCTTGTGAAAATTGTGATCTCACATACATTGGACAAACTAATAACCTTCAAAAAAGAGTTACAGTGCACAAACAGCAAATAAGAGATGAAAATTTAAGACACTTAAAAGTTAGCAAACATATATCTCAGTGTAGTAAAGGTAAATTCAAAATATTTCCTTTTTACGAAATATACAATAATGGAGGTGACATTACGACACAATTAGTAACAAAAGAACAGTATTTCATTTCAAAATTTTCCCCTTCATTAAACAGCAGTTAACACCATAATCCCTAATCCTATCACGGCCAATTAAAACCAATCAGATTATAGTGGGGATAACTCTCAAAGACGCTTGTTGATTGCTTTGACGTTATTAGCAACCTGTGTTGCCAAGACAGACATTTGTACATAGACTATAAGACTACTGCTATGCTTCAAACAATTATTCCCTGATGATATATATATATATATATATATAGACATTATATATTGAGGGTTAGACCGTGTTTCGTCCAATAAGCGCACGGGCGCCTATTCCTCCACCGCTTATCAGAGACCGGAAGTCCATGGAGGCATGGCACACGTTGCTTACAGTTTCAAAATTAGAATATATGCTCCCAATGTATTTTCTTTAAAATTTCATTTGGAAACGTGTGTCACAAACAACGTTAATTAGAAGCTCCGCGCTTATTTCCTCAGCCTCTGCTCCAAACCCTGTGGTTATTGGAGACCAGGCGCTTGTTATGGGAAATACGGTATAGGTGACTGTGTTATCCTGTTGAACTATAGACTAATATACAGCGGGCTTATAGTTTTATTATCAGTGTTTGAAACAATAAATGCAAAATGTGAAGAAGGGAATAGAAAGTAATTGAGACGTTAGAAAAGTGTTACTTATATTTGGTATGAAATACGTTAAGTCTTTTTGACATTTAAGTGAACTACCACTTTCTTTCATAGTGGAATAATTAGATTAACTCTTCTGTTTGACAGAAACCATTATTTCATCTGATTAGTGGAAAAGTTGAAATTTATACCAGTGATTTTATTTAACTTGTCTTCTTTAGATAATGATATAAAGATACAAAATGTTTTGGACTTGAAAACGCCATATTTCAAAATAACCTTACTTAGATTCATAAAAAACAGACGTTTATAAAAGACGAAAACAGAGTCATATAAACATGATACTGTATCACATGTCAATATTTCATGAACTATGTATTTTCTTGACATTTTCGACGCAGATACAAATACCGTTGCTGAAAACTATCATAGACCAAGAGAAAAACGTGACCATATTAACTTTGAACACAGTTATATGGTTGTTGAAAACAAACGAGATTTGTAAATGCCCAAAAGATCCAAACAAAGAAATACCAAGATGAATGAAAACAGGGTGGCCATGGTCTCTGACATATATTCTCAACGTCTTCGACACAGTTACACAATTGTTGAAAATAAATCCGATTTGTAAATACCAAAGATATCTAAACACAGAAATATCAAAATAAACGCAATCGCACTGTTGTTGATTGTCATACACTCAGACTCTGAAAATAATATTTACCGGGTATTCTGAAAATATCACCATTTTATCAAATATTGAAAAGGAGACTGTAAAAACTGTAATTTTCATAAAAAAGAGGCTCCTTTTCAATATTTTTTTCAATATTTTTCCAGAATCTAAATGTTATAGACTATGTTGTTGACAAGTAGACATATAAGACACAAACTATATATATAAGATATACTTAAAAAAAAGGACATGACCATGTTTCCGGAAACATATTCTTGACCTTTTCACGCAGGTACATAGTAGTTGAAAACGATATTGTTAAAGACCAAAAGACCAAAACACAGAAATATCATAATAACGGAGAAAACAATTGCCATCTTTCCGGAAATAGCTTTTGACATAGCACCAATGTCAAGGTTAGACGGATGGCAAAACGATTTCCTCGCTTCGTCAATGGCAACGTCTGCAAGGCTAATCAAATCACTAACTCAGAATTTCAACCACTTATGCTTCACTTACGATCCAATAATTAGAGAATTTCTGAACAGTTGGTTACCTTTGTTATATTTCACAAATGTCAAACATAACTGGTTATGTCTGGTAGAGCAGTTACGCTCAGAACCCAATACGCCAACTCGGTTCCGTGTGATCGTGTTGTATAGCAGAAGCAACTTTAATAAAAAGGATACTTAATTGAGTTTGGCAAATGCCAGGTTTATTTCATCAAGTGTAATGGGTAAATTTGATAAAGTAAAGTTACCATAAGTGATATATCAACTTTACTCGTCTCACCGACACGGTGTATGACAAAATCAATTAAGAATTCTATTTAATTTTATAATTTTAATGTAATATGCTATTCAAATTATTATGGCAAAGTAACTATAATTTCTTTAATTATCGGAATTAGCGGTCACTGGTTACAGTGGAAATCGTCACTATAGCTTGATATAAACAGTTTATTTCACTGATAAATCCCAGTATGTCATTAATCATTATATAAAAGAGGTCAATGCGTAGTTTATGAACGTTGTTCATATAATACCTTCAGTCATGTGATTCTATCTATTTAGACTTTTAATTTCACGGATATTCAGTTGAATATAGCCTTGTTGAATGTCTGCGTACACTGTAATTAAGGCTTCTGTTATATTCAGTAATAGATCAGTAGAACAGTCTTGAATTTGATAATTCGAACTATTATAGTTCTGAAAGGCACTGTTTTTTGGGGGTTTTTTTATATGTTAAAATTGGTCATTTAAAAACTCATTTATGATATAAGTTAAAGCCGTATATCGTTACTTACGAAGGTAAAACATCCCATTACACTACCCTAACATCCGTATTCATAGAAAACGGTGTCACGTAGAAAATTAAAATTGCTAGTGGCAATTTTAGTGTGAAAACCTGTTAATACTTGGAGGATGGGAAATAAAATAGATCCATAACAAATCGTTTTAGGGCTCTATTTCTTTATTTATTAAAGAGGGTTGTTTTGCAATTGGTAACGTTTCATTTCCATTTTGTGAGATCTCTTTAACTTCACTACAGCCTCTTTACAATTGTTAGTCAAAGTTTGCTTTTTAATAAATTATAAGAATGTGCTATAACACAAAATGGAGCTTATTTGATAGTCCTTGAGAAAATATTCCACAGTGGCATTTTCTCCTTTTCAGGTTTGATATGAAATTTAATAGAACTGACTCCCGACATAACTCAGCGCATTGAGGGCAATCACTCTATAGACTTGCCAAGTTCATCTAGACTTAAAGGCGCTGAAGCACGTGTTTTTTGTGTATCGTTTTTTCTCAAATTTGTCATTTATTATTAAAGTTGGCACAATATATTGCTTAGAGGGTAAAATATCTAATTGCACGACCAGATAAGCCGTATATACGTAAGAACGGTTATCTGTACTATTAGAAAATGGTGAAACATGAAAAGCGACAATGTTGTGGTATAATTGTAGGTCATATGCGATTTTGAGATTTCAGACAGACAACAAGATGGTTGACCATTCCATCATTGTACCATATTTAAAACTATACTCTGAGTGTTTAGGTATCTTTACATCAGTCAGATCACTTGAACTACCTTCGAGTGGCCATTTTAATGTGAACAAATCAAAATGCCGCTCGATGGGAAATGGACTCGTATGGCTTAACCGAAGTACATTCGTTTAAGAACTCTTTTTATTGATTCAGGAGATTTATTTAGTCATTGGCAACACTTGTTTGGATTTTTGTGAGGGTACTTTATTTCAGTAAGCAAAACGCGATATATACAGCGTCCTTAAGAAGTTATTTACAGTTTACACCGACCCAGCTGTAACACGGTGGCGATGTTATATATGTATATATTACATCAAGGTAAAAATGATAACCCAAGATTGATACTTTCACAAACACCATGACATACACCACTAATTGATGTTGAATGAGGATGCTATTATACAAGAACAAACTGAGCAATATACCAGAAATAAAACAGATCCTTTAAAGTGGTTAAACATATAAGCCATATGCGAGCCTTGATCTTACAACATTTGGACATTACCTCCGGATGATACGACATTTTGTTCCCTGTAAAGAATGATTATACATACGTTCTCCTTTCACTATAATGTAGATCATCTAAAAAAGAAGACATCATCTTGAATGCATATTCATTGTGTAATCAAATTTTCCTAAAAGTAACCATTTCATGCTTTGAATCATTTCAGAAAGAATTCTTCATGTATTCTTCATTTCATAATATGGATCATCTCAGAAAGAAGGCATACGTCCCATACGTAACAATTTCGAACTCTGGGGATCTCAGAAATATAAAATTGTCCTATATATGTAAGCATTTCGTAGTCTGAATAATTTAAGAAAGAAGACAATGTCCAATATTTAATCATTTCGTATTCTAAAGGATCTCAGAAAGAAGGCAAGGTCCCATATGTAATCGTGTTCTGAAGAATTTCAGAAAGAATTTAGACATTGTAAACTTTACAATTATTTCGCAATCTGAAGAATTTCAGATGACACTGTCTGATATGTAAGAATTTCGTATTCTGAAGAATCTCCGAAAAAAGACATTGTCCAAATTCCTATGAATGAAAAGTATAAGTGGACCATTTTATTACACTGTGCAATATAGACTTTATGCTTTTTGGTGCAAAGTCAACGTTTGAACGCAGTTAGTTTCACCGCCTTTGGATCCAGATGAATATTTATTTGGCAGACCTCAAGAGCGCCTTCAAATTTTTAAGTAAGACAAACTCCGTACTTTAAAATAATTTACCAGAACTGTTTAAGAAACGTGTGCATTTAAGAATGTTCAAATTCCGTAAAGACATGTTAAGATTAGTTTACCAGGATTGATAGGAAATGTTTAAATCATAAAAACATGTATACAGAAGAGTGGAACTCTGTCTTGGGTTCAAGGTATGCATATCGTCGATAACGCAACAGTGCCCGTGAAATTCACCACCGTGCGAATAGCGATATAAACTGATAAGTAAAGAGGTAATATATTCAAACTGTACCCGATGTTACATCAAATTTCTAAGGTTATCGCATACAGACGGTAAAGGCTTTGGGCGGGAGTGGTATTTTTGTAACGAAAAGGGGAGATTCGAGAAGAGTCAGATTTGAAGGGGAAAGCGTATATATATAAAGTAGTCAAATATTTTGGAATGCCGTCGCGACAGGTAGCAGATTATTCCGGTAGACAAGTCTTTGATTTGATACGGAGATAATTTAGTGACATAGGATAGGTTTCGCTGTCCTCGCTTACAAAGCAGCTTTGCTTGAGACGGTTGAATAATCTGTTTGTCGCTCGCAGTCTCACTGAGGTCTGAAATTGTTCGTCTTTCATAGAAATGTAAATGTGGAAAGCAGGGATGGACAAGTTATAACAATATACATAGCTGAACTAACGTTGAATGAACACTATATTTCAGTAATGGGCATTAAGATGACTATCGTTCAGTGTTCTGGTATTATAGGTGATGTAATTATTATACGGTTTTTGTGCAGCCTAGATAATGATTGCACTAGCATTTAACCGATGTGTTGCTTTAGTTATACATGCTGTTTTCTTTATTATATTTTAACAATAAAGCGAAGAAGATTGGTTTTTAAAAGTCGAAGTTCGTGTAAATGTTTATTTTGTATTTGGTGTCAGCTACACTCCAAGTCGAAGCATTGAAAGATGAGTGTCCACTTATTTTACATCACACATTTAATGTAGTAGAAAGGTATTATACCGAGTGTGCTTTCTTCCAAGATGGTAAACAGATGAATTAGGAGACTGAAACAAAGGCACGGTATTTGCACGCGTTTGCCAGTTCTACCACACCTCTCCCAATTTCAAATTTCATTGTCTCGTTGTATTTATTTATTAATTGAATACTTTATTATATGAAACACGTATAAACTTTCCTAGTTACAAATTGTTGTATCAACCACTAATCCTTATTCATTAATAACTTTGTTTTAAACGGAAACATATGTTGATGAAAGCCTGCTGTATACAATCATAATTCATTGTTTCATGCTCTGGTTGTGTTGTTAGTTCTAATTCAGGTACACGCATCTATCCATGTATATGTATAATACAACTAAGGGAATAATCAAAACATCCTCAGGAATCCACTTTGACCTACAGGATAAGACGTTTTACATTATAAGTGTACTTTACAGGATAAGACGATTTACATTGTAAGTGTACTTTACATGATGAGATGTTTCACAGTATAAGTGTACTTTACAGGATAAAACGTTTTACATTTTAGTGTACTTTACAGGATAAGACGTCTTACATTTTAAGTGTACTTTACAGGATAAGACTATTTACATTATAAGTGTACTTTACAGGATAAGACGATTTACATAAAAGTGTACTTTACAGGATCATACGAGTTACATTATAAGTGTACTTTACAGGATAAGACGTTCTACATTATAAGTGACCTTAACAGGATAAGACGTTTTACATTATAAGTGACCTTTGCAGGATAAGACGTTTCACAGTATACGTGTACTTTACAGGATAAGACGTTTTACATTATAAGTGTACTTTACAGGATAAGACGATTTACATTATAAGAGTACTTTACAGGATAAGACGATTTACATTATAAGTGTACTTTACAGGATAAGACGTTTTACATTATAAGTGTAATTTACAGGATAAGACGTTTTACATTATAAGTGTACTCTACAGGATAAGACGATTTACATTATAAGTGTACTTTACAGGATAAGACGGTTTACATTATAAGTGTACTTTACAGGAAAAAACGTTTTACATTATCAGTGTACTTTACAGGATCAGACGTTTTACATTATAAATGTACTTTACAGGATAAGACGTTTTACATTATAAGTGTACTTTACAGGATAAGACGTTTTACATTATAAGTGTACTTTACAGGATAAGACGTTTCACAGTATATGTGTACTTTACAGGAGAAGACGTTCTACATTATAAGTGACCTTAACAGGATAAGACGTTTTACATTATAAGTGACCTTTGCAGGATAAGACGTTTCACAGTATACGTGTACTTTACAGGATAAGACGTTTTACATTATAAGTGTACTTTACAGGATAAGACGTTTTACATTATAAGTGTACTTTACAGGATAAGACGATTTACATTATAAGAGTACTTTACAGGATAAGACGATTTACATTATAAGTGTACTTTACAGGATAAGACGTTTTACATTATAAGTGTACTTTACAGGATAAGACGTTTTACATTATAAGTGTACTTTACAGGATAAGACGTTTTACATTATGAGTGTACTTTACAGGATAAGACGTTTTACATTATAAGTGTACTTTACAGGAAAAAAAGTTTTACATTATAAGTGTACTTTACAGGATAAGACGTTTTACATTATAAGTGTACTTTACAGGATAAGACGTTTTACATTATGAGTGTACTTTACAGGATAAGACGTTTTACATTATCAGTGTACTTTACATGATAAGACGTTTTACATTATAAGTGACCTTTACAGGATAAGACGTTTCACAGTATACGTGTACTTTACAGGATAAGACGTTTTACATTATAAGTGTACTTTACAGGGTAAGACTATTTACATTATAAGTGTACTTTACAGGATAAGACGTTTTACATTATAAGTGTACTTTACAGGATAAGACTATTTACATTATAAGTGTACTTTACAGGATGAGACGTTTTACATTATAAGTGACCTTTACAGGATAAGACGTTTCACAGTATACGTGTACTTTACAGGATAAGACGTTTCACAGTATACGTGTACTTTACAGGATAAGACGTTTTACATTATAAGTGTACTTGACAGGATAAGAAGTTTTACATTATAAGTGTACTTTACAGGATAAGACGTTTTACATTATAAGTGACCTTTACAGGATAAGACGTTTCACAGTATAGGTGTACTTTACAGGATAAGACGTTTTACATTATAAGTGTACTTTACACGATAAGTCGTTTTACATTATAAGTGTACTTTACAGGATAAGACGTTTTACATTATCAGTGTACTTTACAGGATAAGACGTTTTACATTATCATTGTACTTTACAGGATAAGACGTTTTACAGTATATGTGACCTTTACAGGATAAGACGTTTCACAGTATACGTGTACTTTACAGGATAAGACGTTTTACATTATAATTGTACTTTACAGGATAAGACTATTTACATTATAAGTGTACTTTACAGGATAAGACTATTTACATTATCAGTGTACTTTACAGGATAAGACTATTTACATTATAAGTGTACTTTACAGGATAAGACTTTTTACATTATAAGTGTACTTTACAGGATAAGACGATTTACATTATAAATGTACTTTACAGGATAAGACGATTTACATTATAAGTGTACTTTACAGGATAAGACGTTTTACATTATAAGTGTACTTTACAGGATAAGACGTTTTACATTATAAGTGACCTTTACAGGATAAGACGTTTCACAGTATAAGTGTACTTTACAGGATAAGACGTTTTACATTCTAAGTGTACTTTACAGGATAAGACGATTTACATTATAAATGTACTTTAAAGGATAAGACGTTTTACATTATAAGTGTACTTTACAGGATAAGACGTTTTACATTATAAGTGTACTTTACAG
This sequence comes from Gibbula magus, assembly GCA_936450465.1. Taxonomy (NCBI): domain Eukaryota; kingdom Metazoa; phylum Mollusca; class Gastropoda; order Trochida; family Trochidae; genus Gibbula; species Gibbula magus. Next base: position 25,202,171 of record OW388297.1, read on the forward strand.
GATAAGACGTTTTACATTATAAGTGTACTTTACAGGATAAGACGTTTTACATTATAAGTGTACTTTACAGGATAAGACGTTTTACATTATAAATGTACTTTACAGGATAAGACGTTTTACATTATAAATGTACTTTACAGGATAAGACGTTTTACATTATAAGTGTACTTTACAGGATAAGACGTTTTACATTATAAGTGTACTCTACAGGATAAGACGATTTACATTATAAATGTACTTTACAGGATAAGACGTTTTAAAGTATATGTGTACTTTACAGGATAAGACGGTTTACATTATAAGTGTACTTTACAGGAAAAAACGTTTTACATTATCAGTGTACTTTACAGGATAAGACGTTTTACATTATAAATTTACTTTACAGGATAAGACGTTTCACAGTATATGTGTACTTTACAGGAGAAGACGTTTTACATTATAAGTGTACTTTACAGGATAAGACGTTTTACATTATAAGCGTACTTTACAGGATAAGACGTTTTACATTATAAGTGTACTTTACAGGATAAGACGTTTTACATTATCAATGTACTTTACAGGATAAGACGTTTTACATTATCAATGTACTTTACAGGATAAGACGTTTTACAGTATATGTGTACTTTACAGGATAAGACGTTTCACAGTATATGTGTACTTTACAGGAGAACACGTTTTACATTATAAGTGTACTTTACAGGATAAGACGTTTTACATTATAAGTGTACTTTACAGGATAAGACGATTTACATTGTAGTGTACTTTACATGATGAGATATTTCACAGTATAAATGTACTTTACAGGATAAGACGTTTTACATTTTAAGTGTACTTTACAGGATAAGACGTTTTACATTATAAGTGTACTTTACAGGATAAGACGATTTACATTATAAATGTACTTTACAGGATAATACGTTTTACATTATAAGTGTACTTTACAGGATAAGACGTTTTACATTATAAGTGTACTTTACAGGATAAGACGTTTTACATTATGAGTGTACTTTACAGGATAAGACGTTTTACATTATCAGTGTACTTTACAGGATAAGACGTTTTACATTATAAGTGACCTTTACAGGATAAGACGTTTCACAGTATACGTGTACTTTACAGGATAAGACGTTTTACATTATAAGTGTACTTTACAGGGTAAGACTATTTACATTATAAGTGTACTTTACAGGATAAGACGTTTTACATTATAAGTGTACTTTACAGGATAAGACTATTTACATTATAAGTGTACTTTACAGGATGAGACGTTTTACATTATAAGTGACCTTTACAGGATAAGACGTTTCACAGTATACGTGTACTTTACAGGATAAGACGTTTTACATTATAAGGGTACTTTACAGGATAAGACGTTTTACATTATAAGTGTACTTTACAGGATAAGACTATTTACATTATAAGTGTACTTTACAGGATAAGACTATTTACATTATAAGTGTACTTTACAGGATAAGACTATTTACATTATAAGTGTACTTTACAGGATAAGATTATTTACATTATAAGTGTACTTTACAGGATAAGACGTTTCACATTATAAGTGTACTTTACAGGATAAGAAGTTTTACATTATAAGTGTACTTTACAGGATAAGACGTTTTACATTATAAGTGACCTTTACAGGATAAGACGTTTCACAGTATACGTGTACTTTACAGGATAAGACGTTTTACATTATAAGTGTACTTTACAGGATAAGACGTTTTACATTATAAGTGTACTTTACAGGATAAGACGTTTTACATTATCAGTGTACTTTACAGGATAAGACGTTTTACATTATCAGTGTACTTTACAGGATAAGACGTTTTACAGTATATGTGACCTTTACAGGATAAGACGTTTCACAGTATACGTGTACTTTACAGGATAAGACGTTTTACATTATAAGTGTACTTGACAGGATAAGAAGTTTTACATTATAAGTGTACTTTACAGGATAAGACGTTTTACATTATAAGTGTACTTTACAGGATAAGACGTTTTACATTATAAGTGTACTTTACAGGAAAAAAAGTTTTACATTATAAGTGTACTTTACAGGATAAGACGTTTTACATTATAAGTGTACTTTACAGGATAAGACGTTTTACATTATGAGTGTACTTTACAGGATAAGACGTTTTACATTATCAGTGTACTTTAATACAGGATAAGACGTTTTACATTATAAGTGTACTTGACAGGATAAGACGTTTTACATTATCAGTGTACTTTACAGGATAAGACGTTTTACATTATAAATGTACTTTACAGGATAAGACGTTTTACAGTATATGTGACCTTTACAGGATAAGACGTTTCACAGTATACGTGTATTTTACAGGATAAGACGTTTTACATTATAAGTGTACTTGACAGGATAAGAAGTTTTACATTATAAGTGTACTTTACAGGATAAGACGTTTTACATTATAAGTGACCTTTACAGGATAAGACGTTTCACAGTATAGGTGTACTTTACAGGATAAGACGTTTTACATTATAAGTGTACTTTACAGGATAAGTCGTTTTACATTATAAGTGTCCTTTACAGGATAAGACGTTTTACATTATCAGTGTACTTTACAGGATAAGACGTTTTACAGTATATGTGACCTTTACAGGATAAGACGTTTCACAGTATACGTGTACTTTACAGGATAAGACGTTTTACATTATAATTGTACTTTACAGGATAAGACTATTTACATTATAAGTGTACTTTACAGGATAAGACTATTTACATTATCAGTGTACTTTACAGGATAAGACTTTTTACATTATAAGTGTACTTTACAGGATAAGACGATTTACATTATAAATGTACTTTACAGGATAAGACGATTTACATTATAAGTGTACTTTACAGGATAAGACGTTTTACATTATAAGTGTACTTTACAGGATAAGACGTTTTACATTATAAGTGACCTTTACAGGATAAGACGTTTCACAGTATACGTGTACTTTACAGGATAAGACGTTTTACATTCTAAGTGTACTTTACAGGATAAGACGATTTACATTATAAATGTACTTTAAAGGATAAGACGTTTTACATCATAAGTGTACTTTACAGGATAAGACGTTTTACATTATAAGTGTACTTTACAGGATAAGACGTTTTACATTATAAGTGTACTTTACAGGATAAGACGTTTTACATTATAAGTGTACTTTACAGGATAAGACGTTTTACATTATAAATGTACTTTACAGGATAAGACGTTTTTCATTATAAATGTACTTTACAGGATAAGACGTTTTACATTATAAGTGTACTTTACAGGAGAAGACGTTTTACATTCTAAGTGTACTTTACAGGATAAGACGTTTTACATTATATGTGTACTTTACAGGATAAGACGTTTTACATTATAAATGTACTTAACAGGATAAGACGTTTCACAGTATATGTGTACTTTACAGGATAAGACGTTTTACATTATAAGTGTACTTTACAGGATTAGACGTATTATATTATAAGTGTACTTAACAGGATAAGACGTTTAACATGTTAGTGTACTTTACAGGATAAAACGTATTATTTTATATTGAATTCACAGGATAAGACGTCTTACATTATAAGTGTACTTTACAGGATGAAACGGTTTACGTTATAAGTGTACTTTACAGGATAAGACGTTTTACATTTTAGTGTACGTTACAGGAGGGGGCGGGATAGCGCAGTGGTTAGCGCGTTCGGCTTCGGATCAAGAGGTCCGGGGTTCGAATCCCGCCAGGGGCACGGCAACTTTGTCTGCAGTAGAGAACTGTTTTACACGCAGTAAGGTTTGGGTGCAATGCTACACAGAATTTCATCGTAGTACCACCCATGGTTCGCTAGTTCCAGCCGATGCTCGCAGGTTTCACCGCAATGCATAGCCACATGGCGTTGCGGGCTTTCTCCCTGCCATAATACTAGCAGCCGCGATATAAGTGAAATACTCTTGAAAGCGGCGTTAAACACCAACTCACCTCACCTCACCTCACGTTACAGGATAATACGTCTTATATTATAAGTGTACTTTACAGGATAAGACGTTTTACATTTTAGTGTGCTTTACAGGATAAACGGTTTACGTTATAAGTGTACTTTACAGGATAAGACGTTTTACATTTTAGTGTACGTTACAAGATAAGACGTCTTATATTATAAGTGTACTTTACAGGATAAGACGTTTAACATTTTAGTGTACGTTACAGGATAATACGTCTTATATTATAAGTGTACTTTACAGGATAAGACGTTTTACATTATAAGTGTACTTTACAGGATAAGACGATTTACATTATAAGAGTACTTTACAGGTTAAGACGATTTACATTATAAGTGTACTTTACAGGATAAGACGTTTTACATTATAAGTGTAATTTACAGGATAAGACGTTTTACATTATAAGTGTACTCTACAGGATAAGACGATTTACATTATAAATGTACTTTACAGGATAAGACGTTTTAAAGTATATGTGTACTTTACAGGATAAGACGGTTTACATTATAAGTGTACTTTACAGGAAAAAACGTTTTACATTATCAGTGTACTTTACAGGATAAGACGTTTTACATTATAAATTTACTTTACAGGATAAGACGTTTCACAGTATATGTGTACTTTACAGGAGAAGACGTTTTACATTATAAGTGTACTTTACAGGATAAGACGTTTTACATTATAAGTGTACTTTACAGGATAAGACGTTTTACATTATAAGTGTACTTTACAGGATAAGACGTTTTACATTATCAGTGTACTTTACAGGATAAGACGTTTTACATTATCAATGTACTTTACAGGATAAGACGTTTTACAGTATATGTGTACTTTACAGGATAAGACGTTTCACAGTATATGTGTACTTTACAGGAGAACACGTTTTACATTATAAGTGTACTTTACAGGATAAGACGTTTTACATTATAAGTGTACTTTACAGGATAAGACGATTTACATTGTAGTGTACTTTACATGATGAGATATTTCACAGTATAAATGTACTTTACAGGATAAGACGTTTTACATTTTAAGTGTACTTTTCAGGATAAGACGTTTTACATTATAAGTGTACTTTACAGGATAAGACGATTTACATTATAAATGTACTTTACAGGATAATACGTTTTACATTATAAGTGTACTTTACAGGATAAGACGTTTTACATTATAAGTGTACTTTACAGGATAAGACGTTTTACATTATAAGTGTATTTTACAGGATAAGACGTTTTACATTATAAGTGTACTTTACAGAATAAGACGTTTTACATTATAAATGTACTTTACAGGATAAGACGTTTTACATTATAAATGTACTTTACAGGATAAGACGTTTTACATTATATATGTACTTTACAGGATAAGACGTTTTACATTATAAGTGTACTTTACAGGAGAAGACGTTTTACATTATAAGTGTACTTTACAGGATAAGACGTTTTACATTATATGTGTACTTTACAGGATAAGACGTTTTACATTATAAATGTACTTAACAGGATAAGACGTTTCACAGTATAAGTGTACTTTACAGGATAAGACGTTTTACATTATAAGTGTACTTTACAGGATAAGACGTTTTACATTATATGTGTACTTTACAGGATAAGACGTTTTACATTATAAATGTACTTAACAGGATAAGACGTTTCACAGTATATGTGTACTTTACAGGATAAGACGTTTTACATTATAAGTGTACTTTACAGGATTAGACGTATTATATTATAAGTGTACTTTACAGGATAAGACGATTTACATTGTAAGTGTACTTTACAGGATAAGACGTTTTACATTATAAATGTACTTAACAGGATAAGACGTTTTACATTATAAGTGTACTTTACAGGAGAAGACGTTTTACATTATAAGTGTACTTTACAGGATAAGACGTTTTACATTATATGTGTACTTTACAGGATAAGACGTTTTACATTATAAATGTACTTAACAGGATAAGACGTTTCACAGTATATGTGTACTTTACAGGATAAGACGTTTTACATTTTAAGTGTACTTTACAGGATTAGACGTATTATATTATAAGTGTACTTTACAGGATAAGACGATTTACATTGTAAGTGTACTTTACATGATGAGATGTTTCACAGTATATGTGTACTTTACAGGAGAAGACGTTTTACATTTTAAGTGTACTTTACAGGATAAGACGTTTTACATTTTAGTGTACGTTACAGGAGGGGGCGGGATAGCGCAGTGGTTAGCGCGTTCGGCTTCGGATCAAGAGGTCCGGGGTTCGAATCCCGCCAGGGGCACGGCAACTTTGTCTGCAGTAGAGAACTGTTCTACACGCAGTAAGGTTTGGGTGCAATGTTACACTGAATTTCAGCGTAGAACCACCCATGGTTCGCTAGTTCCAGCCGATGCTCGCAGGTTTCATCGCAATGCATAGCCACATGGCGTTGCGGGCTTTCTCCCTGCCATAATACTAGCAGCCGCGATATAAGTGAAATACTCTTGAAAGCGGCGTTAAACACCAACTCACCTCACCTCACCTCACGTTACAGGATAATACGTCTTATATTATAAGTGTACTTTACAGGATAAGACGTTTTACATTTTAGTGTGCTTTACAGGATAAACGGTTTACGTTTTAAGTGTACTTTACAGGATAAGACGTTTTACATTTTAGTGTACGTTACAGGATAAGACGTCTTATATTATAATTGTACTTTACAGGATAAGACGTTTAACATTTTAGTGTGCTTTACAGGATAAAACGTATTATTTTATATTGAATTCACAGGATAAGACGTCTTACATTATAAGTGTACTTTACAGGATAAGACGTTTTACATTATAAGTGTATTTTACAGGAAAAAACGGTTTACGTTAAAGGTGTACTTTACAGGATAAGACGTTTACCATTATAAGTATACTTTACATGATAAAACGGTTTACGTTATAAGTGTACTTTACAGGATAAGACGTTTTTCATTTTAGTGTACGTTACAGGATAAGACGTCTTATATTATAAATGTACTTTACAGGATAAGACGTTTTACATTATAAGTGTACTTTACAGGATAAGACGTTTTACATTATAAGTGTACTTTACAGGATAAGACGTTTTACATTATAAGTGTACTTTACAGGATTAGACGTATTATATTATAAGTGTACTTAACAGGATAAGACGTTTAACATGTTAGTGTACTTTACAGGATAAAACGTATTATTTTATATTGAATTCACAGGATAAGACGTCTTACATTATAAGTGTACTTTACAGGATGAAACGTTTTACGTTTTAAGTGTACTTTACAGGATAAGACGTTTTACATTTTAGTGTACGTTACAGGATAAGACGTCTTATATTATAATTGTACTTTACAGGATAAGACGTTTAACATTTTAGTGTGCTTTACAGGATAAAACGTATTATTTTATATTGAATTCACAGGATAAGACGTCTTACATTATAAGTGTACTTTACAGGATAAGACGTTTTACATTATAAGTGTATTTTACAGGAAAAAACGGTGTACGTTAAAGGTGTACTTTACAGTATAAGACGTTTACCATTATAAGTATACTTTACATGATAAAACGGTTTACGTTATAAGTGTACTTTACAGGATAAGACGTTTTTCATTTTAGTGTACGTTACAGGATAAGACGTCTTATATTATAAATGTACTTTACAGGATAAGACGTTTTACATTATAAGTGTACTTTACAGGATAAGACGTTTTACATTATAAGTGTACTTTACAGGATAAGACGTTTTACATTATAAGTGTACTTTACAGGATTAGACGTATTATATTATAAGTGTACTTTTCAGGATAAGATGTTTAACATTTTCGTGTACTTTACAGGATAAAACGTATTATTCTATATTGAATTCACAGGATAAGACGTCTTACATTGTAAGTGTACTTTACATGATGAGATGTTTCACAGTATATGTGTACTTTACAGGAGAAGACGTTTTACATTTTAAGTGTACTTTACAGGATAAGACGTTTTACATTTTAGTGTACGTTACAGGAGGGGGTGGGATAGCGCAGTGGTTAGCGCGTTCGGCTTCGGATCAAGAGGTCCGGGGTTCGAATCCCGCCAGGGGCACGGCAACTTTGTCTGCAGTAGAGAACTGTTCTACACGCAGTAAGGTTTGGGTGCAATGTTACACTGAATTTCAGCGTAGAACCACCCATGGTTCGCTAGTTCCAGCCGATGCTCGCAGGTTTCATCGCAATGCATAGCCACATGGCGTTGCGGGCTTTCTCCCTGCCATAATACTAGCAGCCGCGATATAAGTGAAATACTCTTGAAAGCGGCGTTAAACACCAACTCACCTCACCTCACCTCACGTTACAGGATAATACGTCTTATATTATAAGTGTACTTTACAGGATAAGACGTTTTACATTTTAGTGTGCTTTACAGGATAAACGGTTTACGTTTTAAGTGTACTTTACAGGATAAGACGTTTTACATTTTAGTGTACGTTACAGGATAAGACGTCTTATATTATAATTGTACTTTACAGGATAAGACGTTTAACATTTTAGTGTGCTTTACAGGATAAAACGTATTATTTTATATTGAATTCACAGGATAAGACGTCTTACATTATAAGTGTACTTTACAGGATAAGACGTTTTACATTATAAGTGTATTTTACAGGAAAAAACGGTTTACGTTAAAGGTGTACTTTACAGGATAAGACGTTTACCATTATAAGTATACTTTACATGATAAAACGGTTTACGTTATAAGTGTACTTTACAGGATAAGACGTTTTTCATTTTAGTGTACGTTACAGGATAAGACGTCTTATATTATAAATGTACTTTACAGGATAAGACGTTTTACATTATAAGTGTACTTTACAGGATAAGACGTTTTACATTATAAGTGTACTTTACAGGATAAGACGTTTTACATTATAAGTGTACTTTACAGGATTAGACGTATTATATTATAAGTGTACTTAACAGGATAAGACGTTTAACATGTTAGTGTACTTTACAGGATAAAACGTATTATTTTATATTGAATTCACAGGATAAGACGTCTTACATTATAAGTGTACTTTACAGGATGAAACGTTTTACGTTTTAAGTGTATTTTACAGGATAAGACGTTTTACATTTTAGTGTACGTTACAGGATAAGACGTCTTATATTATAATTGTACTTTACAGGATAAGACGTTTAACATTTTAGTGTGCTTTACAGGATAAAACGTATTATTTTATATTGAATTCACAGGATAAGACGTCTTACATTATAAGTGTACTTTACAGGATAAGACGTTTTACATTATAAGTGTATTTTACAGGAAAAAACGGTGTACGTTAAAGGTGTACTTTACAGTATAAGACGTTTACCATTATAAGTATACTTTACATGATAAAACGGTTTACGTTATAAGTGTACTTTACAGGATAAGACGTTTTTCATTTTAGTGTACGTTACAGGATAAGACGTCTTATATTATAAATGTACTTTACAGGATAAGACGTTTTACATTATAAGTGTACTTTACAGGATAAGACGTTTTACATTATAAGTGTACTTTACAGGATAAGACGTTTTACATTATAAGTGTACTTTACAGGATTAGACGTATTATATTATAAGTGTACTTAACAGGATAAGACGTTTAACATGTTAGTGTACTTTACAGGATAAAACGTATTATTTTATATTGAATTCACAGGATAAGACGTCTTACATTATAAGTGTACTTTACAGAATGAAACGGTTTACGTTATAAGTGTACTTTACAGGATAAGACGTTTTACATTTTAGTGTACGTTACAGGATAATACGTCTTATATTATAAGTGTACTTTTCAGGATAAGATGTTTAACATTTTCGTGTACTTTACAGGATAAAACGTATTATTCTATATTGAATTCACAGGATAAGACGTCTTACATTATAAGTGTACTTTACAGGATAAGACGTTTTACAGTTTAGTGTACGTTACAGGATAAGACGTCTTATATTATAAATGTACTTTACAGGATAAGACGTTTTACATTATAAGTGTACTTTACAGGATAAGACGTTTAACATTTTAGTGTAATTTACAGGATAAGTCGTTTTACATTATAAGTGTACTTTACAGGATAAGACGTTTCACAGTATAAGTGTACTTTACAGGATAAGACGTTTTACATTATAAGTGTACTTTACAGGATAAGTCGTTTAACATTTTAGTGTACTTTACAGGATTAGACGTATTATTTTATATTGAATTCACAGGATAATACGTCTTACATTATAAGTGTACTTTACAGGATAAGACGTTTTACATTATAAGTGTACTTTACAGGATGAGACGTTTTACATTATAAGTGTACTTTACAGGATAAGACGTTTCACAGTATAAGTGTACTTTACAGGATAAGACGTTTTACATTATAAGTGTACTTTACAGGATAAGTCGTTGAACATTTTAGTGTACTTTACAGGATTAGACGTATTATTTTATATTGAATTCACAGGATAATACGTCTTACATTATAAGTGTACTTTACAGGATAAGACGTTTTACATTATAAGTGTACTTTACAGGATAAAACGGTTTACGTTATAAGTGTACTTTACATCCTGGAAAGACTATTCTCTGTCGCTCTCTCTTTAACACGAACTCTCCCTTTCCACTTGGCTAAAGTGATCTCAACGTTGAGTACTTCTTAACTCCGACAGACATCTAATCCTCCTTCCACATTCTACTTTACCTGCTACTAGTTATTCACTTTTGTCGCACCATTTAACTCTCCCATGCTCAATTTCGTCTACTCAACTCCACCAGCGAGTGTGGTAACAGTATATAGCCTACCTCATCAGCCAACCTATCGTTAGCGTGTACCACTGAATAGGGCTCGTCACTATATCGCTGGCTTATGTGAGTCTGTCCCTCAGCGGTAAATAGATATGATGAAACTATTACGCATAAGTAAATGGGATAAGTATGTTTGTCTACTGACCTATAAATCTTGGTCTGTTTGACATATACTCAGAGACTTGTGTCCAATACCTTAGACTTCCCTAGCCCCTGAATAGAAGTTAAGAGTTGATAGTGAAATTTATATTTTGACGACTTTTATAATTCATTCAGATGTATAGTCGTTGTAGAAATGAATTCCACAATGTTATGACATATTTTGTAATGCTATACCGTTGTAGGATATATTTGCACTTGAGCACGTGGATGATAATGTGATCCATTCGAACGCGACTTACATTCAAAGTTCATATTTTAAAAATTAACCTATATAACAGACAGTCCATAAAGGTCATACTAAAAATATAGAATATCTATAGACGTCACAACTCGTATTTAAGTGTATACCATCTCTTGATTTTTATAACCCAATCAAACTGACCCGTCTAATGATTCTGCGAAACTCTATAAAACGACAAATGATAACACAATTTGGTCTTGCATTGAAGACGTTTTCTTGCAATTCCAACTCTTACCTCATGTGTTTTTTAACCACTCAGGCGACAAGCTTGCCTTTCCTTTAGAGGCCCAGTCCTTAAACATGCGCTGAATATGAAGGTTTAAACTCATCGACAAATACCAATATTTAACCGTGTCTTCATGGTACATGAGGCAATGCTCAGATCAAGTAGAACGTTAGTGATCTTGTTTTTAGATACTACCTTCTGAATCTATAGGGATCCCATATGATAATAACGCATCTTTACACTGCACATGAAATGCTATGAAGAAAATACCTTCAATGCAATTATTTTCAGATATTACCTCCTTTGACTACTAACAATCCCACGTGATTGTTTAAACGTATCTTTACGGTACATGAAAGCTTCTTAACTTGGCTATACAATGTTTTGTCAGCTCATAAGCAGTTGAACACTCGGTATCCACTTAATCAACGCTTCATAGGTAGGATCCTTTGAGAAGGAGAAATGCCTGGAAGAATGCAACACAAGTCCAAAGCTAAGTGTCCTATTACTAACGCTGGACTATCAACATTAATCAGATTGTACACGAAGTTGACCACTGACCACAGTAGCCTCATAGTAAAAGCCTAATCTCCCTTGACCATTGTGAAAGTGACCGCACAGGTTCCAGGCAGTCTAGGGGTCCTGACGACTCCAACACGTCATTATGAGGCCTAGAAAGAGAGCAGATAGCCAGGTAAACGCCGGATTATTTCGGGATTAGAGCTTAGTCCGGATAATGTATTATGGATTAGCTTATATTTTGTAACCTCCCCGCCTTGCTATGTACCAGAATAGGGACCGCCTTCATTCGGGACGCATCTGATAAAATTACTCTTGTGAAATGATTTAATCAGTCTATTATTTAAGAAAAAGAACTTGAATCTATAAAATACCTTTGCTCTTTTGAAGTCTAAGGTATTTTGTTTTGATTCTTGACTTGTACTTGACAAATATGCTCCTTAAAGGATAGAGATTCGTGTGTTCTTTCGAAATCAGTATTATAGTTAATATAAATAACACACGTGGAATAAAAACGGATTCTTTCACTAAAGAACGAAGGTAAACCTTAATGAAAGCAAAACGACCGTTTCAGTATCTATGTTATCACGGAATACCAGTCGAGGATGATGAATTTTAAAGACTTTCATACAACTTATCCAACTTTGTTCATTGTTCTTACTATTACAAATGTATTATGTTCTGTATCTTGATAAACGTCCTCGCCTCCCGGTTATACGTTATGGTAACTTCAGGGCCGTGTTCAAGAGAGGTTTCAAAGTAATCGCTCAATTAGCGATTACTTTTAAACCTCTCTTGAACGCGATTGCTCAATGTAGCCCTACGTAGCAAAGCGAGCGAACTTTGAGGTTTTGCACCATGTCGTTCAGGAGAGAATGAGCGCTACTTGAGCGCTACTTGAGCGCTACATTGAGCAATCATTGGGCGATTATAAGCGCTCGCTGTTATGGAACGAAACCCAGATATTTGATTTCTGAATCGAAGGTTTTAACGATGTTTGTGTTAATATGTTCTCTAAATTGAAATGTTTTTATCAAAAGTAAAATAAATTTAGTGTTATCATGACGTTCAGTTAAAGAATTAAAGTAATTTGAATTTCAAGGCTAAAAGTATATAATAAAAACCGTCGTTGTATATTTATTTCAATGGATATTAATATCTAATACTGAATGTATATATATATATATATATCAAAGGTGAAAATCGGAAATATTTACAAGTATTTAGGTGTGGATAGTTCTATTAACAGCCTTATACAGATGTAGGAGAGTGGAAACGGAAGCACTGCAATCGGTAGCATTTTCCGTTAAATATCCCTAGCTGAGTCAATGGGTGAATGTGTGTATGCATCACGTTGGGAAAATCCTCACCTAATTATATATCTTGTGAACAACCTTCATGAAAATGAGTCATAAATATTTTTGGTTGTGCATGATGTAATTTCAAATAACATAAATAACTTAACGTTATTCATGATTCGATGTAAATCAAGTCCTATAGATTTCAATAAAATTCAAATGTAAATGGTACCGATGTTTATTTCAATTGAAGCATACGCGATGATTATGATACAATTCAAAATATTAAACAACAGATTATATTTCATCAAAGAATACTCCATTGCACTGAATGAATATTAATAAAATAGGAAACACCAAGGAGAGATTAAAATGCGAGGTTGATGGTCTCATTTAAATTGATATGTTACGTACAATAAATAGAAAAGTACACTTGAAAATGAAACTTAACTGAAATGATTTACCCGGAAAGGAGCGTTGGGTTTATATTTTCAAAACTGAAATTATAAATATGTAGACAATAACCACCGAAATGAATGAATGAATAAAGCGTGTCATTTTCGTCTTTTCCGCCCAACTGGGGATTTCTGCATGTGAAATTAAAATTACCATTTTAAGTACACTAAAGCAAGTCCTTGCAAGGGCGGAGTCGTTTAAGACAAGGTTAAACTAACGTTATGTTGTATAGAATAATTAAAAACATCAAGGTGGTTGGGAAGATAAAAATAATGAATTATACAACTTGAAGGTAACTTCCGTGTGACAGGAAACAAAGAAAACCCCCTTTTCATGCACGAAGTCTTCATTCAAAGATTTTGTCAAATTCAAATATATAATTTTTCTTTAAAACGATTTCGATCTGTAAAACATATTCATTTAGTTAATATATTCAATCGAGTATTGTGTTCTTGTTCGTGTAGACTATCCCACTATTTAATTTTAGGACTTATAAATATTCGACAAGTAATGTCTCTATTGTACACGAACTGGATATTTTCCATTTTAACCTTGTCAGCGGGGTATCTCAAGAACCGTTCACTGGATTATCTTCATATCGTACATAAAGCATCTCCTAGATTTTGGTCACAGCGATATTTTTGCAGCACCGGAAGCGACGTGTTAAGCTTGTCAGCACGATCTTGACACTGTTATATCAAGGACCACATTAAAAACAATCAAAAGAAATATATTAATTGACACGTTTCCTTGACACCTCGTTGTGTTTCTTTTTCTTTCTTTTTTTTTAAAACTAAAATTATGACTTCTACTTTGTTTCTATTTACCCTTGTGTCAACTGCTTGGTTCGCATACTTCTCGTGGGAGAAATCATTTTCATAATTGTTTAGGAGTTTTCAGTGCCCCTTTCGTTCAACCTCTACCTTATCACGAACAACGGAAGGTTGTAGCCCATATTAACCAATGATGATTGACCAAGACGGAAAATAGTAAAAGGTTTCCAAGATTGGTTTGAGATACTAGTCAGACTAGACTCGCTTACTGTCAATAGACTTGCTATATATTTTATCAAGCAGTACGTTCTGGACGAATTTTTATATTTCATTAAAATATAATAATAAACATTTTTTTTAAATGTAACTTTCATCACGTGCACATTTGATATTCAAATTTTATGGAGAATGTCCGATACTGATATTCGACGCAGCAAGCAACATAATCGACAAAAAGAACCTATAACTTCTGAAGATGTTTCCCGTATCCATATAACAAATTGTGAAAGATACTAAAGTCCTACATTATGCCATTATGATGTGAGTGATTTATAAAGACGCGAGTAAAAAGCCGGACATGTGTCTGAAAAGTGTCCCGCCATACATATGGTATAATTACGATTTATACAATATCCTCAGTGCAAAATGTTGTCATTGGAATTTCAAGAAGTTCAAGACTGACTATATTCTTAATAATAAGTGGAATGTTAATAGCTTCAAACAATTAATGTAACGTGTACTCTACAATATATGCTGGTTAGAATGAGTCCCTGGTTTTGTTGTTGTAATGGTTTGATGGTTTCATTCCATCCCTAGTTCAGATGATGAACGTTGCATTATTACTCACCCGTGGAAGATATAACAGTGCAATATTTATACGGCAATATTAAACTCGCGTAATACGTTTCGTTTCTTTCGCCTCTGGCTGTATACGTCTGACTTCAAAGAAATAACATGAAGCAATGAACCAGCTGTCTAAAATGATGAAGTTTTCTGACTTACATTTGTAATACGTGTGACTGATATATGGAATATTTTTAAAAGGGTAATCGGAGGCTTCGTTTTACATTGGCTCATTTTATTGTTAGTGTTTATTTTCTTATTACAGAGCAAGTTATTATTTCGCAAAGTATATGTATTGAGTTAATATGGCAGTATATGTCGTCCAGTTTATTGACTAAAATGAAAACCACAGCAAGTCTGTCGTAATTTAGCATGTCTAAAATATCAGTATAAGGAAAATGAAGAGGAATAGTCCTGTTATTTTTCATTCTGTAAATCTTAATATTTTCAACATTTTCGTTTTAGAGACCAAACGAATGCGACATTGTGAAGTACATTCCAATTAGAGAAATAATTCATCTCTGTCGCCCTGGTGTGAAAAAAACGAAGGTATGTTACTACTTTACTTACATCCCCATTGCTGTCGTTACTCTCCTCATCAATTATAATAAATCACTAACTTAAAGTCTACTTTTTGTAAAACACGATTCGCTTAGGGATTGTTTTTGCTAAATAACATCCACATAATTCACAGGGATTTGTCAGAATTTGACTGAAAACTAAAAACTAAATGACGAACAACGTCAGTTATTGCTGCATATCCCTCATCGTCGATGTAAATGTGATTCCAGCAGTTAGCACATGTGTATTTCTCTTTCAGATAATGACTTAACGGATTGATTGACATTCAAGATAAGTGCACAAAGTATACATTATGGTCAGCGCTGAGAGATATCAGATAAAGACCAAGGTAGTATAAGTTATGATTAGCAAATTTGTAACGATATACACCAGAGTTGACAAATGCTTAACTAAACAGGGGCTTTCTTCGCGTAAATGGAGCGTTAGAAACACATGTATGGCTATATTCAATCCATGTCGTAGTATCGCATTATCGCGTTACCGCGTTATCGCGTTATCGCATTGTCGCATTTTCATTGTTTTGTAATTAATGCCTTAACTTAACTATGTTGTATCTCTCCTTTGGAGGAAATAAACATTATTATTATTATTATTATTATTATAGTCATAAACGTAGATGTCTCTCTAATGTTATTTCTGAGCGATACAACGCATTGTGCTCAAAACCATAACCTTTACAAATAGAATACTTTTTTGTGAAGTGATACGTAATCTAACAGTCGTAAATTGCAAGTGGTAAGAAATATCTAACCCTGTATATCGTAATAAAATGTATATAATAATGAAGGATTGTTATATCTGTTCTTTTAATTACTGTTTTATATGTTGAATGATACCAACGATGTAAAGTTTAACTAAGTGTTTAAGCTGGGGGAACCCTCATCAACATCAGATCCGATTGGATGTTCAGTTTCTACTACAATCACGGACTTAAATTACAAAGTAATTTAAGTCCGTGCTACAATCAACAAATTTACCTCTTTGGCAATCCTTTCAATTTGGAGAAATTTCTGGACTCTCATGGCATGTACATTCGTTTTAGAACTCTGTTTTGTCTATTCAGAAGTATTACTTAGCGATTGGTAACACTTATTTACCTGTTCGTGAGATCATTTCAGTAAGTAAAGAGTGTTACAGCGCCTTTAAGACTCCAATAAGTATTACAACTTAGTGTAACCCTCTCCTCTATATATGAAGAGTGATAAATAAGTAAAATAAACTTTCGAGAAATACACCATTCGTGTTTACAATAAGAGAGAAATGGGGTAATGGTAATAATATAGGTAACCCATAATAGGCTCATAATAAAACAATAGGTTAAATGATGGTTATTGTAAAATTATTAACACCTCGGCAATGAATGTGTATTTTTGAACTTTTCAACACCATTGAGACTTTTTCAGAAAATATTCCTGACCCTCACGTCGCCATATTGAGAAGATAAAGACAGATTTATTTGGAAAACACATGAAAAGTCTAAATATGAAATGGACGTCAGTAGCTGTCTGCAATCTCTGTCAACATGCCAGGAGAAAGAGGGTAACCTTGTAGCCAGCCAATCAGATAGGAGGAGGGGCGAAACTTACAAGATAAATACACGTGTGTAGAGGAGATACTGTACGCAAATAGATCAGAATAAAGTGAGAGGTTGTGTTCACGGTTTTTAAAGCTTTGAAATTTAGACATATTTTTCAAAACTAACAAAAACATCATTATGGAGAACAGTCGCATTTGTTGAGACGAGATATATTTACAAAAACAAGGTTGAACCTTCACGCGATGAAGGGATAGGAATATATCCTTCATCCCTCACCAAGCCTACCAAAGAAAATGTTCACTATTTCAAGAAATTAAAGCAAAGAATTTCTGTCAAAAGGCATATGTTGTTGAGCATGCTTCAGCCAGTTCAGTTAAATGTAAACTTATCTGTAAGTGAGCAGTTATTAAACAAGGAATATCATTATTATTCAAGATTTGCATTGGTACTCTCGGTAGGGACTTGAGGTCGGTGAGTGCGGTATAACTACATGGTATACTTATCATTTGACAAAGAGTATCATAATTGCTCATTTCTTTAGACACATGATTAGGTCGGTGGGTGCGGGTATGACCAAACAACTGTCATTATATCATTATACATCATCGGCACAGCACGTCGTGTTTAGGACATTATGTCACATGGTGAAGTGTTATCAAGTTAGAATCTCACTCATGTCCACCAGTTGTTTCCCATTCGGATTAACAGCAGAGGGTTATTTGCGTAAAGTCTTATAAACACTTCAGTTATTGGTTCAATGAGAGGAGCCGGATAACCCCCGGGATGTCCAAACATGAGAGGCATCTTCATCCCCACTTAGCATCCCCTCCCTTCCGTCCCTTAACACCACCCGCTTTGGTTATGGCACATTAGACGTTTACTCATACGTGGCAACTCCTTCCCTCACCCTCACCCTAACCCTCACCCTAACCCTCATCCTCATCCCATCTTCCACCACCCTCCCTCCCCTCTCTCCAACCGCTTTGACTCTGGCACATAAGACAAGTTATTCATACGTGGCACTTCCTTCTCTCGACCATCCCCCCTCTCTACCACTGCAACACCCGAGATCCTTCAGACAACCAGGCACTCAACATTCAACATAATCTCTGTTACCGCATACCCACCACAACCATTCACACCTTCCCACAAAAAATAGTTCACCTCTAGCCACCCTAACTATCACCCTCTTTAGTCAAATAATTGCATTTCACCTCACCACCACCACCACCACCACCACCACCACACAACCAACCCCGTCCCTACACACACAAAGGCTTTCTCTGGTTCACCTATCCCCAAAAAAACCGCAATAGTCTCTTTTCACCGCTACCATAAGTTCACAGCCATACCCAATCCCCTTCCAACCAATTTTCTACCAGGTCAACGAGACCTCACCACCCAAAGCCCCCTGCACACATCATTACTCTCACCTCACTGCCTACACAGCCAACAGATAAGATTCATTCTTCACGCCACCCAGCCCCACCAACCCATATAATCTCTCTACCTCACAGCAGTTCTCTATCGAGCACCCGTGTAATGGTTTTATAACGGCGCTGATGCAACTCTTATCATCTGATGTTGCTGTGATCATGGTGTGTGATGTCTGATGTAAGAATGAGTATTTTATGGACACCGGTCGAATTAATACGAAAGCGACACGTGTTTATGGCTTTATCGCCTTGGCTCTATTCCCTCTCTCCATTTCAACATAGATTTCTAATCACGATTATATTATGACATTTCGCGGGAAATGCAAGAAAAAAACAACCCATATTCACATTTCGTCCAGAAGTAAATTATCAATGTTGGAACCGTTCATAACGACAAAGATTGATCTTGATTTCGTCAGTAAATATGTCATTATGACCAATGGAACGTGCATTTATGGAAAAGAGAAACGGACTGGGGGTTTCGCTTCCATGTTTTCATGTATGCAGTATGTCATGACATTGGCGTACGAAAAGGCATAATGGAAAATTGATCGCTATCATACAATGTGTGATCTTGAGGACATTGACCAGCCTACTTTCGTTATATGTCACTACTAAGTTGAACTATTAACATTTGAAGATGACATTATAAGTTCAACCTGTTTGTGTATTTCATTAGAAATAATAAGTATTGATCTCCTTGCCAAAAGGAAAACGTTCAAGTACTTGAGAGAAGCGCATGGAATGTAAAAATAAAACCCATGACCTCTTCGACACTCTTTCGACTTGTTCCTGTCTTGGAGTCATTCACTTCAATCATTATCACTTAGAACCTATTGATAATTCCTCAGAAGATGTCTCGTCTCTAGACCAAGTAGCCAAACATATACATTCCCTCCCCTCCCTGCTGTATGTAAACCTACAATCAACGTAGTTACCCTCCTCTCCCCCTCCACAACCGAAATAAGCGCCGCCACCTGTCTCTGATGTAAGAGCGTTACACTGCATGACGGCTACTGCCTTACCGGGCGTTACGCGAGCACACACAACACGTGTTCAGTACTAGTCACTAGTCTGCATTGAGACCCCAGAGCACAACTAGAAAATGGTTCTCATAAGTCTATAAACTCCTTGCAAGTCTAGATTTCTTGAAATGTAGAATTTAAATATTAATCTCGGAGCTTATTTCGGTATATCTTGAAAAGTGAAACTTCGGTGTCAAATCTGATATTCAAGGACTCTGTGTTAGTCTACCTGTGTAATTTCGTGAGGGGGAATTGTTAACGTTCTGCAAGTGTTCCCCCAACTCGGTACCGTGCCAAAGCGTCCCGCCCTCACCAGATGGGGGTCGACATGAAACGGGGTTCGAATCCCACTTGATTTCCGACATAGCTTCCTCCATCCGGAGGAAATACATCTATCTGTATTGTGACGTTAGTGTAGATATGTATATTCTTAGAATGGTTGTCTAGATAACGAAAGAACATGTTTCCGTGCTAGAAGTGGGCAAATTGGGATTGTTAGAGTGGCAATGTTCCGTTGTTAACGATAACTTGATGAGGTTTTACTGTATCTCGTTTTAAAATAATTGGTAATGGTTAACATAGTGATCAGGAATGAGAGATATATTTACTTAGATGAGAAAGAATGAAACAAATAAAGAAGAACAAGTGAAGTAGTATTGAGTTGGTATCAAAAGAACTATATTACACTAAATGAGAATAGGAAGACTTTCTGGATAACAACTTCTTTAATCTGAAAATACACGAGGTTTCGGAGTATATACTCACTCCTCCACCAGGTGGAATGACTCTAAATGCTTTGATTTCCACCAAATTTCCTCTCGAACATATACTGGATGAGATCTGCAGGGTGATTATCAAAACGGTTGATTTCTTTGGAATGGAAATATTCTTCTACAAATTTTGAATATAAAAATCTCTCTGGTATGAGATATACTGCAGTTTCTATTTATTTCATGCTGGTTTGGCATAAAATAACATTTACCCAGTACACTGAGGACACGTAAATGCATCGTATGCAAATATATACATCTACACACTGCGTATATCGTGACCATCTAAACAGGATATAAGTCATTTAAACATTAATGGTTTGATGATAAACAAATATTTTCCATTGCGAAAGTTGGTGTAATCATCATCCCGTGTGTTTGTGCAAACATCGCAGACTCAGTTTCCCGTCATCTATTGCACAATTCCAGGAAACACTTATAGTCTACATGTGTCATACAATTTCACCACACTGTTGCAAGTTTTACTTCAAGTGGGCGGTATATACTTGGACTCGTTCGCCTTCAGACCAATATCCCCTGGGTTCGAATCTCAGGGCCCGACAAGTTAAGAACTGTTGTTCATGACGTTGCTTTTGGGAAATGTTTCATAATTCTTCAGTGTATTACCACGTGTTTCGTTCATAAGATCGTGCCGACACTATCGCTGGCAGGTCTCATCGTGCGTCACATTTTTCTGAAGTCTCTCTTCCTCATCAATACTTCCAGTTATCTATCATCGAGACCCCTTAATTGTTAAAGAGCTTAAGCAAGTCTTCAACAAGAATATAGAATAAGGAGAAGAAGAATATTTACTTTAAGTGTCACACACATAAAAATGTACGGTGGTTCACCTCTCGGGTCCATCTAATATACATGCAAACATTTCGAAATGGGGAGGGGGGAGGGGGGAGGGGGGAGGGGGGAGAGGGGGTGTTCACCTCTGGGCTCCATCAAATATACAAAATATACAAAATTCAAAATCCCCACCCCGTTTATCTGCCACTACACTCTACACTGCAGATGAAACGTTCTTTGGTGTAGTGCTCATTGCTCACGTTTACTAAAATTATTTGTGAGCGTTATGTGAATTTCACTTAAATAGTTATCACTTGTGACTTTACATGACATCATTGTGCATTGAATAATGTATCAGAAGACTGGAGAGTGTTTTCTAAGTTTGTTATCAAATATACGGCGGACATTTAGAAGAGGGATATATAAGAAAAGCAAGACTTCTGGATCAAATAATTAATCAGTGCATATTATCCGAAGAGGTTTTTTTAATCAAAATAATTTGTTATGCTGACATCATGCTTTTCTTTCTATCCAATCCTCTTCTAAAATGAAAAGCATATGTTTCATTCAATATCTGAAGAAAATCTCGTCTTCACCATCAAACATCAAGGTACGTTTGCACACCAAGGGTAAAGTTATTGCCGTAGACTGATAACGTTTACACGGTGGCCGATTATCAATTGCATATACACATCTGCAAGAAACGACTTCATTCTGCAAGCTAAGATGCCGCACCTTTTCCGCTGTGGGGTGACGGAGTGCTAGTTGAAGAACTAGACTAGACGATCCTTGATGGGCAAGGTGACATCGCTTATGAAATGATAAATTATGCATATGACACGGTGCGTTTAAACTATTTCTAATTTAAGCACCATCGTATAATGCACACCTAATTTTAGCAAGTGTCAGGAAATAGCAATATGAATGCTATCTCACATAAGGCAGGTCTTGTCTTGACAAGCGAATAAGATTCTTGAATGGGACATGGTAAGGAATTATGTATTATAAAATATACACGTTACATTATTGTAACAACCTCTCCCCTCCAGTTATGTATTATCAAATGAGACTTGCAACGTACATATTGTAGATGATGTTAGTAATACGGATATTTACATAGCGGTGACTGCACCACACACGGGCAATGCTCAAAGCGCAAGGTGCATATTCTGGTTGGTGTTCATGAAGCAATTTCCTGTATGAAGAGAGACGCACACAACAGTACATTATTTACTGAACAAAATTAAAAGAGTAATGTTCATGGTAATTGCTTTCCGAATTTTAATATTAAACACTATGAATATAATTATAAATGTTGGGAGAATATGTTACATGTCGGTGACACATATTCATGATAAAAGATAGCTACTGTGTTCTTCAAATTATCATGGACATCCGATGAACATTTTACCGTTTGCCAAAAAAGCGTGCAAACAAGGTTTCCATTGGCATATAACGTAGGACAAGCACTAACAACATAGTTCTCCCCAAAAGGAGTTTATTTCACATTCGTTTGTTAAATCACTGATTTCGCCTAGAGTAAAATATTAGCAGTATAATCAGACTCCAAGAACGAAGATGTTTTTCATGACACCATTGTCCAACGACACACCATGAATGTGTGGTGTGCACAACCACAAGTTACTGTTTATTGACGTTTTGTCATTGCATTGAAGGCCCACAATAACGTGAGTGATACTTACAAGTTGATGTACAGAGAGCAAGCTTATAGGAAACGACTTCTTATTTCCGTAGATGTTTTGGGCATTCAAACACCATGTTCACTGAAATTTCATCCTATGGACGCTTCTTGTTCCTTCTTTAACTAACTGGTCTCTGCATGGTGCTCAGCGAGCTGCGCCTGACTTTCGTAGTGCGCGCTACAATTGTAGCCCAGAAAAGTTAACGAAATTAAAAGCAGTTTTTTAAACAGCCAGTATCCGACACTTTGACAGTTTCTTATCTCGAAGCTCACATACAGTCAATTAACGTTTATCTAGTCTATTAGGACGAGCCTATGCAACTGTAAGAATTATAGTAAGAAGAGCATAATATTGAAATAGTTAAAAGTAAAAGAAAATGTCCCCGACTTTAATCCGGCACAATCATTTCAACATAAAAAATTACGTTTAGAGCCTTAGAGTAAGTCTAGCCTGTCAAGCCAGAGTGCCTATTGGCGGAAGTACAGGCACCATGGTTTATAATGCCCACCAGACGGGAACCTATTGTGTGCTGATACCGTGCAGTGACGCTTCGTAGAACTAGTTTTGCATATACGGGAGTGGTTTGGTCACAGACGACGTTTAGACGTGGTTTTCGTTTATTTTGTCTGGTGAAACAGGTCAGCAAATCGTCTATTTAAAACAACAATGGAAGAAAAGGAAGCCTTGAATTTCAATTTATTGGCTCATCCTGCAGGAAGCAAACGCGTCTGGACTCGTTTGAACTACATGTACAGAATACAGGGGTGGGAATAGAGAAAATGCTGAATTGCATTTAGTTGAAAGAAAATCCATTCAGGGTAAAACCAAGAGCGTTCAATCAGTCTGAAATGCGCATCCCTGAAAACATACTGTGAAGACGTTCTGGTGTATAGAGATTTTAGAATCTATTTTAGCGAATAGAGTGATAAGTAATTTTAATGTTTGGTGCTATGATCTCATATGCCAATTGTTTAACCACCCGCTTGGCTTTATGTCGGACTTGAATGTTAAGTAAGATGTGACAATTCCTGCTGAATACATTGCACCGCCATTGAACGTTCCTACCACACTTGGCTCACAAGCATGTAGAATGAATTCACTAAGCTACAGGGGACACATCAACACCCGGCGTGTTTCTCTTGATTACATTCCGGGTTCATCCAAATGTCAACAAAGAAAAAATATGTTTTACTAACTAAAGGAAAGATGTTGATAACATGAAATATTCTGAATACGTCATGCAGGTGAATACAGACAAGATGGGATCTCAATTCGGTTCGAGTGCTGAATTGTCGACGCGAAAGATATTGAGATCACATACTGCACAAAATATGCATTCGGATGATATCGGGTTACATGTGAGGGGTGAAGAACAACTATGCGCA
Organism: Gibbula magus; assembly: GCA_936450465.1. Lineage (NCBI taxonomy): Eukaryota > Metazoa > Mollusca > Gastropoda > Trochida > Trochidae > Gibbula > Gibbula magus. Next base: position 25,226,751 of record OW388297.1, read on the forward strand.
CCTGAAATAGACATAACGATAAAGTATGAAACGCGCCTGTTGTCAGCGCACCCTGTCAGGCGAGTTATTTAAAAAGCGTAAGCTCTAAAATTGAACTTAATTCTGCAAACATATGAGTTTTCGCTTTAAACAACTGAACAGGTGTGAAATGTTTTTGCCTAACTGAAAATATAATTAAACCATTTTTAATTCAGATGTCAAGTTTTGAATTAAAAAAATGCAAATAATAAAGTAGCCCCTGAGCTTTCAACATGATCTTTCATGCCAGTTTTAGTAAATGTGATGGACTTACTTTGACTTATTTACGACAAAGAGAACGGTCAAACACTACAACCTTACCTCACGAAACATTCAATGTTAAAATAATGGTACTGGGATTAAGTGTAGTGTCACGGTTGTGTCTCCATCACTGGCTAATTTAAGCCTTGCTGCATTTCTTTGATTTTATGTGCTTTAGCGTAGCAGCGCGCAGGTGTTAGCGCAAGTTATGTCTTGCGGGGAAGTTGGGTTGTTTTGTGGATCGACCTTCTTAAGAGACTATAAAAAAATGCATTATATCAATAATGTGCTTCGTATAAGAAGAATGTAATCTTTAAATAGGTAGAGAACTTTGACAAGTAATTTAGGGAACAGATTGCGTTGCTGTGAGACCCATGGAGGCAGGTACTGACCTCAGGTATCGACAAAAACTTATCAAGGTGCATCTTCCTCACGCATCGGGTTAGATATGCATTTACAAGAAATTCATATGAATCTCGCCCTATGCGTGCGGGCGATGGTCAAGGTGTCAATGGAGCATAGTTTGAATCTCCTCTGGATCCGACCTGGATCCAGACTGTGGACCTCTCTTGGTCCAAATCCCCCTCTGGATCCGCTACTGGATCCTGTCTAAAATTGGTCCCAACCGCCCTCTGGATGACCCACTGGATCTAGGCTGTTGCTGCCCTTACTGGAAGGGCGTGTTTTCATTAACTATAGCACGTCCCTTCAATTGTGTTGAATGATGCAGGGTCATACATGTAGATCTGTGAAACATGTGTTCAAGTTCAAGTACAAGTTATTTACCAACGTGGTGTACGATGTATCACGAGATCGTAGGGTCACAGATTTAATTTTGTGAAATAACCGTTTCCTTATTGCTTATAAAGCACAATTTGAAGCAAGTAGAAGTACTTTACCATAACGATACATCACGATGTCTACGTCTCAACGTGAGCTGCTTTCGAGTCTGGTTCGTAGATGGGTTTTTTTTCTTTTAAAACTTCCACATATGTCTGGCGCCGTGTGATGTAAATTTAGTTTCAAATTCCTGAAATAATTAAATCCCCACATTTGAAGTGTTATTTTTGGGTTGCTTACAGCGAGTAGTTGAAATATTCTTTTGCACAGGTGTTCGCTAGATTTCAATTGCCCAAAATAACCATGATTTCGTTCCCCAATAGTCTTGCTCGAGACTTTCTTTCCACTTATGAATGGGTAGCCCTTTATTTACTTAAATTATTCTATTAAACTCATTATCATTATCTTTCATTTATGTTTTGTCGTCGAAAATTAATTTTACCAGACAAAACAACCGTGAAGTAAGAAGTACGACATATCATTGAGTATGAGCCAGAGGCCTCTCACACAATAAACATAGTTTAACTGTGACTAACTTTATTTCAGAGCAACATGCACAAACACACGCAAATCCAACTCCATAGAAGTTTACACATTTGATCTTATTTGGATATGTACATTATTTACACTCAGATATCCAGTGACGACCGCGCGTGTCATGATACGACGCACTTAACTGCTTCCCGTGCTAATATTCTTGTGAAGTTATTTCTCAAAAATCAGAAATTTCGGACAATTTTAAGTCAAATACAAATAAACATCCGCGTGGCATTGTAAAATGTGCAAACCTTTCACGCAAGAAATGGTCTGTTTCACATTACTATCATTAGTTAACGGAGATTGAAAAAAAGGTTACGTACACTAACCCGTTAATTGGTTGATTTGGGGTATTTACAATAATTGAATTACACCCACATGTACCGATGGGTCCCGCAAAACGCGGAATTCAGATAAACTTCATGTTGCACGTGAAATCTGGAAATATCCGGTTGTCGATTTCTGAAATAGACAAGCTCGCCGGTGAAAAGCAAGATCATACAACGTTATGTCTAGCAGTATATCAGCGGCAGACAGCTCAATGAATGATCTCGAGGGTACAAGGCTTTCAGAACAGGGGAACAGCCAACTGTTTATTTTAGGCTTACGTCAGACAGCCGCGACCTGCCACCCCCCTCAGGTCAACCAGTCGACTCGTCCAAGCAATTGCTTTCACACGTGCTGAGCTCAGTTAGTGAGGTTGAGAGTGCGAGAGGAGGGGTAGCTAGCCGAGTGAGGATATACCTATATATGCCGACCCCTACAACGTGTGCATGTGCGCGTTTCCTTCAAACCCGGCAAAATGCTTTTAAGGTAGTTGGAGCGATTGGGGATTTGTAACCAACTTTTCTTGTGAGGATTAACTTGTGACAAAAACGTGTACTAAAGTCATGTTTCTTTCCAGGACTGTGTTGTTGGGCGTTTTTTGGCTGGGGTTAGTACCTTATACGCTTTGCCAGGAGGACAACAGTAACTCGGGTGAGTGTATACCTTTTTTATCGTCCATCGAAAAACTTTTCTTAACCCCCATTTACCGTGTTGAGAAAGTAGGACAGTCTTCTCTCAACTGTCAGACGTCTCAAGAGCTCCGACAAAGCTTGTCCACCTCCCCGTTATAACGCCCACAGGTGGGTCCCATCGGTGACAGAGATTGGCGAGGGGAGGACGACTGTATCTTCTGACCGGTGATATATGCAACGTCTTCAAGAAATATGCCCCACGTCTATGCCAGGTGCTATGCATATTCATGTCGAGAAATACAGACGGTGATGTTTCGTCTGGCCCGGTAATCCTAACCCAAATGACACTCGAAAGCCGTAACGGGTTAAACGGGGCTTAAACAGTTTAGATCGTTATGTCGGGGATAGATTTCAGAGATAGGTAGAATCGCTGCCTAGATTACGTACTAAAGTGAAAGTTTCAAGTGTGGGTTACCCTTCACTCTCATATAAAGGTGTAGGTAGCGCCGGGGTGGTAGCGAAGGGGGCCGTGTTTCTATAGCTTGTTGGGCCAGGCCTGCCATGTCGTCTTAATTTATAAAGTCATTCATGTGTGTAGGGACACTCGGTTATGGTGTATTACAATATACAGGAATGTCGATGGGATACCGAACCTTCAGACCAGTGGTGAAAAGTATATATTCAGGAGATATGTTCTCTATATACAATGCATATGTTAGCCCAGCATATTACTAGATGTATTTTCACTACCAAAGTGATAAGATGGCCTTTGCCAGAGTATGAGTTTATATAGATGGAACTATGTGTCCAAATTGATTGTCACATACAATTCAGATGTCATGATTCTAATCTATAATATCTTTCTCAGGCTGAGATTACAATAAATTTGTGTTTCTAAGAGTGTAATGGTCAGCGATCATATTCATTCAAATCTGAAAACCATTGATAATTCAACAAAAAGTAAATTATTAAAGATTACATTTGACCGCTTTTTGTAATTTCTCAAATCATTCTTATGAAATACTGATTATTGGATGAGTTGTGTGAGGAGTAACAAGATATTTGAAGTTTGTTATTAAAGGGGTGTATTAGTACTCAGATCCCATACTTCTAAGGGCTTCTTCAGCCCATAGTATTAAATAATATTGAGTTAGGATGAACCCTATGGAAAGGGAGCTTTGTGTTGATTTTTTTATTTTTATCATCACTATACTTATAAATGGAAGAGGATTAATAATTGACATGTTTTCTGTCTTAAAGACACCAAACTGTTGTAATCAATTGCTATCTTTTGGCAATATCTTTTAACGTTTCCTTTGAAATTTGAACTGGAAACGTCATGGTGTTCCACTTCTGTAATATTCCAAAAAATTATGTTCTTATTGAAAGAGAAAAACTCTCTCCATTACCTGGTCAGTGTTATTAGAAGGTTCTGCACAATTATTGTAAATTCAAGATGATAATTGAGAAACAAATGTGTCTCTGATCTGTGTTTCCAGTTGTTTGTGTAAATATACTAATTAACAATTTTAAAGATGTTCACATTGATCTTCACTGATTACATGGTAAACCAGCAAATGGTATGTATGAACCTTCTGCTTGTCAAAAGGGGAACTGATAACCCAAGTGACACCCAGTATTATAACCAAAAAGGAGAAGAATTTGATTAAATTCAAATAGATGTGCCGATAGTTAACAGATATGTTTCAAATACGTCCTTATGGCTGAAAACATTTCTGTCTCTGGTGAAAGCTATAATGGAAAGTACCAGTGGCCAAGTAGACAGCTACTACACTATTTATCACTGGACCCCTGACTTGTCACTTAATGGAAGAAAAAGCTGTTAGGGACAATACAAATATGCTTCAAGACATGTGGGTCATGAAGATATGATTGAGAAGTTTCCATCATTTTCATAGAAAGAAATCTGCAAGAATGAACATGCCTATTTTTTCGGACATTATTCACAAAAACGTTGAATAACTTGTTCATAATTTCTTTATTGAGTGTAATAAATTTCATGAAATATACAATCACCATTTTCATAATATTTAAATATAGTTTTTATTCATCATTCTACAAAGCAAGTTTTGCTTAAATGACTGAACTTTTGTGGAGAGTTTCCACTTGTCTGCATGCACATATGGTTTGTTCTCAAGGCTGCTAATGAAGGGTTTTCTCGTCTTGGATCTGTAATATTAATCAACATCGTCTTGCATTGGGAAGAGGGCACTCAAGTAATATGATCGCAAAGTGGTCATTTCCTTGCGAACTTGATACAGTCCCTTACACATAGCTCATTTCCTAATAAGTTGGCTTCTGTTATGATAAATAATAATTGGAAGTTTATAGAGGATGTAATTTGTCTGTCAAGAAATAATTAGAATATTATTAATTGTTGGTGTCAGGTTGTGTTTGTTTTGTAGTTCACTTTTGTCAAGATGGCAACTTGATACTACTGGCGAGACATTGCCTCAAGTAGCCGCTTGAAATTTGATTAGTTTTATCTCGTAAAAAGGTTATGCGCAGTTGTTACACTTTCTTGATGCAAATATTTGTTCAATATTAAAATACAGGTTCTCAGTGTGTAGAGACACTATTCATAGAGAAAGTGAGAGTACACAATTGTAATTTTTCTTGTATATAGTTAACATAGCATTTAAATGCAGAGCCTCAATAGGTCTTGACACTTTCCATAGAGAGGGTGAAAGTACACTATTGCAATTTGTAATGTACATAGTTAACAAAGTCCTCAAGAATACACATAAGAACATAAGTATACAAGGTATTTGTGGAGATCTGCTGCTTGTAGACAGACAGACAGGTTTGGTTGACTCTGGGGCGACAAGCTGCACTTGAGACGGTCGGTGCAGTGTAGTGCAGGAGTAGAACAGTGTCCTGACGAGCTGCCTGCCCCACATACCTGAGTCTATACCTGTAGGTAGGACTGGTCCCGTGTTATGCAATATCTATCTGTCACTGCACTCAACTGTTTGCTTAACTGTCTGGAGAGGAGTTGCCTGACTACTGCAGTGCGTCCCCTGCATGTGCACAATCATGACGAGCTGCAGTTACTGTTGCTGTTCTGCATGCACATCGCTGCACCGGCTGTGCTGTGTCTGTCTGTCTAGGGCACTGCATCTGCATGCATGCTCCACCCTCGCTGGGATTCATCCTATGGTGGTACATGTTCAACCCTTGTCGGAGTTCATCCTATGGAGTACATGTTCAACACTTGCTGGAGTTCACCTTCCAGGGGTACATGTTCAACCCTCGCTGGAGTTCATCCTATGGTGGTACATGTTCAACCCTTGTTGGAGTTCATCCTATGGGGTACATGTTCAACCCTTGCTGGAGTTCACCTTCCAGGGGTACATGTTCAACCCTTGTTGGAGTTCATCCTATGGGGTACATGTTCAACCCTTGTTGGAGTTCATCTTCCAGGCGTACATGTTCAACTCTTGTTGGAGTTAATCCTCCAGGGGTACATGTTCAACCCTTGTTGGAGTTCATCTTCCAGGGGTACATGTTTAACCCTTGTTGGAGTTCATCTTCCAGGGGTACATATTCAACCCTCGCTGGAGTTCATCCTATGGGGTACATGTTCAACCCTTGTTGGAGTTCATCTTCCAGGGGTACATGTTCAACCCTTGTTGGAGTTCATCCTATGGGGTACATGTTCAACCCTTGTTGGAGTTCATCTTCCAGGGGTACATGTTCAACCCTTGTTGGAGTTCATCTTCCAGGGGTACATGTTCAACCCTTGTTGGAGTTCATCTTCCATGGGTACATGTTCAACCCTTGTTGGAGTTCATCTTCCAGGGGTACATGTTCAACCCTTGTTGGAGTTCATCTTCAAGGGGTACATGTTCAACCCTTGTTGTAGTTCATCTTCCAGGGGTACATGTTCAACCCTTGTTGGAGTTCATCTTCCAGGGGTACATGTTTAACCCTTGTTGGAGTTCATCTTCCAGGGGTACATATTCAACCCTCGCTGGAGTTCATCCTATGGGGTACATGTTCAACCCTTGTTGTAGTTCATCTTCCAGGGGTACATGTTCAACCCTTGTTGGAGTTCATCTTCCAGGGGTACATGTTTAACCCTTGTTGGAGTTCATCTTCCAGGGGTACATATTCAACCCTCGCTGGAGTTCATCCTATGGGGTACATGTTCAACCCTTGTTGGAGTTCATCTTCCAGGGGTACATGTTCAACCCTTGTTGGAGTTCATCCTATGGGGTACATGTTCAACCCTTGTTGGAGTTCATCTTCCAGGGGTACATGTTCAACCCTTGTTGGAGTTCATCTTCAAGGCGTACATGTTCAACCCTCAATGGAGTTCAGTGTTGAATTGTACAAAACTTTTCCTTTGCTGAGGTGACCCTTCACAACTACCGACTTCATGCTCTGTAAGATCCAGTTGAAAAGTGCTCTCTGAAATAAAAGACAAACTTCCGTTTTAAAACGTTGAAAAGACAAGTCAATGAACCCTTCAATGTTTTGAATGCCTATTCAAATTAAAAAAAGAGGTTGTCCCGGATTGCTAGACATGAAATAAGAGACAAATGAATTCAAATCTTGAGGTCATTGGAGTTTTCATTGCTTCGAGTGCTTGTTCAAGTTTCGAAAAAAGGTTTTCCTAACTCACTTGACATGGAGAGACCAGTTGTTTGTTTCTGGTTGTAAGGAGACAGCTAGCTGGTTGTTGCCCTCAAGGTAGCTGTTCCCAGTCTACGGTTTTCTTCTCGTTAAACAGCTACATGGCAGGGAACGATGGTTTATGATGTACAATATCTTTATTCGTTTATTGTCAAAACTTTCCTAACTCCTTCTTTGCTTTCTTGACTTATGAAATTTGAAACTAGGTTCTTGATTTTGAAAAACTCAAATTGTTTGAGTAACATTTTACAAGTTCTGTTCAAAATAATGATGTGGCTTATTGTATGGTGATCATCTGTACATGCATGTGTATGGGAGTCCCTTGTGGACTCTAGAGCAGGAAGTCAACAAGTTGATCTTCCATAAAGGCTTTTCATTTACCGTATCTAAAAATTTGTTTGGTTTCTGCCTTGTTAATTTAGAATTGTAAAGATCAAGGAACAAATATTGTTAAGACAATCACTAACGAAGATACATTTCCATTTGTATTCAATGAGCTATACCAATTCTATAAAAGGATATGTTGATAAGCCTATTGAATTCTCATATTACAAATTACATATTTTGTTTAACAAAAGTACATGTGTTCCTTAAACTAGAAAAAGAATAACGTGAGTACATCACCCTGAGGGGATATACCGACTTCCAAACTGGCAACATAATCCAAGCTTGCAATACTTGAAAGACTTGCCATGCCATCTCAATGATAGATCATCCTGATGTCAATTGTGTATGAATGGCTGTATGCTACCGGTAGCTTGTTATGCTGCACCTGGCAAGTTCTATGGACATGGGCTGTCTGTCAGTGTGTTAATCCCTCTGCTAGGCTTCATAAAGGAATCATCAAAGAGGATGCCCTTTGAACCTTGTTAAAGCAGGAGGTGCAGTTTGGACCCTTTTTAATCAACAACAGTAGGGTGCATTTAGGTCCCTTGACAATCGACATTAGTAGGTTGCTTTTCGGACCCTTTATATTCTACCAAAGTAGGATGTATTTTGAACTGTTTTATAATCTACAAGTGTAGGGTACATGTTTTACCCTTTTAGAGTCTACAACAGTAGGGCGAACCCTTTTAGACGCTACTAAAGTATGGTGCTTTTTGGACCTTTTTAGAATCGACAACAATAGGTTGTATTTTGGACCCTTTTAGAGTCCACAAGTGTAGTGTGCATTTTGGACCCTTTCAGAATCTACAAATTGGTGTATTTTTTACCCTTTATACTCGACAACAGTAGGCTGCATTTTGGATCCTTTCCACCTAACAACAGTAGGGTTTTAGATAGGATCCTATATAATCTACAGCACTAAGGATCATTCCAACTTGACTGCTATACATGTGCATTTTGAATCCTTTTCACCTAACAGAAGTAGGGTGTTTTTAGGATCCTTGGGGATCTATAGCAGGAGTAGAGCTAAGTTTCAATCAATGCTACCTGAACTCATTGGCCATTATCCCATAACCTGACAGGAACATAACAGTTAGACCTTCAGACCAATAACATTGCAGAGTCCACTCTGTTGGTCTGAAATGTTTGGTTGCCCCAGCCTGGTGGTATCATAATCTCAAAGTGCTGAGTTGGCAGTATCTGGAAAAGAAGGGGGTGTAGGAAGTCCATTGAAACTGGTAAACTTTGACAGCATTGGACTCAAATACAGGTATTGCAGTGTCAGTCTTTTAAACCATTTGTCAGAAAACCCAATGAAATGCTTCCTCCAGAGGTCAGTGATGTTTCCTACACTCCCCACTTCAAGCAGTTCATGTGATGTTTCCTACACTCCCCACTTCAAGCAGTATATGTGATGTTTCCTACACTCCCCACTTCAAGCAGTACATATGATGTTTCCTACACTCCCCACTTCAATCAGTTCATGTGATGTTTCCCACACTCCCCATTTCCATCAGGACATGTGATGTTTCCTACACTCCCCACTCATCACGTCACATGTCCTGATGGAAGTGGGGAGTGTAGGAAACATCACAAGTCCTGATGGAAGTGGGGAGTGTAGGAAACATCACAAGTCCTGATGGAAGTGGGGAGTGTAGGAAACATCACAAGTCCTGATGGAAGTGGGGAGTGTAGGAAACATCACAAGTCCTGATGGAAGCGAGGAGTGCAGTGAGATCTCAGGGTCTGTTTGAGCTGCTTGTGCTCACTCAGCTGGTAAATCTACATGTCTCGGACGCTTCAGCGAACTCAAACATGAAGGAGACCCCAGGTTTAAAATTACCAACCTAGAATCATTTTTCAACAAGCTAATGATTGTTGTGTAGTTTGGGAAGGAGGACGACAGTTTGTTGAAGCCATCTGTGTAGATTTATGTCGCAAATCTGCTTGTAGGCTTACGTTTTCCTCATAATATGTTAATGTGCAGTTGCACAGCTGAAATATATGATTTGGGGATGTATGTGTTTTTTAGTCAACTTGCGTAGTTTATGCTTGGATGTTCTGGTGTTCACACTGTCATCTTTGTTTGTGTCCTGAATAAGCTCTCCATCAATTTCCATCCCTCAATGGGCATGCTTATTCTGTGTTAGATGTTTGGGCCATGTGAAATTGGTCATTTACAACACGATTGCTGTGACAAAAACTGTTTTATGAATAAACAGCCTTTATTCATGAGGCTGGCGTAGTGTTGTGCTCTTTCAGATAAATTTGCAAGCCGTCAATGGTGCAAAATCCACATTATTAACATAGCCTTTATGGAGTGAGGCTTCATTGTGAGGGCAGACTCAAGACTTGTAGTATCAGGGGGCAATGCTTTTTCTTGAATAATGAACAGGGGTAGTCATATAACTAACAATCCTGTATTGTTCATTTTGAACTTTTTAATGAGTTCATGAAAGTTAATAGAAATGTCTCTTTCAGTGAATCAAAGCCATTATTACATCAAAGGACAGATAATTCGAGAAACAACTCAAATCCTGATACACTATCTTGATGTTTACATGGGTAAAGTTTATTCAATACAAAGTAGACAACAAATGATTAAAAGACAATTAAAGGGTTGTAGCTAGTCAGACAACATGTAGCATTTTTGTCTCACTAACTGTACGGGGCAGTGTTCCATGTATCTCTAGGGGTCAAGCCCATGAATAAGAAGGACTGAGATGTTTAGCAACAGTGGAGGCTCACCCAGGCATTTCATTGTGTGTAAATATGGATCTGCTTCTTAGACGACATGGCGACTCGTCGCACGACTCTAACCCTGCCCCCTACAACCAATTAGATACACCAACTATTTGTCCAGTCTTATTAGAAAACTGATAAATGGCTTCTCAGATCTTACAGAGTGTGTTCAATTTCTCCACAGGAAAAACATTGAGTTCGTTGATATCTCTACAGGTTTATTGATTATGGATCAAAGTGATATTGACTCATGTAGTAGGAACACTGAGTGAGAATGGCAATATACTGGATATTTTATATTGAAATTGACATCATTTTTCTGTTATTTTGTAATTGATAGAAATATTATATAATTTCTGAAATAATGATATTTTTAGTGACACAGTATCTGTAATATTCTTTTATATCATTGTAATGAGATTTTGATAATTTTTTGGAAGTATTATTTTTGCTTAAGTAATTTTCTTGTATTTTCAGGTATAAGGTTAGGCTTTGAATTTTATTTTTTAATTACGTAATATTTTGTGGCATTGTAGTTAAAAAAGAAACTTTGCTTGTAAAAACAGTCAAAGACAGTTAAGTGTTAAGGCCAAGGCATTTTAAGAATTTCTCAAAAACGTGGCATGTTTCTTCCACTCTTGTGGGTAGAGTTACTCAAATGGGTGTTACTTTATTGTATAACATTTTAGTTTCTTTGTAGTTTCTGTTCTCTATATGAGAGGTTCAAATGTTTTAAGTGTTGTTGAATTATTTCTTTGTATTATTTCTAAGGAGGTTTGTCAATACCCCATATTTAAAAACAATTTCATTTTGAAATTATCATACATTTTTTTTTTATTAAGTTACAATTTTGTTAAACATTTTAATAGTAAATTATAGTTTGTGATATAAATGGAAAACAAATTTTGACCAAATTTTAACTTAAAATATTGACATTGTAACTAAACATGTTATCATTAAACAACAATGTTTAACAAGTAATATCAATGTGTCTAAAAGTTCTTTGCTTCCTCCATACATATCTCCAAGGAAATATGCGTCATGTTTGCTGTCTTGCATGACAGTCTTGGCTATTCCTTGGTATGTAGATGCTATGATTGGAATGCTTCCAAGTTTATTACCTTACGTTATTAAGTAGACAGCAGGCTCCATTGTGCTTTAAAACCTTTTTAATAGACAAACATTTTTCACTACATATGTTTGAAATTTTTAAAACATTTTTAACAAAAGCTCTCTTGCTGCTGTCTTACCCAAGTCTCATAATTTCATAAATTCATAATTTAAAAAGTAAATCAGTGTAAGACAAAAAAATGTTGTAAAACAATTATGTAAAATCTAATTACCTGAGCAACACTGACGAACAGAGCTCGTTAACATTTCACTCTAAGCGTTCTCATTCATCATGTCTTAAACCTATTTGCCAGGCACAGGTCCAATTTCTTCCATTACAAGAGCTATTATCAGTAGTACAGGGCTATCTTGACCCCCTGATTCCAAGTGCTGTTTATTTGCTATATATCAGGACTAGGGACTCTAATCTACCCTCTCATCAATCCTGGCATGGCTGAAATCTCACTGCGGCCAATTTTACCAACTGACCAAACAGCTTTCACTCATTGAGGTCAACCATGGGGGACTTTCCCCCTCATTTTCTCTGTTCAATGTGCATATCTGTGGGGTCACTGACCACAGGGAATTTAGAAAGACAACAAAAAGTAATTTATTGTTGTTTTGCTTTCATGATAAAAGATTGATATAGATGATAATGATTTCAATTTGGCTGGTAGCTTTTGATGATCGTTTATCTCTTTTGTGTGGGATCTTCATTTTGTGGTTTATAGAAATTGGTTTTATTGTAATTTTGCTTGTTTTCGTTAGCGGTTTCTTGGTTTTCCATTCTTTTAGAAATTAATACAAGGCTTTGAACATTTACTGCCACCAAAAATATCTTTGATCCTTTGATTAAACATGTGATGGCAATGAGAAACAGTTTTATTTGGAATAGTTAACCTTTACAAAGGAATGTTAACCAGTCGTGTAGCCAGTGTCCGTGGGACCAGAAGTTCAAAGAGTTAGTTGTAGTGGTAGGTGTCCACAAATATGTGTTTAGTTATATGGATTCAGAAAATTTAGACTTGGCTTGTTATCAACATTGGAAGCTAGACTAACCTGAAAATTCCAAGCTGCTCATGAAGATGATTTTCTTACTATGAGTATGATTAGTTATGTTCCATTGACCATGAGCTTTTAAACTTTAAGTCTCCTAAGTAATACCTTGATCATGTTGAAAATTGGCATTTAAATTGAATTGGAAACCCAATTTGTCATATGATTTAGGATCCAGATATAGTTTTCATTCTACAAATTGTTTTGTTTCAATTTATTAATGATTCTCTTATTGATATGACATGGCGACCGGATGCCTTGGAAACATACTTTGTCAGAAAATGGGATGTCTTTCTGAGTGTTTATTGATCAATATCAACTTGTAAAAAAAGTATTTGCTGATAATGCCAAATTTCTTATCTATTTTATTACTATAAATCAAAGTAATTGATGTATATTTTCTTTATCAATTTATCAATATTAGGCCCCCAATGTTTGTAGATATGAGATTTGTTATCCAAATATCTGGAATGAATTCACGCCATTTTCTATTTACTCTACATTTTCAATGTTTTATGAAATATCACAATATTTATTTTCCTAATATGAACAAATAAAGGGTTGAACTCACCGGATATACTGTATGGAAATATAATTTATGTTTTTAATGTTGATATAAGCTGCAAGTGATTGTTACCCGTGGTTTAGAGTCTGTTTCTACTTACACTATACAGCGGGTGTGAGTCAACTGTATGGCATTGAGTCTCGGCCCTCGTGTTCTTGGAAATGGAACCTAGTCTCTCTAGACCAAAATATTTTCAAAATTTAAAAAAATTATTTTGATTGATGCAAGGCATTTATTAAATGTATTTTCTTGGGCCTGTAATATCAAATAACTAAATAGCTAAATTTGTAAAGAAGATTTTTAGACTCTATACACGTTTCCTAAAAAAGGCAAAGTCACACTGTAGGACTATTCTGTCATCTGACTTAAATTCAATAAAAGCAATTGCAGGTATATCACATTTAAGCAAGTCTGTACAACTAAATTAAAAAAAACATGAAGAGTATTCATAAACTCCTTTTATCATTTCATATTTCAAGTTTTTCGAAATTTTCATTTCAGAGACTCAACGTTAGTCTGAAGAGAATAATGCCATCTTTATTTCCCAACCACTGCAGTGGGTGCATTGCAAGAGTAAATACTTAAGAACCTGTGATTATTTTCATAGTGGGAACTTGTCCAACATTCTTTAGCCCTTTGTTAGGAAATATGGGTTAGATAAATACCAGAGGACCATGCCTGATACTTCCACCATAGTGCTTGAAAGAAATTGTTAAAATTTCTTACCCTCAGTTTGACCAAGTAGATGACATAGAGGAAACATGCTTTTAAGCGAAACGAATGTAAATATATATTTCAAAAGGGAGTTAAATAGTTAAATGTGTCTTTAATGCGGAATAAAAGTGGATCCTAATGGGACTGTTACTAGGATGCTCCATGTCAATATTTGCCATTTTGTCTTCAATGGATTCAACGTGTTAAAAATTGTTTCAATTTTGAAATAATTCTGACGGTTCTTGGAAACATTACAGATATGTTTTTGACACCCTGTTTCAATTTGACTTGAGACATTTGAATTTGGAAATATTTAACATGGATATGCAGCATCTTTATTTTGTATATAAACAATGTGATATAAATTCTAATGTTATTCCTTTTATAAAGTTTCATTATTTTATTTTAATTCTTCGAACTTAAATTTACATGTTATTTATTTGCTCAATGTTGAATCAAAATTTTAATTAGTTTACTAGGTGAGTTATGACTTTAAATGGAGAGCCACCCACACCTCCATTGTCCACGGTCACTATGAGGCAGGCACATGTGAGTCCCTAATGAAACCAACGATTGCAGGGGCATGAACTAGCTGTGGGCTGTCTTAATGTGTCCAGCTTATTCTCTCTCATAATTCTCCTCTGACTTACATTAATGTTTATCACTTGTAAGGTAGCATTTGTATATCAAGAAAAATAGAGAAGTAGACAAGAGGAACAGTATTGATCAGAAAATGATGATTATTATAGTTAGGTTTCAAAATTGTTACCAATGTTCATTATTGATAAAATAACTTTTTTTTAAACTCTCTTTTTAGCAGATACTTGAGTTAGTTCCATTAAGTGAAAGGTCCATCAGTTAGTTGATCTGTACAAAGAAGCTGCAAGGCCCACTGCCCCATCCCACTGCTGATCTCCAATGGCAGTACGGGTCTTGTGACTAACACTATCTCAAACTTTAACAGACCCAGGAAACAAGATGGATGTGCTAGCTTCATTTATGCTACCGGCTTCAATAGCTAACCAGCAATCATGAATTGCAAGCATCCATTTAAAACATAGTCCTGGGCCCCCTTTCACAAAGCAACCTTTAATACTGAGGTTAACCTTAACTCCCATACTTTAACATTGCACTAAGGTTACCTTAGTGACTTACGATCACCTTAGGGCTTTGTGAAAGGGGCCCCTGCTCCATTACTGTGTATAAAATAAAAGCCTTTGATACTTACAGTCTTGGTCATCATTCAGCAAGTCAAAACTCAACTGAATTCACACAGAAATTGCAAAACCAAGAACCTAACATCATTAAAAAATTTGCATTATTTAAAAAATATATAAGATTTTAGTCTATTTTAGATGCTGAACCAATCAGAAATGCAAATCTAAAATGTGTCATTTAGAAAGCAGAGACAAACGTTGTAAGGATGATTTTATCGTTTAAGAGATTAGAGCAAGTCAATCTTGATGAAGGACACGTGTGAAGACAAACGGAGTGGATACCAATTAAAGGAAAAAAGGAATATTTGAATGACAGAGCCAATTGCCAATAGTAGGCGTGAACATACAAGCATTATTTACTCTCTGTTACCAGAAACTCTTTACTCAATATTGTTGAAATAATTGTTTTACCCAAAAAAAACATTCTGTTTCCTGAATTTTAAAAAATGACTCACGTTTTATAACTTACAAGAAATAAAGATACATTTCTTTAGTTAGGAATTTGGTTTTCATGATTGGGTAATTTGTTTGAACTAGGTTGTGACATTGCTCTCCTATGTTAGAGTCTTGACTTGGACGACCTACAGATGTTGCTATGTCATCTGATCTTCATTTTAACGACTAATTATTTGAGCAATTTGAAATGCAAATGAAGCGTCATTTGAAATACCCGCAGCTGAAAAGTGATCCACTTTTCAGTTTAGCCAGAAATGTTATTAACATAAGTAACGTGTTTGATTTTATATTTCAATAAAACCCAGGAAATGAGTTTTTAACTTGAACACTCTGACTTGATTATAAGAGTTTTTGATTTAGATCTTGCTTGAGCGTTTCAAAACTTACAAGATTCGGCCACCGTTTATTTATGAATGTGTTAACCAAGGAAAAAAATTATAATTTTTAGCATGGCTTTGTAACCTCTCATTTACC
Organism: Gibbula magus; assembly: GCA_936450465.1. Lineage (NCBI taxonomy): Eukaryota > Metazoa > Mollusca > Gastropoda > Trochida > Trochidae > Gibbula > Gibbula magus. The sequence goes on from OW388297.1 coordinate 25,242,746, forward strand.
AAGATTTTGTTTTAAAGTAGCAAATTATATTCAGGATAATTCTACATTCATTGCCCTTCTAATAAATGTTGTGCCCTGTGCCCCTTTAAAAAATCTTAATATTGAATTTATATTTTTTTCTGATTTAAATTGGTCATTAAGTAAAACAGTCCATATAAGTTGCAAGACAAATAGTTTTCAAAAGAGAAAGGTCTTGCAGTACAACAAGGAGTATTGAAATGAGACTCTGTAAATCTTAACATGTTTTTCTAGGGTAATCAAGGCTCCATGCTAGATTAGGTAAATAGGGGAAGTCAGTACATTGGGATCTCTTGACTAGATCTTGCCTAAATGAGTTTGTTTAGCAAGCCTATACTGAGGGGACATGTAATAGATACTTGTTGGTCAAAAAATGTGTGTCAGGGAGGACTGGAACACTGGTGACTGGGAGGGGGGGGGGGGCTGCAGTGAAGGATCAGAGGTTAGGGGGGCAGGTGATAATTACACTTTACAAATTGTATGGGAGAGGTCAATGTCGTTACTGTCAGATTTGCTGATAAGGCATTCTAATCACTTTCGTTTAATAGTGAAGAGGGAGAGAACTATTTTTAAAAGAAATGTTTTAATTTGAAAATTTAGAAAGGGACATTATGCACTATGAGTCTCAAAGGTTTTGATGTTTTGATAGTTACATTTTGCAAATTATGTGTGGAAGGTCAATGTCGTTACTACCAGATATGCTGATCAGGCATTTTCATATTGATAAGAGAACTAATGCAAGTTGATAGTGAATGTTAGTCTATATGTGTCATTATCAAATGAATAGAGTTCTTGAAAAAAGAGAACTAAATGAATAATGAGACCATTTGCAGCAAATCACTGAAACATTCATGACGCAAAATCTCTGACTCATTACAAACCTATCCATTTCCTAATCAAAAAACACTTCCATTGTAGTTGAACAGATCACAATTTGTTGTCAATTGTGGAGGACCCAATTTACGCTCAATCGAGTGACCAATTACTCCTATACAATGGCTGGCCACCCTCGGACATGCTCAAGGACCTGGTCAGGAGAGAAGTACTGGTTAATGGATTTAGTATGAGTATGAAAATATGTTGATTGTTGGTGGTCTAAACAGTGGTCAGAATCACTGGTCATGGACTGTGGGAAGTGGGAGGTGACACGGAGCCGGTCGATTGTCAAAATAATTGGATGAGAGGATGAAATGGTAAAAAATTAGAATTGAAAAGGTGTGAATGGGAGAGGATTATGGCAAATTATTGACTGAATGGAACAAATGATTAAATTATAAAATTGAATAGATGTGTCTAAATTGGGAGAAGATTATGAATTGGCTGTAGGCCTTTGAAAAGTTATTTAAAAAATTGTTTTTTGATAACATATGTTGAAGTATGGAATGAGTGATTGGTGATAGGTTTCTCTGAAAAGGTGTGAAGGTTGAAAAGAATTTTTAAAATGTGTTAAAAGTGTTAAGATTGGTTAAGATGAAATTTTGGGGACTGTTAATGTTTTTTACTGACTAATTGACTCTCCTAATGTTTGTTTATTCTCTGACTATCTGACTGACTGACTGATGTGCGATGTGCTGTTGTAGTACTCCAGTACCAATCTGATAGACTAACAACATGTAAATAGCCTCGTATCATCATGGACTATCTGACTGACATACTACTGGACTCGCTAACCAACTGACTTACCATACTACTAAGCTCACTATCTGACTGACTTTTAGACTCACTATCCGACTGATTTACCACTTAACTCACTATCCAAGTGACTTACTACTCTACTCACTATCTGCTTGATTACTAAAGTCACCCTCCGACTGACTTGCTACTAGGCACACTATCTGACTGACTTACTGACTACTAAACTCACTATCTAAGTGACTTACTACTAAACTCACTATCCAAGTGACTTACTACTAAACTCACTTTCTAAGTGACTTACTACTAGGCACACTATCTGACTGACTTAATGACTACTAAACTCACTATCTAAGTGACTTGCTACTAGAGTCACTATCCAAGTGACTTACTACTAAACTCACTATCCAAGTGACTTACTACTTGACTCACTATCCAAGTGACTTACTACTAAACTCACTATCCAAGTGACTTACTACTTGACTCACTATCCAAGTGACTTACTACTAAACTCACTATCCAAGTGACTTACTACTTGACTCACTATCCAAGTGACTTACTACTAGGCACACTATCTGTCTGACTTAATGACTACTAAACTCACTATCTAAGTGACTTACTACTAGACTCACTTTCCAAGTGACTTATTACTAGACTCACTATCCAAGTGACTTGCTACTTGACTCAATATCTAAGTGACTTACTACTAGACTCACTATCCAAGTGACTAAGCGGCTGGGGAGGTAGAGTTGCCTCTGCACAAGGTGGCAACCAGTTAGTTGTCAGGTGCAAATATTTACTCTTCCTACCGTTGGACACTGGCTTCATTGTATTTACCTGAACTAATGAGATTGGTGTCAAATTTTACACCTGTATGACCCATTTGTAAAATTTACTCATGTTTGAGGACTCATTCATGAAGGGATGTACTATATGTTATGAAAAATATTGTTTGAGGAAGTTCAATGTCAACATTACTAATGGACAAAAAAGGCACCTGTAATGTATTGTGAAAGTAACAAACGGTTGTCATGTTCATGATATATTTCAGTATTAATGTATTGTGAAAGTAACAAATGGTTGTCATGTTCATGATATATTTCAGTATTAATGTATTGCCCATTAGTTCTTTTTAAAACAGGTTAATTAAAGCTTTTTGTAAGTGTTCGTCCATGTTTTATTGGTGTTATGTATCAAAGAATAATGCCTCTGCATTTCTCCTTGGCAATTGTTAGTTTGAAATAATTTTTCTTTGCTTGTGTTATTAAGTTTGTATTTTTGTGTCATTAAACTTGAGATGGCTGTAAGGTCTAGCACTTAGCGATGGTGAAGGCTAACCTGTTAGAGAGGTTAAGTGTTGAACCAAAGAGGTGCCCTCACTTCTTGACCTTAGACTTACTTTATCATATTTCACTGCAATTAAAACGTAATTGTTAACAGCAGAACTTGAAGCCCTTGCAGCATGTCTTCACATGTTAACGAGAGTAATCCCAGTAATTAGTCCTGTGTAAACGAAGCAACCAACTGGGCCTGATAGGAAGAACCTTGCCTCCGTGAAACTTCGGTATTTGAAGATACTTTATCTCTCATGGATATGCTGACCCCTCGCTATCTAACTACAAATATTTATGATGATATGCATGGTATGGGGCAATGGTTTACAAATGTGATTGAGCAAATGTGGAGATAAATTCTCCGTTTTTGTCCACGTGTTGAAACGCACATGATGTTTACTTCTAAACTGCTCATGTCACGTTTGGCAAAATTATTCTGATTTTCCATATCATATTTCCTTATAATAGTTGGGCTTGGTTGATCATGTAGGCGTTATTATTCAATCATGTTAACCTTATAACAAAATGAAAGGAGTTACAGCGAGGGGTGTAATTGGGATGACCTGGTATTCCTAGGGGTTGTAAGTTGAACTGATAACCAGGTTACAACGTCTCATTAAATGGGCGGGATTTGAAATAACTTTCTGGCTTGCTTAATTGAAATCTCCCCTTTCACATGTACTCACACACAGAACAAACTTGATACATTACAGATTAAGTCAATTTTAATTGAATTGCCCCGCAGTAGGGGAAGTAATTTGATTACATGTTACACATCTTCTCTGATTCAGACTCGGAAACAGTAACCAATTTGATTGTCTTTGTTATGATATCCAAATAAAGAACTGAATTAAATTTGGTGATGATTTTGTCTTCTGACTTTGTCTATGGGTCGCGGAATATTCCATAGCCTATCTTTAGCCAGTAGCCATTCCCAGATCCTTTCTTTTATTAACAAATTGTGACTCCTGGAAATTGTTCTTATATCAAAAAGGAACTGTCTCATATGTAACATCTCTGAAGAATGTCTCAGATGTTACACCTCGCAAAGAACTGTCTCAGATTATCTTACATTAGGAAAGCACTGTCTCAGATGTGCTTATAGAAGAAACGCACTGTCAGAGACATTTTTGGTTCAAAACAGCATTGTCTCTTTTAGTTATTTCAGAATAGCACTTTCTCAGTTGTACTTATTTCGTAAAATCACCGTGTTTGATGTACTTGTCACAGAAAAACACTGTTTCATATATCTTTATCAGTAAAAAAAACCCTGTCTGAGATGTCCTTATCTCCAAGCAGCATTGTCTTGTTCAGATAAGCACTGTCTCATGTGCCTATTTCAGATAAACACTATCTCAGATGTGCTTATCTCAGGAAAGCACTGTCTCAGATATGCTCATCACAGAATAGCACTGTTGAAGACATTTATGGTTCAAAACAGCATTGCAATCCGTTAATTATCTCAGAAAAGCACTGTCAGTGATTTTCTTATCTCAGAAAAGCACTGTCTGTGATGTTCTAATCTCAGAAAAGCACTGTCAGTGATGTTCTAATCTCAGAAAAGCACTGTCTGTGATGTTCTAATCTCAGAAAAGCACTGTCTGTGATGTTCTAATCTCAGAAAAGCACTGTCTGTGATGTTCTAATCTCAGAAAAGCACTGCCAGTGATGTTCTTATCTCAGAAAAGCACTGTCTGTGATGTTCTAATCTCAGAAAAGCACTGTCAGTGATGTTCTAATCTCAGAAAAGCACTGTCTGTGATGTTCTAATCTCAGAAAAGCACTGTCAGTGATGTTCTAATCTCAGAAAAGCACTGTCAGTGATGTTCTTATCTCAGAAAAGCACTGTCTGTGATGTTCTAATCTCAGAAAAGCACTGTCTCTGATGTGCTTCACTCCAGGAGGAAGTAGTCAAGTGCAGATTGTATGCAGCCATGTTTATCTGAGAGTTAGATCAGCGTGGAGAGAGCTGATTATGTTGTTCCTCCTCCGGGTGACATGGTTTCTGTTGCCTTTATCAGCTCTATCTTTCCTCTTGAACCTTCTTACGCAAGAACTTCCTTGCCAAACAGCTCACACCCAGTTTATTCTTTATACAAGAATTTAAAAATTCTTCAAGTTCCCTTGTTTATTTTGAAAACATTTCATGTAGCCGTCCATTCAGGGCCATATTTTGAAATGAAGAGAAGATTAATATGCTGTCATTTGTACTTGAGTAATTTCCCATACTTGATGACATCATTATGTTCGTGGTATTGTGAATGGACTCTTCAGCTTGTTTGCCTGTATTTGGATACTTTGATGTCTTTTTAACGATTGTATTTTAGGAAGTTGTCAAGATATCCTAACCTTACAGACGATTTAAAAAACTATTTTTTTCCTATCAAACAGTAGGAAGTTAATTAATTACTAATTTAACATCAAAAAGCAATTCATGTCTAGCACCTGGGTTTTGTTACCTGTAATTGTAGTCCTTGTTTTTTAAGATCAATTACCAAGACAATAAGAATGATAATGATAACAATCGTAGATTCATTCATCAGTTCTGGAATTGGAATACAACAATAAAAACATGTGAACATGCAGGTTTGTATTTTCTCAGTTTTATTATCCAAGGACCAGAGTATTGTGTTTCTGATTGGCCTATGGTTGTGCTCTCCTCCAATCAAGATAAAGATAATACAAAGAGTTTGCTCTCCTCCAACCAAAATGAAGATTATACTGTCAGTGGATCTGTCACTGTTTATCTGCTGTGGAGGTAATGGACACTTGTTCGCTGTCACATCCATGCTTCATTACAAGGTGTGAAGAGTGATTAGATAAATACCTGTCACACAACCCTTTCATCTCCTTCGTTATCACACCTGATCCAGGTAAAACAATACTCAGGTAGTGAGATATCTACTTCTTCTCCAAGTTGCTAGGTTTGGTTCATGGAATGATGGAACGGAATGTTGAATGTAGCCTGTAATCTGCTGATAAATACTGTGGAAATAACTTGATGATAAATGGTTCTGTAATCTTTTGACTTTTATGATAGATACACTTAAAATAACTTATTTTAGGAAAAGAAGTATAATATCTATAAGAACAAAATATTTTTGAAAATTCACATTAAAATGATATTAGTTGACAAATCATTATGTGAAATCACTTCTAGAAATTAAAAAAAAGCAGCCATAAAGACAAGTGCAAAATAGTAATAATTTTACTTTTTCTACCAATCACCAAAATATATATAAAAAAAGAAAATATTGTCAGTAAAAATGTCAGGTTGGTTATGCTATGATAAGATGAATAATTTTAAAATCTTACTTAAATAATTGAAAGCAAAAATATTTTTTTGAAATGTCTTGTAAATGCAAGAAATCCTTGTGTTCGTTGTGATGCTAGGTTTGTGGAGCTTGTTGCTACCACTAATGAAGAGAGTATGTGAAGCACAGAGCTAACTAACAACTGGTGTAGGAGGGCGGGTCTGGAACTTGATACAAAAGCTCCTATGATGGAATGCAGTACAGAGGACTGTCAACTCTACCAACTCTCCGCTCTATAGGTGCAATGTCACCGGATCTCTCTCAGCTTCAAAGTCGGTGCTGTAAATTAACCTAATTTCCAGTAATTGGAGTTTGAAGGAGAAATATCAAAGTTGTCAGTTCCTTCAAACTTGTAGACTTGCCCGATGTCTGCGAAAATAAGTTTATTTGTAAGTTATCTATTTGAGTTGTGATGTTTTGGATTTTGAATTTAAATATTTTGTTGGAAAAAAAATTCACAAGATGAATAAGAAGAAAATTATTGTTTTGAAAAGTTTATGGATTTTGTCGGAATCAATTCAGCTTTAAGGATTTTCATGTTCAAATGAAGTAAAGGTATACAATAAGCACGAGAGAAGTACAAAAAAATCATCATTGCAACTTCCAAGTCTTTTAAGTAATTTGTTCTTGATAGCTAATAAGTTGTTTTAAAAGAGTTCAAAATGTGTCTAGAATATCAACTGACTTCAACAAGCCAGGTATTTGTTAAGAGAGAATGTAATAATAGTATACATGCATTTACAAACGATTATTACTTAACCAAGCATATGATGAAGTACTACAATTACCTCGATGCTGTACAAAGAAGATACTGCTCGTCATTGATCTGATCGCCCTGTAATGAGTGGCTTCTTGCTGTAGATGTATACTCTCTCTTACCTTCAGCTATTACCTGTAACAATCTCTGCAATAAATGCACTTACCTGCAGCTATTACCTGTACATAACGATCTCTTTAATAAATGTATATACACTGTACCTGCAGCTATTACCTGTAACAAAGAGGGCATCATTAACTGCTCTTTACACTCGCTGCACCCCCTCACTGAAGCTGCCTCCTCTCTTTACCTTCAAATGATGAACGCACACACGCATACCTATAACGCAATTTCCATTTGCTGAGGAAAAACTTGAAGAGGAAAAGCAGTGGTGTAATAGCTGTTCCCTAAGCTCTTAATAAGAGGAGAGATGTACAGCGCATACCTGATCCACATGGTTGATTTATACAAGACAGGTTGCCGTTAGTTGAAGTACCCTCCTGGCAGCATTTCAAAGAAGACATGTGCAAGGCGGACTCTTCTTCTCTCGGCTCTGTCGAGGCTAATTACCTCTATAGACACACTGATTACTCAAACACCACGACTCAGTGTGCAGCAGTCACTACATGTTAGTACCAGATCCGAGGATACATGTACCAATTGGGTTATTCATCATGCAGAGGGTAATCCATATACCTGTTGTGTGTTTGCTTTTGGGACTGATAGCACAATGCTTAGCATGTTCTATTAAAAAGGTTCAGGTTTGAATCCTGTTTGGGTTTAGCAATTTCATCTACTGTAGTAAACAATCCAAGAGGGACACATTGCCACTCGTTCGTCCCTTTTTGGGGAGGAGGGTAGGGCATCCGGTAGTGCATTGATTTTGGATCTGAAGGAAGCAGAATATGGCCCAATGGTTAAAATCTTTCAACTTCAAATCAAGAAGGGTTCAAATCCTGATGGAGTTGGCAACTTTGTCTGCTGTTGAGAACTGTTCTACATGGTGTTAGGTTAGGGTGCAGTGTTACATTGTTCTGTCGCACAGTATCACCAATGGTTCGTTCAATTCAGTTGGCACAAAGAGGTTTCATTGCAATGCATAGCCACAATGGATAAACATGTTGGTACGTATTAAAACATGCAGTCATGGTTGCATTTCTATTAAAGTGTTTTGAATTTACTAAAGTATATGAGGCATTTTAATCACTCTGTGGTTCTTGAAAGAGAAAAAAAGAAGATATTTTTAAAACTTGAACAATGATAATTAAGGTATAACATGAAGGTAATTGGTAAGTGTAACATATGTCGTGGAAACCAAAACATGGATTGCATGACAGGTAATAATTAAGTGTTCTCCAGGTCATCTGGAACCCTCACCCTATTTAAGGATGACAACAAAAGACAGAACTCCTTAGTTGCATAATGCATAACATCAATGAAACCAAGTTTGTACGTATCTACTATTTACTCTATTCAGTAAAGCATAACTGTCTTGTTGTACACAGTGATTGTTCATTTTCTATGGGGAATGAAAAATTATTACAGCAGGGTTCAAAATTAACACTTTCATGGGAACCCATGGCTAAAGAACAGTTGCTTGGGTGGAACATTGTTTCGACTGGTAGTCCAAAAGGCTACTTTGAATTTCATAAAAGAGTCCCTTGATGACAATTTTGACCAATTTAAAGATTATTAAAAAATCTGTTAATTCCTTCTAAGAATGATTCATTTAAATATCCTGTAATTGTATGTTACACTACGTTAAACAGTTGATTATGAATGAGACTCTGAGTCAATTAAACATCTGCTTTCTGTTATCTTTGTCACCCAGTTACCAATTAGGGTGTCCCTGCCTCATCTCCACCCCCTCACGAGCCCTGTCATTGGAACCTCCAACCCAGGGGATCGTATTACATGATTACTTTAATTACTTAAATCTCATTACAAAACAAAGGGTCTGAAAGTGAACACATAATTTCATCCAATTTATGTAAATCTAATTTCCTAATCAGCGCGAGTGTGAGGCTGAAATAACCTTTTTTACATGGGTAAAGACTTAACATTTTGCTGAATCATCAATAATTTGGTTCCAGACAGAGATAATTGGTCCTGATTCAGCGCATTAAGTTAAATGTTGTAAAAAATAATCAAGCCTAACATGAGAGAAGAGAGGGAGGGCTGGAGCTTCTACTGTAATACATTATAAATAGGGGGCAATTAGAGTAAAACTGCAAGTTTGCATGTAGACAGGCTGCTATGTTGTCCACCCATTGACAGTGCTGTATGAGTGATTGTCTTGTCCTTTGTGGGAGGCACAATCCTGACATTTAGTGGAGTGAGGGCAGGGATGGCAGGTCGGGGGTTAATGCCGCCCCCATCCACTCTGTTTGACTTCAGATTATTACTTTACTCGGAATAATTTGAAGGAATTATCAATGTTGTAAGAGCTTTGTGAAGCTTGCTTTGAAATTTGATATTTGATGAAAAAATGTATAAAATTCTATGTTGTCCTGAAGAGAATTCTTCCTATTTAATTTGTTCTGCAGTATTAACAGAACAGTGATCGGCTTTAAAGTATAAAAGGGGGATTCTCTTTTGAAGTTCTTTAGCAACTGAATAGAGATATACTACTTATTTTATTATAATTTTTGTTGGAAATTTGCCGTAAACTTCAATGAAGACATGAAATAAAAAGGTATAATACCCTGTTGAAGTTCTCAGTTGCTGAATACAGTTATACCACTTATTTCGTTGCATATATATTTTTTAAAATGTTGATGTCAATCCCAACAATTATTACACATAATGGCTATGTAAAGTTTATGACATTTAAATTGCCAGTTAATTTTATTTTCAGATAGGAAAAGCCCATTATTAAAATTAACATTTAAAGGCATTTTGCATATCCTTTCTCTTCATTTGAATACGTTCCATTCAGGAGCTAGTAAATTTACATGTTTATAGCCATTATGGGGTTAGATCGCTGAATGTACATACAGAGTAGTATGTCCAATTCAGGACAAAGAAATTAGCATAATCTTACTCAAGGACAATGTTTAACCTCAGTTTACTGACAAATATAGTGTACAGTAAGTACAAATGAGGCTTAACCTAGTCTTAAAAAATATTTCCACAAAATAACGTAATGCTTAATTGCTTATTAAAAACTTTCTTTTGTTGTGTTTACAGTTGCATATATGTGTTCAGAATTTCTATAGAAATCTATAATCTGTACTGTGTATAAGGTTCCTTGATGATATACAATCATGTTGCTGGGATAGTCGAGGGTTATTATATCCATATTGTACACAGCAATACAACCTATTATTCTGCATATTCACAGGCATCCAGTATCCCTCTTCTACAGTTTTATACCGCGTTGAACTCCACACCACGAAAGAAAGGAGTATGCTCAAAGAGCACACAAATTATTAATCTGGTTTAATTTCATTTTCAACTCACTGGGAGTATGCACCCAGCTGACAATCAAGGCACTTTTGAAGAATATCTGTCTATCTGTCACATTGCCCTCGCTTCCATACCAGGTACCCAATTGTACTGCTGGGTGAACAGAAGCATACTTTGAAGAAAATCTCTCGCTTTAATTCTTTCATTTTGTAAATATTATGAAAGTATGAAAAATTTAAATTGTGTACAACCCTGTATCATCAAGGTCTTTCATGTGAAGAGGCAATACAAATTCAATGTAACTTCAATAATTAAAGATAAATACCATTATTATCACGTATGTTTAATTCCTTTTCCTTGAGAGTGTTGAGTACAGATAAAAATGTATTTCTTCCGTTTAATACTCTGTAAACGTATCCAATGAGTATGAAAGTAATACAAGTATCAAATTTTAAATTTTGTTCAACCCTATACCTTTACCAGTATCCATTTCAATTAACCAATTATAGATATAATACCATCATCACCTCATATATTTAATACCTTTTCCTTGAGGGTGTTGAGTACAAATACTTGTATGATGAGATTCTTGGCTCTTTATGAGGTGAATACCATTGACCACAGGTCAGTCTTGGTGTGAGGGGAGTTTACAAGGTTCGCTGACCAGATGGACCCTGGTGTGAGTTGATAGACTGGTAATCAAACCTTCCAGATGTAGACTGACAATAAGTCTTGGAGATTCCAGTCAAAAATTGATGAATAGACTAAATTTAGTCTTAAGAAATTCAATATTTACTCTACCTTCATCTTTGAGATTTAATTTCTTTAGGCTTTCAGTTCATGCATTCATTTTGTCAAGACTTGCTGAATAATAACGTAGCCTTTCGTTAAGGGTCTTATTTTTAACCCAGTCATGGGGCAGAACTAACTGATGAACTCCAGTCCAAAAATATCTATGATTATTTCCTTATGATTCCAATTCTTTTAAAACTTCACTGGTTCGTTAGTGAGTGTGAGTTGAGAAACTGCTGATGAAGACTGAAAAAATTCAATATAAGCATCAAAATAAGAACGACTGTATAAGGATCTGGAGATACATCATTTGTGTCAATATAATGTTGATAGGAAACCTTATAGAATTTCAGAAAATGGGGAGACTCAGAGTTTATGTGACTCTGGTATTCAGCCTATGAGGAAGTAATGAAAAAGAGACTTCCAAGAGTGCATAGTAGTGAGTGGTCAAACCATTGGTCAGTTTCCTCCTAAATGGATGCACATGAGTTCTACATGATCTTCTATAAACGTGGTTGGCTTGGTGTCTTATTTCTCCCTCTATCTGCGTCCTGGTCAGATTTCTCATTTAAAACATGTTTGGATTTAAGTCTGGTCACACATCAATGGAAGGCCTAACAGCCCTGCTCCTTGGTGTTTCCTGTTCTGTACAAGATGATATGCTCAACATGTGTTTCTACACCGACTTTATTTCACCACATACAAGCACCTGTTGGTAATAAAACTCAGCAAAGGATCAAACTCATTTTATTGCCGGTTGAATTTAGGGTATGTGGGTTATGTGTATAAAAAACCATAAAATATGACTTTGGAATCTATATATATATATATATATATATATATATTGCCATAGCAAAAAGTATAAAATATGACTTTGGAATATATATCTATATTATATATATAGATTATATATTGCCATAGCAAAAAGTATACAAAAGGTCTCTGAAAAGATTCTATTTAACAGTTTAGCATTTTAATCAATTAGTGTCAAACCATTCTTAGTGGCCAGTGTACAGGAATCAGAACTATCGAAGGGATTTATATGGAGTTTACCACTCACTAAAGATTGAGTATCACAGAATGATATCTGGACTCACAGGTTAAGGAAGGGTTGGCCATGGTGGTTGATATATAAAAAAGGTTTGAATCTGATTTTTTCCTTCTTCATAATTACCATTATGACAAGATAAAGAACTATGTGGCTTCGCCATGACAAACCAATAATTGTGATAAGATGATCGGCAGATGTTAACCAATCATTCAACAGTTTCACACCATTTAAAGAGGTTAAACACTCTGGCTTTGACCGGCCTGACAGGTTAATTGAATGGATGAGTGTTAATTGTGCCCATATGGTCAGCATGTTAATCTGGATGATAATGAGAAGTGTGGTATGATCATCACGTCCACATGGACCCTGTCCTAAGCTACATATTGAGTTCCGTGACTCCAAACCGTCTCTATGTCATTGGCTGACCCTCTGGGGCCAAAGTCCTTTAAAAGGGTATCATCAACACCCTTCTGAGGTTATCATGTCACCCTTCTTAGGGTATCACGGTCCCCTCCTTAAGGTCACCTGTTCTGTATTTAGGGTCAGGTTGTCATTGAGTGTGAGGATCCAAACAAAGAAAATGTCCAAGTCTGCCCCTGCTGTCCCCTCAGTCAGTATATCTACCCTTGTCCCCACAGGACCGGACATCTAGATTCCACCCACCCTGTCTGCATACATCCCCGGGGTCAGGCTAAAGCCCTGGAGGACAATGAAGGAGAGTTGAGTCCCTCAACCTTCTGTCCGATACACACCTGCCTTGTCAGACAAACTCTGTCTATAATTACAGTCCATTGTCATTGGTTAGTCCAGTCTGTCTTATAAACATAACCTGTTTGAATAGCAAATATCACTATTGATATAAACTTCTGAGAAATAAAGGAAGTCATGTCGAGACATTACTCTGAAAATACTTAAAATTGAATTCATTATTTTCTTTCGACATTTGAGCATCACAAGAAAAATCAACAATCATAAATGAAATTTTGATTAAGTTATACTTGAAATGGTGAAGTTCTCTACTGCAAACATCTTTCACTTGTAATTGAATTTCCTCAGCTGATGTGAAATTTGATTTCAAAGTGGGGTCCTATTGATGCCTCACTTTGAAGTGAAGTAGACCATTGTGGGTAGACATTTTGTCTTCCTGTTGCCACGAGCTAATAAACTGACTGAGACACTTCTGAGTGCTGAAAGATGCAGGAACTGAGATGGCTGTTGCCCTGGCTCTGTTGGTTAATTGGAAGCAGACCAGAGTTATGGAATCTTGCACTGTAAATGAAGATCAAGGTTTTTGTATGGGGCATTTGAAGAGTTTTAGTTTAAGTGAAACGTGTAGATATCAAGAGTCAAATGTTAGATAAAAATCAGATTCTGATAAGAAAAGATTCAAAGGTCTCAAAATTCTTTATTACCACCAGTAATTAAAGTTCATGCAGATTTCAGAAGGGAAGGGACTGATCCCTCAAACTTTGGCACTACACCCGGATCTTGAGGGATGATATGTATTGCAGGTTATCTATAGGGTCAAGGAGTGAATTTAGCCCTGGCCCTTAACTGTGTTTGAAATAAAAGCCTTTAATAGAGTATAGGTCCATATTCAAATAACTTCACATATGGAACTGGAAACTTAAAGAAATAAAATCACATGGATGAAGATACAGTGATTATTAAAATTTGGACTTGGAAAATTCTTGGGAAATTTTAGCCCTGGCTCCGAAACCTCTTGAGGTATGACGTGTCTTCCCTACATGTTAAGAGGGGAGAGAACAGGAAGTTCCTGCAGAGGTTCATACTGCTTGTGTAGAATCGTAATGTTATGTAGACTGGATGTGAAACTAATTCAAGTGTTCAAGTGCCATGGTCAAGTCTATGGAGTTTCTGAAGCAAAGATTGGGACTCATATGGTCAAAAAAACCCAAGTGCAAACCTTTCGTTTATGGTTATTAGGGTTCTGATAGATTCTACCTTCATTCTTAGGATTTTATTTCTATAAGCTTTCAGCTCCATATTGTGAATTCAGTTTCATTAGACTTGCTGAAGAAGGAGCTAGACTGTAATAAAAGCTCTTATTTTATACACTATCAAGGATCAATGTAGTTTATTGTTGTCATAGATCGAAAAGTTCGGAAAACTATATAACACAAAAGTTTATTCTGCATGTACCATGTTTAATCTCTTAGGAAGCAAGATTTGGAAATTTAAGAATGAATCAGTTGATACATCCGTTTTCTCAGGGTTCTGAAATTGTATTTGAAATAGAGTATTAATATACTTGAAACTAGTTGGATAATGATTACAAATTTTAAATAGACTGTAAATATTATAGATAATTTCCAATTTTGTTGTCATCTAATATATGTAGCTTAATAAATCTAAATTATTCTATGCAGATATCCACACAAACACATCATGTAGATACTGATGACACTACAAGACCTTATCAGATAATCCCCTTTATGAATTGGGTGAATACAAGAACTTGAAAAGCCAGATTATAATGTAAATATAAGGTGGACAACTATTAAGTGTAATGGATATTTCAGTAGTTTGGTATCCCCTGGTATCTAGCGACCTCCAGGGGGCAGTGAGGTCCAGATAAAGATGACCTCTCACTCCAGTCCACATAAAGCACTTAGTCCAGTGTCATTAACATTGCCCTATGTCCAGTGACGATAGATGTGTGTATATATGAGAGTCCAGCCAGCCGTGAAACAGCTGCCCTTTGGTCAAGTCTATTTTAGCCAGGGGGGACAAGGAAGCTCCTTAGACTGGACACAGCAGCCCCTCAAACTGGACATGCTAAAGTGTTTTTCTTTAAAGATAATACCATAAAAACAAGTTTTATTAAGTGTTTTGATAATATGCCTTTCATATGTGACTGGCCTCTCACTGTTATCCTTGGGCTGGGAATAGCTAGAGACTGGACATGCTGCTTACAGTTCTCTAGAGGAAAGGGCTGGGAAGAGTCAAGAAACTGATATGTGGACATTCAACAGTGATTTGTAGATAATTACATATAAAGCTAACTACAGTAGAACAAGGATATAACAAACTCCAAGGGACCAAAGAAGACCAGTTCGCTATATCTGCTGTTCGCTATTCGCGTTTGACATATTATATGGGCTTTTGACGGGACTTATATAAATTGTTTCGCTATATCCGTTTGTTTGCTATACCGGTGTTCGCTTTATCCGGGTTCTACTGTATATTAATTGATAATTTTCTCACATTCTCTTAAGAAAAGGACAGGGAATTTCCATGGAAATGAACATGCCAAAGTGTGATGTTTGAAAAATAATAGACATGTCTGTAACTTGTGACTGTTCTCTCACTATTCTCCTGGAGGAAAGGGCTAGGAATAGCATAGAAACTGAACACGGCACAGTATTTTTTTTTATTACATATGTACCATAAATCAATTTCTATTAAGTCATTGTTTTCTCACCATACTACAGGGCAATGGAGTACCAAGAAACTGGACATGCTAAAGTGTTTTTGTTTATGGATAATACACAAAGAGCTAGCTCTATCAAGTGTTGTTGTTTAGTGTTGATCCTATAAAGCACCAAGTGCCAGATTCTGACAAGCATATAAACATCAGCCTCTTGGCGATATGACGACCATTATCTCAGAGTGTTGCACGCCATTGTTGAGATTAGCTGTAAATCTGTTTCATTTACCTCTATCCACTAAGACTGAGAGTGTTTTATTCAGGATCTGTCGAAACCTATAAACCCCTTGTCCAGAGGAATTTATATTCCTCTTGAGAAGGATCAACAGTTTTGTTAATCCTGAGGTACTTTGTTGAGAAAATGTTTGTTTTATGAGCAAATCCTATAGTCAAGGCTATATTATAGTAATATAAAGTTATTAATATTTGTAAAGTGCCGGTTCCAACAAGTTGCTCAAGGGTGTTAAGGCTCATTCTCATGAAGAATCATCTTCGGATGAAAATTAACATGAGCAATTTTAGTTATAAATTAAATACTCTAAGCATCTTTTCTTCAAGTGTTTATAATAAATTTATATCTTCTCCTTAAACCATCTCCAAAACATCAACTTCCTGTAGCCATAATCTGAATAGTTGTCAAGTGTTAGGGTAAAGTGTTGAAACTCTAAATAGCATATGTTATCAATTGAGAGCTTTACCTGCGTTATGAATTAATGCCAAGCAATTCTTTATTGACTGAATTTGAGGAAGAGAAACTTGAAGAAGAGGATATTCCAGGATTTGCCTTGCACTAATCTTACTCAGAATATTTTCCCATTAGCAGATAAAGAGTTTTATCAGAATTTACTGTAAATAACATATTTATCAATTAAAGGTAAAGGTTCATCGTATTTCACCTCTGGACACTTCTGTAATCATTATTCATGACTTACCGTCTGTTTGGACATTTATTTCCAGTTAATAATAACCCTGATATAAAAGCATGCCCCCAGGAAGAGTTTGGACATGGTTGTCAGGTAGAGTGTAGACTGGACGGTAGCGGTCACCTCAGTGTGACAGGCTGTCCATTTATCTATACTGACCACCTGCATTCATGAATTATGTCCCTTTGTTCCCTGCTGTATATTTGTTTTGCCTATCTCGGACCCATGTTCGGACATGATATTATCTTGATAATGTGTTCATTCTCCTCCGCGCCTCCGCGCTGGTGGACAAGGCTTTGAAATGTTCAGTACTCCGCAGGGTCACATATACACTTCTTTATGGATCTGAAGTTGGAATCAGTTCATAATCTGTTTATTATGAGGTATCAGTGTCTCTTCAGACTATCAAGTAGGACATCATGCTGCCCACTAAAAATCCTATATTTCAAGACCCTCGTCTCAGTGTTTAGCAAGTGATTGAGTGTATCAGTGTGCTAAAAACACTTTTGAAGTTAGTACAACAGCTTAATTTGTTAAAATCACAAACATGTCTAGGTCATAATTTATCTGTTTCCCTGTCAGATCATCCCTAGGCCCAACACTGATGTAAAGAATGGTTCAGGAGTTCTAGGGTATGTAAGCATATCTATAGCAAAGTGACATTTATGTGAAGATTTCCCAGTGTGCCACACATTGACTGAATAATGTAGGGATGTTTGTCCCATTCAGTATAGCAAGTTGAAATGTTCTATACATGTTATATGTACATAACAGTAAGATTGAGTAGAGTAAGTATTATTGTGAAGAAAGAGAGAAGTTTGTCTCAGCGTGGCAAGTTGAACTTTTCTATGTATATAACACTTTTACTGAGAAGAGCCATACATTGTGAAGCAAGTCAGAAGGTTATCTCAGTGTATAGCAAGTTTCGGTCTGTCTGTAAAGGAGTTGCGTTATAACCCCCACCCAACCCTCCTCCAGCTCCCCCCCTGTGTTGTAAGGAGTGATGGGGAGGAGCAACACAGAGCCAGAGGAGGGGGAGGGGGGAATGGGGCAGTGTTTGATCAAGACAAACAAGTCCTGTTGAAGCTGGGCAATACCATGCATGACATTGGTAAATTGGTACTGGGTGAATAGGAAAACGCCTTCCTTTAAGATGGGAACCTGGTTGAATAGGGAGTAGAGTTTACAAGTAGGTGTTATGTCTAAACAGTTTGTGTGGGCTGTGGACTTGCAGTTAGCCTGTGATTGTGTCCCTTGATCTTCCCTCATTTGTCTGCTAGGTGGCTCTGCTCCTCACTTCCAGGTTCTGTTGTCATTCACATGGATCTTCTAATTGGTTCAAGGGAAAGAGGTGTTACTCTCTGGATGGGATCCTAGTATCAAACGTTACACAATTATATCGTTAACTAATATATCCTAACCTGTCAAGAATGAGTACTTCAGTCTTGCTTGTATTGATATTGATTTGTAGTGGTATTCTTCATCAAGTTTGTGCTTTTGAGAAGTAGTTCAGTTTTCATTCTCATGGCCATCTTGATTTGCTGGGCGAGGTGTGTTACTCTTCTCTTCAGCTCTATGCTGATGTGAATACATCACACTAATGAAGACAAATTGACCATCTATTCTCAATATTTTCTTTACTTATGAGCTGTACCGCCATTCCATTGATGTTTACAGATGCTCCTGGAGTCATTCTCTATATTGTTGTTGTCAATGGGACTTTTACTGAGTGTTTTTCTTTATGTATATCAACATTGAATTAAACATTTATTAACAAATATTCTCTTGTTTTATGTAAAATACATAACAAAATCTTACACCAAGAATATTTCTCGTTTTAGCCAAATGATATTTATATACTGCCACTTGAAATTATTAATTAACGATTAATCTGAGAATATATCATTATGAATAAGTTTTTATGGTGTCTATGAATTTTTGGAAGGTAATATAGTGTTGATGGCTGATTGCAACGGAATTAATTTTGGATGTTAGGGAAACAGGTAGAATATATCAAAGTTATGAATCACCTCAATTCTGAGGCAATTACTGTGGCATATGTACACTTCAAAGTGATATTAAATTATGACGCATATCGGCCTGATAACAGAGGAAGCAGTCCCTCTTATCTCTGCAAGGTAGCCAACACTGAACTCGTGTACAGGAGGAGAGATATGATATTGTGCAAGTTGGCTCTATTTCAGAGGTAACCTTATGTTTACTGGTTCAACAAGATTACACACTTGAAGCAAGTGCAAAGACTTCAGGATTTTTTTTTTTATAATTTCGAAGAAAAAAAATAGTTTGAATATTGTACTGGGTTTTTTCCCTAATGAAATATATGCCTCAAAACTAAATTCATTTCTAATCTTCTACATGGATATAAAAACTTAATTTTCTGATAAGAAATATGTTTATGTAGCATATTCTTAATCAATTTCCAATAGGGTGTTTTCAAGAAGTATTTTTACTGTCTGATAAGATATGTTTATGTTTAGATTTTTTTCCAGACTAATTTCAAATAGGACTTCATAAGCTATTTTGATAGCTGATATGTTTATTGATTAGAGTATACATGGTTATGTTCAATATTTACATTACAACATATTGAAAGATAAATCAATTAAGAAGGTATTAGACGGTCTAAGGAAGCAAATGTACTGGATCGCATATTCTACAGGTAAATGTGTAATTCAATTACCTGTAAACAATTTAATTAAGATAGCGAAGATTAAAAGACAGCATCAAGGGCAGATCAAGATATTTTCAAAGGTTGGGTTCACTTATTGTAAAGCAGTGGCAGATTACAGGAATCCAGGAATTTTGAAGGGGGGCGGGGGGTGGGGGGGAGTCCACAAATGAAAAAAGGGAGGTCCACTTTTGGGGTCCCCATACCCGCCCATTGAAAATATTTTGAAAGGGGGGTCTGGACCCCCCTGGATCCACCGCTGGTAAAGTCCTCTAAATGGACCACTCAGAATTATTTTGCACTAAGCAATTTTAGAGGTCTTTAAGTCTGCAAAATAAATAAACTTGAGTGATTTGAATTATTTTTAAGAATGAAAAAGTGCATATTCGACAAATTTATACATTCTGATGTATTAAAAAAAAGGTATATCCCTTCTTCAGCCCATTACTTGCGCGTTTTGGAATAATTGATGATTGCCTTTAGTCAGTGGCCAATTCTGGATTATTGCTTTAATCAACCAGATGTGATATGTGTACTGTATATTGTCCACTCAAAAGGGTTTGGCATACACAAACTCTTTATTATCACTTTAAGTATCAAGAAAACATTTCTCACGTTAATTATACCGATGTTATCCCTACAGTTTCTCAAGGTATATGTAAATTGGGATTTTTTTATGTCCTTACATAAGCATTGAAAGTATTCTAACACAGGTCAACTTCTAAACATAGGCTGAGAAGAAAAGTGGAGGACCTGTATATAAGTAAGCCATGTGTCAAATAAGAATGCAATTAATCTGTCTGAAAACCCGCTCTGAGACAGTCTAAATCATTCCGAGTGCATATTTTAACACCTGCACATAAATTCAAGACATTTATGCTAATGCAACGACATGAAATGGGTCAACATGGCTTGATAAAAGATTACTTATGCAATCCTGTGTGAACAGTTGGACCAAACACTAATTTGTTGTGCAGGATGAGTGACGTTGGGTTTACGCTGACGATGTCACAATAACGGCGCTTACAAGCCTCTAAACCTTTATCAGCATGTAGCAGTGTAGAACAGATTATTCCTTTGTTAACATGTGATGATTCCTGTAAACCGGTCTCTCAAAATGGTTCATCATTGATTTATATTGTCCTTGGAGAAAATACTGGTAGATTGATTTTGGTATTTTGATAACTCTTAGAATTAACAAATGAACAAAGAACAAACCTGGAATGTATATAATTGATTGTGTCTACAATATACCATATAGAATTGAAGAGTTCTTCAAAGTGCCAGGAAGTTTGACACAACTCCCACCCTGACTGAACTGCTCACCAATCAGAACAATTCGAACAGTAACATGGATCTATTCTCAGAAAGGGAAAAGAGGATAAATGTCAGAGCTAACAGACTGATGCACGAACTAACTAAATAATAATAACAATATACCATATATTTTCTAAAAATAATGTAAACTCTGCCATTATCCAGAGTATTAAACTATGCAATAAAATGTTGAATATCCCCATGTAATCATAATAAAATGAAACATTAAAATACAATAGTTTACGGTTTGTCAGGTGTTACTTGTATAAAGAGTGTAATAGACATATTAGCTCTTGAATTTGGTTCAGTGATTTCATTTCAGTTTTAAGAGGAAAAAAGGATCTGAATATTTATGAGTTTTAAGTTTTAAAATATTTTAGTTAAATTTAAAATAAATTGAAACATTGGCTTTAATTTGTTCAAGATCTCAGGAAACTTTCTACTTGCTACAAAAAAAACTATTGGAAAAACCTATTTTCATAATGTCGTGTGTATTTTGACTTCGATAACATGTTCAAGTCATGCCAAATGGTACTGAAAAACTTAATTATCATTTAAAGACATTTCTAAGCTTGAATGTTATATGATTCTTAATCTAAAATGGTAAAAGAACAAAATGTTTAAAACTTTTCTGCAGATGCTGTTGGCAACGGAATAATCTGGCTGTCATTCAAAACAGGCAAATTGGAACTGAAAGAATATTCATACCGGTATTATATATGGAAAAGATAATTTGTTACCACATTGTCAATGAGTGTTTGCTACTTCAGTAACATTGTAACGACAATATAAAAACCAGCCATTTATAACTAATCTCCTTTAAGCCTCGTGGAATTTCAACAAGGAGTATTTGCATACTATTTCCATATGAACTGCATGGGGCATTGAACTTTTAGAAGGAACGCTGTGACATAGACAAGCCCACCCTCACACTGACCTGCACACGCTCATATATAGATTGAGTAGGTACTACTTATATCAGTCTGCACTTCTATTATAAACTAAAACTTGTTTTCAGTTATGTTTCTTTAGCTTTTGTCCATGAAGAGGATCATGTTGTAAACATTTGATTCGAATAATATCCTTGGCCTATTTGCGCAAAGTGCTTTTGTACTAAGGGCATTTTTAGCTCCTTTGGTTATAACATCAGTTAGGATCACCTTAGCCTAGGGATCTCTGTGCAGTTGGTTTCTGGATATGTTTATCATACGTTGCACTACTATCATTACAGTATAGAGTTGAAGAAATATTGAAAGATTGCCAAAATGTATTCAGAAATGTACACATTATTATCATTCCAACCCAGACCTCCCCATACCATGAAACCTACCCACACCTCGACCAACTATAAAACCTACCAAAACCTTCTCTAATTATGAAACCTACCCAGACATCCCCTAACCATGAGACCTACGCTGATCTCCTCTAACTATCGTACAAACCAAGATCTCCCCTAACTATGAGACCTACCCAGACCTCCCTAACTATCGTACAAACCAAGACCTCCCCTAACTATGAGACCTACTCAAACCTCCCTAACCATGAGTCCAACCAAGACCTCCTCTAACTATCGTACAAACCAAGACCTCCCCTAACTATGAGACCTACTCAAACCTCCCTAACTATGAGACCTACTCAAACCTCCCTAACTATGAGACCTACTCAAACCTCCCTAACCATGAGTCCAACCAAGACCTCCTCTAACTATCGTACAAACCAAGACCTCCCCTAACTATGAGACCTACTCAAACCTCCCTAACTATGAGACCTACCCAGACCTCCCTAACTATCGTACAAACCAAGACCTCCCCTAACTATGAGACCTACTCAAACCTCCCTAACTATGAGACCTACCCAGACCTCCCTAACTATCGTACAAACCAAGACCTCCCCTAACTATGAGACCTACTCAAACCTCCCTAACCATGAGTCCAACCAAGACCTCCTCTAACTATCGTACAAACCAAGACCTCCCCTAACCATGAGACCTACCCAGACCTAGGTTGTATACACACTTTGTAAGGAAGTATCTTCTCTGAAAGGGGATCTCTTTGCTTGACCTGGTACAGATAGACTAGGGCACTCGCGAGACCAACCCTCCTCTAACTATTGTGTCAGGAGATTAGAGCGCTGGCGATTTTATGACCCAAACAAACCATGAATGACACAAGCGTACAAAGACGGCAGTCTGATACTTGGGTTTGAAGAGAGGGGGCATGGTCGATGATAATGAGAAACCCTTGTACTCAAACTAGGTTTCATCACTACACCTCATCGTCCCTTATCAATGTATGACTGTCTTGTGTCCCAGCAAATACGAGACATGCTGCTTTGTGGACTGGTTGATGGGTTCGGGGCGTACATAATCAAATAATATACCTGAAACCTTTTCTAAAATGCTTTGATACAGCAAATGATGACATTGTCACATAGGATTTCATCATGATTCCTTAACCCCAAACACAGTATTTAAAATCAAGTCATTCTGAGTGGTTGAATTACAGGAATCAAAACTTGATAGCAAAGAAAATAATTTTAGTTTGGCAAAAGGCTTATACTGAGATTATTTATGCATCAACAGATGTTGGTTTAGAGGCATTGTTTTTTGTTTTTTTTATCTTTATGATGATCAGATTTTCTAAAAATTAAATTACAATTTAAAAAAAAATATATTAAATGTTGTCATAAAATATTTCAGTCATTATAAAAGAAAAACAATATTTTAATCAAAAAAATAATAGTTACGGAGAATCCTGATCTGAAAAATGTAACTGCTCTGCTGATTTGAAGAAAATTGTGATTACGAAAACATTTAAGGCAGGTACTAGCTGTTTGATGATAGCATGTGTTGACAAGGCGCCTGTGGATGTGCTGGGAAACGGGTAGGCCAGGAGGAATGTACCCGGGATATACGAGGAATATCACAGGCATGTAAGGCAGGTGCCCCAGCAGTGTCAGACTGGTGGGCGGAGTGTGGGTCGACTATACCTGGCTCTAAACTCACATCTTATCTTGGAAATTTCTTACAAATTTTAAAAAGTATATGAAATAATACAAGTTTATTAACCCTTTGCCTGTTGATCTCACAATATTCAGGAATCGCCCATTTATAATGATTTATGAGTTTAAAATTCATATGAAATGAGGCTGTTTGATTTTGTTGAAATCAAAATGAGGGTTGACTCAAATTATATTTTCAGAATCAAATTTTCTTGAAAAATTGAGACTTACTGTCAGGAGAAAGACTCTCATGTTTAGATATGGGGTACCGTATCCCAAAAATGTTGAAAAGGAGAACCTTATGTTGGAATTTGGGGAAAATGTTGAACATTTAGATTTGATCTACCGAAATACCGTACTATCTTGATGTAATGTATGATATCGCAAAAATTATTGATAGGAGAATCTTAGTATTTGGATTTTAAAATCTATAATTGTAAGTAGATTTGCACCAGTGAGGGACTATTATGTTTCGATGTAAAGCTAAAGGGTCAAAGGCACTGTGAGAGTCTAGACCTTCTACCCACATGTATTACACTGAGGGATCAGACTGAGCCCCTAGAGACTATAGAGACTTATTGATGTTACCTGGTATTTTTTCAGGATTACGCAGATTAAAGTTATGTCAACTATGCGACATGTATCTATGATATTTTGATATGTTAGTTTATCTATGGAGGCATAACTCTTCTTTGTGAATTGAATCCCAAGCTTGCTGGTAATGGATTGATTGTGAATTTCAGATAAATTGTTGATTGGAAGCTATGTAGGTAAGGTGGTAGGACGGTTGGTGGATGGTAGTTCAGATTCTATGGGTGTGGGTTTGAATCCCATAATCGTTGCATGCCAAAAGAAGTATTAGAATTAGGGCCATAGTGAAATATAACCATGCTGACAATTTAAACCTTTCACTGATGTATTTAGTGTCAAACACTTCTGAGTGGCCAACTTACAGGAAACGTTTACAGAACAAAGGGACTAATCTTGGCTTGACCACTGGTTAAAGATGGGTGAACCTGGAACACTCCAGTACTCTCAGTAAAGGCTTTAGGAAAATATTTGCTTACTGTACTAAGAGTATAGTCTTCATAACGTTAATCGACAAGATTTATGTCTATAATTTGATATCTTCATACAGTCAAATTAGAAACATAAGTGAAATTTGATCAACACGATCTAAGATGTTGAACCAGACATCCTTTCAGCATGAGAGTGGATCACGTGCCTGGTCTTCTCTCAGCGCCACCTGGTGAGACAAATAATGGACTCTATCAGGCAGGAAAGCCACACTGATAACTCCGTAATAGTAGTCCAGAGTTTGGCCATACCATCAACCACTTGTGGTCATAAAATACCTGTTACAACGATGAAACTAAATACTGTAGGTAAACATGATAAGAAGCTGCTTTGATTAGAAAACAGACACCTTACAAATGATACATCAATGTTAACCCTTCCTTCTTTGTTCAGGGTAACCATTAGTCATCTAGACCTGTGATTTTTTTAAGAGCCTAGGCAAGTCAACAACAGGACTACACAGTTCAGTTAAGGTAAATGAAGAGATCTCAGGGGCACCTTTATATTTCAAATATTTTCAAATTTTAAATTTTTTCAGGGACTGTTAGTCTTGGTAACCATTAGTCTCTTGAACGAATCAAGGTCAAACTTGAGACAGTGAATTGATACAGTAGTTACCAGTGTCTCAAACACATTTTACAGTCAAACAGTATCAGTGACAAGACCATATAGGTTGAAAATGGCCTTTCAGAATCATTTGGTATACATTTATTGTTAAAGAAATAATATTTCAGCTTCAAGGAGTTTTCCCCTGTGATATACTTAGATCAATAAATATCACTAACTGTTTTGTTTTTCAATTCAAACAAATTCTGGCATTACTGAGCAAGTGTTACTCAGTAAATAACCCCCTAATAAACATCTCAGTATGGTCAAGGGTTAATAAAAATTACTGCATAAGCAGTTAAAGGATTACTGTTAATGTAATAGTATCAAGAGATTTGACTCAATGAATTAACTATTTGATAGACATTCTAGAAGTTGTAAGAACACTGATGACAAGAAGTTTATGAATGATCATCTTTTCTCCTTTAAAATACCCACATGTCATTAAAGACCGATCACTGCAGTTCATATTGTGAACATCAAGAAGTTATTCTGTTCGTTTTAACCATATAGTTCCTCTCTGAATATTATGGAAAAACATTTGAGTGCACCACACACCTAAAGATCTGATGCCCTGACACTGCAAGGGTTAGCCTCCATTGATAAGCACTGTGATAGGCATACAGTGTTGTTACAGCAAGGGGACCCAGCCTCTCTCTTCAATGGGATGATGCAGCCATAGCTGAATGAGTTTAATGAGGAATAAAATCTAAACGTAGGATGAGTCTTGCGGGAGACCACCCATCACTTTGTCCCTAATCAAACACTAGTCTGACCTTGTCACCTGGGAAGGATGCACAGACAGAGTTTGTTATGTCCCAGCTTTATGTTTTCTCGCATTATGAAATGCATGATTTATTGCATTTATAGAGCAGGAGGCTGTTGAGGGCGTTTCGCCTGTCACTCACTGCTTGTTAACTGTCACAGGTAGGAAAATAAGTCGAAAAGTTGGTATATGTATTGAGGATCTGTTGTTATCAATTACAATTTAAGCATCTGACTATCACAATACTTGTTTGAATTGGTCTTTAAAAGATAGTTTCTCAGTACATAGGATACAGAAATGTATTTTTGCATTAGATGTTTTTACTCTAAATTGTAAATTGATGATTTGTTTGATTGGAATGTGAATGTGAAATTACTTTGTATTCCAACTTCAACGCACTATACACTTATTACCACACTATTCCAAGCAACTGCTAATCAAAGGAATTTGTTATAGCCCCACTTACTGGCACCAATGGTTCAAGTTCCGTGTCTTATCAAATATAAATAAAAAAAATTGTACCAGAACTAAGAGAGGTTGATTTGGAAATGGTACATCTAAAAGTATGCATTTAAAGTATCCAAATAAAATCCTCCAATTAAAAGTGTGTGCTTCTGTGTGAGTATCCAACTGAACGTGTCATGGTTGGTCCCACTTGTTGACCCTCCGTTGGCGCTGATGGTTCCAGTAGAGCTGGAAATGCCAACACTGTGCAGATGTTGCCTGGACCAGGGGCAGCCATGTTTTACATGTCCACCTTTCATGTTGCCGATACTGGAGAATGTGTTAATCTAACTTAATACAATACATGAAGTGTCTTGGTTTCCCTGCACATCAGGCTATCAGAATAGGACTGTCTTGCCTTCTCCTGATGCACTGAGCAGCACGTTTTATAAACTTGGCTTGGTTTCCTGCTTTTGCCTGTAGATTTGTCTATTCGCCTGCTTTTTTGGATTGAAGAAACTTTTGATTTTCTCCTTCTTCTTTATATTTTCAAATATATGATGTATTGTTTTACTGTTTTTCCAATGGCAACATGTTGCATTTTAATTGTTTAGTTTTTATTTTAGCTTATGTCTGCTGTTTTCATGGCAACACATTCAGAGATATATTCAACAGTTTTTGTGGGTCTGAGGGATATTGACATTTACAAAAGAAAATTTCTTTGCTTTGTTAAAAAAGATTTATTTTATTGTATTTTATTACTGATAAAGAATCTTGTTTAAATAATGAACAAATTATTTAAAAAGTTGTGTAGGATGCGTGTCCACATTCCTTACCAATCTGATGGTGTACGGGCGCAACGGATATAATCACCACAAACATCCAGACATTTTCAATAAACACCTTCTAAAGGTCATTTCAATTCACTGAAGCTTATTTATGAAGGGACAAACGTTTTGGCAGTTCAAAATTGCTATGACATTTTCTCAATATATTGCTCATTTTTAATGATTTGTGCTTTAGCACTGATATGACAGATTATTGATGGGAAAATTTTAGTTTTAGTATCAAAGAGATAAGCATTAAGTGAGCATCATTTCCCCCTTGATTTTAACCATTGACCTGCTAATTGTTTTAGAGCAGTGATTTAATGTTTGAAGGAGTTAAAATAAAATGTTTGAAAGACAAGGGGTGAGGGATGTTGAGGTAGTTGTCATGATCAAGATATAGTCAAACATGATGCTGAAGTCCATAGCAAGCTAATACACTCAGACAGTTTCTCAAAAGAAATCAGTTGATACTTGTATCACTAGTCCAGCTTCAGGACTGTAAATAAAAAGGAGCCTTCAATACAGTCTAGGTTCTCCTTCAGCAAGTCTAGGCTACAGCAATTTACTATGAAATGAGACCAAGAAATAAAAATGTTGAAAAGCATGTTATTATTTATTTCAAAAATAATATATTTCATAGACTAAATTTTAGTCTATTGTATCACTTATGCAATGAAATACGATGTACTAGTATGTAAAGCATAACATTTCTTTTTAAAATATGCATCAACCCTACATTGTAATAATGCTCTCTTTCATTTCCTTGTTCAGTATAAATGAGTAAGACCTATCATAGGTGTAAATGTGCATGGAATATGAAGAACTTTTTGCTTATCAGACTTTGTGTGACCATCATTGAGTTTGAGTTGACTGACACATGTTCATTACATCATCATTGTTCATTACATTTCATGTTTTAGTACATATTTTCTATTGTATGTACTATTATATTATCACAATGCATAATCATTTCATATTCATATATATTTCATATGTATTTTATTTCATGGAGTTGAGAATATCAAATCATTAAATATTTTTATCCAAATGAAATGTTTTCTAGTTGACGGACAATGGAGCCCTTGGTCAAATTGGTCAGAGTGTATGTACGACTGCTTACGTCATCGGCGAAGGTCGTGCAATAACCCAGAACCGGCCGAAGAAGGCAAATTTTGTCCCGGGAACAATCTCGAGAGTGAACTATGTAAAGGGGACAAGTGCAACGGAGGTAGCTCATTGGTTGATTCAACTCACCGCCTCTTTTATAGGGTTGCATAGCAACCATAACACCACGTAATCCTGGAATGTTCTTGGCATTTAAAGTTGAACAGTTCTATCAGCATGTTTTGTTGAGTTCTTTCATATCAAGATGGCAGATGATCTTTCTCCAATCTGTGGTCATCACACACTTCTTCACTTCAACCTTCGATGTCTCTGTGCATGTTGTTTCTTTCACCGTTTCTTGAAATGCACACAGTTGTTGTTTCATTGTTGTTCAATTTTCAAGCATGTTTTAGTTAGTCTTGAAGTTATCATTGCAGTGTAGTCGATGTAGTTGATAGACTTTATATGGAAATCTTATGTGATTGTTGTTACAGAGTCTCTCTCTCTTTACCAGAGACAGTCAATGTTGTTGATAGACTTTACATAGAAATCATATTTGCTGTTTTACCATATAAATAATGATAATTATCAGTATATATTAATGTATTTTATAGCTAAATTAACATAACTTTCTTGGAAGTACAGATTTTCTTAGAATAATATATTTGTCTTGTCAATAGCTGAAGATAACTTCTGAGAATTAAAATTCAAAATGAGTATCAACATTTGATATTTGTAATTTTATGATTTCTTGAAAACATCTTCATTAGGAAAATCAAATTATGTTTATTTATTGTTTAATCGTTATCCCCAAGGACCATTCATGACATATTAATGTGTTATGTCATGTTAATCTTATTGATAATATCTTCAAATAGTAATCTTGTATATTTCTTGCCCAGAGGCCCATTTCTGAGCATGAAAGTTGTTAAATGTCATTTTGACCTTTATTGACAGTATTTCTAGATTGTAGGAACAGTATTCCTTGAGACGTAATGAATCCAGTGGGTGATGTGACATGGCTTTTGCATTAGTTTACGATATTTATCAAAATAATCTATGAAAAAGTCTTACAAATGTGACTGTTCATGCTTGATATTTTAATACTTTAAATTTGATAATGTTCTATACAAGTAGCTTCATTGCCAGTAGTATGAATGCAGTAGACGTGACACACACAAGATATATGGAGTAGCAGCATGGAGATTTATGTAGTATCAAACTTATCTGTCTTTTGAATTGAATGTTTCTAAAGTGAATGTATTGGTAATGTTTTTCTTGTACAAGTGATGCAAACGGAATACTGGTAAGTTTATCAATCCAGAAGCAGGTATTTAAATATATTTGAGATTTATCTGAGCAATTTATATTTGTAAATCAAAAAGCTGGGTTTATATATTAAACATACTAAGTTGAGAAGGATTTAGATTGCTGAGAAAGATTTGACTTTTACTTGGCAATATAAGAACAGGAAGATTTTCTTGATAACGAACTTCTTTAACGTGAAAATACATGACGTTTCAGAGTATATACTCACTCCTTGATCAGGTGGAATGTAAGGAAATAACAAAATGTGATATACAATGCGAAATAAAATGTGATTGGCAATATACAATAAATGAATAGACTTAATACAAATAAGGATATGATGTTATAGAAAGATCTTCAAACGTTCCAAGTAGAAGTTGAACAATAATGTTTTTCTTTGAAACAAAATCATTCTGACAAAATACTATTATGATAGTGAAACATGTGATTCATAATGTATAAGCCATATCATCTGCTTACCAAATAGTTCACTCACAAAAGGTTAAATGCAAAGCGTAACTATAGAAAGTATTATTGAATTACCGGTATAGATGACAGTGTGAATAATATTGCCCACTGTTTACCACAGTTGGTAAAAATATGTGCAAGGAGGTTTTCGTAATAGGTAAATATGGGTATGTCAAAAGTAAGATAAGAAATTGTTCGAGGGAGCGGGGAGTGTGGTAGGGGGTAAGAAGTATTAAAAATAATATTAGTGAACATCTAGATTGTACAAGTGTGATATAGAAATTGTTTGAGAGATATAATGAGGAATATTCATATAAATGTGACACAGAAATTGTGTGAGAGATATAATGAGGAATATTCATATAAATGTGATACAGAAATTGTGTGAGAGATATAATGAGGAATATTCATATAAATGTGATACAGAAATTGTGTGAGAGATATAATGAGGAATATTCACATAAGTGTGATACAGAAATTGTGTGAGAGATATAATGAGGAATATTCATATAAATGTGATACAGAAATTGTGTGAGAGATATAATGAGGAATATTCATATAAATGTGACACAGAAATTGTGTGAGAGATATAATGAGGAATATTCATATAAATGTGATACAGAAATTGTGTGAGAAATATAATGAGGAATATTCATATAAGAGTGATATAGAAATTGTGTAAGAGATATAGTGAGGAATATTCACATAAGTGTGATACAGAAATTGTGTGAGAGACATAATGAGGAATATTCATATAAATGTGATACAGAAATTGTGTGAGAGATATAATGAGGAATATTAATATAAGTGTGATACAGAAATTGTGTGAGAGATATAATGAGGAATATTCATATAAATGTGACACAGAAATTGTGTGAGAGATATAATGAGGAATATTAATATAAGTGTGATACAGAAATTGTGTGAGAGATATAATGAGGAATATTCATATAAATGTGATACAGAAATTGTGTGAGAGATATAATGAGGAATATTAATATAAGTGTGATACAGAAATTGTGTGAGAGATATAATGAGGAATATTCACATAAGTGTGATACAGAAATTGTGTGAGAGATATAGTGAGGAATATTCACATAAGTGTGATACAGAAATTGTGTGAGAGATATAGTGAGGAATATTCATATAAGTGTGATACAGAAATTGTGTGAGAGATATAATGAGGAATATTCATATAAGTGTGACACAGAAATTGTGTGAGAGATATAATGAGGAATATTCATATTTATAAGTATGATACAGAAATTGTGTGAGAGATATAATGAGGAATATTCATATTAGTGTGATACAGAAATTGTGCGGATACAGAAATTGTGAAGAATTATGATTCAGAAATTATTTGAGAGTGTTGGGAGGGAAGGGTCGATGTGAAGTAATAATTTTCAAATAGGGAGAAGGTCAGACATTTCTTTGGGTTAGTTTGATACACAAATCATAGAAGAGAGGGGTCAGTAGTATGAAAGATGATTAGTATATAGGGGGAGAGACAGGTTAAATATATGAAAGACAAGGTTGTATGAGGTAACACAGATAACATGCTTTCGAGATGTCGTCAGGAAGCCAGTACTTGAGTAATGCAGGTTGAGAGGGGAGGGGAGAGGAGTCGGGGAGGGGGGGGGAAGGGGCAGACCAGACAGAGAGTAACATGCTGCACCTGATCACCTGGGCTTTAATCTCTGTGTTTAATGTACGAGGCAGAGAACTGAACTACATCTCAACATTTGGAAACCATTACAGCAGAACCAGTTTCTGGGTTGGTATGCTGAGTATTTACTGGCAATATTACTGATTGAATATCAATCTTGTTTGTGTAATATGGACTGGTTTCATTATACCTATGGTATTTACCACAATCTTTTTAGTTTTTTTCAAAATTATTAGTGCAAACTTTTGGAGACTTATTCAGAGGGTAATATCAGGTTAATTTAATACATTGTTTTTTTTTTATAGAAACCTTGTTCATAATGAATTTAAGAATGAACGCATAAACAATTAAATCAGTATGAAATATTACATGACAGTTTGATTCAGTTTATGAACACACATTGATCTCTGGGATATATTTCTTTTTAATTGTTTTGTTTTAAAAGTAGTTGTTATTAATCTAAGTCAAGATAGCTTTCTAGTAATCTTAACATCAACAATAGTTCTAGTGTTTGAGATAAGTTGATGGTTTCTATTGTCAGTTCAAAGTTTCCAGCACCATTAGTGTCATGAAGTCTTCCTTTCTCCATCTATTCCTCTTCCTCTTCCATGTGTTGTAAAGATGTCAGCTGGGTGGCTCAGTGTTCACTTACATTCACTCCAGCATTAACAAATAGATGAATATCATGGAAATATATTTATATTTCATATCCTTCATCTATCTGTGCGGATCTGCTTGCCTTCTTTCAGAGACAATTAATGGCTGTCGATCACTATTTATATTTTTACATTCTGGTCCTGCCATTATCAACATCTCTGATTGTAAAAGGGATGTTTACTTCCAAACAAGTGCTGTCTTTTACGTTTCCTTTATCAAGTTCAAGTTTATTTTGTCTGTTCAAAGTTGAGACATACAAGACAACAATGCTGTGTCTGTGTTCTGATTGGCTGAGAGAACTTCCTTTGAAGCTCAGTCTTGTTCCTTGTCAAATCTCCGTGTAGAATGTGCTTCAACAATGGCAGGCAGGAGACAGGAATTTTGAAAGCTTGTTTAAACTTAAAGATTTTGTTCTCCTGAAAATATTTTAAGAAGTGTAACTCATTATCTTGTTAAAGATGTCTGAAATGATTTTAGGATTATTTGAAATGTTAGGATAATAATGCTTATAACAAATTGAATTTTTTAAAAATAAATTTTTCTTAATTATCTTAAATGGTTACCTTTGATCCAGCATGTTATTTGGATGGAGGAAATCTTTGCCATCAACATCACATAAAGATAAGTTGGTAATGTTTTGAGCCATCTTCATGAATATCATAGATTTCATCACATGCTTCTTATAGATCATATCACATAAAACTGTTTAAAATGCAATCACATATTTCTATATTTCCACTTTTGTTTATCATTTCAATCTTCTCTATTATGGTAAAATATCTTAGTAATTTCATAAAGAAAATAGAAGCTTCATAGATTTCATTGAATGCATTAGTCTCATTGAGAGCAAACCATTCCGTACAGTAAAATTACAGGAATCATAACTTGTTATTGAAGCAAATAATCTAGGATAGACCACTGGCTAAAGACTACTCCAGGAGTTCACATAAATTATCATGTTGACAACGAAATGTCTCCAAAAGCCTCAAAACAAACAGTTTCTTGTAAAAAGTTTGTCCTATAAATACGAGTAGACATGCACCGACATGCTTCAAGTCTGGTAGACCATTGCTGTACAGGTTGTTGTTGTTCCTGTCTGGTGTCTAGCGGAGACATGTTTCCGTAGGTGCAGATTAGCGAGTTGGTGCCAATATTGCCTTTGTAACATGGAGGTTGTTTGTGGTCAAGGGAAGGCATGTCTTTGTACACACGGTCACTTCATAGTAGCCACTGGAGTTGTGTTTGCCAAATACGTGGTCAGCATTCCGCTTGTATTTGCAGGGTTTCATGGCTAAGCTGTAAGACATCTTACCATCAGTTTCCTGGGTATTTGAGGAGTATTCAGAATGGGGAAACTCTTCTTTTGAACTTGTCAGAGGTTTGGGCTTATTTTGAAAATGTTGTGGGAGATTTTTTGTAATCAAGGAGAGTTTTTATTTGCTTAATATAATATCAAAACTATTTTATGAACTAAAGCTCTTCTGACTTGCTGTAATATTGTAATTTATCCTCCAGATTTATTGTGTTTCATTAATGAAGTCATTTCAATTGATGTAACTACTACATGGCAGGATGCGTATTAAGATTATATGTGAAGAAAACTCCAATAGTTCTGATAATAAGAGATTTATATTGCAGGCACTCTGTGCTTTTAATGGCACTACAAACATATACCATTTCATTGGCCAGTTTTTCTGAATGCTCGCAAGTTGTTAATTTCCAAAAGAAGACTGTTTTGAAGCAATTTGATAAATATTCAGAGATATTTGAAGTGGTGGTTATTATTATTTCATTTTCACTTTCATCCCATTACATACTCTCAAAACAGATCTAGCTTCTATCTGGTTTATAAATGAAAAATGATAAGTTACAGGTTCAGTATGGTGTATGGAAATGTAAATAAGACACCTGCTTGTGATTATATGTAGCGTAATTATCAGCATTATAGAAATAGTCCATATGATAGTGGGCCGGCTATCATGATTATTCAAATTGTCTCAGAAATTGACTAGAATGTATAAATTAAGATATATATCAATTCAAAGGTTATTTCAAAAGTAAATTTATAAACTTTTCATTTAACCTTACTAATGATCACAATTTCAAATTATTTAAAACATTTTTATCAGCTTGTCTCATTTTATTCTCTGATCATATCAAAAAGTAATAGCAATCAATGGCTATCTGATGAATGTAGAAGGTATATGTAGTCAATATGTATTTTCTCCTACTTAGTTCATCCTACTCCTACTGATATGTGCAGATTCAAATTATTCCTCCTATATCTGTCTTCCACAACCAGAAATATGTCCAATTAGTGAACTCAGTAGGTTAAGTGTTAATCTACTTATGTGGCCCTTAAGAACAGCCCCTGGTCATATTTGATTCCTATGTTGGTCTTACATAACCAAGACTTTATAATTCCAATTAGTGGCAAGCACTCCACATATTATGAACTTTGAAGGTTAAGTGTTGGTCTGTTTGATTGCTCCTACCAAGCTCTTCCTCCTCTATGTATGTCTTAAATATCAAAGACTAATTCAAATTAGTCTAAGAACAACCGCTAAGTTTTATTGAGCTTAAATATGAATCTGTTTATTAATAGACCTCCTTCTCCTACAGTTCTAGTCCTGCCCCATGACTGTGTATAAATAAGAGCCTTTATTTTAGTCTAGATCCTTATTTATTAAGTCAAGACAAAATGAATAGATGGAACTAAAAGCTTAAAGAAATATGATCATATAGATGAAGATACAGTATTGTTAAAATTCCATAGACTAAATTTTAGTCAACTATAGCTTCTATAAATGTCTGTCTTACTCAACCAAGACTAATTTCTATAAGCGTACATGAGTGAGTATCCCAGAGGTTAATTATAGTTCTGTTTCAAGAACAAACGTAGTTCCTCCTATGACTCAGGTGATATACTATATTTGCCCAGGTATCAGTGTAGCGGCTCTACTCTGAACTTTCTAACACCTAGGAGGAGTGTGGGTTGTTGGAAGAGGAATGTTTCTGGTTCACAGTTTCTCCCTTGTGCAATGTAGCTTTTTGTAGTTGGTGGAGGAAGTGAATAGAAAACATCTGGGCACAGAGCTCTGTACATGGACCCTGCTGCTGAGCTCAGACAAGGTGTTGCCTCAATGACCCGGCTTGATGTACAGTGAGGACCAAACCAACACAAACATTGTTACAAGGGGTTTATTACCCACACACTATACCACTTGGAGCAACGGACACCTTCTTCCAAAACATTAACTCAAAAGTAAATCCTGATGATTTTTTCACGAGGAGAGAAAAATGTTCTACCACCATTCTTCAGGCCAATAATTAACTCAATTACTCTCCGGTTTATGTTTGTGTTAACATCCCAAGCACTTGGCGTTCCAGTTCTGCTGAATTCTTGGCGGGGCAGGATGGATTTACTTTAAGCTTACTCTTCCAGTTTGTTGGTCTTCTCTAATAAATGTTTGGGTATAAGAGATATTTACCTGTGCCTTCTGCAGGCTTGTTGTGTTAGCGGCATGTTCTGTGTACAGTGTCGGTCTGATCGTGGAAGTGGAAACACACACAAACACTGACTCGGGGTAGATTCATGTCTGGTGAACGCACACATGAATGTATTCTTCAAAAGACAGTGTCATAAACTATAAGCAATATACGCTGAATTAAATAAAAACAATTTAATTATAAGTGGTACAGCTCATTGGCAATCTTGAACACTGTAGTAAAATGCAAGGCATGTCCATATGGTTCTTCATGAGGGTCTATTACAATCCAATTTATGGTTGAAGTCTTCGAGAAGAGGATCTAAGCATTTATATGTACATCAAAGAACGTATAATGTTTGTACCTTGGGCCTTAGGTCCCAAATACTGAAATAAAGAATTTGAATTCGAACATTTGAAATCAAAAGGTCCTATTGCGTTCTCTTTGCCTCTCAACATTTCTTTCAAGTTTTCATCATTTCCAATTATGATATAATATTATCAATTTTATATCATTATATGACAATATTCATATAAATTCTTTAAAATGCAATAGTGCAGTATTCCCTGATACTTAACTTGGTTAATACATTTCACATGAGCGATAGGAAACCTGGGGTTGTGGGGGTGGCGTAAAAGTCAAGGCAGATGTGGATTGCGTCTACTTCTAAAAGCATTCCCGGTGCTGGCATTGACGGGCTCCATTGTATTGCTGGTGCCGTTTGGCCCACCATTTGTCTCAAATTGGGATTGTGACTATAATCACGTTATGGTTTCTTGAGTTTATCAAAACAATCATGCAGCTAAATTTCACTTAAGTAAAAACATTTTTACACTTGTTATTACTTCCATGTTTTTTGGCTTCATATTCAGTAACTTATGCAGTGAAGCTCAGTTTCATCACTGCATGCACTGTTGTAGTCGATTCGGCATTTTGGTGTAATGTTGTCGCTCATTTCGTGTAACATTGTTCAATATTGAGCTCGGCATAAAATTTGATTCAGTAAATTAAAATATGTATTTTAGTGTCAAGAATCTGAGTAAAAATCTCAATGAACTGAATAATTCTTAGTAAATTTTGAACAAAGGATTCCAAATATATGTGCTCATATTTACATGCTCAATTGGGAAAACAATTTTAAACTTTCATTATTTTCTCTTAGGAATGAACTCAAATGAACTGGAATCACATGAGTTAGAAGTTTCAAGTGACAGCAGAATTCACTTGTGGGAAAATGTATACATGAACATAATTTATGAAAACTATTTATTTATTCAACAATATAAATTTGTGGTAAAATGTACACAAAATGTTAATTTTATTAAATATTTATTTATTCACCAATATTCTATTTTTTCTAAATATATACACATGTACATTGTTTAAATGTTAATTTATTCAACAATATACACTTGCGGCTAAAGATGTATACAAATATAAAAACATTTAAAATGTTAATGCGTTCAACAATATATACACTTGTAGCAAACATTTATACATAAATAAAGGTTTTAAAAGTTTGGCAAGATGTATACAAATATCAACTTTAAAAATGTTTATTTATTCAACCACAAGCAAACAAATTTGTTATCTGGCCATGGCACAGTGTGTGTCTAAAACCTCTGCATGAATAGCTCAGGTTGTCTCAAGCTGACCAGCAGATCCCTCTACCATGATGAAATTCCTACTTCAAGACTTCTTGATAAGTCTGTGTTTTGCGAAACATTCCTACGCTAGCTGACAACACAGTAAAGATGAGAAAGACTGGTTAAGTTGTTGTGTGAGTAAATATAAGGAAGAAACTTGACGAGGAGTGTTCACCAGCCGTGAGGAACCGTCTTCTGATAGCGGGTATCTCACCATCATCTTCTCCGTACTTACCAAGTGTTGAGTGTTATACAGTGTAGTCTTCCTTGTTTTCATACTGAAACATCATATACAAGGTTGATAGGCTATCGTGTGTGTCTGTTGTTATAAACAATGAGATTCTGTGATATCCAAGATTTGCATAAAAGATTTTTACTTATTGATTATGATGAAGACATGTTTATAAAGGTATACCAAATTTCAAGATTGAAACCAATGATTTTGAATTTGAGGACCACATAGTTTTTATCATTAATTGATTTGTGCAATCATGATTTAAATTAAATTTTCTAAGTATTAGAATTACTACAATTTGAAGACAGTGTTTATTTGCTTATAGTTTCCAGAGTTGTCTATTTTCATAACTGAAAGTTTGACCATTGCCCATTTAAAAACAATTGGAGGACCATAGATTATTACAAACATTTCATGATTGCAAACCAAAAGAGGATAATCTATTTGACCACAATGGGTATTAAGGACGTTCTTGTATCACATCATTATATGGTACACATGTAGAAGAGGTCTTCAATATTCATAAAAAACCTTCTCATGGAGTGTTTAAACTAATCATTTTCTGAACACGTTCAGTATCCAACACCCTACTCATATATCTCATCATTATTTGCTACACATGTGAAAGCGATATTTTAATATTCATAAAAACTCGTTGAGTGTTAAAACCAACCATTTCCCCCACTAAACAGGTATGAATATAAATGAGGGTTTACTCACACCATCGATACTTGACAAGTCCCCCTGAACTGTTTCCTACCCCATGGAAGCACCCTTGAGTTGGACCTAGCAAACACCTAGCTATAAGTAGCCAGTATAGCTACCACCAGGCAATGTCAGCTAGACCGTCAATACACAGATACCCTCAATAGTGATGGATGAACAGAAGTTTGTCCAAACTGTTTACCTTTATCATTATCGCCCAGGTAATCAAGTCGTTAGTGTTTGATCCAGTATGTACATATATTCAGGGGGTAGATAAGTATGGTAGACGGACAGGTGACATGTCCCGATTGTTTGTCTCCGGGCACATTTGTCGACTCCCCATGTCAAGTTTACTCAGCTCTTCCAGACATGCTTATGGATGGTCGGCTCTGAGGGGGATAATAACGACAATAACTTTGTCGTGAGGGTGACAGGAGAGGGGAGAATAACAGTAACTTTATCAAATGTTTGTAGGACCTTATCATAATTATCATAACATTGATAGACGTTAATACACAGCCATAGGCTGGAGGGCAAAACAGCTGCTGCTGATTTAAACTAAAATGTAGGTAGAATATGATTTTAAGTGTGATATAACTGCAGTTTATTCTCTGTTTATCATTAATACTAACTAGAAGTTCAAAGTAGTAACACCAATGGTGTGCTGGGGTTAGTCATCACTTCCATGGTTTCACTGCAATGCATATAGTCACAGTATAGTTGCAGGCTTTCTTCATGTATACTCGTTAAAATTATGTATATCGAGCACTCTTGAAAACCTTATTCGTCTCTCTGATATTATTGGTAGAAGTTCTTTCTTTCTTTCATTATCAGATAAAGTTGTATATATGTATTCATCTATTTGTGCCTGATGGCTACTCTGAAGACTGATATAGGCTAACTGTCTGTATTGGTCTGTAAACTGTGTTCTATGGGCCGATAGCGGCTGCTGTATCACAGACCATCTTGTAGGTAGGTGCCAGTTAGTGACATGCTACATGTTCAACATGGTGGCTTCCTTCATTAGCAGAACACTTCCTGATCGACCTACATATACTTACATACTGATTGGTTGCTGATAACACAGGTGTATAATTGCTACTTTGCTGCTACAAACTCAGGAAATAACAAGTGGTTAGAGTTGTGATGTAGTGTTCTCATTTCTCAATACTTTGACCATTCTTGTAAGTGCTTCTTAAAGGGACACTGCGTCGAGAATAAAAATCAGATCATGTGTATCTACCTATGCTGATTAACATGTCTGCTAACAAGTCACAGACACCGAATTTCAGACAATTGACGTAATTGGTAATAAAAACTACTGCATGTAGACAGTGAAGTGAAGCGTAAATCGTTAGCAGATACTCTAATCAGCTTAGTGAGATAAAGATGAGACTCATTTTTATCCTCGACGCAGTGTCCCTTTAACACTTTAACTGTTGAATTCATTTGTGCTAAATTCTTCTGAGTGGTCAATTTACAGGATTCATAGGTTAAAGGTCAAAGGTTATTATCCAGGAAAGTCAGTGGCTAATGATAAATAGTCCTGGAATATAACAACCTGTAGTCATTGAACTTGATTCTGATATTATAAACAAATATTGATACAGATGTCCATCTTGAAATCATCCATAAATTGGTACCAAATACATCCATTTCCTCTGTGAATGGTTATATGATTCATAGAACAAATTATAAACTTGAATATATTCGTAGCATTTGTTCGCATGTTTCAATATCTACTTACAATGTATATGATTAGGTTTCAGGAAATCGAATGAACTGTTTCAGAATGTTTGGGAAGTGCCAATTGATGGGTTTAGTTGTCTAATTTTACATTCAATATCTGATGAAAAAATTAATTTTACATTTCAGCAAAACAGTTATGTTATGATAGATTAGCCTACTTTATTAGCTAATTAATTCCAAAAGTCTTCTTGAAATTTAATTCTTGCGTATCAAGATAATCAAACTTGCAGCATTAATGTAATTAGTTGTAAGGCAAAGTTCATCTGTGAGTTAATTCTCATGTGTTTCCAGTGTCGGCCATGTTGTGTCTGAATGCTGTAACCTTACACTGAGTGCTAATAACGTTTAATAAATGCCTTAAGAAATGTTCAACCAATACCACATGCCATATCCATGCATTTGCATGGTTTTCCCATAAGTGAACGAAGTAATAAGGGCAATATGCAGGAGACGTTAGCTTCTTAGAGAATATAACCATTTTGAAACTTGATCGCGCAGAAACATACTTGAGCTCGTTGATGTTATTAAGGATCATTTTGTCCCAACCTTTGCAAGAGTAGCAACAACTGCTTCACAACACATGTGCAGAGACTTAATTCTGAACACCCCAAATTATGTAAACGATGCTCAACAGGCTCAAACATGATGAAAATTTGGAAAACTGGTTCAATATCAGCACCAAAAGCTGCACCGATTAACCTGCTTCTGATCCTAAGTGCGATGATATGCCAAGTGTAATGTTTGTTCAAAGGAGCATTAGTTGGATGGTTGTGATCAGTTGGTTACAAATTGGTTGTAAACAGAAGTGTAATCTCCACCACCTATGAATGACCAGAATGGTTCTCCCATTGATGTATCCTAGTAGTTCTTGAAAAAAACATCACTTGTTACAAAGGCTGCAATTTTAGGGATTTCATGATTCTTGACCGAAATGCTGGGCGTTATTTATTTTCACATATATTCTGTTGGACTCGGTCATAAAACACTTCTTGGTAATGACAAGAAAATTCCATTAAAAAAAGACTTGACTTTCTTAAAAAAAAAATTCTTTTACTTTATAAATATTAAAATGGAAGTAGACAATCTATTGAGTGTTGAGCCTTCACTCAGCTGTTTGCTTAAGTGGTCATTATTCATATTTTGAAACTCTTCTTGATTTCTTTTAGTTTCTTATGTACTAAAGTTGAAGCGCAAATTAGCAGCTAGAGACCACCAAATTCTTTTAAAGATATTTAAATGAAGGTGTGTTCACTTCGTAATATCATAAAAATATTGTTTTGGTTGAAGGAGAAATTGAAAGAACTTTCCCAATTTAAATTATTCTTAGTTAATTACATTAAATTCTAGAAAGTTGGTGTTTTTTGGAAATAGGAGAACTTTCCAAATAAAAAGAAATACAAGTTGGTCCAAATTCTGCTAAATCATCATATTTTCAGCTGATTATGCATGTATGATGCAGTTGATAACGAGGTATCGTAATCCCCCGACTATCTCATCAGAGTATGTAAACATACATATAATCTTTATAAGTCTACATACTCTGCATATATTTGTTCAAAGTTGTTAGCATGAACTTCACAATATTTGGCAGCTGAGATCCTCTTTAGCATTTAAATAGCCAGGTTTTGATGACACTGTCTGCCTCAATGCAATGGAATATTCCCTCATTGTATACAGATATTCAAGATGGCCACCCCCCTTTTCATATGCCTTAAGATATTCATGAATGTATCAGTTGAGGTGACTGTGTCAGACAAGGCTTTTAATTAATGCAAGTTTGTGACGAGCTTTCTACGATAACTTACAAAGCATTGCATTCCATCTGTTACACGCTTGAGCGACCACGTGATCTAGGGTTGTCGGCAACTCTCCTGTTTTGTCTGTCCAGCATCGAGCATTGCCCCCTGTCTGTACTATGGGGAGAAGTCCGTAATACACTGAAAGTTAAACAGCAAAGGGAAACATTACTTTCATGTTGTATTTGCTTATGTCCGCTTTAATTGAAAGGTTTCTTTTTTTGTGCTCCCTGTGTAAGTGTGTACAGACTGTTAAAGGGAATGTTGTATGATAGACTATATGGGATATACAGTTCTGAAAGGTCCAACTGTGTGAAATTGAAATGAAGATACAGTAACATATATAATTGAGAATTATAAGATTCAAATTCTTTCGAAGCTGAAAATTCTCTCAATAAAGCTACAAAGGGACAATTTTATTTTAGTTATACTGTTCATTTCTTTTACTAAAAATTTTAATTCTTGGTGAAAAA
The DNA here is from genome assembly GCA_936450465.1 of Gibbula magus. Classification (NCBI taxonomy): domain Eukaryota; kingdom Metazoa; phylum Mollusca; class Gastropoda; order Trochida; family Trochidae; genus Gibbula; species Gibbula magus. Next base: position 25,285,451 of record OW388297.1, read on the forward strand.
TATCTCTCTTGACTTTGGTGCCTTCTTTCCTCAATGGCAAGAGAGACATTCAGATTGTAAGAAGATTTGTTTTGTAGTATGTGTTTTGCATCTAGTGTAGGAGCTATTCCTATCATCATACAGAGAGATTGTGGGGGGGGGGGGGGGGTAAATATCCCTTGCAGGGCCCGATGACATAACAACAGTACAGCATTACCATATTCATAAAGAGGCCGGCAGACTGACATAAAACTATAGGACTTGACCTACTGACATGACTTTAGCTACCTGTTGAGTCATGAGGGACTATAATGGGGCTGTAGTTATTCCTGATGTATGTTTTAATGTCCCATGGGATTTAGTGTCAGCAAGTAGAGGAAAAAATGTTTGATGACACGCAGTGCAGTAACTTGACTTCATAGGCTGTGATATAGCACAGTGGTTGTATAGAGTATGTTCAACCACGGATTAGCAGGTGTAGGCTTTCAATCCTGCAAAGCATGTTCTATAATTCAGCAATAGTAATGCAACAGTATACAGTGTCACCAATGGTTCATTAATTCTAGCCAATGCTTGCAGGTTTCACTGCAATGCTCAACCACAATAGTTGCAGGATTTCTCTGCAATGATTCAAGTCACAGTCATACAATTGAAAAACTTGATAAACATTGACATTGATAAAACTAAAAAGCCAAACTTTCCAAAAAAAGTCTACAAACTCTGCATATATTTGTTGAATTGCATACAAGTGAAAAAATTCAGACAGTGATGAAACTAAACAGCCTCACCTTGAGAAATATCTATACACACTCAATTGCTTAGGGCTGTCCTGATATGTTTTATAACTGTGCATGAACAATTATATTCTGGAGATTGATTATGTGGTCGTATATACAAAGGATTTTGTTGACCGCATACCTTAAGAATTAATGACCTTCAAGAAAATATACTCATATACATGTTGTTTGTTCTTATGATGATATTGATGTTCTACTATTAATGTTGATGAAGGTGATATCTATACTGAGGATATTCATACATGATTTTGTTGTTGTTAGTGATGATGTTGATGCTAAAGATGTTGTTATTGTTGTTGCAGATGCTGACACAGAAAATCTGGTGAATCTGCTGGGAGTTATAGGTGTCCCATCAGACGGTCGGCCGGGTATTGGCTACGGTACCGGCATCGATGGGTACCCAACTTTCACCATTGGCCGGGAGGCTAATATACGTCAACCCTCCCAAATACATTTCCGCAAGCCTCTCTTTAGGGACTTTGCTATAGTGATGACAATTAAACCCAGCACAAGAAGTGGGGGATTTATATTTGCTGTGGTGAACACCTACCAGACAGTGATTCAGTTTGGACTTAGTGTTACAGATTCCACAGACCCAACAAAACAAAAAATATCACTATACTATACCCCAGAGCCAAAGTATGCCGAGAGTTCTAATGTGATCGCCACCTTCGAAGTGGATTCTTTTGTGAACCGCTGGACTAAATTAGCCTTGAAAGTGGAAGAGGACAGTATAGTTCTGTACCTGAATTGTAAAGAATCTGCAAGGACTTTCTACAGCCGCAAGAAGGGAGAACTCGACTTCGAACCAGGCTCCAGTATCTTTATCGCCCAGGCTGGACCTAACTTTCAATCCCATTTTGTGGTAAGTGCTTTACATCTTACTTTTAGAGTACTTCTTGAAGTTTGAGATTATATGATGAAAAGAGTATCATGTGACATTTACATGCAGGTTCAACACAGTAGAACATTAATTGGTTTCTTTGTAAAACTTTACATCCAGCATGAGTTCACAGAGATATATATAACTGTTTATTGTTTTGTATTTTAGATGTAAATGTACAATGCTTTTATGTAATTCCAAGCTTTATCTAATAACTGTCCCAACAGATTGCCCTTTCAGTTTAAATTTGGAGCTCTGTTGCTTGAATTTCATTTGCAAAGGTTACATCTGTATAGTTGACTACTCATGGAATGAAATTCTCTTGCTGGAGACAAGAACATTGTAACACGATTCCTCAATGATGTGTTGTTATGTGTTGTATAGATACAGTTGGTTTGGAGGAATATTTCATGTGTTAAAAATTTTGGCAAGAAAATTATGGAACAGCACACATAAGTTCATAGTTTGCATATAAATTTAATAAAATTCATATAGTGTTATCGTATTAGAAAATAATACATTTTACATATATATACAGTATCAAAATGATCCAGCTCGTGTGATGATTATTCCAATTGTGCAGATTGCCCTAGAAGGACATACAGAACTGTAACTACTGCTTGTAAAGAGATTGCAAATGATATTTTAAGTCATAAGCACCACTTTAACTCATATTTTACATGAACTTCACATTATTTATTGACATTGAGATCGATTGAAAATGTGAGCAGGAAACGTTTTACTGAGATGAAAAAGGGTCAAGTGATTTTGAATTGTTCCAAGCACCAGGTTCTGTTTCTTCTCACAATTTAGATTGTTTAGATATGTACATATAGACTAGAACCCACAAGACAGATAGTCTTTGCACCTCTCCTTAATCTTTTTTCAAGTTTCAAGTTACCCATGTTTGTTGAGCATGTCATTGACTGATTGTATCTCCAAACCGTGATATAGACGACCTTGCGACTATATATCACTGCTAATATTTAGACACAATAACTCACTCTTGTAATGGAGTAGCTTTTTAAAGCAATAAATCTCCTGATATGACACAAGCTATATTACCTCCATCACAAAAACCAACCCAAAAAATGGAAGTCTGAATACCTGAGGAGAACACTGACATGGTTCTAGCTAATGAGTACCTTCCTCTGCGTGGTGTATGCTGACTACAAAGTACACAAAAAAGTCTGCACAACTGATGAGAACATTGCCTTGGTGTTAGCTGCCATTAACACCCTGTATGCATGATGGACACCTGCATGTACGTTTCAATCGACAATGTCTGTATGAAAAAATCTAGTACCCGATAAAAGAAACCCCAAAGGAATGAGTGTCTTCATGACTCTTTCTTATATATTCTACACTGACAGGATAATGTGACTTCTTTGAAGTTGGTTGGATGAAGGATAAACGAGTAATATGGGCAATATGGACTGATTCTTCTTTGAACACCAGCTGTTGAAAAACTCTTTCTTGCTCATTGTTTGCTGACGTAATTATTTCTCATAGATTATATCTCACATTTTGGGCATGTCTTCACTGCTTATAAGCATATTGTAGGCTGGCTGGGTCATACAGACTGTTTGGGCATGTCTTCACTGCCTATAAGCATATTGTAGGCTGGCGGGATCATACAGACTGTTTGGGCATGTCTTCACTGCCTATAAGCATATTGTAGGCTGGCTGGGTCATACAGACTGTTTGGGCATGTCTTTACTGCCTATAAGCATATTGTAGGCTGGCTGGATCATACAGACTGTTTGGTCATGTCTTCACTGCCTATAAGCATATTGTAGGCAGGCTGGATCATACAGACTGTTTGGGCATGTCTTCACTGCCTATAAGCATATTGTAGGCTGGCGGGATCATACAGACTGTTTGGGCATGTCTTCACTGCCTATAAGCATATTGTAGGCTGGCTGGGTCATACAGACTGTTTGGGCATGTCTTTACTGCCTATAAGCATATTGTAGGCTGGCTGGATCATACAGACTGTTTGGTCATGTCTTCACTGCCTATAAGCATATTGTAGGCTGGCTGGATCATACAGACTGTTTGGTCATGTCTTCACTGCCTATAAGCATATTGTAGGCTGGCTGGATCATACAGACTGTTTGGGCATGTCTTCACTGCCTATAAGCATATTGTAGGCTGGCAGGATCATACAGACTGTTTGGGCATGTCTTCACTGCCTATAAGCATATTGTAGGCTGGCGGGATCATACAGACTGTTTGGGCATGTCTTCACTGCCTATAAGCATATTGTAGGCTGGCGGGATCATACAGACTGTTTGGGCATGTCTTCACTGCCTATAAGCATATTGTAGGCTGGCTGGATCATACAGACTGTTTGGGCATGTCTTCACTGCCTATAAGCATATTGTAGGCTGGCGGGATCATACAGACTGTTTGGGCATGTCTTCACTGCCTATAAGTATATTGTAGGCTGGTGGGATCATACAGACTGTTTGGGCATGTCTTCACTGCCTATAAGCATATTGTAGGCTGGCAGGATCATACAGACTGTTTGGACATGTCTTCACTGCCTATAAGCATATTGTAGGCTGGCAGGATCATACAGACTGTTTGGTCATGTCTTCACTGCCTATAAGCATATTGTAGGCTGGCGGGATCATACAGACTGTTTGGACATGTCTTCACTGCCTATAAGCATATTGTAGGCTGGTGGGATCATACAGACTGTTTCTCACTGTGGACTCGTATGATAATAGTTTGTATCGGAATGTATGCGTCTGACCCCTGACCTATGATATCAGCTGGTAGATATGTTCCATATTGTCGCTGTATTGATAATAGCATTCAGTTTCTCCCCCTCAGTCATGGAGGCCGTTGTATCGGAAGGGTGGGAAATTCAAAATACTGATACAAATTGTTCTGACCTTTCTCACTGGACATGAATCAGTCAAGGTTTATGATGTGTGTGTGTGATGTGTGTGTGTACAGCTTCTGTATTTATATATTTGGAGAGTTTGTTGGCTGTCATCTCATCTATGTTTGTGGTAAATGCCAAGTTTCCTACAACAAACAGTAATTTATTACAAATCTATTTTCATGATTTTTACTTGAAAGGATTGTATTTCAACATCCTGAGAAAGAACAAAATCTCTTTTCAAGAACTTTTCCTTTTGAAAGCATCCTGCTAAAAGCTAGAATTATTTATTTTCATAACATGATCACAGCAGTCGCTATTTATACTCTTTTGAGAAAGTTTAAAATGAAACATGATATTTTAATTCTATTCTTAAATACCTCAATTATTCTTTAGAATGCAGTCATCTCAGTCAGTTTACCAAGAATAATCTAAATATTGGTTTTCGGGTCAGTTATTGAGGAGAGGAAAATGTTGGTTAACCAGGCCATGTATACTGTTTGACAGCTGTCTCGTATGTTGGCAGGTTACTGCCAATACCCACAACAATCTCTAGATGGGAGTGTATATTTGCCACTGTTTATTCAGTGTGTTGCCCATATTGCTAAACAGCTAATACACTAAACACACATTCCATATACACACTTACACAGCATGCTACAGAGCAGTCAAGTTTACCATACACAGATCTGCATCTTCACTATACCCTGTAGGCCAAGATCAGGCAAGGTCTTCATCTGCAAATTTACAAATTTCAAAAATTAATTTTTGATTTTGATGCTGTACTTAAAGCATTGTAGATTATTCAAATAAAAATGGTCTATTTGAATAGATCCACACTCGACTTGAATAATTTGCAAGAATTTCTACTATTGCAGATTGTGTGATCCCATGCATTACAATGTTGAATTTGTTCGCTATCTGGATTGCACGTATTTCTAAAAGAAAGGTTTACTTAACAAATTGTACAAAGCACTAATACATGTACTATGTATTAAGTGTCAACAAATAAAACAAATGTCTTGGTTAGTCTGTCATCTAGATTCCAGACCAAAAAATAAATGAAGTCTGAAAAATGTTGGCCGTCTAGTTGCCTCAGCTCTAGGAAATTATGTATTATTTAGTTCTCCTTTTCATTTTATTTCATATCAATTAATTATAATAAAGTAAAATATTCTTGAAAAATTCTTTTTTTGGGGGGGACTATATGTTAGTCTATCTTAAGTGTCTAAGCTGGTTCTATGAGAAAAGTTCAAACCACATATTACATTATTATACTTAATCTCTTAATTACATTAGTATAATTAAAATATTGATGACGTAGTGCTGTGTACCAAAGGAACCCTCCTTTTTAAGTCAAATTTTAAACTGAAAATGTCTGTTTTTAAATTTCACAATTTTGAAAGCAAAATTTCTTCAAGCATTTAACAGGGATTATGTTCCTGATTACTCAAGGTTTTTCTGTGTTACTTTTTCAAAAACTTCGAACTCTCAACGCAAATTCTTAAACAGATTATATAACAGCATGATTCATGCAAACGTGTTTCCATATCGTGGTATCTTTCACAATTTTTAATGCACTCTCATTTGAGAGCTCTCCAGACTTTGAAATGTGTTGGATATGTGAATATTTAACTGATGAACACAAGATTTGAGAGTTAAGAACTGGTAGTAATGTCTGACATGCTGGGAGAGACGCTAATTAAAGAGGACTGCAAAGGGAGAGTGAATACATACATTTTTAAATTCATCAGGTGGAAATACTTTTTAATAATGTATTGGACCAAACATGGTTGTTTTTTTATCAGTTGTCTCGATATCTGTATATACAGGTTGATTATATCAGGTTTCATAATAGAGAAGGTTTCATACTCCTGGTTTCAATTCAGCTAATGTGGAATATATTCATGAGAAATGAACATCAGATAGTTGAGACCTGACTGGAGAAGCGTTTTCAAGATCCTCAGATGTTATGTATGATCTATACTGCAAAATACTGATATGAATTTTGTTTTTTGAATTCTAATATAATGTTCTCCAAAAAATTATGTTCAAGAACCATGTCCTATTTTGGCAAGTTTTGATATGGCAGACAAAAAACACAATGAAATCCCAAATTATAAGACCAATGTTTTCAAAATACTTACTAATCTAAGGCAATTATTTTTTTTTGTGTTGAGATTCTAAAGGACAGACAATTAACATGAAGATGACTTCCTTAATAACAATATACAGCAGCAATGCATCATGAAGTTTTTTGGTTCTACAACTTTTTAATCCTTCAAAACGTTCATTGTTTTGTGTTGAGATTGTCCAGTAGAGAAATTAACCAAGAGGGTCCCTTCCTCTTTAAGAATGTTAAGCTTATGGACTCCACTGAGGTCAATGAGAATTTATTTTGTTCCATAACAAAAGACAAAGGCTGTTCAGCTCCTCTGATGCCAGACTATTTTGATATTTGGACCACCCAAATTAATTTCAAGAAACAGGAAGTGGTGTGGAAGAATTTAGAATCAATGGGAGAAATCTGGAAGATATTTGGATGTTGATGAGTTTGAAGCAACGGGTGCTCAGGAACCAACCAACTGAATAATGCAGAGAATGAATGTATCCATTGGATGCAACACTCCAGACAGTTATGTGCACAGTTGTGTGCTCAGTGCCAATACCTGTCTTTGTTGAAAAGTTGGAGGGCCAATACCTTGAAGTTCTTGAGAGGAATTTAGAAGTTAGAGGGCCAATGCCTTGAAGTTCTTGAGAGGAATTTAGAAGTTAGAGGGCCAATACCTTGAATTCTTGAGAGGCATTTAGAAGTTGGTGGGCCAATACCTGGAAATTTGTGAGAGACATTTTCAAATTGCAGGGTCAATACCTTGAAATTCTTGAGAGTCATTTAAGAAGTTGAAGGGTTAATACTTTGAATTCATGAGAGACATTTAGAAGTTGCAGGGTCAATACCTTGGAATTCTTGAGAGGAATTTAGAAGTTGGGGGTCAATACTTTGACATTCTTTAAATGAATTTATAATTTGGAGGGTTAATACTTTAACTAGAAAGTCATTTAGAAGTTGGAGAGTGGCCAGTTAGCTGCTTAATGAAATCAGGTGTTCTTTGACAGAAGATAAATTGTACATTTTTTCCAACAAATCGGAAGAAGAACAGAACAGAAATAGAGAATGATTGAACTATCACCTGCAGAAACTCTCTCTCTCTCTTGTCTGCAAGACTGGTTTAATTGTTTTGCTTTCTCTTTTAAACCCTAGCTGTATATTCCAGGCATTGTGAGTACATGGAGCATTACAGGGGTTTCAACAATGGTGTTAACTTGATCTCTTGAAGCTTATGGACAAACTTTTCATCTGGTTCCAGGGTATAAAGCCATTCAGAAGAATGTGGAAGTTTGGCATTCCGTTTGTATTGGATTGATATACCAGAAGGAAAAGTACTCTTTGTATTGTCAAACACATTATTTGTGTGCTTTCCAACGATGAAAGAAGTTTATTTTTGTTATGTTTACAGACAAGCATTAAGATCTTGATCAAGGAAAAAAGATTCCATTTTGACAACTGGTTATGCAATGAATTCCTAAATTCTTTTAGATGTTGGAAAGTAAATTTGTTTTTACAAATTATTTCAGACAGTTTGAAGCTGTTTCTTTCATAGAACCATCACTATAGTTTAACTGATTTCTTTGGCAATTAAATAAATTATGAAAGTTAACTAGAATATGAATGGCTGTGCCTGAAAACTTGACGTGCAAAAGTGATATAATGTTTATGAAAATAAAAGACTGTGAATAAAGTATAACATTAAAGCTTTATTTTCTGATAAGAATAAGAGTGAAGTTTGTTAAAAGAAGCTACATAAAAACCCAAAGAAAGTAAAGATTGTCTCCAGTTATTCAGTTTGTTTTTCTGTATTAAAGATGATCAACAATGGTTGTTGATATATGAATTGATAATCAAAATATTCATTAAATAATGTTTAGCTATTTATGAAGTTTGAGAGAGGGTAGTGAGCGAGACCTAAAGAGTGAAAGAGGGCGAGGGAAGTGATCATGAGAGATATCTAGGGGAGTGAGAGAGAGCAAGGGAAGTGAAAGAGGGCGAGGGAGGTGAAAGAGGGCGAGGGAAGTGATCATGAGAGATATCTAGGGGAGTGAGAGAGAGCAAGGGAAGTGAAAGAGGGCGAGGGAAGTGATCATGAGAGAGAGAGAGTAGTGAGAGATCTAGGGGAGTGAGAGAGAACAAGAAAAGTGAAAGAGGGCGAGGGAAGTGATCATGAAAGATCTAGGGGAGTAAGAGAGAGCAAGGGAAGTGAAAGAGGGTGAGGGAAGTGATCATGAGAGATATCTAGGGGAGTAAGAGAGAGCAAGGGAAGTGAAAGAGGGTGAGGGAAGTGATCATGAGAGATATCTAGGGGAGTGAGAGATCTAGGGGAATAAGAGAGCAAAGGAAGTGAAAGAGGGCGAGTGAAGTGATCATGAAAGATCTAGGGGAGTGAGAGAGAGCAAGGGAAGTGAAAGAGGGTGAGGGAAATGAAAGAGGGCGAGGGAAGTGATCATGAGAGAGAGAGAGTAGTGACAGATCTAGGGGAGTGAGAGAGAGCAAGGGAAGTGAAAGAGGGAGAGGGAAGTGAAAGAGGGCGAGGGAAGTGAAAGAGGACGAGGGAAGTGATCATTAGAGATATCTAGGGGAGTGAGAGAGAGCAAGGGAAGTGAAAGAGGGCAAGGGAAGTGAAAGAGGGCAAGGGAAGTGAAAGAGGGAGAGGGAAGTGAAAGAGGGCAAGGGAAGTGAAAGAGGGCGAGGGAAGTGATCATCAGAGATATCTAGGGGAGTGAGAGAGAGCAAGGGAAGTGAAAGAGGGCGAGGGAAGTGATCATGAAAGATCTAGGGAAGTGAGAGATCTAGGGGAGTGAGAGAGAGCAAGGGAAGTGGAAGAGGGCGAGGGAAGTGATCATGAAAGATCTAGGGAAGTGAGAGATCTAGGGGAGTGAGAGAGAGCAAGGGAAGTGAAAGAGGGCGAGTGAAGTGATCATGAAAGATCTAGGGGAGTGAGAGATCTAGGGGAGTAAGAGAGAGCGAGGGAAGTGGAAGAGGGCGAGTGAAGTGATCATGAAAGATATCTAGGGGAGTGAGAGAGAGCAAGGGAAGTGAAAGAGGGCGAGGGAGGTGAAAGAGGGCGAGGGAAGTGATCATGAGAGATATCTAGGGGAGTGAGAGAGAGCAAGGGAAGTGAAAGAGGGCGAGGGAAGTGATCATGAGAGAGAGAGAGTAGTGAGAGATCTAGGGGAGTGAGAGAGAACAAGAAAAGTGAAAGAGGGCGAGGGAAGTGATCATGAAAGATCTAGGGGAGTGAGAGAGAGCAAGGGAAGTGAAAGAGGGTGAGGGAAGTGATCATGAGAGATATCTAGGGGAGTAAGAGAGAGCAAGGGAAGTGAAAGAGGGTGAGGGAAGTGATCATGAGAGATATCTAGGGGAGTGAGAGATCTAGGGGAATAAGAGAGCAAAGGAAGTGAAAGAGGGCGAGTGAAGTGATCATGAAAGATCTAGGGGAGTGAGAGAGAGCAAGGGAAGTGAAAGAGGGTGAGGGAAATGAAAGAGGGCGAGGGAAGTGATCATGAGAGAGAGAGAGTAGTGACAGATCTAGGGGAGTGAGAGAGAGCAAGGGAAGTGAAAGAGGGAGAGGGAAGTGAAAGAGGGCGAGGGAAGTGAAAGAGGACGAGGGAAGTGATCATTAGAGATTTCTAGGGGAGTGAGAGAGAGCAAGGGAAGTGAAAGAGGGCAAGGGAAGTGAAAGAGGGCAAGGGAAGTGAAAGAGGGAGAGGGAAGTGAAAGAGGGCAAGGGAAGTGAAAGAGGGCGAGGGAAGTGATCATCAGAGATATCTAGGGGAGTGAGAGAGAGCAAGGGAAGTGAAAGAGGGCGAGGGAAGTGATCATGAAAGATCTAGGGAAGTGAGAGATCTAGGGGAGTGAGAGAGAGCAAGGGAAGTGGAAGAGGGCGAGGGAAGTGATCATGAAAGATCTAGGGAAGTGAGAGATCTAGGGGAGTGAGAGAGAGCAAGGGAAGTGAAAGAGGGCGAGTGAAGTGATCATGAAAGATCTAGGGGAGTGAGAGATCTAGGGGAGTAAGAGAGAGCGAGGGAAGTGGAAGAGGGCGAGTGAAGTGATCATGAAAGATCTATGGGAGTGAGAGATCTAGGGAAGTAAGAGAGAGCAAGGGAAGTGAAAGAGGGCGAGTGAAGTGATCATGAAAGATCTAGGGGAGTGAGAGATCTAGGGGAGTAAGAGAGAGCGAGGGAAGTGGAAGAGGGCGAGTGAAGTGATCATGAAAGATCTAGGGGAGTGAGAGATCTAGGGGAGTAAGAGAGAGCAAGGGAAGTGGAAGAGGGCGAGGGAAGTGATCATGAAAGATCTAGGGGAGTGAGAGATCTAGGGAAGTAAGAGAGAGCAAGGGAAGTGAAAGAGGGCGAGGGAAGTGATCATGAGAGATATCTAGGAGAGTGAGAGATCTAGGGGAGTGAGAGAGAGCAAGAAAAGTGAAAGAGGGCGAGGGAAGTGAAAGAGGACGAGGGAAGTGATCATGAAAGATCTAGGGGAGTGAGAGAGAGCAAGAGAAGTAAAAGAGGGCGAGGGAAGTGAAAGGTCTAGGGGAGTATGTGAGATTGATCTAGAGGAATAAGAGAGAGCAAGGGAAGTGAAGGGAGAGAGAGCTAGAGCAGTGTGGGGGTGATGGATGGATGGGTTTATTGCTACAGACAGGGCACGGTGTTCCTAATCTGCATGTTGGTGTACACCCAGCAGATAAGAAGGCTGACTTAATGGCAAGCAGGACCCCTGGTTTGGAAGTCGCTGCTTGTCTTCAGTGATTTATTATTGTAATTATGGAATTATGGTATGAATATTATGACAATGTTACATTAAAGGAATCTAAACAAAATTACATGATACTAGACTATACTCAGAAGTATATTATCATAATGCAATTTTTAAAGGTAATGAATGCTACAACAAAGGAATCTTAGACAAAGTAGCAAGATCTTGATCAAGATTCATGTGATGACATTGTTCCAGGTAATAGTTACCATGAAGATATGGAACGTAAACAAGGGTCTCTAACTATTCTGAATGAGATTTGCAATTGAATCTAGACTGTTTCTAAGAACAGTAGTGTAAGGTTATTTATCTTTCACAAATTAAGTTTAAATTCTTAGTTCTCTGTGGTTGCACTATGACTATCTTAATCTTGAAGTGGATGAGAGTGATTGTATTGTACAGGATAGGATAGCATAGCCTGAGTCTAAGGTTTTTGTACTCAGGTTATTTTTGGCGGTGTAATAGTTTGTACAGTCCCAGATGGAAAGATGAGCAGGTGAGAGGCGATATCAACACCAAGTTATGTGTAACCGACGCTGTTCTTGCCCACATGTTCCTGTAGTCTTAGTTGTATGATAATGTAAAAATGATAAAGTAATAACAATATGTCTTTGTCATAGTTCTTATTTGTAATACTTAATCTTATGTTTTAGATTATCTTAAAGTTCAGAAATTACTCTTTCAAACTGATGTAGGAGTAAGCATATACACCAAAACATTATGCATGTTCACAATAAAGAAGTTGTAATCCAGAATATCTTGTTTTCCTTACTCAAAGACAATTTACAGCATGCAGATATGTCACCCATAACTAAGCCTTTTATATATCGTGATGTCCTTTTAGTATTGCCCTGGTCAAATCCGAAATGAGTTCTGATCCATGGATATCAGTGTCACAGAAATTGTTGGGCACAATTAATTCAGCAGTAAAGGGTTAGGAAACTGTGTGGAATGTATTTATCTTTATTTAAGTGAAGATATGGGACATGTGATGTATAGAAGAATAGATTATTTCATTCATCCTTTATAATGGCAGTAATGGTTGCTAAAAAACCTCTAGCACCTTTCTGATGAGAGGTACCTTCTTTTGCAGTTCTTAAGAGTTTCTAAACATACATTAGAACAATATATTCTAATCTCAGGCATGGTGTTGGTATCTTTGTCCAAACACCAAATTTATTGTTTCTTCACAGTACATGTACAAGAAGGAACCAAATTTACCGGTAACTTTATCAGCAAGCCTAACCTGTTTTCAGTCTGATTCTGAGAAACTAGAGTGAAGGTTGCAATTTATTTGTAGAACTCCGTCAAAAACATACTTTCTATTGCTTGGTGTCACTATTTTGGGCCGAAAAAGGGGACAGTATAGCAAAGAGGTTGGCGCTTTCGACTTCAGATCAAGAGCTCTGGTATTCAGATCTAGTCTGTCATCCAGACCCCTTAATTGTTTAAGCGCCTAGGCAAGTCTACAACAAGACTCTGAGCTCAGTTTAAGGAAAATGAACACATCTCAGAGGCTCCTTTTTATTATATTTTTTTTCTTTCAAATTTTGAAATTTTACGAAATATTCATTTCAGAGTCTAAATGTTAGACTAATTCAGATCCTGCCAAGGCTCTGCCAATTTGGCAGTGGTAGAGAACTGTTCAACGAGGTTGCAGTTTACTTTTAGAACTCAAAAGTCCAAACCAAACTTATCAGAATCAGTATCTCCAACAAAAATTATACTTTGAGCAGTTCAACAAACAGTCGCTCATGAACCAAAGACCTCATGCTCCTCTGTAACAGCCTGACACAGAAATAGTTGCGGATTGCGGTTTGCTTTGTGGTTTTATGAGCAACGTAGTCTAAAGTGATCACAAGTGTCATGTCTCTCCCCTGGTAGCTGCTGTACAGGCTTGTGGCTGCTTTGATGCGCCAACTGATTTTGCGCTGCTTGAAATTGATAGGACTGTTTCGCGTTCTCTGGGTAGTTCCTTATACTCAAAGTCATGTCCTATATAACCTTCTCTGATGTTTCTCTGTGGTCGGTCATGGACATGCCTGCATTTTCGTAGCTAATGTGTGTTGGCAAATTGTAGACATTGCTTGAAGCTCTGTTGCTTACATGAATGGAACGGCTTTACTTGAATTGAGGATTTATGCACTTTTCCTCTTTACATTGTCATTAATGTATTTGTTGAAGAGGGTTTCCCTCCTGAAGAGCATCTTGTTAACCTTTAAAGTGTTCCCTTGAAAAAGAAATCTCTTATATTTACTGACACAGATGTAAAAGCTTTATTTTGTCTTGAACTTTCCACTTTAGCTTATGAATTAAATAGTGTGAAACCATTCAGGGTGGCAAGTTTACGGAAATCTAAACTTGTTAACAAAGGGCATGATCTGGTAATGGTTGCTTGCTAAAGATGGGCGACCTTGGAATATTCAGGTTAGGTTTCAATGAGATTCCACTCATGTCATTCCATATCAACTATTTATTACCTTAATCCAATGTTAAAGAATAAGAAATTTTCTAAGAATAAGAATTTTCTCCTATTTTCATTAATGTTAGTTAATATTTCAAGAAGACATATCTGCTACTTGCCATTTCACTGACTACATACACATTTGACAAATTTCTTTACTAATAACTATTCACCAGTCTATTTTTGAGGGACAGGTTTAAACCATCAAACTGTCCGAAACCTCTTCTATTGTCAAGATACCAATAAACATCCTATTTGAGTTATTTTACTATTGAGGAATGTCATTCCTTACAATTCTGTTTTATGGTTCATTATCAAAGTATGAGTACCTAAATTGTTTTGGAAAACAAACCAAGATTCTTCTAATCATCTCATTCAGATGGATACATGAAGGTGTTACTTGACATGAAGAAATCACTTGAGGAGAGATATGATCTTTACAACGAGTCCTTATGTCAGTATTTTCTAAACATCTCTATCAATCTCTTATCACAATGCAGAGAATCTGGCCGACCATGTTTTGCTCACCAGGGCAAGGTTCTGCAGCAAGTGCATAAGAGGAATCTCATGTTTGACACCATTGTAAGGATTAATAGCCATTCCATGCAGTCCAAGCCTTCCACCACAGCCAGAACCTACAGGCATGTAGGGTATTCGGTGCCTGGTGCCTGTGTTTGACATGCTCCTGTCAACACCTGGCTGGAGACCTGGACTCCTACTGCTCAGTGAGGGGATATGGTTCTATAGTGGCCCTCTAGACAGGGGATGATTCCAGCTGTCAAAACTATAATTAGAGCTTACATTGGCTGACCAATTGTTGGATATTACTGTTACTCAAATGAGTGGTCATATGGTTCTATAGTGGCCAAACTAGATAAGTGGTGATTTAATGCTGTCAAAATAATGATATTGCTTACATTGGCTGACCAATTGGTGGACATTTCTGTTATGCCAATGAGTGGTCAGATAGGGGATATGGTGCTATAGTGGCCAAACTAGATGTGTGATGATTAATGCTGTCCAAATTATTATATAGTTTACATTGGCTGATTGGATACTGTTGTTGTTCAGTTTCATTCAGTTTTCAGTTAGGGGATATGGTTATATGTTGACAGACCTTCACTTGGTGATGACCCCATCCTGTCCTAATAAATGATACATCCTGATAACGCTTTATTTTCTGACCATTTGTGGATATTGTTGTTATCTAAATGAGTGGTCAGCTATGGAGGATATTGTTCTGTCCAATCGTTGTACTCCTGAACAAGTATTTGATATTGTTTTTTAAATGTATGGTCATATAGTAAATCATGTTGTCCAAATTAATACTTTATCTTCTTGATGATTGAATTTAAATAAATGATGGCGTTTATGCTCTCGACCTTACTTTGGATGTAGTTATTTAAATGAGTGGTTACATTGGGGATATGATTCTATTTTATCCAAAAAGACGATAGCTCTCTCTCTACTTCAGAACAAGTTTAAATATTGCTGGTATTCTGTGGTCAGGTGTGTTTCCAGGTAGCTTGTCAGTGACTTCATGCTGAATAACCTATGTTATCAAACACATACTGGCAGACCTACAGTGAGTTGATACACAACTCTATACATGCCAAACTGACTGATAGCTGGTATATCCGGTACTGCTTGACAGTGCTAGATCTGGAATGATGGATGCAGGCAGATTGATGAGCAGAAAACAAACTGATCCTGACATCTTGTCCAAACAATTCACTCTCAAGGATCGGACATGCAGTTGAAAACCAGCAATGCCTGCCCAATCTTGATGCACATGTTTAACATGCCTGCTGTTTGACCAGTATGTAATTAGCAGGCATCTGGCTTCCATTTGTTGACCCAAGGAAATTGAGACTATGAAATGCATGTTGATATATACAACATGTGACCTGGCAAGTGGGAATTTCTGACGCATCATGTCCACACATATGGATGGCAGGCTGATTGTTAATTGAGTTCATACCTTAACCAATCTCTAGTTATGATCTATTTAAATTCATAACAAAAAGATATAATATATCTCCAAGTGATTCTACACAAAACTTAAATTGAGTTGGTTATTTGAGAACATTGGGATAAACAGTTATGTGCAGTCTGATTCTTTCTCGAAATACTGTACAAATGTACAAATGTCATAACATATATAGACATTTACTTCTAATGACTATATATAATAAACTATAAAGTGAAAACTGACACATGGGTGCTAGATATGTTAATGCCTGGTAATATAGATTACAAAAAGATGTTTCCATTCAGTTACTCATGTTATTCAAAACAACATTGTTTGTGTTATAACTGTACCTCAGGTTTCACCCAAAGTCATTACAATCATTGTGATCCAGGCTTTCTCCTTACCTTGATACTGATGACTTTAGCATAATACTCTTAATTGCAGAATTCAACACAAAATTACACTGATACCATACCAGCAATGTGGAACCCACATGGATATTTTACTGGTGCTTCAGTAAATCTGTCAGAAATATTTTATTAGTTTCTCACCAGTATTGTTTTTATGTTTCAGGGTGCACTGCAAGATGCAAAAGTTTACAAGGATCCTGCTGAAGCTGAGGATAATGACTGTAACTTTGTGAGTAAAATTATAACCCTAATTTTGTGGCCTAAAGTTTGGGCAATAATGCTGTGTAGATGTATAGTGCAGATTTAGCTTTAGATCAAGATGGATTTGAACATTGCCATGGACTCTTGAACTTTGTCTGTTGTAATTAGAAGCTCCGACTAAGTCTGAGCTGCTATCAGGTTTTTGCGCAGTTTCCATCGCCGCCGCCGCGTTTTGTATTGGCTATAACTTTTGTCCTATTAGGTTTTGAGAACTCATATACATAACTTCTTACTTATACCCCTGGGGAATTTTGTTGACATGTTCACATTCAAGGTCAAAGGTCAAGGTCACGAGTTCTGAAATCGCTAAAAAAATCCTTGTAAACACGATAACTTGAAAAATATTTGGTCTATCAGGCTCTTCTTTGGTGTATATCAACTATGGAGAAAGGCCAAGATTTGAAAAGGTTTTCGCTAACATCCGTCAAATGTCAAGGTCATAGTGAGGTCACAACTTAAGCATGCTTTTGCGAAAATGTCTTATTTCAACTCTTAACACTTTGAATCATTACATGATTGTGATACACAATGAAAAGTGATCACTGATTGTGTGACCTCAAATTTTAAAGGTCAAGGTCACGAGATAGGGTCATGCTGACCCGTTCTGAAATCACTAAGTAACTTTTTTCCAAGGAGGTATCGAAACCTCATATAGATAGCTTAATTTCTTTCTTATACACCTGGTGAATGATTTTGACATGTTCACATTCAAGGTCAAAGGTCAAGATCATGAGTTCTGAAATCACTACAACAATCCTTGTAAACATGATAACTTCAAACTTTCTTGTGCTATTAGGCTCTTATTTGGTATATATGAACTATGGAGAAAGACCAAGATTTGAAAACATTTTCGCTAAAATCTGTCAAAGGTCAAGGTCACAGTGAGGTCAAAACTTAAGCATGCTTTTGTGAATATGCCGATATTTTAACTATGAACACTTTGAGTCATTGCATGATTATTATACGCGATGAAAAGTCATCATTGATGGTGTGACCTTGAAGGTCAAAGTTCAAGGTCAGAGATATTGGTTAAGGCCACGTTAATCCTTTAATCAAATTTTGAAAGAAGAAATAGGTTTTTAAGAACAAACTTGTGAAAAGTGACCCCAGTGATGATTAGTAATAACTCGAATAATGAACAAACTTTTGTTAAAAAGAATTCCCATTTTATTGATGCTGACAAGAAGGCGGAACAGGGAAAGGCGAGACCCTAAGTTTCGGAGCTGCTCTGCTTTTGCGGTGTCCCGCAAACGCTAATCTAGTTTAAAAGGTAGTCGTGATGGATTCAGTATTAAATTATATGTCCCAATTATTTGTTTATGTACCTCTTATGCTGCAGTTTGCAGTCTGAGTTATGTGAATTCAATTCTGTAGAGAACTGTTGTGTGTACACTATGATTTGATGAACACATGGAAACTCTGGTGTTCATTGCCATACAATCTCTGTGCTCCTAGTTCCATCAACTCATCTCCACTGCTCACAGGTTTCACAGCATTCAATATTGGAATTGAAATATTCTTGAAAGCTATTTGAGCCTCAAATTGTTTCATCTCACCACATAAAAGTGTGAGGTTTGTAAGGATGTTTAATCGGTCTCTAAGTAGAACAAGAGATAGGAATGGCAGTTTGATGGACACTCTCTCTGATTAAAGGAGAACAACTGATTAATGTGTTTTGACACCTGTCGATGTTGAATCCCCCCAATCAGGTGTAACAAGTTTTTTTTTATAGATTTGACAAAGAATGTTACGAATTAGGGTCAGCTATTATTGGAAGATAAGGTTTGATATGTAAACATTTGCCTCTAATGGGTATTGATTAGACAATGGTGGATTTCAGGATTTCAGTGGTTCTGGTTCGGGAACTGACGAGACCAAAGATGGGGACATCGACATTGAGCCCACTCTCACAGTAAGTACATTAACTGACACGATAAACTGCAACTGAAACTCGAGATGATAAACTCTAAAAGACAAGGACAGCTTGTATAAACAAACTTAAATAAATAACATTGAGTTAGGATGAATGTCCAGCGCATGAAGCAGCTTATAAAATACAGAAGAAGGATTCAAATGCGAACTAAATAAAGGGACAACACCTTGTTCGCTCACCCAGACTAGGCCTTGTTTTGAACACTTATGTTGCATGTTGGAATCCCACCAGGAGCATAACACTTTTGATTAGTCTGTCATCCAGACCCCTTAATTTTTAAGTGCTGAGCTCTTTTTTTAAGTGCTGAGGCAATTAAGTTTAGGCGCTGGAACTCAGTTATCTGAAAATGTACACATCTCAAAGGCTCCTTTTAAAAAAAGTTGGACTAAATTTTGATGTACAATAGCTAGGGCCTCCTTTCACAAAGTAACCTTTACTAAGGTTAACCTGAAATTCCATTCTTTAACATTACACTTAAGTTACCTTTGTGACTTATGATTACCTTGGTGCTTTGTGTAAGGGGACACTGTTCTACAATCATTTAGTGTGGATGTGATTCTATATCGAAATTCAGTGCAGCACAAATTACCAATATACTCGAAATTTATATAATATTCTCTTCTCCTTGTGTTTCAGAGCTACAAACCAGACATGGTAAAGGGCAGTGAGGGAGCAGTCAAGGGGGAGAAGGGAGAGAAGGGAACCATGGGTCAGAAGGGGGAGATGGGACCCCCCGGCCCCCCACCCATGATCACTCCCCCTCCTCCGGACCTCAAGGGACTCACCGCAGTAGAAGGTGTGTATTGGCTTCTATACTTCCAGGGAATTGGAGACAACTGTTCCTTCAACTGTGTTAAGCATTGGGAGGGAGTGGTACAATGGTGAGGGGGATAATTACATGGGGTTGGGGAAGGGGACAAAAATGATATTTCTGGGTATATGAGGACCATTCTTAGCTATTTGTAAAGCCATTTAAGGCATTTTGACCCCAAAACATTACCAATGTATTACTTGAGATACCTTCTTTTTATATATTCAACTTTAGATGATAAATCATGCAAATTACAGACTCAATGGCTCTATTGTTTGAGTATATTTTAATCAAAATGTTTTACCATTTCTTCTTTTTTTTGTGTTTGGACATGAAGTTTCATTTAGCTTGCTAAGTTTGCTTATAGAGACACCGGGTCGAGGATAAAAATGAGATCAGATTTATCTAATTTTGCTGATGTGCGTGTCTGCGAACGAATTACGATTTACTTAACTGTATACATGGAATTGTTTTATAAAAATTTCCTCAATTGTATGAAATTGGGAGTCTGTGACTCATTATCAGACTTTTATCAGTATAGGTAGATAAATCTAAGTCTCATGTCTATCCTCGACGCAGTGCATGTCCCTTTAATGAAAGAGTCTGTTCAGAAGCAATCGAGTGTGCAGGACAGAAACTTGTTGGTTTTTGTGTTAATTATCTTTGTTACAGATTTGTTATCTGAATTATCCTTTAAAAATCATATTTCAAACTTTTACATCAGATAATAAAGACAATGACTAGAGAACCAAGATTGTTTTTATATCATTCAGGAGAGAAAGGAGACAGAGGTCTTCCTGGACCCATTGGCGAGCCAGGATTTCCTGGTCAGAAGGGCCAGAAGGGAGACCGGGGTCTGGAGGGCCAACCAGGATTGCCAGGCCCGGTCGGGGATGGAGGAGTATCAGGAGAGAAAGGAGATATGGGAGACCGGGTAGGTACATGCTCTTGTAATTAGGTTGTATGTGTTGTGGTCAGCACCATGTTACCAACCCAGAAAGCTTTGTATATCAGGCGCACGGATGTGGGAAAAACTTAATCATGTTTGCAAAAATTATTAGTGTAAACCTTCCCTCTGGTATGTGATCAGTCTGCCTCAATCTCATTGAGTTGAAACAAGAGGAAATGTGAAAAATTCAAGATGGCTACGATTTACCTCGGGTAAGGGAGATAATCAGTCAGTCACATGCATGCCACTAAGGAAACAACATGTGGATACTCTTGTATTGACTCATTGAGACCATTGAGCAGGGCTGAACACATGTGGACCAGGAGTTTATTGAGTTTAGTGGATACTTTTTAGGGAGTTGAGGGTTTCAAAGTAGAATATGAATGTGTTTTACAACTTAAATAAATCTCTTGAATATTATCTTCTCCTTTTCTTACCAGGGTTTGCCAGGACTTGCAATGCAGGGTCCACCTGGACCTCCTGGCCCTCCAGGAATACCGGGATCTGTGGATGTGATCCCGGAGGTGGAGCAGGGAGAGAAGGGAGAGAGAGGCGAGAGAGGAGAGAGGGGATTGTCAGGTGTCAGCATCAAGGTGAGTATTTATGTTTTATGAGATCAAGCAATTTCTCCTGTGATGTACCCTATTGAAGGTAGATTTTGTCCGATTATGATAAAACTAAAATAAGCTTGGCAAGCCTCAATCATTTATGACTTTTATTTTCTTGTGTTGATATTTATTTTATATCAGAATCTATATACACTATGTTGTATCCATTCCATAAAAGGTATTCTAAAAGGTTGTAAAATCATATAGAAATAAAAGTTTCGATTTTAGAAATAGTACAGCTTTACAGGGGCGGATCTAGAGGGGGGATGCAGGGGTGCGCACCCCCCCCCCCCCCCCTTTTCATTTGACATTTTCAAAAATGACCATTGAAATCAACCTCAAAACAGTGGTGCACAAATACAAAGGTAAGATGTGATGAGGAACAAATCTTCAGATTCAGGTAAAATCCTTCAAAATTCAACAGAGATATAACAGTTTTGTTTGTCCCCCACCTAGGGTGAGCCAGGAGAGAGTGTGGTTGGACCTGTTGGTCCCATTGGACCCCCTGGACCTCCTGGACCCCCTGGACTCGGTGGAGTTGGAGTCATGGATGTCGATGGGACCGGTTCCGGAGATATCGATGGTGTACCTGGACCCCCAGGACCCCCTGGACCCGAGGGACCTATTGGACCTATTGGACCCAAAGGAGAGATGGGACTACAGGGTCTCAATGGTATTCAGGGCGTGATTGGGCCACCAGGAGCTCCCGGAGTTCCTGGCCTACCAGGTATCAGTCTTTGGATATTTTTCAATGATTTCAGACCATATGTCTTTCATTAGATCGGTAAAGCATGATTGGGATGTAGAAAACATTTGTACTACTGGCAATGTGGAGCATTGACTGTCAATCTCACATTGTTGCATGGAAGAATAAATTTCATGAGGGTTATAGCTTAGTGTACCACATTGAATGAGTGAGCACTAAAAGGATTGCAAATAAGTGGAATACAAAATTTCTAGATGCTACTTAAGATGCAGAAAGCATGAGGAGAAATGGATAGATTCTTTAAAAATCAACTCTAGCATTGGTGACTGATAACCATGCATGGCTGAACATTTATATATACATCAAGTAATGTTCCATATCCAGTTGCTTCTAAAAATGTTTGTTTTCCTAATAAGAACATACATCAGTATTTGAACTTTGAATTCATGCATGGTTAGTGTTCTTATGACTCTTGTTTTGTAGGTCGTCCTGGCACATTTGGAACCGGGAACGTAACTGCAGAGCCTGGCCGTCCTGGCAGAGATGGACTACCTGTAAGTTATCTCCCTTTATCAATTTCCTTCCTTCATTGAGACATTATAGAATAATCTACTTTCACAAATAATCACTGATTAATTCTTTCAGAGGCATTTTGGAAAAACTAAAAGAGTAACGTCAAGTCATTATGGATTGTCAACTTTATCATTTATGTGTAAATATTGATGTTTCGTTGTAGATTATTTTTATGCCTCGACTAACCTTTTACATATTTTAAAAGGCTGAGAATCCATTAAAGATTGTCATTATTATTATTATTAATCACTGAATCACAGATGCACTTGATATGTTATCAAGGCCGTTATCATTTGTTCTTGCAAGAATGTGTGCCAGTTCTCATGCAGTTGATTTATGTGATGGAATAAGAAGGAACTAACTGCGTTGAATGAACAGCTCAAGGTGTATCTAACTAAATGGACTCTTAGCATTGTTTTGAATTTTTTTATTGAAAGAAACAAATACTTCTTTGTTTGGCACTGTGTGAGGCATTTGCTTTATAATTTCTCTGATAACCATTGTAATCTAAACTCTTACATCCTTGACTTCGAATAACAAATGAACTGTGTAAAGGTGATGGTTGATGTTTGTGATGATGCTGGACAATGTAGTGGCCGATTACCAAAAATTGTTTTCAAAACGCCAACATCCTTGGCTAGACCTCTTAACAATTTGTGTAAAATGATTAAAATTATATTTAATGATATTCTGTGATGTTCTGTCCTGCAGATGACAAGGTAATTAAAGCACAATGTTTGTCATTGGAGCACATTTTTGTTTCAATCATCAGTTTTTAATCTTATACTCGTGTTGAGTTTTGTCTTTTGTATCCTTGTTCTCTTTAAGTGGTGTCATTGGCAGTTTCATGGTTTTATGTTGAAAGTTGATTGATGACATTTACTTTCTGAAAGTTTAGGTTTTGTTTTACATTATTAAATTCTTTCAGGTTTGTTAATTAATTAGTTCAGTTCCTGTAATATAAGTTCCTCGATAATCTTTTGCTTATTACTGAATGCGAATAATAGAAGGCTGTGGCAATTGGAAAACTTTTTTGTGCATTCTTCCCAATACTGTTATTTAATAAATAGTATTTAAACCATAATTCATTTATATTAATATTTTTCAAACAGTATGCTTCAGCCATTTAGTCTGTGAGATATAAAATGTAATTTATTCCGAAAATATTCCTCTTGATGACAGAAGAACTGTAATGTCTTTTAATTAAGTGATTCATCTTAAGATTCAAATAGTTAAGTATTCTTAAAATGTCCTGAGTCTTACTATGTTCTTATCCTGCAGGGAGTCCCAGGCCAGCAGGGAGACACAGGACCTGTTGGTCCGCAGGGAATCAAGGGAGACCGGGTAAGCACAGCATCTATTAACCAAATATATTTCCCTTGTCCTTTTCTTTTCATATGAAAAAAATCATTGAAATTTTATTTCTTCATTATAATTTCAAAGATCATGTCATAGAGATTAAACAAGTTTTAAAAAAATCATTGACATTATTCATTGCAGATAGATTTAATATTCATCTCCATGAGATAAACGGCATTTGGTTTATTAGAATTTAGAAAAAAATTATCTTATTTATTTATCTCATAGTTAATTAACTTTGACCATATGATTTATTTTTGTTCTTTCTAGGGACTTGCTGGTTTACCAGGAGAGGAAGGGTTGCCCGGTCCGAAGGGTGAGCCTGCTCGTGACGGCAATCCTGGTTCCGCAGGACCTCGTGGTTACCGGGGTCTGGTTGGTCCCCCTGGTCCCCCTGGATCCCCCGGTAGAGATGGCGGATTTGGCAGTGGAGATGTGAGTTGTTTTGTTATGGACATAGCAAAATTGTATTAACTTAAAATCTATGGCAGTGTCAATCTTATGGCATGGCATGGTGTCCATCCATCCGTCTGTCTGTAAACGTTTCGCTTTTTCGACTTCTTCTCCAGAACCAATAACTCTAGAGAGCTGAAATTTCATGTGCAGACTCCTTGGCAAATAGGGATTCTAAATTGTAGATTTCGTGACCTCATGACCCCAAATGGGATCACAGGGGTCACAACCTTAAAAACCTATTTTCATCTTCTTCTCCATTTCCAAAAGGGTCTAGAGAGATGAAAAGTTTTGTGCAGACTCCCAGGCCAATAGGGATGCTAAATTGTAGATCTCGTGACCTCATGACCCCAAATGGGATCACAGGGGTCACAACCTTAAAAACCTATTTTCATCTTCTTCAGTACCAAAAGGTCTAGAGAGCTGAAATGTTGTGTGCAGAGGCCTTGGCAAATGGGGATTTTAAATTGTAGAACCTATTTCCGACTTCTTTTTCAGTATGAAAACTCAAGAACAAGCTGAGAACAATTTATTTCGGTTTTGCTAACAATACAAATCCTAATGAGCTATAGAGCCCATGGCTCTATTTTTTGCCATAATTTTTTCCCATAGTCTAAACCCAAATCATGAGAGAGAAACCCATGAAAAAGTAAACATGTTTATTCTTCATGTAATGTAATAATGTATTTTTTCTTCACATATTTAAATGGAAATAAGATTACACACACTATTCTGTAAATTTCCTTTTCCAATAGGTTCTATTTCTTGATGACCTTTAGAGATTCAGTCTGTTACATTTCTTTCTTCAGGATTCCGGTGACTCTGAGATTGGTGGCCTAGGTCGACCAGGAATCCGAGGTTTGCCTGGACCCAGAGGTCTGGATGGCAGGCCTGGTACACCAGGAGATCAAGGCATGAAGGGAGAACGAGGCTTCCAGGGGGTGGCCGGGCTCAAGGGAGAAAGAGTAGGTCTTGATTCTCTGTAGTTTATGATTACATCAAGGAACGAATAGAGATTAGGAGCTATTACTACATTTGACTAAATACACCATATTTCCTCTAACACTAACCAGTTCTCTGGTAAAAATATCTTAGGACAAACCTTACACTGGGAAGCTTTGGCTTTGGCCAGTTTCAGATTTAGAGGCTTTTGTTGAGAGTAACATGCATTAGATTTAAATTTTTAATATTATCTTTCACTCAATGATGGCTGTTTTATATACCTATTGTTCTCATTGATATATATAGTATATATGAAGTACTGGAAATTTCTCTTTTCACTAAAGAATCGGTTAAACAAAAATTCTTTCACATCATATAACATCTTCATATTTCCAACATCTAAAATATCCTGCAAATAAGGAAAGTCTACAGTTAACAAACAGTGACCAACACTATATATCTTCTTCCTCTGCCCCACAGGGTTACCAGGGAGAGACTGGGCCAGTCGGTCCCCGGGGCGAGGCAGGTAACCCTGGTGTGCCTGGCATGGATGGAGAATCAGGAGATCCTGGACAACCAGGATTGCCAGGTCAACCGGTAAGGGATTCATTTATCTGTTTATTTTGTTAATTATCATCATTGTTATTGGTTTGGTCAGAGTTATGAGAATTGGACGTTATTCCAACAGTTGTAACTGGTAAGTGATAGTATGAACCTTTGGATGGCACTCATTTAAAGATTCATCCATCATGTTTCATAATACCTTTCATAATTTGACCTTGATACATGCCAAAATACCATGTGTGCTGATTTTAGTTCAGATGATTTTACTCTACTTGCATTTTCATCCCCATTTGCAAAATTTATCATAATTACTAGTTTCCAATGAAGAACGAACAGCATAATTATGCATATGCAGAAACAGACTACACGTCCCATTTACATGTACATAATTTTACATGACCTATTAAACATTATCAACCCAAATTTGTCTTATTGGCTTTTGTAAATAAGTTTCAACAATTGTGTTTGACTAATTGTCAATTGTGATGCATTGTCCGGTTTGCGATCATAAATCACTACTTTCACTTTTATGTTGTCGTCCATAGGGTCTCAATGGTAAGGATGGCATGGGAATCCTTGGTCCGATTGGTCCCCCCGGCCCCCCTGGTCCCCCAGGAGTGTCCACAGTTATGGGATCTGGTGGGTCAGGAGGAGATGCTGAATGCAGTTGTCCCGCTGGTCCTAAGGTAAGTTTTCATATAATAGAAGCCAATGTTTGTATAGCAATACGTATTGCTGAGTTGTAATGTATTGCAATACGTACCACAATATATTGCAAGATCCTTTGACAATGAAATATTTCTCTAGAAACCATTTTATGTTGTGCCAATGATATTGCAAAATGCTAAATGAACTCTACATTCAACTTTTATACTTCTTTTTGCAGTTTTAACATGACACATTGATAAATGACTTTCATATCTTTAAAAAAACATAATGTGTAATACAGTCCAACACACATTCTAGCACTTAAATATAGTTTTCTTAATACAAGTTAAGCTAGTAAATGTGCCTTTTACAAGGTAAATGAACAAATATTACTTAATATTTGTTGGTGCAATATATTACGAAATGAAAATTGTATTGCAATATGCGTATTGCACAACTCTGTATTGCAATATATTGGTATGGCAATAATATTGCACAGCCTTAGAAGCCAGTATATGAAATAGCTTTTAGTTTCACTGACAACAAGGTTTGTGGTTTGAAAAAAGTCCTCTAAAATGTTGGTGACCTGAAGACACAAAGGTAACCTTCGTGCATTGTTAAATGATGACACTGAGGTTAACTTTCCCTTTAAAGAGCCATCAAGGATGTTGATGGACATACAGGAAAATTGCCAAAAATCTATCTCTGTGAAATATAATTATACACTTAATTTTCCCCAAATTTTTTCAACCCAAAATAAGCCAAGAAATTGCACTAATTAGTAAAGGTGTTTTCCAGTCTATTATTTTCAAGCGCAAAGCATTATGGTCTAAGTCACACACTGTATACAAAGACACGACAGAATAACAAAGTTTATGATCAATGAAAGAAATTGAAATATATAATTTTTGGCGGTTATTTATTTACCATTTCATTTAATTATGTATTTGCTACAGAAATTGGAATAATTGTTTTACCCAACTAGGTATTTTGCTTGAATTTTATAATTAATGAGAGTAAAAATTTGTCATGTCATGTCATGAATGGCCAAAATAGGATAACTTTTATACAAATTGGTATCTTTTTTGTTTGATTACTGTCTGAAATTTCACCTTTAACATGTGGTTCATGATGTTGTTAGGTTTTATAAACATCTCCAAACATGACATTGGCATGTGGACAAATGATCTCTCGGTATATGTGACTACTGGTATAACAGCAACCTCTCTGTGTTACAGGGTGATACAGGACCGCGAGGGACAAATGGCATGAATGGTTTACCAGGAGACATGGGACCTCGAGGACCACCTGGTCTTGTTGGGTCTGCCGGGGAACCAGGATTTGATGGTCTGCCGGTCAGTGACACAAAATGTTGATTTGTTAAATTCTTTGTACATTGGTCATTATCATTTATATCATACCTTCAGTGAAATAAACAAATCTTTAAACTTTCAACTTTCAATTTAATAAATTCTGATTGGTTTTCTGGTCATATTTTGAACTCTATATGAAGTCTGTCATTAACCATTTATGATATATATATATATATATATCTCATCGTTACATACTCGTCTATTATAAAGGAATATGAGTTAAAATGCACAGGAAATCAAAGATGACCATGAGTGATATCTTTAGTAATGGAACCAATATCAAGCACTGTGCTGTTTTATTACTCGTCAAGATCAATCTCGGTGGTTACTAACACACCCAGATTTGCATACCAAACAACAATTGTAACATGTTGCCACTATGTTATATTGCAGGGTGAGAAGGGATCAACAGGAGCACAGGGACCCCCCGGACCCCCTGGCATCATCACAGGAGGCTCTGGTTCTGGGGGAGATGGAAGGGTAAGTCAAGGTTCTTACCAACCTAACTTTAACTCTTTACCTGCTCCTGCAATGCTTATAGCAAGCTGAAATTAGTCTTCCAATCCAGATGACCTTCTGGAATAATTTACGGTTATTAATAAATATTTAATGCTCATTCTGGTAAATGACATGGTATCTTGATTTAAAGTGTAATAAATAACATTGTGTTTCTGATGACTGTTTCTTTATTTGTTTGCAGGTTGACTCTGGCCCACCTGGGCCACCAGGACCTGTCGGCCGTGAGGGACCCGAGGGACCATCAGGTCGCCCTGGACCTCGGGGAAGCAAGGGAGATATGGGCATGCCTGGATTTCCTGTGAGTTCTCTACTTTGACATGTTTGGATGACTTAATCATTTATCATTTTTAGCTCATCAGGCCTGAAAGCCCCGATGGGCTTATGGCATGGCATGGTGTCTGGCGTCCGTCCGTCCGTCTGTCCATCCATCCGTCCATAAACTTCTCGCTTTTTCGACTTCTTCTTATGAACCAATGACTCCACAGAGCTGAAAAGTTGTGTGCAAACTCCTTGGCCAATGGGGATTCAAAATTGTAGATTTTGTGACCCTGTGACCCCAATCTAGGTCACGGGTCATGACCCAAAAACCTATTTTCATCTCTATCTCAAGTATGTAAAGCTCTAGAAATGTGAAATGTTGTGTAGAGACTCTTTGGTCAAAGGTGATTCTTAATTGTAGGATTGGTGACCCTGTGACTCCAAATGTGGCTTGTTAACAATGTATTACTTGAGATTACCTAGATATTCAACCTTAGATAATAAATCAATGAAATCCTGATGAGCTACAGAGTCCATGGCTCTATTTTTAAATCATTTTTCAATTTTGTTGCATTTTACTTTAATCATGTGTACATAATTAAATTGATTCTTAATCATCTAAAAGGAAGTTGGTAGCTAAACCAAAATTTTTATGCATTTTTACAACTTGTACATTTAAAATTTTCTGTTTATGTGCAACCTTTATGTCATTCTAATCACCTTTTGTATTACTTATTGAACTAAACATTCAAGATATATTTTTGGTTGCCACTCGTGACGGCTATACTGCACAAGTGGCGTAAAACAATAACTAACTCACTCACTAGTTATACCCCCGCTACGATGTTGTCCGGGGTATATAGCGCTCCGCGTGTCCATCCGTGCGTGTGTACGTGCGTCCCTCCGAAATCATTTCCGGAGCATATCTCAAAAACTAATTGACTTGGAAACTTCAAAATTGCTATGGAAGTAACTCATATGGTGCTGTTGTGCCTTTTAGGGGTCTCAACTCCAAGGTCCAAATAATTTTTGAAATTTTCACCAAAAACGGTCTGATTTTTGGACTTTGTCTCATTTCCGGAGCATATCTCAAAAACTATTTGGCTTTAAAACTTCAAATTTGGTATGGAAGTAACCCATATGGTGCTGTTATGCCTTTTAGGAGTCTCAACTCCAAGGTCCAAATAAATTTTGAAATTTTGACCAAAAACGGTCTGATTTTTTTTACTTTGTCTCGTTTCCGGAGCATATCTAAAAAACTATTTGACTTTGAAACTTCAAATTTTGTTTGGAAATAACCTTTATGGCGCTATTGTGTCCTTTAGGGGTCCAAATAATTTTTTTAATTTTGTCATTTGTGTAATTTCTGGAGCATAACTAAAAAACTATATAACTTGAAAACTTAAATATGAATGTTGCCTACCTGTATGATAATGTTGTGCCTTTCATTGGTTTAAAATCCACGGTTCAAATAATTTTAAAAATATTTTCATTAAAAACAATCATTTTTATTCCTTGACATGATTGACTAGATTATATTTTCCAATTTATTTATACCGTATGAAGGCGATCAAACTACAGGCTGGGGTATGTGACCTGCACTCACTTTTTCCTTGTATGTAAAAGAATATGCAAATATGCTTTTGATGAGATTTAATCTAGATAAAAATGTCAAGTAAAATGCTGTTTGTCCAGGGTCGACCAGGATTGCGTGGCAGGAAGGGAGAGAGAGGATTTGGGATCAAGGGACAACGAGGTGCACCTGGATCATCTGCCGGCTCAGGTGTCTTCATACCTGGACCTAAGGGCGATCAGGTAATGGGCATTGCAGGCTGCACTGTATTACTTTGTAGTATCAAATGTATCACTTTGAAATATAGAGTGTATTTCATTGTAGTATAAAATTATTACAATGTAGTGTTTAATGTATCATATTGTAGTAATGAATAATTCCTGACTATTTTTACGCGAATGAAATGGAATAGAATGGGTAATGAAGAAATTATTACACTCGAAAGTGTGCCATATGACTTTTACGAAACTTGTGTAAATTTATGTATAACTCTCGCTTTCGCTTTTGGGCAATACAAAAATTCACACTTGTTTCGTAAAAGTCATATGACACACATACTTCCTCGGGTAATAATCTCTATATATTATTTTTTAAAATTGACATGATATCACATTATAGTGTGAAGTATATCACTTCCAAATAAGACTCCATTACCTTGTATGACATTGTTGTATATATTGAATTATATTGTATCATGTAAAACATTTTACTGAGAAAATGGTGTATGTTCCAGGGGGATGCTGGTAAGGATGGTGCACCCGGTCGACCAGGATTGCCAGGCAGAGATGGGCGTCCTGGCAGAGGTGGTTCTGACGGAGGTCTGTTGATTGGTGAGTTATTTAGGGCGATATGGAGAACAGCAGAGACAAATAAAATCAAACTATAGGAGTTGTTTTGTCTTCACAAAATTTTCTTCAAATTTTTATTATATCAACTTTCACTGCATGTTTGTTCATGCATGTGAAATACACTCTATTTTTCAAAACAGTTTGAAGGGTTTTTAAACAATACTTTTTGTGACTATTGTCTTTTTGAACCAAAAAAGCAAATGAAAGGTCTAATAAAACATTTTGTAGATAACAATAACTCAATTGTATTTAAAAAATCTGGATAATAGTAATGGAAGAAGGCATGTAGTAGAAGGAGAATCGTCTGAGTCAACACCAGGAGAACAAGCATGATAACACAATGTCTCTCTCTAGAGGGGCAGGACATCATTCCAAGTCCCTGTCACTGTTGTACATCCAGCGATGATTGATTCCACGTTATATAGATTATGTTCTATTTTAGCTGAGAAGGGTCAGAAGGGTGAAGCTGGCTCCGATGGACGTGATGGCTCCGATGGAGACGTCGGAAGAACTGTATGTATAATTCATTAGGGTCCTTCTATTTTCTCTAATTCATAAACTTTCTTGAGAAACTAATCTTGTTATAATTTTTTTATATCTGGGTGCTCTGAAAGTCTAGGAACATATCAAAGCCTAGATTTTCAGAGTTCGATAAAAAGCTTAGTCAAAAGTACATTGGCCTACAACTGGCTTTGCTTCAAGAGGGCTTTGAAAATCTAGGCCTTGGTATTTAGAAATAAAAAATATAAAAAAAAATTGTTTTTCAAGGGCCCAAGAGGTTTGCCAGGAGACCTTGGTCCCCGAGGTCCACTTGGTCCACCAGGACCCCCCGGCATTACAACATCCCTTGGTGGCAGTGGAGATGGACCTACAGTCATCAGTCAACCTGGACCCCCTGGACCACCTGGACCTCAAGGAGAGAGGGTAAAACTCAGATACTCTAATTATATATGTGAGAGGGTGTTAAACTTCACTATGAACTGGTTAAGCCCTATCTAACTTATACACTTACAATATGCATAATATATCTATTCTTCAGAAATCTCAAACTGGAAACATATTTTGAAATCTATAAGGCTGCATAACAAAAGTTAAATGTTCCGGGGCACATTTGTTTCAAAATTGACGAGGGCGGTAGGACATTATTTTTTATATTTTGTTGGAAAAAATAATGATGCGGGAGGAGTACATTTTATTTTTCCATCAAAATAGAGGTTGAAAGTGGTAGAAATTTTTAAAATGGAAGCACAACTATTCCAGCAGACCCATATATTTGTCGGACAAATGGGATTTGGGGGTTTACAAAAAGTGCGGAAAATTATAATTTATTTTTCCAAATGACAATAAAAAGTTGTCACGCGCACATATAATAATTTCCTGTAGTTTGAGAAATAGATAGAGGTATTGATCTCAAAGATTGGTATCAGTACAAGTTCTAAGTACTCACATTGTGTTTGCAGGGTCCAAGAGGTTCTCAGGGAGAGGAGGGTTCAAGAGGTAGACAGGGTTCTGCTGGCCCTGTTGGACCACAAGGACCTCCTGGTATAGGCCTTCCTGGGCTTCCTGGTCCACCTGGACCCCGTGGAGATTTTGCCATTGACAGTCAGGGTCCCCCTGGACCCCCCGGTCCCCCCGGCCCTCCTGGTAACGGTGCTGGCACACCTTTAGGGGGAGGCACCAATGGTGGGGTATGTATCATGATAGCAGTGTATGACACCAGCTTGAAAATTAGTCAACCCAATTGGGTGATTTTGTTTATTCAAATGGCAAATCGGCAAGTCTGATGCAAAAGTTAGCATGCCAGACAAATCTTCTTTCATTCACTGATAGTGGATTATTCTTCAACTCAGTATTTCAGAGCATCCTCGACTTGCTGGCATATCATTACACAGGGTCACCATGAATAACTTTGCTAACTTTAAAGATATTAGAATATAGAATCCATGTGTAATGGGCTATATTCCATAGCAGCAGGAAGACCAACCATGCTGCCGATCTCGGGATAAGATTCCATCAGTCAACAATCTCAATTTACAATGCCCCTTCAATATGGGCTGTAGGCAGAATGAGAATGCCCTACAATGAATGAACATTGAGTCACTAGACAAGGAAAATTAGCCAAACTTAGATTATGGTGTCGAGCACAAATGAGGGTAAAGGGAATTCATTTTCAGATTCCTCAGTAAAGATCTGGTACTTGTCAAAAGTATTTTAGACCTGACTTGTATAATTATGTATTTTATCTTTGATATGTATTAATTTAAATGAATTAATACCAAATTTTGGCAGGCTGCTATCACATACCGTACAATGGATGATCTGCTGGCGGTGTCCTATAACCTCCCAGAGGGTTCCATGGCGTATGTAATGGACCAAGAGTACCTGTATCTCAGAGTTAAGCGTGGCTGGAAGTTTGTCATGGTAAGTTGGAGAGAAATAACTCAAAATTGTAAACTTATATCACTTTAATATGCTTATTAATTAAATAATTTTGAGTTTTGTGCAATTTTGTCAAATATTTTGTGAAATAAAAGTGGTTGTTTAAAATTAAACGTTAATGTCATAATTTAAATTTTCGTTTTCAAAATCTGTTCATCAGTTCTTTCAATTCGACATGGATTTAAATCAGAAGTTTCATTCAATGTTTGACAAGTTGCTATTGTTGTTGGATATTATTCAATATTAAGCTTTGTTTTCAAGTACAATATAATTTGATGCGTGTCACTATTTCCATATATCATTTTCGATCCCGCCAATCCTGTTGTCAGTCAGTCTATCACTTCAAAACTCTTACTGCATGTAGAGTTTGTAACTTTTATTTTGATTCCATAATTGTCAAAAAACATTAACCACAATCTGAATAGAGTAGAGATAGAATTATTAAAATGTGTGAAATCTATTCAGTTATTCTTTCAAGCATGTAGGAAGTTTTAAATTTATTTTTGATTCCATAATTGTCAAAAAACATTAACCACAATCTGAATAGAGTAGAGATAGAATTATTAAAATGTGTGAAATCTATTCAGTTATTCTTTCAAGCATGTAGGAAGTTTTAAATTTATTTTTTATTTTGTCTTCTCCATTCAACTGATCAAGGGTAAGAATGGCTACTTTGCGGAATATCTTGGCGCGCTTTGTCCAAGTATTACGGCCATACAAGATTTGAATGACCCATGTTTTTGACGCTCACTTGATTTCAGACAAGGGATGTTGATATAGAAATCCCGGTTCCCCCTGTCCTACAAACAGATTCCCCCGCCACCAGTTCTGAAAATGTCTCAAGAAAGAGTAAAACATCTGTCGCTACGGTGACAGAAACGTCTACAGTATGTCCACCACCAACTTGCCTCTTCCTTCCAAACTCTCATAACAACTGCACAAAAGCTAATCCTCAAATCCATTGCAAGATTGTTTGTCGTGTTTATGGCCAGCGCACAGGCGAATGTTTTCAAATATTTGTGACTTGCCATTCCTCTATGTCTTGTTATGATGCCCTGAATATCTTTGTTTATGGCTGGATCTAAATATTTTACCAGAGATACAAAGTATAGTCGCTTTACTTCCAACTCCAATATGTCTATCATGCTTAGCTTTTCAAAGCTCGAGCAATTTACAAAGAGAGCAAATATTGGCTCAAATTTACTTTATGAAATAATAATTCTGTAGACAGTCCTGACGTCTGTTCAGCCCCATCACTGCCATGTTCTGAGGGACGAACAAGATCCTATACAAGATATGATAATTTGTGTCATATTTTTGGTGTGAATCTTCTCTCTGATATTTGTTCAGCGTGAATCCCTTTTTTGGGGGGTGGGGAGATTTTTCTAACAGCTTTGAAAATCTAGGAACAATGATATTCATTTGAGTTTGAAAGGTGATGATATATTTGTGGTGAAATGTTTGGTTCTTGGTTGATTAGATGAGGAGAAGTGAACACCATGCTGGTTTCAGAGTGGCCTTGTTCAGAAGTTGTCTCCCTTTGAAAGACCGAATTACTCTTGTCTTTTATTTTGTCCTTAGAATCATACTGTGGTTCTTAAAAGCTGTTCTCTAACACAAACGCAGCAGCATGATGAAATCCATATTAAAACAAATTTCATTTAATTTTAACTTAGCATGGTTAAGCCATGATTAACAGTCTGCATATAAATTACTTCAAGCCTTTTACAAATCATCAAACTTGGAAATTCTAAATTCGCTAAATTAGCTTATAAATTTTAACTTTGCTTAGGAAAGTTTTAAAATTCCATTTTCATTTCGAAGTGATAACAAGGCATGGGACATGAGCTTGACGACTAACTATACATGCTTTTAGTTGCCTTGGTTTCAGGATTGACAGTATGTCAGGTGTTTTCTCTTTCAGGTCTCCTATATTAGTCTCAAGTGCTTCTTGAATTCATCACCATTATCAATCAATCTTATCTGCCATTCTTAATCTGCTTAGCTCTTAGAACTCATCTTAAAAGACATTTAGTTTTTATTAACAAACACAGGTGCTGTGCAATTACCCTGAGCAAATCAGTTACAGAAAAAACCCATCTTACCTGTATTCATAAACATTACCTGTTTTAAAAGATCTTTCCAGTATTAGTTATCAAATAATACATAAATAAAGTGATTATTAATATGCAAGTTCTAGGCCTGCCCTTACTGCTACATACATTAAAACACACTTGGACATGCTTGACTGGCACTGGTAACTTAAATTTAGTTAAAAATGATAGATCTTCAAGCAACTTTTAAAGATACTAAATGATTGAGATTTCCATGTAAAAAAAAATTGCCTTCACCAATGAAACAGCTCATTTAAATTCAAAGGTATTGAAATGCATATGTGGATGTATATTTTACCTTCAAGGTTTCAAACACTGGAAAAAAACAGAACATATACTGATTTAAAAAATATTTTTGTTCTCTGTTGGTTGAAAATTAAAATGATAAACATAAACATTTAAAGATAAATATTCATGTATTTTAACCAAAATGTTTTTTTCTTTGGTAAAACTAGAGAAAAATCCATGTTTCGTTATTTGGTAATAATTTTGTCTGCAAATTCAAACCATGTTTTAAACATTATGCATTGCAGGTATTCATAACTAGCTAAAACCCAAACATGCATTTGCATTGCTTATTTCTAGGCTGTATTTTCTAAGTTTGTGGTGTGTAAACCAGACTGGTTTAGGTTTGTTTCCTGTGTTACAATTCGATTGAATTGAGGTTTTACACCCAATGTTTTGGTTTTATTTGATTGATTTTGATTTTAATGTACCTTTGTTTTGAAGTTTATAGTTTCTGTGCAAAAAGGCAACAATGCATGATTTACAAATAATTAGAATTTATGATCATGTCTTTATTATAACCAGAAAACGTATTATCTTGAATGTTTAAACTAACTTATATATAGGATTTAAACTTCAATCATCAAGAACATTTTTTAGCACCAAATTTTATGTTCATACATCTTTTTTAGATGGAAAGCCTGTTTCTATCATCTCTGAACCATATTTTATGCTTCTTTAAGAGATAAATGATAACCAAGATCTATTGATAATCAACTTCTTATTCTTTTTTAGTGTCAACACCAAAATATTGAATTCATTGTAATAAAGAAGTTAACTATCCATAGATTATGTTAACGCTTACTGAATTATAATTATTAAATAAAATTTGATAGAGTAGTTTTAAATGTGCAATCCTTATTTCTTTCTTTCTTTTATTGCTTTTAGTTTTAAATCGCTTTTAAGTGGAATGTATGTAAAGAAGAAGAAATGAAAATAGGAAAAAGAATTCATGGAACTGCTTTTCTTTCTGTCACTTGCTGTTGGGCGTAGTGTGGGAGATTTATCTTTATAATTTAGTTTTTGTAATATTCTACCTTTAAGGTTTTCTTTTCTAACATTTTTAACAAATTTACTAATATTTTTTAAATTCATTTTTCTCTATTTGCATGTATAAACATTTTCTGTTTTTAACTCTACTGCCTTTGAATAAAGGGCATGTGAGTTGACCATGTCAACATTGAGCCCAAATGAATGCATTACCCTGGATAATAGTTGTCATGATATATTTCTGAAATAATATTTGTTAAAATCTAAATTTTATCAAATGATAGTTTTTAATTTCATTTTATTAGCTCATCAGGCCTGTAAAGGCCAGATGGGCTTATTGCATGGGCCGTCGTCCGTCGTCCATCGTCCATCGTCCGTAAACTTTTCACTCTTTCGACTTCTCCAGAACCGCTACACCCCCAAAGCTGTAATTTGGGTGGGTACCCATCACCTAGGGGGTCAAAGTTTGTTCATCACGAATTCCAGCGCCCACAAATATGGCCGCCAGAGACGTTTAAAGTGAAAGCTTTAAACGACTTCTTCTCCAAAAGCGCTTGATATAGGAATATGAAATTTTGTCATTAACATATTTGTAGGATGGAGATGCAAGTTTGTAAATTTGGTTGAGATAAATTATAAAATATGAACTTTGTAGGATTCACCCTAAAAGCTTCAAACGACTTCTTCTGATGAACCAACACTAGGAGATATCCAAAAACCTGGGCAGTGTTTTCTTTAAAAGATGGAGATTATAATTTGTTCATTTCATTAATGAAACTTCGATTTTGACAGGGGTTCATTTGATTTCATAGTTTTTTTAGTTCATATTTTTCATCTCAGAAACCAATGACCCTAGAACACTCTACTTTTTAAGATATCATCTGTGTTTAGTGAATATCAAGAGTTGCAAATTTCAAGTTTTTTTATGAAAAGTAAGGAAGTTATAAGTCAAAACATTTTAGTTGTGCACCATTTTGGCCAACATTAAATCTACCATAAAATATTAGAAATTTTTGTATTTGCAATTTTGCAATTTTTAGTCTACAACATAAATCACTATCAAGCAGGATAGCTAGAGAGCCAATGGTTCTATTATTACTACTTTGAGTGAACAAAAAAACACTAGAATGCTGAAATCTTGTGTAGACATATCTTTTGAAGCAGTTATAATTACATAATATAAATCTCTTATTCTAATTTAAACAGTTGTTAAAGGGGCTGTAGCATGTTTTTTGCAAATTTTATTTTTTCAAATTTCCCATTTATGATGATAGTTGATGTGATTTATATTTACTTTAGAGGTTAAAACATCTTATTACACAAACCAATTATCCGTAGTGGTAATAACAGTGTTGCGTATAAAGAAAAATTGCATGGCGGCCATTTTAATGTGAACACATTTTATGATTTAGAATTGCCAAAAATTATTCCCATGGTTTAAACGAACCATGTACACTAATTTTTTAACTTGATTTTCCGAAGGGCATGTTGTTTGATAC
The DNA here is from genome assembly GCA_936450465.1 of Gibbula magus. Lineage (NCBI taxonomy): Eukaryota > Metazoa > Mollusca > Gastropoda > Trochida > Trochidae > Gibbula > Gibbula magus. The sequence goes on from OW388297.1 coordinate 25,323,428, forward strand.
TTGAAAGATAAATTAATCTTTTGGCTAGAAGTATAATATGATTTAGTATTTTATTGTGTGAGCACAATCCAAACATTATTATGGGTCTTGTAAGGGTAATACTACCTTGGAGATGAGTATTTAGGAAATATTCTACATTATGCAAGAGCAATTTCTGATGAGCTACAGAGCCCATGGCTCTATTTTTAATAAATGCATGCAATTGGGGTTAGATGTCTCATCACAGCTTTCTTTGTTTTTTGTTTTATTTTTCATTTTTAAAATGCTCTCTTATAAAAACAAAACTATTTTCAACACGTGATAATATTTCATTGTCATAAAGTATCAATATTAGTTGTGTTAATGAATTAATCATGTGTGATTTTATAAAATGAACAATTACTGAATGAGTCATTTTATAAAAAGCACATTTAGTTAAAACTTAAGAAGAGATATATTTTCCTAATCATAATTTGTTATTTTTCAGCTTGGACAGCTAATTCCACTGCCAAGTCCGACCCCACCGGTATGTTTAACTGTTTATAGTTCATCATTATTCATTTATTCAGTTTTATTTCTTTTAAGCATTTTTTGTGTCAAGTAAGCTAAACTATTTTCACCCCCAGACTATTTTCAACCTCCATTCTTCGTCCAAGGAAGATTCAATATATGAAATTTGAATAAATTAGTCTCATGATCATGTATATTAGCATGTTTGTGTGAGTGTGTGACATATAAGCATGATCAAATCAAAATATCCTAAATATTTTTTATAAATATATATACTTGTATAAGCTGTATATAATGATTTGTGAATATAATCATCCAGAATATTTAATGGAAATATATAAAAGTAAATTTTTTCGTTGTTATATATATTAGGTTTATTATTATCCCCCGCCGCGCGTTTAGCACGAAGCGGGGGATATAGTATTCAGCTGTGTCCGTACATACGTCTGTACGAAATGGAATAACTTAAATACTATTCATTGGATTCTTTTCATATTTTGCATATATGGGTTCATCATGGGAAGAGTTATGTTCCTACAGAGCTTTGTGACCTTGACCTTTGTCATTTTACCCTTGTCAGCGGGATATCTCAAGAACCATTCACTGCATGGATTCTCTTCATATCTTACATACAGCTTTTCCAAGGGAAGACAAAGGGCTGATTTGATTCGGCTGACCTTGCCATTATTTTCAAGGTCACAGCGGAGCTTTTAATTTTTCGACATGTTAATGTACATGTATAGCTTGTCAGCGGGATATCTCAAGAACCATTCACCAGAATTCCATCATATCTTACACAAAGCACCTCCTTGACATTATTCTCAAGGTCACAGTGGAACTTTGAATCTTTCAAAATGTTAATGTATATGTAAAACTTGTCAGTGGGATATATCAAGAACCATTCACTGGATTCTCTTCATCATATCTTACACATAGCTTCTAAAAGAGAATTAAGCGCTCGTTAGATTTTGGTGACCTTGACATAATTCTCAAGCGCACAGTGAATCTTTGAGTTTGTTGTCATGTTAAGCTTGTCAGGGGCATCAATATCACAAGAACTGTTTATTGGATTCTCATCATTATCTTACACCAGTGGTTCTTTTAGGGAAAATTCAGAGCTCAGTGGATTTTGCTGATCTTGACATTGTTTTTCAATTTTGAAGTATTAATTTGTGGCGGGGGATCATGTCACCTTAGTGACAACTACTTGTTTCATTAGGTTTAGTTGGGCAATGACAGGTTTAGGCATTGTGCAATATAATATTACTTAACCATATCTTTTATATTTACTTTTATAGTTTTTATAAAACACATTTTAATCTTAAAAACATATATGAATTAATACATTGATTAAATATGTTTAATTATATACACCAGAACTAATTTACTAAGTAATAACTTGTTATTTTTTTCTTTATGTTTTTCTTTATTTTTACATATATTTTAGAACTAATTTACTAAGTAAAACATTTTTTTCATTATTTTTTAATTATCTTTAATAATTCATCAAAACTTTAATTAGAAACCATGCTTGTATGAAATGCTTTTTGATTTGTGTTGTGTGCAGAATTGATCATGAAGTATGACAGAATACATTATATTATTGTGACCTATATAAACATGTATCTATGTATGTATGCAGCGCTCGTTATGCATCATGCTAAAGTCCTGATGTGATCTTAGAGATTTGGATTTCCTTTGGAGATCAAGGCATTATTTTAAACTTTTGTCGCTGCAATAATTTAAGCGCCCTCTCATTCGCTGTTCTGCGCTCATTGCTGATAATCTTATGAAAATGTTTCCCCCCTCCTAAGATTAATGTGAAAATTAGCTGGAAGTTAGATACTGACAATTTGGATGACAAAATTATTGTTTATTTATATTTTTGTAAATCTAAATTCTTCAAACACAATTGACAGAATTAAAATCTATAGCCACATGGCATTGCAGGCTTTCTCCCTGCCATAATACTAGCAGCCGCGATATAAGTGAAAAGTGAAAGTGGTGTTAAACCCCAACTCACCTCACCTCACAATAAAATAGATTTGGAGAATTGGATGTTTAGTATAAACATAATATTTTTTCACTTAATCAATTTTTTTCAAAGATTGTATTATCAAACATTTCTGAACATTTGTATATCATTACCTAAACAGTTTGTTGAAGGACTATTATGTTTTTGTATCAAATTGTGTTATTGTGATCTTTAAACGTTTTTCCAAAAGTTTATATTTCAAGCTTTAAACAATTGGTTATAACAATTGTCAAAGTATTTTTTATGATATCATTTTTACAAAGACTGCACATGGAATAAGTTAGTATGTACACTTGATTGTGAGTTGTTAGACATTGTTGATCATTGTGTTTATAGTGTTACGACTCATTCCTTTTCCTACCTTCTAGGTGCGCCTTCCCCCTGGCATATCAAATCGAAATATCACTAATAATAATAGAGCACCAGGCAATAACGGCAATATCAACATTATTGACACTAGAATAACGTATCGGCAGCGAGCTGCTGAGAGGAAACGCCTTATTGAAGAAAGAAAACGAGAAAATGAACGTAGGCTCAAAGAAAGGGAAAAAATGATTCAAGAGAGGGAAAAGTTGATAAAAGAGCGAGAAAATATGCGGCGGAAAATGTCTCAGAGACGGCGCCATAATTTAAGACGGGTGGATCATAGAAACAGGGACAGGCCTAGAGTCCCTAATGATAGACGCACTGATGATAATAGACGCACAGACGATAATAGACGCACTGATGATAATAGACGCACTGATGATAATAGGCGTACTGATCGTGATAGGGGCCAGAAAAGGCATGATAGGCGCAAAGACAAGCGGGTAAATTTCTCAAGCTTTGCAAGAGAGCTAAAATCGCACTTCAATTCTTATTAACAGCCCTAGATGCGCACTGTGCATATACTTCCTGTCATGGAACGCGGTCTCTTCAGCTGTTGTGCGACACATCTTAATTTGAGCTTCTGCCGTTTTATTTAACATGGGCTGGCTGCGAACTGTGCTCTGTCCTGCAAGAATGCTCCTGTGTTGTTGTCTTTAACAATTCTCTCTTCATCAGATCTTGTTTTAAACTGTTGTTTTCTGTGATTCATAACAGGTTTATTTTGATAATTTCTCTATTTCATTTGATCATATAATCAATAACATGTTTTATTTGACTGGAATTTTACATTTATTAATTGTTTCCGAAACTGATTTATTTTGAAGGTTCATTTGATAATATTGCAAATATTAATCCTTTTTCCATTTTCTTTTGTATCAAAGATTTTTTGGGACAGTGAAAAGGATTGTGTTATTTTCTTTGAATAATATAGTATTGAGTCATATGCTTGAATTTAAATGAAAAATATAGCTTGTGCCTTCTGCGTTTTATTTGTAAGCTTCACCATATGCGTTTCTCACAATTATTCACCAAGTGCAGTGCTTTTTGAATATCCACTCAATTGGGAAGAATGTAATTCCAGATCCAATGAAAAAAACTAATTTCTTCAAGATAAAGATTAAGGTGAAAAGATGGAAAAAGAATTAATAAACTTTATCTGTGTTTAATTTTCAAAATTCTTACTTAACTTTCAACATTAATTTTGATATCATCATTTTTTTAGACTAATGCCTTAAATATTACAAATAATTTCAAAATGACTTATACCTGTTATGAAATTTGAATTATGAATTATGAATTATGAAATTCACCTGTCTTGAATATTGATCTTACAGGTAGATTAATACCTTCTGTTAATGGTCACATTGTTCTGAACAGTTTCCAGGTTACCTTTTAACCAAATGTTCCTAGCTCTTATTGGGCAAACTTTGAATTTTAAAGGCTAGGAACATTTTGAGAAAAGGGGCAAAGTTACAAAAGAAAATGTTCTTTCCATTTGTTAAGACTTGCTATTTTTTTATTTTTAATTCTTTGAAAAGATGCCTGAAATTTCGAAAGTGGTAAAAATCGTGAGAGTCATGGCAGAGGGACAAAGAAGAGCTTATGTTTGTATTGACAGATGGTTACACGATACAATGTGATCAGTTTAAGCAGTTGGTTAGCCCTAGACTACTGGTGGTTCTATCTAATAATTAACTTGAGCCTGGTGGATTGATTGACAAGTTACTTAATGGGTATCTACACTTTTATACAGACCATTTCACTTCTCAGGCCCTTTAAATTGGTCATTTAGAGAATTTCGGCTCTGATAATCGGATTCGGTTATTGAATCTTATTTGTACACACAGTGTTGTGGTTGTTGTGTTAAATTTAGATTAAAATGCCTTACCTGAATAAAGGTTGTTACAATAAATATTAGACATTACATTACTAAGGGTCTGAGGTTTTAGATATTGATCTAGAATGACAAGGTTCTGGGAAATAAGATTCTTATCATGAATAATAGAAATATTAAGCTTTAAATAGTTTCTTGAAAGAAACTTCAAAATTTAGTCTGAATTTTAAGGCTCTCACAATTTTCTTTTACAATAAATATTAGAAGTTTAATTTTGACCATTATCTGAATAAAATTATCAATGTTTATTTTAATTTCATTTGAATAGTTTATGCAATAAGAAATGCAAAATAAAATCAAAGGCTCTACATAACAAATGAATATTTAGTTTCTGTCAGTGAAGATCTCACAGCATGGAATTGTTAGACTTTAGTGATATTAATGATAGTTAACAATGTGCATTATCATTCGGCATGAACAATAGAAATTATAGTTATTATATAATAAACATTTCACTGATTTCTCTCTATCAGCATGAAATTCCTTGAAACTTTTCATCTCACTTCCAAATTCATATGAATAATGGAATATGTTTGTAGTTTCTCATCATCTTTCACTTTTGAACTCTGTGCATGGAATTCTGTTCTGATATACCACTTTGTTCCACTGAAACTTTTTTTCTTTCAATCGTTTAGGATATTTATTGAAAAAAGGATTTATATATTTGATAATAGCTTTCTTTGTCTTGCATTTTGCTCAAAGCAATTTTGTCTTATTGTGAATGAATATTTAAACATGTAGCATGTACTATTTGATTTCCAAATCATTCTCTATAAAATGGAATGTGTATTTATATATAAATGCTTGATTGAATCTGGCAAGTGTGATATTCACTTTCTCAAATATCAGTTGTTTGATTGTAATTATTTTGACTTGAAATATGATTTAGCTACTATGAAAGCTGCATGAAATATATCTCTTGTATATCTAAAGTGAATGTGTATGTCACTTTTGCACTGTATTGTATAAATGGTGTCAGGTTTATGACATTTATGTTTTCATGTTTCTATTAGCAAAATATATTAACCATTTGCTTCTTTCTTCATTCTTGCAGACAACCACTCCGCGCCCAGTTATTCCAAACAGGCCATACCCAAATATCCACAATGGGGAAAGGGTAAGTATTTCTGTCTATAAAGTTGTTGACTCCAATTGGTGGCAGTAGCAGGTTATCCTATGCAAATCTTGCTCCCTAAATGGTTATGAGGGGGAGGGGATAGTATATATGAGGGGGAGGGGATAGTATATATGAGGGGGAGGGGATAGTATATATGAGGGGGAGGGGATAGTATATATGAGGGGGAGGGGATAGTATAGGGCTTTAGTCAGAGGTCCTACAGAGGATCAAGCAGTTCAGTTTCGAATCCTACCAGCATATCTGTTTTCAAGATTTCATTTATGCTCTTGATAGATTTAAACCCGAGAATACCTCACCACTCTTCAAGGATTAAGGCCTTAAATTCTTCGAAGATTGTTTTTGTTTCATCAAAGTTATATCATGGCTGTAGGTTTATCAGAGATTACATATCAAGCTCTTAACTTCAAGAAGTAAATATTATGATTGTGTTTGTAGATACACCTGATTGCTCTCAACCGACCCATGGGAGGAGACATGGAGGGTATCCGCGGGGCCGACTATGAGTGCCACCGACAGGCGCGGGAGGCTGGGTTCAGAGGAACATACAGAGCATTCCTGTCCTCCCAAACACAGAACCTGAACTCAATCATTTACCGGTTAGACAGAAACATACCCATCGTCAATGCAAAGGTTCGTTTTTAGAAATTACATTTGTTGGAAAGTGAAACACCACTTACTCTTTACCTTCTAATTACCGGTACATGCTAGGTGTAACGCCATTCTTGAATGGTGAGTTACACTAAACCCCACCTTGTGAGGCAAATAGGTAATTATTGTATAGCCATGAAAATTAATTAGGGAACATTCCACGGCTTGCTTATACAGATTCATTTGCAGTGAAGTGAACATATGAAATATGTTATATGACCATTAGTATTCTACTTACAATGAAATTGATAATAATAATAATCAAAATAATAGCAATAGGTCTTCCAGACGTAGTCTTTAACATTCTTTAACATTGGCTCCAGCTACATGCCTTGAAATGCATTGTCAAAAGATAAAGGCTGCAAATTATCATTTCAAAATGAGAGATAAAAGAAGAGGTCTCAGATCAAGTTCAAGTTCAACAGGCATTCTGTCAAATCCTCTTCGTATGTACAGTGTGGTAAATCAAAATATTTTCAAGAATCTCTCTACCTTTAAAATGTGTAACTGTCACCCAAATCGGAGAGTGCATGATATTTCAGAGTAGAGCCAATATTGTCCATAAATTTGGAACACCTCTTCTCCATCACTATTTTCACTTAAGAGATTCGAGAACTGAGAAATATGGTCCAAGTGTAACAGGCTTTATGTGAGGAAAAATGACTTGAGTAACATGTTTATAGCTCTGGTGGAAGAGAATGACAAACAGTATGATGTTGCTGAATATTCCCTCCTTGACGCTTAACAATTGGCGGAATATAATTACACCAATGATAGGATGTTTACATTGATGAGTATGCTTTTACTTTCCAGGAAGAAAAGCTATTTAACACATGGGAAGATATGGTCAATGGAGCAGGAGGATACCTCAATGGAAAGTCCACAATATATTCCTTCAGCGGAAGAAATGTCATGAATGACTCAAGCTGGTTAGTTGACTTACCTTTTAAGCATTACGCTATTGTGTTTCATAAAATTTTATTTGGCTTTAATATGTTCCAACACACCATATGTGCTGTTTACAGTACAAATAAATTCACTCAGCTTGCATATTCATCCCCAATCGCCAAATATATCGTAATTACTAGTTGTCCACGGCCGCAACACAGAACGGGGGATTATGTATTTAGCAGTGTCCATACGTACGTACGTCACATTTCTTGTTACCGCGATATCTCATGAAGAGTTGCATCCAAAGTCTTCAAATTTGGTGATGGCCTACATTGTTGGAAGACGCAGACACCAGTCGATTGTGGTGACCTTGACCTTATTTCAAGGTCACCACAACACTTTGACCACTATATTATCTCTTGTTAACGCGATATCTCATGAACCCGAGCACCCAAAGTCTTCAAATTTGGTGTCAGCCTACATTAGGGGAAACACAGGCACCAGTTGATTTTGGTGACCATGACCGTGTTTTCAAGGTCACTAAGACACTTTGACCACTTTATTATCTCTTGTTAATGCGATATCTCATGACTGGTTGGACATTATGTCTTAATATTTTCTGACAGCCAATTTTGTCTGATTATGCAGACGCCAGTTGATTGTGGTGACCTTTACCTTATTTTCAAGGTCACAACAACACTTCGACCACTTTTCGAACTCTTTGTTAACGCAATATCTCATGAACCCAAGCACCCAAAGTCGTCAAATTTGGCGTCAGTCTACATTGGGGGGAAGACACAGACACCAGTCAATTTTTGTGACATTATTTTCAAGGTGACACTTGACCTAATGATGTGTCTTACTAAACTCAATGTTAATGGAGAGGGACATTGCCATGTTAGTGGCAAACACTTGTTTTCAGTTAAAATCGATTAACATCAATATGTATGTGCAGAAACCGAAAATGCACAACCCATTTACATGCACAGTAGTTATAAGACCTATTAAACATTATCAACTCAAATTTGGCATTTTGTTTGTCATAAATAAGATTCCAAAATTACGTTGGACTCATTGGCGCGTGTCAAACGCGACGCATTATTCGGTTTTCGATCAGAAATGACTACTTTTACCTTCATATTGGCAATATACTCAGTCCACTATCATCAATATGGTAGTTTTCTGTAACAGTCGGTACTTCTTGATAAAGTACCATTTATAATGTTTGTGACCCCCAACAAAGCAATGGATGTACCTTTAATCAAATAAATTTGTAAACATGAAGATAACATTCCTTCTGTGATTCAGTTTATTACGAATCTAGAGGGGTAAGTTATGATTTTTTGCAATATTTCAGCCATTCATTTCAGCCATTTTACATTGAAATTTAAATGAGGCAAAAACAAAAATGAATAAGAAAGAAATGTGAGGAAAAAAAACAGGATTTTCAAGATGTGCAGGGAAGTTTGTTGTGTTTGATAAGCTACAATATTCAAGGTTCTGCTGTGGTAGATCTACATGTGCAGATGATCATCTGATTATTTGTGTTTCAGGCCACAAAAGATAATTTGGCACGGATCCACCAAACAGGGAAGTTTGAGCTCTGACAAGTACTGTCACAAGTGGCTTACCGACAACTATGAAACAATGGGAGTAGCAAGTTCTTTAATGAAACATATGCTTTTAGATGAAGAAGAATATACTTGTAATAACTCCTTCATAGTGCTATGTGTTGAAAATGCAAGTATGAAGAGGTATTTGCGCAAGTGAGAGAAGACCAGCTGAGCTTGAGCATCAGCGTCAACTTGTATGCATGCTGTTGGGATGGAACGCAGAGAGATAATCGAACAGAAGGAGTTACCTCCCCTGTCGACACAGGAAGGAGATGCACAGCAACTGTGATACAATGATGTGTTTCCATAGTTGGTAATTTATTCCAGGATGGTGTCAATGAAAGCTGCCTTCATATTGGACAGTTGAAGAGTGGTTAGTTAACGGTCAAATGACATTGTTTCACATGGAACTGAATCAGTTTATATCCAACAAGATCATGTCCAGCAGCCATCCTGTCGGTCTGCTTGACAACTACGTGCCTTTATATCTCGTCTGAAACTTTTCTGTGTGTACATAGGTTTTTGTTGAAGGCATTTGTAGACACTGTGTATATGTATCCTTTGTGCTGAGATATCCTAACTACCTTTGCAAACCGCTCCTTAGTTCATTTCTCTACCTCTTTTGTAGCATTGGCGAGATAGTCAAAATCATGTAACGAAGAGAGATAAGAGAGATGTTATTGATTAAATCTTGTAAATGAGGATAATTCTCCAAAAAGGAGATAGCTGCAAAGGATAAATCTATCGAGATTTTAAGGAATCGTAAAGGGAGATAACTTTGTAAAGGAAGATATACCTCAGAAGACTATGTCAGGGTAGCAACTCTGTAAAGAGAGATAACTGTTACAAGAGAAGTTAATTCACTTTTACAAAATCACTTTCTGACATGTTTTTGACTATTAAGTCATTGCAGTTGTAGAGGAATCTTTCAAGCATGGTGCTGTGACGTGCTGGAGAAGCCATGAATAATATTATGATATTCTGATTTACTTTGACAATGCATGGATCTATGTGAATACAAAGCTTATTAAAAATGTATCGTGTGTTAACTATTTAATATGTTAAAGTTCAGAATGTTACAAAAATAGCTTTCGATGTATTCTAACAAATATATTCAATATTCCAAGCACAAAACATCTTTGCTTAAAACTATAATGTGATACTGTGTATGTTCATTCAGATTTCAAATTGGATATTTGTAACAGAAATCATAATATAAAATGCATACGGAATTGCATTTGAAAGTGATATCATGTTATTTCCTCTGTAAAATAGCTTACTATTGGATAAAGTTAATGAATATGTGCTTATTCTTTTGAGCTTTTTATATAAACAAGGAACCTTTCTGGTCTTTAAGATCAGCTCGTGCAACAAATAATGAAACTGTTATTTTATATATCTATGTATGTTTGTGTATATGCTTAGATCATTATGAAAGGTATAGATCTCACATGTATGGCTCATTAAGACACTTTGAACTCTCATCCTTTCCCTAAACATGTGTGACCCGATCTTTTAAACCTTGGTCCTCTTGGCTAGGTTGTCAAATGGTTACTGTTTCGTGATGGTCATAATCTTCCTTTCAATGAAAAATTACAAATATTTTTACATTGATCTTTGAGAATTTAAGTTATCCAATTTCCAGAGTAATTTTTAAATTTATATTTCAATGAAAATACAGGGAATTCTGTTTTTATAAGAAAGATATATTCAATAAAAAAATATAAAGGGAAGAACCTTTAAAACTGTCCTTAATAAATAGATTAATTTGTTATGATTTCATGATTGTTTAGCATCAATTACTCAGTGCCATAAATGAAATATATCATTAAACTTTCTTATTTTTCTGCAATTTTTTATGATTAATTGTTGTAAAATTTAAAGAAATTTGTCCAACTATAAATGGTTTTCAAGCCCTTATATAATGAATAGTTTCTAGTTTGCGTCTTCCGGCGAGGGGAGATATCTTCATAATACGTCATAACTTTGTTCATAATTGCTACAGTATTTGCACTTGATATTGTATTGGTAGTTCAACAGTGAAAATACTTCATTGTTCTCATGATATTTTCATCAATTTTGTGTTTAAATTTTTAAAAAGATTTTATTTGATTTTATTTGCCACAAATAAATCCATATGAAAAGATGACTCTGGATTTTCAATCTTGTGTGTGAAAAGATTCTTAAACTACATGAAAGTTGATCTAATGTCATTGTACATCACTTTCCATGAAGTATCATATAGTTTTTATTTACATGTAGATATTTGTACATTTGTGACATAAAGCTATCATTTATGAAAAGTGCTACAAAAAAAAGATGTTCAGAATAAGATTAGTACTTAATACTAAATATTAAACTTGATATATTAAATGGGTATTACCATAAAGCTAAGTATGTTAATGAGATTCAAACACTTTATTGTGTTAAAGAAACTAGATAGACAATGATGCAGCTGTTCGTTGGCTTAAAACATGATTTGTGAAAAACTGTTTACTTGTATGTATATTTGCATCATACAGAGTGGTGTTGCCATTGCAGGCTTCCATGCTGGGTTTAAACAACATCCTATATTATTTTTGTAGTGGTGTTGTGACAGTGGCGGTTAATTCTCTTATGAAAAAAGCTTGTAAATTTGTTTCTTGGTTATTCTGTCATTAAAATCTATTGCTCCTTTGAGACTTGTTGATTCTGCTTTAAGGTGTGTCAGGAAAACACTTTTCACATGGCATACTAAATTTAAATTGGATCGATTTGAATTCTTTTAAATTAAGTTAATTCAAATTAAATTAGATTGAATAATGTTGAAGATGATAACATTGATGTTTCATACAAATTCAATTCGCATAACTTCAATTACCGGTAGGTTTAAATTATTTAGTTTTTATTTTAAAATTCTGATTGAATAATTTTTTTTAGATCTTTCGTTTTTAAGTTATTAATTGAAATTTTGAAAGAAACAGAATGTATGCCCTTTATTACAAACTTATTAACATTTTATTTCTATATTAAATTAAGTTGAAAACTTAACTTTTTAATTTTATATTTGACCTAAATGTTTGATAGTTCACATAGAATGTGAAATCTTTAGTAGAATGTTTGCATGTTTAATGTGTTACTCGTTAGATATAACAGTAAATGCATGTATAATATGGTGACTTGAATGTTTCTAAAAACCAGATCACCCCTCTCCATTTGTATCTTACTTGTACAAAGACTTGTAGTGATAGCATTATGTACTATATGAACAAATCTCTTAAAGGGAAAATGTGACTGGGGTAATGGTTGTTGAAATAAATCCTGAGGGAATAATGCAATTATGCATTATTCTTATGCATTAATGCTATTATTAATCAGCATGATGACAATAACATCTTCAGAGCAGAAAAAATAAGTCACTTGTTTTAATTTTTTGTAAAAGAGAAACAGTATAGTCAAGTGTAAATGAAAAGTTACCTAAAAGGATAGAATGGAATAAAATGATCATTTTTTCTGTAAATTTGTCAACATTGTTATAGAGAGGCTTTCTGAAAAGCTTTTTTCTGCCAATTTTGTCAGAATCATTGTTGGAGATACCATAAGACAACTAAATGATTGAATTTTGTCTAATCACTATCTCTCAAATTGACTGTTTTCTGCAGACATTAATTGCATCAATGAATAATGGGAATTATTCTTTGGAATTTTGTTTTCAAAACAAGAATCGATGCTAACACTGTTCCTTTAATATATCATAATTATTTCTACTTAAATTTACAAACTTGATACATGTATTCACTGTAAAATATAGTAAAATGAGTATTGATATTTTGATTTTGATCATAGACAATAACCAACTATAGGATTGGGAAAAGCCTCACAAATAATGACACTAATTATCAAAAAGTGCATATCTGTTCCAATGAGGATTTTAAATAGGTCAATTAGTTTTCAATGAAATCAGGAAATATGCCTTTAAATCTGTATTTGCTTTTTGGAGCTTATAATCTTATTAAACACTTATATTGTCAGTATGATGTAGATTTATTTAATTTTTTGACTGATGTAAGGCATCTTTAGATGTATCTGTGTATATGTATGTTATAAACAAGCATGTCAGTAGCATATACATTACAAACACAATTTGCATGCTGTTAGTGTGTATATTGTTATTAGTCTGCATATATATTAAGATGTACTGATGTGTCCCCACTATCATCCCTAATGTACTGTAGAAGCAAGGACGTCACTAAATTTAGTTTAACAGTTTGATGTTTTTAGCAAGTATGTCATGTAATACCTGTATATTGTCAATAGGTCTTGCACCATTGGAGTAACTGTGAAATCCTCTAGTACATTGATCTTGACATTACAGAAACCAAATGCCTGGTTTTTGTTATTCCACTACAGATACCTAATACATGGTCTTGTTTAATACAGTACAGAGACCAAATGCATGGTTTGGTTTATTACAGTACAGATAAGAATGGTTTTGTATAATACAATAAAGAGACCAATTGCATGGTTTTGTGTAATACAGTAAAGAGACCAATGCATGGTTGTGTTAATTAAAGTACCAATACCCTGTGCATGATGCATAAAATTTGGAAAGGTATTGCATGGAATGATGTTGGAGAATGTGATGAATTATCCCATGGACTGTGATTGTGGTTTAGAACCTGGTAACTCAGATAGGCTGTTCACTTTGCCTGTTAACCCTCAGTGTAACCCAGCATTGTGTAAAATCTGCTTGTATGCAATAAACCAAAGTTACATGGTGCTATTATTATACATATATATCTGTACATCTGCTTGTTTGTTGTTTGTTTGCATGCTTGTTGCTAGAATTAAAACAGGTACTGGAGTGCAGATTGGAGAAACATTTAAGACAGAGGGCGATTTGAGAGTCACTTGAGAGATCTCTTGCATAATTCTTCTTAGTCAATGATGAGCATAACTCTATTAGTGTTGTTACCCATAACAAAGTCCAGAATTTACAAGCAGAAACTTGGGAAATATTTTGCACACTTCTTGGTCAATGATGAGCATAGCTCCATTACTGTTTTTACTCCATTGCAAAGTCCAGAATTTACAAGTAGTGATTAGAGAAATCTCTTGCACAATTCTCCTTGGTCATTGATGAGCATAACTCAATTAGTGCTATTACTCAACAACAAAGTCCAGAATTTACAAGCAGTCACTTGGGACATTTGTTGCACAATTCCTTTTGCTCAATTAATGATTAATGTTGTTTATCCATACAAAGTGCAGAATTTACAATTAGAAACTTGAGAAATCTCTTTCACACTTCTTGGTCAATGATGAACATAACTCAATTAGTGTTACTATTCAACTACTAAGTCCAGAATTTACAAGCAGAACTTGAGAAATCTCTTTCACACTTCTTGGTCAATGATGAACATAACTCAATTAGTGTTACTATTCAACTACTAAGTCCAGAATTTACAAGCAGAACTTGAGAAATCTCTTTCACACTTCTTGGTCAATGATGAGCATAACTCGATTAGTGTTATTGCTCCACAACAAAGTGCAGAATTTACAAGCAGAACTTGAGAAATCTCTTTCACACTTCTTGGTCAATGATGAACATAACTCGATTAGTGTTACTATTCAACTACTAAGTCCATAATTTACAAGCAGAAACTTGAGGAATCTCTTTCACACTTCTTGGTCAATGATGAGCATAACTCGATTAGTGTTATTGCTCCACAACAAAGTGCAGAATTTACAAGCAGAACTTGAGAACTCTCTTTCACACTTCTTGGTCAATGATGAGCATAACTCAATTAGTGTTACTATTCAACTACTAAGTCCAGAATTTACAAGCAGAACTTGAGAACTCTCTTTCACACTTCTTGGTCAATGATGAGCATAACTCAATTAGTGTTACTATTCAACTACTAAGTCCAGAATTTACAAGCAGAACTTGAGAAATCTCTTTCACACTTCTTGGTCAATGATGAACATAACTCGATTAGTGTTACTATTCAACTACTAAGTCCATAATTTACAAGCAGAAACTTGAGGAATCTCTTTCACACTTCTTGGTCAATGATGAACATAACTCAATTAGTGTTACCATTCAACTACTAAGTCCAGAATTTACAAGCAGAACTTGAGAAATCTCTTTCACACTTCTTGGTCAATGATGAGCATAACTCAATTAGTGTTATTGCTCCACAACAAAGTGCAGAATTTACAAGGAGAAACTTGAGGAATCTCTAGCACAAACTTTTCTTGGTCAATAATGGAAATGATATTCGAGAGAACATTTCTGTTTACACACATAATTATTATTATGCTGTTGATACATGCTTATTGAACAATCCATGTGAAGCATGCTACTAAAGGTAATATTCTTTATGAATTTATATTTGACAATTTAATTGCTAGTGCACATTCATTCACAAAATAAAAACGATGAGAAGTGAAGCCATTCATCGGCACTACGAGAGTGGAAAGCTTTGCTACGGCACAACAAGACATTTTTGATTAATTTAGTGATGGTGGTGAAGTATTTGTCATTTTGTGAATAGTCTATCAATACATATGTGTTATTTTCCCCCCCAAAATAGTGAAATCACACCATTTTTTCATTTCACTTAATGCAAAACCGCAAGATGGCGGATAGTCGGCCAACCTACTAACTGATCTTGTGTGGCTGAAATGATAGGTTTATTTATCAAATGAAGGTCATTGGAGTTTTGCAAAGATGACGAAGCCCTGACATAAGTATTCAAAATTAATGACGTTCTCGGAGTTAGATATATTCACAGGGACTGGTATTGCTGAAAATAAAACGTCCTAAACAAAAAAAAACTTCGTCCTCTGACCGCTACCTACATATAAATATATATTAAGTAGCTGTCAGAAAATGAAGTTTTTGATTTTGCAATACCAGCCCTTGTGGATATATATTAGTTACCGTAATTCCTCTAATTGGGACCCACTCTCTAAAGGCCACTGGTAACAAGTGTACAATACAGCTTCAGAAGTATTGTTTGTAGAATCTGCAAGTTCCTACCCGAGGTTTGCAGTCATCATTGATGTGTTCAAGGTGGAAGTACTAAGGTGCCCCAGAACTCCAAAATAGTGGAAGAAAGTGGCTCATGGTTACAGTTGGAGTTGAGCTCCCAAAAATGCTGGGGAGCTTTAAATGTTATGGCCCTTGTAGATTATGTCTACAAATTATCACATGTAGGGTGTTGGGGACTCACGAAGAGTCAACAAAAGAGTTTTTCTTTGGGGAGATTCGTCAACAAAAAAGAACTGGAATTATAAAATAAGGAAACACCTTCATGAAATGAACTTTGAATTTAATACAACCAGCCCCATCGAGAAGAAATTGTTAGTTAGACTAGTTCAGCGAATTAATCTACAGATTAACATATAACCCATCAAAAAATACCATTATCGTTTTTAGCAAAAGAAAAGGCCATGATACTAATTTTCACTGTAAACTTGGTGACATCCCAATCCCCTTATCAAAATCAACAGTATATGGAGGTTACTATTTACATGTAACCTTTCCACAAAAACTAGAAGTGAAAAGTATTGTCAGCAAACAAGACAGAATATAAACTCTCTAAGATCTATTGGATTGAATGATTCTAGCCTTCATCCATTTACGTTTGTAAAAATATGGCTCAGAATGATTCTTAAAACTAGCCTCTATGGCTGTGAAGTATATTAGCAAATATCAAAGGCCAGCAAGCAGACAATTTTGAGCAAACACAAAGGTATTTTGCTCGACTTATACAAGGTCTTGATAAAAGATCATCTTCAATATCTACCATTGCAAACCTGGGGTTATGGTCGCCTATAGGTTATATCGATAAATGTAAGCTTCTATTTCTTGGTCGACTATGTAACACTGGGTGTAACAACTTTGCAAAGCATATATTTTGTGCTGCCATCACAGCTACAGTTAAATCCAATAATATATGTGATGATCTTTTATCAACATCTAAAAAGTATAATCTAAATGCACATGTTAACAAATATCACTACATAATTAAAGAAAGAATGGAAACATGCCTCAGCTCTATCAGATATTGGATGACAGACTACAAATTAAAACTAAATGACGAGAAAACAGAAAGTATTCTCTTTGGCCCTAACCTGCGACTCAAGAAGTGTCAAATCAATAGTATATCTATTGGGAACTCTGAAGTCTTCTTCTCCTCAAGTGCAAAAAACCTAGGCGTCTATCTTGATTCGGGACTCACAATGGAATCTCATGTCAACAATCTCTGCAGGATCTGTCACTTTCACCTTAGGAATATTGGAAACATCAGACATCTCATCAACCAAGACACTGCAGCTCTCCTTGTCCGATCACTTATTTTCTCGAGAATCGACTACTGCAATAGCCTCCTCTGTGGAATACCCAGACAACAGATTGACCGCCTCCAAAAACTTCAAAACCATGCTGTAAGAAGTGTTACCCGTACCCCAAAAACATGCCACATCTCTCCTGTCTTAATTTCATTACACTGGCTTAGGATTCAAGAAAGGATTGACTTTAAGGTTCTATCTCTAACATATCAATCAATCTACAAGCTCTCTCCCCAGTATCTTCAGGACCTAGTCACACCATATGCTCCACCTCGATCGCTCCGCTCTTCCACTCAGCTTCTTCTTCAAGTCCCACGTTACAATCTAAAGTCCTTTGGTGCCCGATCCTTCAGATACAATGCTGCCCTGCTCTGGAATTCACTGCCTCATGAACTTAAATGTGCTCCCTCTCTCTGTGTATTCAAATCCCATCTCAAAACTCATCTGTTCAAACGCTACTTCTAATTTCAATTCAACCTGTATGTATATATGTATATATTTCATCTGTGTAATGCGCATTGAGCATAAGCCTTGTTTATGGAGGTCTGCGCTTTATAAGTACTCTTATTATTATTATTATTATTAAGGACTTCCTTGTAAGACCTCCCAAATTCACTATGGAATCGCTAGCGAATTTAAGGAGAGATGGGACCCAGAAATCGAACTCACTTACGGCAACATTTTGCAACAACAATTTATTGTTGTGAATAAGTCTCAAAATATATGGATTACGTTGTTTTGGGCATAAACTTATCTGTACACTAACGGGGAGGGCTTACATTTACCGTAACGCTTTTATAACGGTCATTTTACGACATGCCGCATAACGTAACCGTCACCTATATTCGCGGTAAATATGTTACTACGTTTGTTGTTCGAATTACATGCGTATCTCAAGTTAGTAACGAATTTAAATAGCCTGGTATAATCAACTGATATTTATTCTTTCACCGTGCACTCTTAGATTGATAATATGTTCAATAATGAGTACACGGTAGGCCGTCAAAGTTACATTTGAAATCATCAAAACTGCCGTGTCGTCTGGTTTTTACGTTTATGTAGGTAATTTAAAAGATAACGTTAAAGTAATGAAAAACATTCGGTGATCCCCTATTATTATTTCTAAATTCTTTTGTTTAGTTAATTGCGCACATAATATTAAAGTTTTAGCAAATTCTAAAATATGTGTGTTAGTGACAAATCCTGTTGAACATGTGAAACACGATGACAAAAATGCCGTTTTTAATTAAAAAGTGCTTAATTTAATTTTGTTGCTCTTTCCAGCGTCATTAATTTTCAAAATATAGATTCGCTATACATCCCCGTATATGATTGAAATGTATCTGAAAGGATTCGGAGTATATTCGTTAAAAGCGAGCGCTTAATGTAAATACACCAAATCACTCAAAAATTACGTAATTTGTCGACGGGTGTATTATTATTAATGCTGATAACTTTTTAAATCGTTCCGTGACCCCCAAATTTTCTCACATTTTTGGAGAAATGACATAATAAGCTTGCTATTTTGAAAACCTAAACCAATTCTAAAGTATTTGATTTCATCGTTCCATCAAACTTATCCTGCACCAATCCAAATTTGCAAGCCTCCACGTACTCATCAACCCTCGTTCAAGGAAGTTTCTCAGGTTTGCAGGGGACGGGAGAAGATTCCAATTCAGAGTTATGCCTTTTGGAATTTATATTTCCCCTTGGCTGTTCACAAAGATCACAGCTCCACTATCTGGTGATGGACTGGTGGACCACTCACGAGAATGTCATGGCAGGGACTCCATTCCGGTACCCACCTCCACAGACTGCCATCTACACGGATGCATCATTAGTCGGTTGGGATTCTCATTGGTAGAGCAGACAAGTGCAGGTATTTTGGACTTCCCCAGACGCGAAACTTCACATCAACATATTGGAATTGATCGCAGTCATCAGAGCACTAACTCAATGGGCACAGGAACTGACAGATCACAGTGTCATGATTGCCACCGACAACTCAACAGTTGTAGCCTATATCAACAAGCAAGGAGGCACTCGATATCCTTCCCTCATGCACGCAACTCGTCAACTCTTCCAACTGGCAGACAATTTCCGAATCAATGTTCGAGCTCGACACATTCCAGGCAAGCTCAACATTCTAGCTGACTCACTCTTCAGGAAGAACCAGGTTATCTCCTCCGAGTGAACCCTTCATCCAGAGGCATTCAAGATCATCTGCCAAGAGTGGGAGACTCCATTGATGGACCTGTTTGCAACTTGCCGCAATCGTCAATTAGCAGTGTACGTCAGCCCAGTGCCAGACCCATTCAAGCTGATCCCAGATGTTCTGGGAAAGATCCAAAAGTACAATTGCATCATAATCCTAGTAGCACCGTTCTGGCCAACGAGATGTTGGCTTCCTCTCCTCCGCCAATCACGTGGCAGCCACAGAACATCAGCATCAGGAGTTTCAACCTACACGTGTGGAGGCTATCACGGAATCACTCCTACAACAAGGTTTCGCTCCTCAAACTACAGAAACCATTTCGCAGGCCAACAGACCTTCTCTACAACTTCAACGAGCTCATGCTAGTCTTAATTCTCAGATCTCAGTTCGCGGATTTCCTCCTTTATCTGCGAACGAGAAAAACCTCAGGGCAGGAACCCTAGAAGGCTACAGATCGGTCATTGCTTCAGTATGTGATATTCAAGGTATTCATATTGGATTGGATCCCTCCTTGAATAAGCTCAAAAGATCCTTTCGCCTCAAGGACATTACTACGACATCTATGTTTCCTAAGTGGGATCTGTGTCTTGTTCTTCAATCCCTACATAAGGCGCCTTACGAACCCATGGACGCTACATCCTTAAAGTTTATGTCTTGGAAAACAGCACGTCTTCTCGCGTTTGCATCTGCTGCCAGAATCTCTGAACTTCACGCTATAGACCACTAGTCTATACCTTATCTGAAGGTTACAAGGTTATGTCCTGCAGAGCAATCCCAAAAATCAATCCACTTCGATAGGACCTTTTTACTTAGAACGGAAAGTTGATCTGACAGATCAAGACTACTCTGTCCCGTCAGGGCTTTGAGATGGTACATCAACAGAACTACGCCTTTCAGGAAGAAGAGGCGTCGTCTTTTTATCTCATGCAAGACGGGTTCAGACTCAGAGATTTCCAAAAACACATTTCTTCTTGGTTGAGGAAGACAATCTCGCAAGCTTACAGTTCGGTGTCACAAGAGCAATTCTCTCCCCATCCCTGTCAGCTTGCAAATCAGCTTGGAAATCAGTTTCTATTGACAACTTATAGTTTCTTCTTGCCGATGGTAGAACGATAATACCTTCATCAAAAGTTACCGGCGCGACATTGCCCCGATGATGGATGGAATATCTTCTCTTGGGGGCCTGGTAGCGGGCAGCACCTGACCTCCTGGACTATCAACTGGATGGTGGACTTCAACCAAGTACCAAGGCGAGGGTCTCATGAAACCAGTATTGAACCCCTCTCTACACTGTAAGGTCATAGTTGTTCGATCTTACATAATACGTAAACGTTGGATTAAGATTGTTATGATATCCTATCGGCAAATAACCTACACTAATTGTTACTGTGGCTTGGTATGTCCACGATACTCAAAGTTCCTTTATTACCTCCCTTGTTTGATGCCTTGGTGATGGGTTCCCAAAAATGCACCTTTTTCACCTCAATTTACCCTTATTTAGGTAGAAGTAGCTACTTCACGGGAGAAAAAGCTTAAATTATCAATCTTATCGTAAAATTACGGAAATATTTAATGATATCCAAAGCAATTTAGGGAGATTCATGCCGGACATAGAATGCCGGGTATTTTCTCACATTAGAGAAAAAACAATTCAACTAACAATTAACAACTAACAATTCATCTATGTAATAGGGGGGAGGGGGAGGGGGGGGGGGGGAGTTCACATTTACGTTAATTTACGTAGTTTAACCTAGTTAACCTAGTTCATTGAACGTAGCCACAAAACCTCTAACTTGATGCATTTTTCGCCACTACCTTTAACCTTTTCATTACAACATTACATTACAACGTGTACCTAGTTAGGCGTGGTTTATCGTAGTTCAGCGTAATTATACCTACTTAAGAGTAGTAGACGTATAGTCAAACGTAGTACGACGTACTAGAATGTATTTAGACGTAGTAAAACGGACTTATATACGTCGTAAGGTGTAGTTATACAGGAACAAGTTGTAATACGTTTAAGTACATTCTTAACTTGGTTTAACTACAATGAACTAAGTTCAAATTTTCAATTCATTACGTCCAAGTACATTCAACTACGTTTAAAGCTAAACTTTGAACATGTTTCAAAAGTTAAATCACAAACTACGTTTTTCTCAGTAAAATGGGGGTCATAAGTAACGTTATTATTTCTCCTACTGGAGTAGACCTTATGTAGGAAAGTATATGATTCGAGTAACTTTTGTTATAACAAGAACTTAACCTGGCATTATTGGCTCAATCAAGCGAGTCCTGCTTCCAACATAAGTTACTCAGCTTGACTTTTTATTATCTTTTCGAAACAGTATCACGGATCATTCCCAGAATTGTAATCACAGCCTTGCTGTTATATAACTTTCAACAACTATAATGCCATCAACAGTAACTTTGAACCTCGTGTTGTATACACGCATGTTAGTTTACGGTGGCCCATAGGGGACATAAAGTATTTTTTTTATAGTTTATTGCATTTCTCTAAACGAAACCACATAATACTGTACTGAAAATACGGAAAACCTAGAATTAAACGCGATAAACTCAAATTGAAACACGAAAAACTCCAAATGAAACACAAAATACTCAAAATGAAACAAGAAAAACTCAAAATGAAACACGAAATACTAAAAATGAAAAGTAAAATATTTCGTTCTATGTTTCCAATATAACTCACATACATGTATGGTCTATTTTTAATTTTTTTTGTTATTTCAGCTGTGTGTTTTCAGCTAAATAATCATTGTTTTAACAATCCCTTCGATGCACAAATTTGCAAGTTGTTTGCTCAACTAAGTCGGCAAGTTATAACGGTACCGCACCTTATTCATCCTCGGTTACCCATGGTTATATATATGGTCCGTTACTCTCCACTATATCACCCATGGGAAACCTTATCAGAAAAATCTGTACTCAAATTAAACGCCCTTGGCCAGCGTGACGCAGTCAGTAACCAAAGAAAATGCTCAATGGGATAAGACGGAAATGGTCAAGGGAGATAACCGGTGACGGATGGCTAACACAATGACCTCGCTTGCTTTGAAACGAAGTGATATGAATTGTCATTGGCTCGCAGGTCCCAGCTGCGTAGCAGTTTGATTGGCTCACGCCGGCCAATGGCGGGTAATTTGAGAACAGATTCTTCTACTACATTTACTAACTGCAAAGCTTTAAACTCCTTCTTGGTATAAACTATGCTGTGTACTTGTACATCCTTTGTACAGCATCTGTACCGCAAAAACGTTTTTCTCCCTTTTAGAGAATATAAATCGAAATGCCCACTTTTCATATACATTTGGACATTTATCACCGGTATTCCCACTGTCATAACATATTGTGGAATTCATTACAAATACATAACCAAACTAGTAAAAATGTAATTTATTGATTGGTATTCTCGATGCTGAGGTGATGAAGACACATTTTTATGGACCTTTTTGTTCTCCGTAGGCAACGTTGCGACATAACTTTTAATGTCGTTGTGAAGCAAGAAGTATGGGTAAACGTGAGAAGAAACTTGGAGGAACTATATATGCATGAGTTTTTTTTCCTTCGTCTATGTACTTCGTGGCAATATCAACAAGATGGGTCCCTCTCTGAACATTCCTCTTTCTTTCTTTCATTCCTCATGCTTATCACCATTTGCTGACGTAATCATACAATTAGTTTCTCGCTATATGCAATGCTTACATTTCATATTATTGTATACTTTATTTATACTATGTAATTATTTCTGTCTAACTCATTTCATGTACATGAAGTTCATTTATTGACTAAGCATTCACTTGCCTTCCAATCACTCTAAACCTCCTATTCCGTATGTATATAATAATTATTACTTTCCAATTAAAATCGAACAGCATCATTATACATGACTGTGTAAAAACCGAAACTATATACACACGTCCCACGTACACGTTACGAACACGGTAGTTATAGACCTTTTAAACAATATTAACACAAAGTTGTCTATTTGTCTGTTGTAAAAAAAAATTCCAGAATTACGTTTGACCAATTGACGTGGCATATTGTCCGGTTTTCGATCAGAAATCTCTACTTTTACCTTTATATTATCGGTATACCGAGTCGACTGTCATGAAAATGGCAACAGTCAGTACTGACACAATGACACATTGTATAACATTTGGCAAATGTGACCCATAACAACACAATGGGTGTACGTACCTTTAAGTGGACATTTTATATGAACAAGTATTAGACGATTGCGTATAACCTTCAATACATATCCGAATGTAAGCTACATGTAAGCTCCATGCACGGAAGACGTACATATTATTATCATCACATTAATGAGTCATGACCATACACAGAGTTCGCAGTTTTTAAACAATGTTATGTCTTAGTATACGTAGAAGTAACCCCAATATTGTAGCAAGGGATGGATATTGTTAATTTAGAACTAAGCAATATGTAAATATAATTCAGCAGTGGATAACAATAATAGCATTTTACTTATACTTATAGTTTTCAATTAAGATTAGCAGAAAAAGGTTTTCAATGTTAGGCTCTAAATTTCAGTAATATTTACTATATGAATATGTTTTTGGTTTATGTGGCAAAAACAAGATACTGTCTGCATTTGTTCTTTTAAAGCAACCCTTAAACATCAGAATATATAGAATAGTTTTTACTTAATTTAGATGTTCAAGCCATTTCGCGTCTTCGCTACTTTGGCACTTCTTTACCTATTTTGAAAAGACTCTACAATAATTAACGATCTATATGAATATGCTATTTTGATGTGTTCAAATATCGAAGTATATAGTATATAGTATGTAGTTAGATTTTGATCCACATGAACAAACACAACTCAACTCAGACTGTACCGCTCAATCATTTAGCACATATATTCCATTTTGCATGTTATAAATGATACTCATTAACATTATTTCGAGTGACATATACAAACGCAGTCGTTGACTAATAGATTATGATATTAAGTCGAAACAAGGTAATTCGGGCTGGCACAATATGTTTTACGGATGGTAAATTAGACCCTATGTTTTTATCACTTATTTTACACGCATTCAAGCAAAACTGCTTATTTATGTATTCCATTGCTCTATGATTCCTTCCCTTTTAAAAAAGCCATATCCCGAATAATTCGTTCATGTCGACATAATATCATCAATATGGTATCACTCACTCCGAAAGTGAAAAGTATATGCACATGTACTTGATAAAAATGAGACGTGTTGACTCTGGCGGTAGTGCTTGTCTTTAATATTTCAATCAAAACACATAAATTTGCAAATTGATTAATACGGAACGACCAGAGAGTGGATCGTATGCAGTGCTTTGTTTTAGAAATATAATTCAATAACCGAAAGCACTTTTTAGGAAAATAATTATTCTAAATAACGCATTGAATAGGAAAATTAAGGAACAAATATACTGGACGAACAACTTCTATTCTTTGCTAACTTTTTCTGTCAAACGTGTTTCAATTCCCATGTACTTTGGGTTATTCGAGCGTTGGTAATTTTCCCGTATCATCATAAATCAACAATTATTTTTGTCGTGAAAAAGGATTTTATTATATTTTTGGTGTGACGTTCATCGCAATAATAATTGCGGACATTGACTGTCAATCATTACAACAAAATTATTCTCTTTATTAATATCATTTTGTGATTGGCGCTTAAAATTCATTTTCAATAACAGTCAATACCTCTTGATGAAATATTACAATGCCACACTGAGTGTCCCTTTTAAAACCCATTGAGAATGTTGTTGGAGTCACATTATGTCAAGCGGTATAAATGGAGTAATTTGATCGAAAAGTACAGATTGATTGCTGACGAACATTATAAAGTTGAAAGTCGCGATTTATTATGCGGGTTGATTGGTTAAATGTAAGTTTGGAAACTTACATTTAATAGACAAACAGTCAGATGTGGGTTGGTAATGTGTAATAGGTCATACAAATGTATACCTACTGTACACATATATGAGACCTGTATGAATAACTGTATTCACCCGTATTATATAATAACATGACACACTATAAAGCAAATTAAGTATATGAAATAAATATTCAAATTTCATACTATACATATCTACACTATATAAACTGAACAGCAAAATAAACGCGAGTTAAAATGATTATAGTTTCTGTTTGCATATCAGCCCATGGTTTGTCATATAATTAGTAAATGTCAGATAACATGTGGAGCTATGTAGAGTATACTATAGATGGTTACCATTGCAAAGTCAAATGGTATCAGTTCGGGAAAATGCACGTCACATGTTGTCATAGTAAAATGATCTGCCTGGGAAAAATTCAATTTTTCGTGCTGTTATCCGAGACTTGCTCTGTGAAAAGGACCCAAACTTGCGACTCTAGCCTCAATGTTTAAGAAGTCAATGCTTTGCAAAATAAACGTGAAATTTTCGGAAACTGGGATATTGGCCGACTGCATGCTGTACAGTTTGCAATGACTGTAAATGTGCTCGTGGAACACCTGGTACCGACAAGGAATGCAATACCTTGAAGTTTTTAACTGAGACCCATATAACCATTCTGAATGAAATTCAAAATGACGCCATAACGTCAACATCAGCAAAGACATGGGTTTTGCATCAAACAACTTCATGGGAGTGTTTGCACAAGTTCCATTTGCATTTAAAAGCACAGAGGGCCCCTTATCATCTGAAAAGAAATGTGGCTATTTTCCCAAAGAATGACTGTGGCACAAGATAATGCTATGCAGAAGTTGTACACAAGTGTTGACTTATGGTTATGTCTGCATGCTGTCCATCACGTTATTAACATCATGTCAACACAATTTGAATGCTCTGATGTTATACATTTGCTCAATACAGCGTCATGAGTAATTAAGAAATTGTTTCAGTGGACTGGTGTTTATTTTGCTGTTCAGTAGATATATATAGTATGTACGTCACCTTGTTGAGATTACAGTTCATCTACATAGTATAGCTTGCACAAATTACCTACATATTGACATTCAAGGTGTAAACTCTACATAAATGCTCATAATAATGCAAATTTTGAGTGTACTTCAACCGTCTATATAATCTCGGAATATAGTGTCCATATATTAGGTTCATTGTACGTTATGTACGTGTATCTCGCTTTTCTTAAGATTGACATGGCTTCTATCATTATTAACATAAAGTTGATGCATTGAGTTAGGCCTTATCAAAAGTTTGGCTACTTAAAAAGGTTGTCTGCTCGGGAAAGCCACACTAGAAAACTACAGATTGTCGCGAGGGCCACACGTCATGTAAACTCTTCGTTGCCGCGAAAGCCACGATTGATTGCGGGATGATTACCGTTTATCAAATTAGCGCCACCCATTGATAGATAATGAGCTTATTTTAAAGTGAATACGGAGCAATCTTGTTTGTTTAGTTTTAAATAAAGTGTCGTAATAGTTTTTCTTCAGGTCTCGATTTTAAAAATCACGACTTTTCAACTTCATATTTGTCACGATACTGAAGTGCTCAGCATTAAAATGATGATTTTCAGCAACGTCCAGTATTCGGTAAAATTACATCTAACTATACAACATAGTAAACATGACACACATACGTGTACATTACATAAAATAAAATATGTTGCTATGGTCCAGTATGGGTTGAAAACATCAATTAAATATGAGACTCGCCTGTCCTGTGCCTTCCTACAATATGGTAATACAAAGTAAAAAGACTGCAAAAAAATAATAGTTTATTATATATCGTAATTTAACATTGACAAGCGCTCCCGACCATTGCCGGGAGAGCCACATTAATACGATCACAAAACTTCCTCATTGCCGGGAACACTAAGCTGTATTTAACCTTATTTTCTTACATTAGGCTCCCGAATTGCAACCCGTATAATTGTGTGCATTTTGCGCAGTAAGATTGAGTGGTTAAACATCTTGACCTGAGAAAACCAATAGAAACCACGGTCGTTATCCAAGTTATACTAAGATTCTTATGTTTATTGCAAAATAGTTTTACACACCATACAGCATTTGACAACAGTTGTGAATCACATTTTCCTTCTCTGTTTTACTAAATTCCTCGTTATCGTTATCTATTTACTGCATTGATATTAGTTCCATCTATCGTATATATTATGAGTGTTAGAACGATTGCTTTTGGGCAATTGAGTAATGACGCCACCGGCAAACATATATTTAAAATGTTGCCATCAACATCATCAAAAGTTGATAACAGCATTAAACTACTTTACACGTTTGCTTGTTTCATTAACTATTAAAAATATTGCTAATGATAAAATGAACATCATCATCAATAACAACAACGTTTTTTGTAACAGTTCTAATGTCACAGATTGCATTCTCAACATCCTGGAAACTAAATCATATTATCTACCACCACGAAGTTTGAAGAATTATAAAGGAAAGAGTGATCTCTCCCACTCCCTTACTTTGATTCCGAAAAGTAACTATTATAAAACAAGCAGATCGAGTTGGCTGTATCCCCGCAAAGTGGAAAACAAATTAAAATTGTAAATCCTTGGAAACGGGGCAAAACATCATGGACGGGACGATACAGACATATGAACAAATGGACAAAGCTCATTTCTATATCCCCCAACTTCGTTTGGCGGGGATGATAATTAGTAGCGAATTATCTCAATGAAATATGGTATGTCTATGATGGCAGTGGAGAGCTCCAGAAATGTTGTTATCTTCATGTTCACCTTGCATCCTGAAGTACATGTAGTGTTGTTGCTGAAAATTACAATTTTAATGCTTTTCGATTCATTAAAAGAAGGCCGAAATGAAATATTTTCTATTGAATTCTTACCAGCATTTGGTTCATCAGACTAATATGTGAAAATGAGACCCAAAAATAGGTAATAGGTTGTTGATTTATTAAACTAGACCGCCTCAAACTTTGAAAAAACATCGTCTGCTTTTCGACGGCGAGCGACAAACGAAAAATGGGGCGGGGCTTAGTGAGTCGGGGTTAACCGGAAGTGACGTACGAGAAGGGACGAGATGTAAACATCGGCTTACTACTTATAATGGAAAACACTGGGGAATATGTCAGTTGATCTGTATTATCTACGCTTTGCAACAATGCCACACCGCTGTTCTGCTGTAAACTGTTCAAGTAATGTTAGTTATCAAGTTTCACTTTACAAATGTCCCAAAATATCGGTATATATATCAAATATAATTGATATGAATAGTGAAAGATGGTGGATTCATAGACGTTCGTAGACATAGGATAAATCAATGCTACTGAGGGGATGAGATATATATACGATGACAAAATGAAAACAGGATATGATAATATGAACGAAGAAAAGTTGAGACAACAAAATCAGATATTGGGTGTTGTTGTTATTTTTTGTTGGAGAATGTTTGTGTATAAAATAAAACAACAAACGTGAGATTAGCAGACGCCGGCGAAGTGGGCCCTACGGTAAGCCATCGACAATCAAAGCACATCACAACATCCAGATTTTTTAACGTCGTTAATCTACCGACAACCTAATTTACTAACAGTACATTACAACAATCAAAGCAACTCACCACATATTTTAAAACACCAAAGGAAGTTGGTTATCAACGATAATAATACGTCTACGAATCCACCTACGAAAACACCGCATCCCAATGTTACATTTTACGATTTAGTTATCACTTATTAACATATTAAAACATTCAGAATCTAATAGATAATAAAATAATGTTTTCAATAAAATGCGTGGTTAATCAAATCAAATAAACATCGTATTAAATTGACATTTCAGCAAGAGTGTCAATTAATGTAAGTAACTTACCTTATAAACGTATCCAAACGGACAATATGAATATCCAGATGCACATAAGACAGAAATTGTAAACCTATAAATCCATCAATGACAGTACTTGGAAACAGAAGATGGTCAAATGCTAACCCTCTTTCAGCAAAAGTCTGTTTGCAAATGGCAAGATAGAAAAACAAATAGACTGAATGTCGCGTTTAGTGTATTGTGTGTCACCAAGACAGGACGTTTGACAATAAACATAATGTAGTAGTAGTAGTAAATTTTTTATTTAAGTGTCACACGCACCAGAACATTTTACATACATATACATTGTACAATAATATAAAACAGTGCGTCGGGCCACAAACTGGCATATGAGACACTAAAAACACATATATTACGATAATATAATATTTGAATAAAACATATGAAAAATCAAGTATATTGCATTTCACGTCTTTTAAACATATTTGACATTACAGAAGCTAAAATATTTTGCAATGTTTTCTCATTCATAATATATAAAAACTTATCATTATCATCTAAATCATAGAAGAGGCAGTTACACTTTAAAGCAGCTTCAAACAAAGTAAAACGTAGATCATCATAAAAGTTACATTCCATTAAAAAGTGAAACTCGTCCTCAATCACATGTACAAGAGAGTCAGCATCTATAATACAATATTTACAATGCCTTTGTAAAAGAGGAACAGGGGGCTTGGCATATCTGCCGGTTTCGATATACAAGGGTAAAACACCACATCTAAATTTGGATAACATACGACGATGATCTCTGAACATAAAATGTTTAACATAGTTTTCAACAAAGGGAGTATCTTTATACAAACGATAGGTGCGCAATTTATTACCGTTAACTTTCCCATCATCATTCCACAAAGAGGCCCGCCAACTATCCACTAATGACACACCGGTCACCGACATGCCATTTGTTATATAATTGAATCGTTCCAGTAAACTTGTTATTTGTACAAACATAATTACACTCCTTCTTCTCACATACTCAGCTTCTTAATTGAGCAAACTAATTTGCTGTAACAACACTTCTCCCCTTTGATCTGGAAGAAACATCTATATGGTACGCTAAACTGAGAATTGTGTGTTGGTGTGCTGAAGTGACACTTTTTATTAAACCATTTCGTTTTCATTTACGAGATGTGCATTAAAATGCTACTGGTAACATAATTCTTTCATCCGATAATGTTCGTTGTCTATATCAATCTGTGTTATCATAATCTATATTTTTGCGTGTACAATGGAGCAATCTTCATGTAAATTTCATTGAGCTTGTTGACCAATCCAGTTCATGTATTAATTCATGAAAGTGAAGTGAAAATGGTTTGCATTGCATAACATCAATGTTGTCTAGCTTATTTGAACAGCCAATCGTTCAGTGTTTATGAAATTACACCTACAATATAACTTTATTTATTAATACATACAAAACAAAATTAACCTGCCGATTATTGAACATAATTTGATCGATTGGTGCTACTTAATCTCTCTTCACTCCGATTCCCGCGAGAGTCAATGTCACTTGAACTGTCATTTGGTTCATACAGGTAAGGCAAGGCATCGGCCACGTCACTTGAAATGACGGAGCTGAAGACAAACACTCCATGGAAAGTGATATGACAGCAGTTTCGCGGTTAATTGCTACAAACATACTAAACATAAGCGCAGAATGAACTCCAATACAGCAGGCCCCAGTCGTTGTAACCATATGAAATCGCTAGTTCAATAGTTAAGTAATCCGTTTATCGAAAATTTGGGTTGTTTTGATGAAGTTTTCTGTCTTATATGAACAGTTTAAAAGTTGGGAAAATGCGTTAAATTAAGATTAGCGGTCATAGTGACACTCCTCCACGTACGTCACAGGACAATACGCTTCAGTGATCACCGCCCGCCCACTTTCGTTCTGGTCGCCGGGGCTTAATTAGGCACTTTTTAAAAAAGCCGTATATAAGTAATTTATGGGTCGATTTCAGAAATTTAAAATCGAGCAATTGTCAAATTGAAACCCCTTTTCAAAGAATCCGAATGTGACGGTATGTCATTTCATCTAACAATGTAATTATGTAAAGGTAAAAGTAGTGACAATGCACCGCGATTGACGCCCGTCATTCAGTCACATGTCATTTTGGAAACTTATTTACAAACAGATGATAGGACAAATTTTGGTTGAGAATGATTACTGGGTCATATGTGCATGTAAATGAGACGTGAAATTTCGGTTTCGGATGTTGCTCGACTTTCATTTGAAACTAGTTATCATATATACTGGGCGATAGGGGCTGAATTGCAAGTTTAGTGAAATCAGCATATATCGCATTCAGCACGTATTTACACCAAATAAAGTATCTTGAAACACAATGGCTGCCTCGTCATACATATTGTGTACATATTATTTGAACAAGTACACTTACAGTTTCATAAATGTTAACAGAATGGAGTCATTTAAGTGGTTTAGAAAATATTTCTTAACCTCAAATTACTTAACCGATTGTAACCTACGTACACTGAAGGCGCACACCTTATTATCATCACACTAATGGTACTCATGCTATTGTACTGGCGTTAGGAGAACTTTTTCTAAGCGAAATAATTATTAACTAGAGACAAAGAACCATGCCATTGGAAATGAATATTTAATATGCTTTCAATGAAACAATGGTAAAAAGGGGCTGATACATCTAAAGTATTCTATGGAAGGATCTATGTGTACGGGGATAAACACGCCGTGTCAACGCAGATCTCTCGTGTAGGCCTAAGTGACATGGATATGAAGTCAATAACGCGTGTGACCGCCTCTTACAGCCAACACAGCCGCACAACGTCGTCTCATCGACCGCAGAACTCCCCTGAAGACCCGCACCGGAAGTCGCCGCCATTGGTTGACCAGTTCCTGTCCAAGAGCTTGCAGAGTCTGGGGTGGGTTGATTTGCTGCCTCAATCGTCTTCCCAATTTATCCCAGATGTGTTCTATGGGATTGAGGTCTGGTGAACGAGATGGCCACTCCATGACGTCGAAACCGGCGTTACGCAAGACATTGCGCGTCAAAATCGCTGTGTGTGGTGTGGCATTATCATGTTGAAAACTCAGCCCTGGACCATGTTGTTGCATGAACGGTATCAGGACTGGTGTCAAAACTTGGTCCCTGTATTGTGCGGCAGTAAGGTTGCCCTGCACGACAACCAATCGGGAACGACCATTGGAACAGAAAGATCCCCAAACCATGACGCTGCCGCCGCCAAATCTGTCCACCTCCCGAATACAACACTGTGCATATCGTTCCCGTGTTCTACGCCACACTCGTACCCTGCCATCAGCAAACCTAAGTGTGTAACGTGACTCGTCACTAAAGGCAACGTAATTCCAGCGATTCTGATTTCATCTTGCGTGTTGTCGGGTCCATATCAGACGTTGGTGACGGTGAAATAGCGTCAAAATGGGTCCTGTGTAGGGCCACCTGGCTCGCAGACCAGCAGCCCGCAGTCGAGTCCCGATAGTGGATGGTGACACCCGACCTCTCAACAAGTGGACGCAGCCGTCTCGAATCGATTACGGAGATGACGTTACCTGATTTGTCCATCCTCTCGGCGTGACGTCACACGCGGACGTCCTGGCCTCGCACGATCCGCAATCACCCCTGTCTGTTGCACCAGGTTCTGAGCTCATGAATTGTCTGTCGGCTTCATCGAAATGCACGCGCAACTTCCGCAACGGATTGTCCGGCGTGCAGCCTACCCATAGCACGCTCACGTTCTGTATTCGTGAGGCGTGGCATTCAGTCAATAATGTTTTTCCGTTAATTTTAATGTGTTTTCCTGTTACACAGTACACGTGCGATTTGATTTGAGGGCATACGCGTTACCTGTGTTGATCACGTGACCCTGTGCACGTGAATATCATGTTTTACGTCCTTGACGTGTAATACGTTTAAAGTACGCGTTGCCACCCGCCCCGTCCGTGCAGCATCATCGGGTACACCTCTATCATATGTTATATAACAAAAGATTCGACCTATTTCTTCCCGAAAAAAAATACGATAAAAAATATGAGTGTCAGGTTTCTAGTTACGCTCAGTATAGAAATGAACAATATGTTAATATAATTCGATAGTAGATAAGATTATTATACTGTAGCAGAATAACAGCATTTTACTTATGCTTATAGTTTACAATAGAGATTAGCAGAAAACAGGTATTCAATCTTGGGCTCTAAATGATTCAATTGGAAAGAGACGATTTGGTAACCTCCAATACGTATTCGAAATTACACTGAGCTCTATACACTGAAGGCGTACATCCTATTACAATCAAACTAATGATTCATTGCGATGCAAGGAGTTCACACTTTTAATAAATTTGCCCAAAACGTGTTTTTTCATGAATCGAACCTTTAGAATTATTTCTGTGGCATATTTTAATACACGATGTCACACAAATATTCTACTGTGATATAGCCTAATAGTATCTTTATATATATCTTTATATATATCTTTTCGCACACTGCTTGAATTTGTTGGCACAATGTAACCAAGTAAAACAAAATAATATATTTTATTTTGATTATGATAGATTATTTAATTATTTCCTTTGATTTGATAGTGAATGGCTAAATAATATACCAGTGTGGTTACAATAGAATTCCAAACTTGTATCTTACATTAAGTTGATGAATGTATACCAGAAATAATCAGAGTGAGCCGATTTAAATGTATATAAACTTTGTTTTGCTCAATCAAATCTATTATACAGTCACACAAAGTATATCTAAGGAAGTATTTATGCTCAGGTTTAGACACACCATGTCAACGTTGTGAATTAATCTATTATAGTTGCAGATGTCTGTTTTAATTGGCATGGAGTTCTCAATTATTCATAGTAAGCTGTTTTACAAGAGAAATCTCATTAAATGTTTATTCAAAATCTCCCTCCTTAATAACATGTCATGCCTGGAAGGCGTGTTCCTGTAATAAAAGCGCTTCTAAATGTGTCAAATCTACACAAATATGCATGTCTCCAGTCGATAGGCAGTTACAATTATATCTGTCTAATTGAAAATCATGCATAATAAATTCTAAAACTTCGATTCTAAAGATGTCTCGATAGCACAAGAATACATTTAGTATGAATCCATTACTTTAGTATATCAGTGTTTTTCAAAAAAATCTCAGATATAGGTGTCTCCAAAATGACAGACAGATACGTAACCAAAATTCATAGTGTATTATCAAATCAAATTCTTGGGTGTATACAATTAATTACGATGTCGTCTTAACCAAAAATAGATATACTACAATATATAACAATCATCTGAAACCCACAAAGTCTCATAAAATTTTAGTTTAGTAGACTACTCAAATTGGAAAAGGTAAGCGAAAATATCAACAGATACGTTACCTATGTTGCCTTCCATTGTGTAATTATTTTGTTTACAGTCACAAACTCTGATACATGGCCATTTTGCACGTAGTGGTTTGAATAGTTGGAGGGTGACAGCACTCTTCTGCCTTTAAGTGGTTGTCCAACACATCCAAATACATTTTAAGTCCAGCAGATACGTTACCAACAGATACGTTACAAATACGTTACAAATACGTTACCGAACACATTATCAATGGGGAAAAAATTGTCTGACTGCACGTGGAGCCCACAGGCGACAAGATGAATGACAATATGTTCACAAAAGAAGCATTTCCGGTACCAAGGGTGGGCTTATGAAAGGGTATGCCACCAAACTGAACGAGAAGTATTTGTTACCGAATCAATCTTGTTTCATAAACAGTGTGAAGGTTGTGAAATACGTTATTTGGTTTTTCTATATGTTAACTATTTCATACAAAGGTTATTTCCAAATTATGTTCTAGTAAGTTTAGTGCAGTGGTTAATTATAACAGGACACGATGTATTCATGGTAACGTATCTGTTGCATTTATGGAAAACAATTTTTGCTCATTTTCTATCAGATTTTACTACCTTTCAACATGCTGTAATGGTTTATTCTTATATTAACTATATCATACAAAATGTATTTCTGATTTATGATTGTAAAAAGCTTAGTACATTGATAAATTACGAAATGACTGTGAGGTTTTTCAAGGTAACATATCTGTTGCATTTGCTGACGTATCTGTTGCATATACTTGCTGTACAGTACATATTCTATCAGAGTTTACTAACGTTTCATTAGTTTAGCATTATATAATGTTAATATGCTACATGTTAGTATACAAGTTCATGTTTTTGGGTTAAATTATAT
Source organism: Gibbula magus (assembly GCA_936450465.1). Lineage (NCBI taxonomy): Eukaryota > Metazoa > Mollusca > Gastropoda > Trochida > Trochidae > Gibbula > Gibbula magus. The sequence goes on from OW388297.1 coordinate 25,359,133, forward strand.
TTATCTTATATATATGGAACTAGATTCGTGACATATAAATGACAGATACGTTACTATTTGTCTATTGATGAACAACAGTTATCTTCAGGTTAAGTTGTTTATACTGGCGTGTTTCTGTTCTTTGATGATGTTGTGCACAGGAAAATGCATCCCATGGATAATAATGCATACCTGTGTTCGATTCCATACGTTTATGAAGAAAATGATATGTTTATATTTTATATATGTTAAAAAAATAAGTCTTTCCTATTTACATAAACCCTCTTTAACACATTTAAAAACAGGACATCTTCAGACCCGACACGTGTTTTGAGTGACAAAAGATGTTAACATTTCAATAAAATATGATAATATACGTTTTATTCGTGTTGCTGTGTATACATAACTCATTCTATATACGTAATGTTGTAACGTATCTGTTGAAACACAAAACAGGGTATATGAGTGTTGACCAAAATAAAATCAAGCAAAAGGATGCTACACTCCAGCCACTTCAGGAAATTGTTCCCCTGACTCTCCCCTACATATTCTGTGTATAAATTAATCTATGAGACATTTCATTTCCAATCACGTACACCAACCAATATGCACGTTTACTGGAGAATGGACCTAAAGGGATTTGTAAATTGTAAACGTTGAATTATTTAAACTAATGGAGAATCGAAATTCTTTACAAACGTATGTTCACCTTTCAAGTTGATGTTAAAAGTTTTAAATCTTAGGCCACGTGGTGTCCCTGAGAGAGAGATACTCAAGCACGAATCAATATGTTCATTTTAGAGGAGCAGTCACTTTACATAACTGTCTTTGCTTCAGGGCGTACACAATTATCAGCAAAGCAGCTTGTATAAGTGTATTTTCGAATGCATCGATTCGCTTTTGGTATAAACAGTTTCTTCTGAAAGTGATATGAACAAAGAGGTGCTCATACTCTGTATCATTCCGTTCTTGGTTGAAGGTATGTGTACTGTATTATACTTTTGTATATTGTACCATGCCCACGCGTCGGTCCCTTTGATGTCGGCCGTGGTGTATCTAATAGTTACACCACGGCCTGAAGTAACCCTTGACCGTAGCTATCTCATTGGCTCGCTGCAGTTTACCAACCAACGCCTACCGTTCACGCCCATAAGGAATTTGCTTTAACAGGATGTAAATCTTCTAAAAAATGACACAATAAAAAGTAATTCAAGTTTTAATGGTAACGAGCACAAAACACATTCAAACAAATAAAACTATCAAAGATAGTCCATTTTTCAACAACTTAGAACAAAAAAGGCTATTAAAGATGCACTTGAATGAAAAGTAATATACTATTTAAGTACATATTTATGTTTTAGTCTTTATATCCAGCCCAGTAGTTGAAAATACAGTTCTGGTAGATAACATTTCCCTGACGGGACAGGTCTGGATTTGTATTTGCATGTGGCGTTGGCAGATGCTGTGGTGTTGCCTTGTATTCCATTTTGATCGAGTTTTTGACAGCAGAACAAGAGAACTTCACTTTTTTCGACGGGTCCAACTTGTTGGAAATGTCGGCCAGCATGTTGGCAGAAGATAGCTTGTATCTTCTGACCACTTCAACTGAACGGTGTCCAGTAATTCTCATGATCTCCTGTTCTTCAACACCGGCTTCATACAGACGGGTTGCACAGTTGCGTTTACCTGAGTGATTGGAGAAATGTCCCCAATACCCCCGGAACTACAGATATCCTTCATGAGGGACCTCAGCTTGTTAACACCTAATACCTGAGCGCTGTACCTCAGGTCGTCTTCTCCGCGTCGGGGTGCAAGAGGTCGCCTTTAGAATGGCTGCCGATTTTCGTTAGTTATAGTTCGTACAGTTATGGTAGTTCGCTGGTGACGGAGAACTTTTGCTTGTACACTGCGATGTTGCAATCCACCGTTGTAGTTTTTAGCAGTTTTACCTTGAAATTCAATGAAGGCGCCTTGCTGATCTCGGCCGACAACAATTTGACTCGCTTCAAGCTGACGGTGCTCGTCACAAGCCCTCAAACCGAACAATTTGCAATTGTAGAAAAACACAGTGTTGAGAGGAAATTTCTACCGAAAACGTCCTTTTCCCACAAACTGTGGGCACTGTCTTCTGTGAGCGGCTTGGCTTGCTTTGTAGTCGTTCCAAAGGCCCTGTGACGTCAGTTTGGTTATTTGAGCATTGAATAACATGAATAACTCACAACTGGTTTTTCATCACACAGTCATACATAAGAGCAATCAAACACGCAGCCTAGTCCAGAATATAGTCAGAAAGATGGCTTGGCAGTTTGCGACTGCGACTAGAGCGACGTAAGTCTGTGAGGTGGGATAACTCAGCCTGATCCGTTGTGGGACTGGTAGCAGCGACATCCGGGAGATCAGCGTACCAACTGCTGTCCTGAGAGTGAGTGACAGAGTCATTTTGTTCAGCATAAGGGTTATTGTATCCTGTCATTGGTGAAGGGAGCTCAGTAATTACTATCGGTATAGGCGGAGGTTGTGGTGGAGGCAGAGGGACTTGCGACATGTAAGGGGATTCATCCGTTGGTGGAACTGCTTTTTCAGTTGTCACTGATGGGCTCTCAATAGAATAGCACTCAGCTTTCTTTACCCTATATGAAGTGTTTCTGAGTTTTGATCCTGTGAACTTGCGAACATTACACCAGTTATTATCAACGGTAACGATGATATATCGGTCACTGGCCCGTGACTTAGAACCGTCGGCATGGATGTACACGATGCTGCCTACATCAATGTGGGGTGTTTGTCCTTCTTCGACTTCATACTTGATGGATGGTTAATCACACGCTGACTATGCTGACTCAGAATGAGATCCATGTCGTGTATAGGCAACTGATCGTTGGTGTGTTGGTCTCGCTGAGTCCACATTTCTCGCGCTGAGAAACCTCCAGATCTGATGCGAGAGTTGAGTCTTGCTGTAGCAAGTGCAAGGTTAAGGGGTGACACGTAGCTACACGTAGGATCCTGACGTAATAATTCAGTGATAAGTTCCTGAACTGCACGCTCTGCAACTGGGTTCTTAATCTTGTTTTTGACCAGTCCATGTTGTTTCATGATTTTATCATTCACTAGAGTGACAAAACCTGGTGCAGGGTCAGTTCGATTGACAGCAGGTGGCCCATCCTTAGGGTGAATTTCACAGTACAAACTTATTACTGCACTGCGGAGTGTGTCATGACGCTCATCATCCAGGAGACAGGACACCGTGAAAGATGTGACACATTCCCTGACTACGAGTATGAACTGGCGGTTGCGACGGACGACATCGGCTGCGAAACTTATTCCTATCGCATCTGGTGGATCCTCAGTGGATTGCTAAACAACTGTATGAGGCAAACTTCTGAGTGATTGGCACCTATGACAACAAAAAGTGGTGGAGTCTATTGCCCTATCAAGATCCAAGGCATAGAAATGACGGTGTACGACCTGCTTCAACTGGTGATTGGATGGGTGGTCAAGTTGGATGTGAAGAGCAGTGAGTAATCCGCTGAGTATCTGACGAGGAACGATAATTTGTTCTTGTTGGACGAAAAGGGTTCCTGTTTGGTAACAATAAGTAACCCATCCCGTGCCACTGACGCGATCTGTAAGTAGCGTTTGATGTCCCGAATGTTCGTTAGCTTTTTGGAGGGTCTTGTACCTTGTATGAGGTGAGCATGGGTTCGACGAAGGTCACCACATTCAGATTGGATCGACTTCCAGGCCGCCCTGCCTGTAAATGGTAATCTGGAGTCTCCCGTGATGAAATCCTGGATGGAAGTTGCCCGAACCACTGAATCTTCAGTGCGACATACAAATGAGCATATTTGACAAGTAGGGTCATGGCATTCTGGTGCGTTTCTGCTGGTAGATTGGCAGCTCCTGCGAGATGGCGAAGGGATGCCTGATACTGTCACCATGGACAAGAACGTGTATACGCGGGGACTTGCAGAAAATTTATCTCTGCATAACTTCTCAAAGGCTTGCACACATGGTTTACTGTCAGTAAGGATACAAGTCTTATGTTTGGACTGGACCATGTATGGGCTGAAGTTCTTTGACAGCAAGGGCAATTGAAAGTGCTTCTATCTCACAAGGTAACCATTTCACCTGATGACCCCGGAGTTTCGAGCTGAAGAATCCTGCAAGTAGGGGTTTGTCGTTGCGTGTGACATAGAGGGTAGCGCCGACACCTTGTCTTTTGAACCGAACCGGCTATGGCTACCCATAACTGATCACCTGCACGTGGAAGGGTGATAGAGCGACAGGTGGAGAGGGCCTTCTGAGATTCCCTGAAGAGGTGAGCAAGTTCTGTCCACTGCACTTTGTCGGTAGATTGTTTACCTGCAATAGCATCATCCAGGGGAGAGAGGATTGACGAACAGTTGGGGATAACTCGAGCTAACACTTTGTACGTGCCGATGTATGAGCGTAGGCCTCGGACCGTTTCAAGAGGGGTACAAGCCTTGGGGCTTTTTAACAAGGAATGAGGGATTGAGGTACTCTGCAGTCACACCGAGGTCTTCTGGTCGAACAAACACACCTTTGGACTCGAGGTCGTTGAACTATGCCTGTAGTTCTTCTAACTTGTCCCGTGAATATTGTGGTACCCGTTCTTTCCTTTGAGGGGGTAGTACTGGACCCATGTTCACAGTTGCCTGTAAGGGGCCAGAAGCTCCATTGTAACCCTTGAAATTGGTATCAAAGACACTGTCATAGTCCTGAAGTAGCGATCTGAACTTCTCCCTCCTTTAAGGTGGTAACAGTTGATCAGGATCCAACTTGACGGCTTGGGAGAATCCTGTTTGTCTAATCTGGGGAGAAACATTTCGGTCAGAAACGGGGTAGTAGGCACTTCATCATCGGGAACATTAGTGATGTGTCTCACCTGGCAGAAATGAGCATGTTTCAATGCGAGGGGTTCACCTGTGAGATTAGGAATTCGTTTGCGTCCGCAGATCGTGGGGACAATGTCAACCTGGGGCCAGTCCTCTTTCCCAATTGGAGAATTCATAACCCTTGGTTCGATTGCTAGGTGGTCATCATCTGTTGTGAAGTCAGGAGGAACCTCAAGTTCAAAGTACTCTCCTGGCCATATGGTAGTGAGGTTGTGATTTGCCCTGAGAACCTGGGCGCGTCGAACAGTGTGTTGGTCAGGATTAGTTTCTCTCCTTGAACTCCCATCGACAATCACACGTTCTCCCCGGAAGATCTGTCTCTTGGCTGGTCCGGCATAAACATCATTTTGCTCCATAAAGGGAATGCCTGCTAAGATGTTGACATCGACGTCTTCAACGACCAGACCTTCAAATGTGAACTCGTCTCTGCCCCGGGAGAAAACAGCGCTGACCTCTCCTACAACACTGAGTGGAGAAACGCCATCCGCTTGTCTGGCGGAATGGGTGCTCTTCTTTATTTCGAGATCCAAGTTTTTGGCAACAGATAACTTTACCATGTTGCCAGTGGCGCCACTGTCCAAGGTGATACGAGCCAAGTGGTGTCGATAGAAGGTGTTGAGACAGGGGGACTGTGAAACTTGAACTCTCATAGCACCTACAGGTTCCTGTAGTAGTTTAACATCCTCTACGGGTTCGTCATCACTGATATCGTTTTAGTCGTCATCAAGGGCCATCACAATTTGTCGAGCTTTGATGAGATATCGTTTGTCGCTGGCTGGTAGAAAGTTACATTCACTAAGAAAATGGCGGTCAGGTATTTTGGCCAGCTTGCATAGTGGACAAGACTTTCTTGAAAGGAAAACGTGAGGGTTGATGTTTGTCTGGATAGGGAGCAGATGCAGCTGTGCGCATCACCTTCATGTCCTGATTAGCGATGATTTCATCCTGGAGGGAGGACAGAGCTTGGGAGATCTCAGGTTTTATAGAGGACAATGTGCGGGAATGTAAATCTGTACCATAGCATTGCTTGACTAACCCGGGTAAGTCCTTGTGTATGAGAACATGAGTATGTCAGAACAATGAAGTTCTCAAGGGATGGAGACATTTCTTCATCTTCAGCGATTGCATCGCCATGGTGAGTAATACCACCGTCAGCTGTCAGTAGATTGTCTTCAACAAAAGCGACGAGAATACAAATCCTCGGGACGCTCGTCTGGCAATAGCGAAATGTTGGAAAAGTCAAGAAAGTGAGATCCTAATGATTGCAACCCATAGTGGAGGCGAATTTCTTGCCATATGTTGTGCAAGGAAGTTGATTTCTTCACAATAGTGGTTCTCGCAATTACCGGGCAATAATTGGCGATCTGACCGAGCATGAGCTCGAGCATAGTCACTTTTTGTTCAGCTGTGCGACGAAATTTTCTTTGAACATCCTCCCCATCATCTATGAAACCACGTAGGGGATTATCACGTGTTTTCTTAGCCCAATTAACGCCGTCGTCCAGGAAATGTGCAAAATTCGGGTCCAAAGACAAAGTATAATGCAGGTTTTGTTTCCAGTTCTCAAAAGAATTAACAGTCTCGCATTTGGTAAGGCACCATTTCTTTGGGGCTCTGTGTGTTTGCGCCATATTTGGAACAGGAAGATTATCAAGAAACATGTGTTACCCAATCACTATATTGATTGACTGATCATCTACGTATATTGTAGCTACCGAGGAGCGTAGGTAATGTGGTTAGTTCATATCGCTGCCACCACGCCAATAAGGAAGTAATATCTTCTCAATATTATGACCAGACACGTGAATTCCGCTCAATCTTCTTTATTGCAACGATACGCCGGGGACACACAGACAGACTCGATAGAACAGCCCGAGAGAGCGAGTCAACGAGTTAACGTCAAAGGGGGATAACTCGCCCATGAACAGGATAGCCTGCTAACAACTAACTAGCCAACTGGCACTTCAAATCTGTCGTCAAACATATCGGAGTTCAGTTGAAAGTTTCCGTGAGATGTAATGAGCATATCTACATCGTACGTTTTCATTACCTGAGTAAGTGTTCAGTTTGACAGTTCAGGAAACGCTGTACAATCGTCTGTCTTGGATACTGCTAACTTGGTCAACCCATCTAACACAACACATTCAGTTTCCATTACATCAGCAGCTTGCAAAAGAATGAACCTATCGCCAGACACGCACCCAAATGTCCATCAATTAAAAAAAAGCATTCCGTTCGCTGCGGACAGCCATTTAAGCTGACGCCATTTTGTCCGACAAACAACGAAACCATGGTTAACTTCCTGGTTTGATGTTCACTGCATACTGAATTAGAGAATGCAGTTGGGACACATAAAGTGTGAGATCGGCTAGTTGGATACTATCTAAATACCTTGATGGAGATTTTAACATAACTAAGATACTGACAAGGCTGTGTCACAGCGTGCAAATGACCGTTGGAACGGTAAAATTCGAAGCGAGTACAACAGTGGAATTAATTTCTACTTTTTTTGCATTGTACGTTTGAATAAAATATGAACAGAAACATATCATACCTATCTAAAAGCTGTTCCCGATAAGTTTGTTTTTAGGATTATGTAGAGATATTTGTCTTTATCTGCTCTCGAATTATGACTGCAACGAAGGCATAACTACACTGCATGTGACCAGCTTGGAAATAGACGAGATAGATTTTGGATTTCCGACTTCTTTCTTGAGTTATTTCCCCTAGAAGTCAAAACTTCAAACCGCAATAGCTCTAAAACTAATGAAGATACTTCCATAATTGTAGCTCTACGAACGTACGTACTGATAGTGCGGCGGGACTATTAAAAAGGCAAGCTGCTCGTCCAACATATGCCATGCCAATAATTAAGTGACATCACATTATACAACTGTTGATTTTTTCAAATTGTCGTGTGTATACTTGTATGCATATCAACAACAGGAACTATTAATTTCATCATAGAAATCTGTTTCAGAAGACCCGGATCGAAACAGAAATACATTGTTGTTTTACTTACCGTTGATGTTGTCCTAGCTTTCTGTTTACTTCATCTAGGCATTATCAATTATTTTGGAAAACAAATTAATTGTATTTTCATATTTCTCGTTCTACAAATACCACAACCACTTTATTGTGTTTCCCTGAGTTTGGTACATTAACAACATTTTCACTGACAAACACATATGCTAAATAGACATGTCAAAGACTTGTTTTCCTAAGGGGAGAAGTATTGTTGTAAAACAGAAATTATCTGATCTATGACATAGATATTATGTCATGTATTAGTTAATCAAACACATATTTAAATTTCTTGAAAACAATACGCATGCCAATATATTCATGAATGACCATTTTAGTAACATTTTACTTTTGTATTTTTATTTTAGTAAAACATCATATCCTGTACATGTTACAGTCCATTCAATTTTAAAATTAACAGTGAAAATATATTTTTAAAATTACCAGTGATACAATCCAATTGTGTTTAACAGTTTTCATTATTTATTCATATCTAATTTCGTATTGTGGCATGTAGAAGTTGAATGTTTATTGTTTAAAGTTTGAAACAACTGATCTAGGCTTATGATTTACGTTTGATGCTTGGATTCAGTAATATTTCGGAACAAGTCATACTATTTTTGACTTCATCTAATGGAAGTTTGATTCTATATAGAGAAGTAATGGGCATAGCAACCATGGACAAATATTTGTATACCACAACAATACATAGAGACTGCTTCAAATACTAATAATATAGTTTGCTTGATAAGTAAATGAAAAAAAATAGAATTATCTTAATTCAAAGCCAATATGTTATTTATACTTTTGAGAAACGTTTGTAAAAGAATTAAAAGTGAGAAATTAACTTACACTAGTCCGGCAACCAAACCCCGATTTTCACCCTAGGTGGGAAAGTGCGTCCATAGAAAATGTTTTACAGAAATTGAACCTTTTTGGTATAAACTATAGGAAACTGAATGATGACACGTTGTCATCATTGAGCATTTTGAATAATTTATGTTTTAATTAGATAGGGTACATTCGTAATTATATTTTAGTGTTCACAAAAATGAAATAAAATTAAGGAAGTTATATATCAATTGTACTCAATTAGTATGAAAATAAGGACCCTTTTTTGTGGAATAAAAAAAACGAAAGGCCAAAATGTTGATAATGTGTCTGGATAAACGAGGTTTCTGAGCAAATTTGGTATTCTTACAGTAAAATTGGATTTAATGGTGTAATAATTTACTTTTGATTATAATTACGATTATTGAATCATAATCAAAAGAAATGGTGATAAAGATTCAGTTATTGTTTATATTTGGTTACTTTTGCCAAATTCTGAAATAGGCCTTCGTGTAACAATGTAATTTCTTGTGGTGAGAAAATGGTGATTTTTGACGATTTTATGGTGTTTTAAAAAACACAATTTTCCATTTTTTTTTGTATTGAAATGAATTTTATTCACCAAGGAACACACTTATCACAAAGAGTTAATTTGCCAAAGACAAAAACAGGAAATAGTCAATTTTAAAGTTTAGACCCAAGATTCGAACATGAAGTGGGCACTGAAATTGGGCAATTTGAAGGTTAAGTTATTGGTTGACATGCGTAGTCTCCCTAGAAGAAAAAGCTAGAATGTTTCTTAAACGTTAAACGTATAACTGCAATGACCTGAAAAGTGACATTAAAAAGTGTGGGCGTGCACATATTCAAACCCTTATTCAGATAACACTAATGGTGTTGCAACACATTTTTGAATCAGGAACATCAAACACCTTGTTATGACATAGTTCATGTGAATTTATTTATACATAAAAACAAAACAGACAATGATAACAGAGACAACGACAACAACAAACAAAAACAGTTACTCTGTTTCTCTGCTTCTGCGCAGTTGTACGGACAATAATGTGTTTCAGTTTAAAGAACATTGTACTGTCTTTCTGTCAAATCAACGGAGCATTGAGTGATTTACATCGCTGCAGATGCAGATCACGTTGATTATAAGTATCAATTAATGTCAAAAGGGTATCATTTTTGCAGAACGGTTGCCTACTTCTATTTTATCTTCACTGACAAGATCCACGGACTCCAAATGGGCTCACAAGTATCTTCTCTAATAAAAGAGATTTTCATGACATCCTTCCAAGAACAAGCACTCTATAATGCTCCTTCTCAGTCGCTTTGCTGGTTTCACAAGATTGATGACACCTTCACCACCATATAGCCATCATCTCCTACAACATCTCAACGCCAAGCATCCATGAACTCCTTCCTATCTGAGCATACTCTGAACAAGGATCACACTATTAATTGGGAGGCTACCACAGTCGTGTCAACAAACAACAACTGGCGCCAAAGAAAACTCAAATGAGCGATTGACACTACAAGGGAGCAACCTGCAATAAACCATTTTCCGCACGCATCGGGCCATATGCACTTTTCGAAAAATGCATACTGACCCTTGCGCCAAACTCGAAGGGATTTCTGATTTCGCCCAAAGAGAATTACGTTCCCACTGTTGACCAGTCAAATCGGTCGTTACCAACCCAGATGACCCAAAAGTTGGCAATGCACCGACAGCTTTACAAATTGCTTATAATACTTTGGGATTTTTCATCTCGGTTGTTAAGCTCATTTGCATAATATAAGTTTCAAAACGGATTTTAACTTCAATGGGAAAATTAAACAAGAGAGCTAGTATTAGATCTTGAATGAATTGTGGTTTGTTTCATTTACCCGCACGTTGTGATTTAGTTTTATCACTAAATAATCGAGCGTAATCAGCGTAGTACGGGTAATTCAAATTAAAAGAAGAAACGTTCACCCAACGTGTCTGTGCGTGATTTGTAAACGCGCATTTGATTGGTCTACACCATAGCTCAATAGTCGCGTTACTTCCTGTCTCAGAAATCCCTTCGAGTTGTCGCAAGGGTCAGTATGCATTTTCTAAAAGTGCATATGGCCCGATGCGTGCGGAAGATGGCAATAAACCGCGACAAAAGCATCTTCCTAACATTTACTTGGGGATTCACTCATCTCGAACATTTATATTCCGTCGGAGGCAAATTCGAGGAGCACCCACCCTACCATCCATTCACTCTTGTCAGAGGCTATACGAGGAGTCTACACCTATCAGAACCATTCACCGCCCAACCAGCGCACACCTCAGCCACAATCACTGGCCTCTTCTAATACTCTCAATCACCATGTCTTCTGCATTTCACATCCAATCGAATGTTCTTATATCTACAATAAAGGCAATTGTTTTTCCTCCTTTTGCCAATTTGTATTACTGTTGTCCAATCACTACTTCAATAAGGCCCACAGGCCATTGCTGATTTAACAATCAACTATTAATGCTCCTCATGTTTGTATCACAAATCATCAATGTATACCACTCTCATGCGTACTTTATCTTAAAACCTTAATTTAATCTTTCTCATGTAAATGTATACCATTTTGTTATATCTTACATTTCACCTGATGATGGAGTAAGTATATACCCCGAAACGTCTTTTATATTCACATTAAAGAAGTTGTTATCCAGAAAAACTCCTTTTTCTAATGTCAAGTAATCATAACTATGTTGGGTTACATGGAGGTCTTTTTTCAGAATTTATCAAAAGTAAATATATACTAGCTGAAACGTTATCACTATTTCTTTTGATTATGAATCAATAATCGTAATTATAATCAAAAGTAACATTATTACACTAACATTATTACATTAAATCCAATTTTACTGTAAGAAAACCAAATTTGCTCAGAAACCTCGTTTATCCAGACACATTATCATTATTTTGGCCTTTCGTTTTTTTTCAACCAAAAAAGTGTACTTATTTTCATAATAATAATAGACAACAGTTGGTATATAACTGCCTTATTAAGGATTCAGCATTTATGCTGAATCCTTATTGTTATTGGCGTGTTTTTTTTATTATTATTTGCATCGATTTTTTCTCCACCACTTTGGCAAGTAGGAATGCAGCTATTGCAACCAAACTTTACAGGCTGATAACCCTTACTATGTAGTTGTGCCGCGAAGCTTTTGGGCCCAATCAGTTCACCCATTAAAGGTCCAGTTCGAATCCAAATTCCGATTTTTAACATGGGAATTTTTTTTCAAAATGCACCTAGAGACTTGAAACTTTTTCCAAAGGATCTGCAATGACCATGCGAGCAATAAAGTAAATCATGGCGAAGTCGTCAGTCACGTGGTTTAACCGCCATCTTGGATTTTTTAACTTTTTCCAAATTTCGGACCCCATGTACCTTTGCGGAAACACCACTCCGAAGATATAAGCACCAAAGAGCTGAAACGTTATTTATATATAGCTGACACAGTGGGGAATAACAATTTTTTTCTTGTTTGTGCGAAATCCTAATACTTTTTTCACAGTGACCTTTCAAAGTCAGGCAACTTTTGAAAACCGCGAACTTTCAGGGGCGATAATTCAAAAACCTGACAATCGAATTGAACGATTTTTTCAGGAGAGTGAGACAGTACTATGGTCTTTATGAATCAATAATAAAATCGCTCGCGTACAGTCATTTCCGGTCATAATAAAGAAAAACTTTTTACATAGGATTTTTTTTAAAAATGTACTTAGAGACTTGAAACTTTTTGCAATAGGTGCGCAAGAACAATACAAGCAAAAAAGTAAATCATGACCAATTCGTAGGTCACGTGGTTTAGCCGCCATCTTGATTTTCTTTAAATTCGTCTGATTTTGACATGTTAAAATTTAAATAATCCCAGTGACACACTAGAGACTCGCAACTTGTTTTAAAAGATGATTAATAACTAGACAAGCAAAATATGTTACCATTGCGGAGTCGTAGGTCAAGTGGTTTCGACGCCATATTTAAATTTTAACGTTTTCAAATGTTTTGACCCCGTGCATTTTTGCGGAAACACCACGCCGAAGATATTTGCATCTGAGAGCTGAAACTTAGATGTTTAAGCAGCTGAAGCATTGGGGAACAACAAGTTTCATATCTTATTAGCGAAATCCTATTAACTTTTTCACAATTATCTTTCAAAGTATGATAACTTTGAATGTTTACCTAGGTTCTTAAACAAATCGAATTTTCTTATTTCTCCAAAGATATACAATTTACAGAGCAATAAGTCATACCAGTTCGAGTTAAAATCTATTCTACGCGTAATGTGAGGTAAAACCTGTTCGAAATTCATATGATATTTATACAATAGTCGATTTAGAAGATTTTGCAAGTGTAAAGAATCATGCTAAGACACGAATAACCGGACACCAGTCTCAACACTGTCTAGTTCATCGTGGCCTTACTGGAATTCTTTAAAATTCTTATTTCTCTTAAGATACACATGCTATTAAGCTTTAAGTCATGCCAGTTCGAGTGGAAATGTATTCTACGCGAACTGAGATATACATACTGGAAGGAATTCATATGATATTTACACACTAGTTCAATTAGATGATTTTGAAGTGAAAAGACTCATACTTAAACTCGAATAACCGGACAACAGTATTGACAATGTCCGGTTCATCGTGGCCTCCCGGAAACCTTTAAAATTCTAATTTCTCCACAGATATACATGCTACTATGTACTAAATCATACCAGTTCGAGTGAAAAGCTATTCTGCGCGAACTGAGAGATACATCCTGGAAAAAACCCATATGATATTTACACTGTAGTCGATTTAGATGCACCAAGTCACAAGTCAAGCTCAGAAACCGGCTCCAGATCCGACCTTTTCAGTTAAGATAAACTGTGACGTCAGTAATACGGCTCGAAACATCAAAGTTTTCCTTAAGTGAAATTGGTAATTTTGGATCCGCTTTTTGAGTGTTTTTCCATGTTTCAATTGAAGCCTCGGGGCCTTCTGTTTGAGGTATACCCCCACCCCCCAGTCCCCACCCCGAACCCCCAAGCCATGTCTCTTCACTTCTTATCTTTACTATAATTCATTATTAAAAAATTCTTGCTGTCTTTTGGACTCAAACATTTAATTTACTCACCACCTTTTTATATTTTATTATGGAGGTGTAATTACACTTTGAAATTATCTGTTTTTATGTTTTATAGCTTTCAGCTTAAGTAAGTACAACTTCCCTATGCAAGGCATAACTCTTGCAAGTCTCTATTACTGGCTGATTTAGGCCTTGCAGTATTTCCTTAAGAAGGCCCGCTATGCATTTCTGGTGCAGCTATTAACTGTCTTGACACAACAAAGCGAGGGAAATACAGCAAGGGTTAAATCAGCCAGTAATGCAGACTGGCAATAGTTATGCCTTGCGTTTGGAAGTTGAAGTAGATAACTTCCCGTCGGCGAAATCACCAAAGGTGGAAGCAGACGTTAAACTCCTATCCAACAGCTTTTTTTGCGTTATACCCTACACATTGTCAATGGGGGTGGTTCCCGATGGCAGGTGGGATGAGGATGTAGTGTCTTCATGTACACGTTGGTCTATGTCTTCCAAGTCAGACTTCGTAAGCCAAATGGATTTGTCTGTACTGGTTGAGTGAATGGTACATTCCATACGGGTAGTTTTTGTTCACTCTAAATGGGAGAATCATAATTATTACGCTAATAGGCCTATACTTAGACAAATCGTTACACCACTTTGAAGATATTTGCATCTCAGCGCTACAACTTAGATGTATCTGCAGCTGAAGCATTGGGGAATAACAAGTAACATTAAATAACTCCTAATGTTGAAGTTGAACATTTGAACAAGTTGGATATGATAACGATTTTATTGAAGCGTCATGTGGATGAGTTGCTTCCCCTTGACCATCCTACGATGCGGTGACAACACTATCTCATCAGAGAGACGAAATATCAACTGGGAAAAAAGGGCCATTAGCACGATAATTTATATGACTAATGAGTTTTAAACATAAATCATCAAATTTGACTTTCATTTTGATGTGTGAACAGGATATTCACACTTTCGTTTTGGCGTACATTGTGGGGTCAGGCCTGTTATATATGGTGCTATTGTATCGAGAAGTACTGAATGTTGCCGAACATTACCAATTTGAAGACAGTCGACTCAGTATAGTGACGATATATGTCAAAGTACTTCTGGTCGAAAACAGGACACTTCATCCCGGTTAACACACATCTGTTAGCTGAAAGTAATTTTAGATGCTATTTTACAACACAGGAAAAAGACAAATTTAGGTTGATTATGCTTGAAAGGTCTGTGCATGTAAATCGGACTGTAGTTTCGGTTCTGCACAAGTATAACAATGTTGTTGATTTTATTTGGGAATTAGTAACAGCTGGAGGCGCATGGACTGTTAATGTATCAAATCGAGGTTTCTGAGCAAATTTGGTATTCTTACAGTAAAATTGGATTTAATGGTGTAATAATTTACTTTTGATTATAATTACGATTATTGAATCATAATCAAAAGAAATGGTGATAAAGATTCAGTTATTGTTTATATTTGGTTTCTTTTGCCAAATTCTGAAATAGGCCTTCGTGTAACAATGTAATTTCTTGTGGTGAGAAAATGGTGATTTTTGACGATTTTATGGTGTTTTAAAAAACACAATTTTCCATTTTTTTTTGTATTGAAATGAATTTTATTCACCAAGGAACACACTTATCACAAAGAGTTAATTTGCCAAAGACAAAAACAGGAAATAGTCAATTTTAAAGTTTAGACCCAAGATTCGAACATGAAGTGGGCACTGAAATTGGGCAATTTGAAGGTTAAGTTATTGGTTGACATGCGTAGTCTCCCTAGAAGAAAAAGCTAGAATGTTTCTTAAACGTTAAACGTATAACTGCAATGACCTGAAAAGTGACATTAAAAAGTGTGGGCGTGCACATATTCAAACCCTTATTCAGATAACACTAATGGTGTTGCAACACATTTTTGAATCAGGAACATCAAACACCTTGTTATGACATAGTTCATGTGAATTTATTTATACATAAAAACAAAACAGACAATGATAACAGAGACAACGACAACAACAAACAAAAACAGTTACTCTGTTTCTCTGCTTCTGCGCAGTTGTACGGACAATAATGTGTTTCAGTTTAAAGAACATTGTACTGTCTTTCTGTCAAATCAACGGAGCATTGAGTGATTTACATCGCTGCAGATGCAGATCACGTTGATTATAAGTATCAATTAATGTCAAAAGCGTATCATTTTTGCAGAACGGTTGCCTACTTCTATTTTATCTTCACTGACAAGATCCACGGACTCCAAATGGGCTCACAAGTATCTTCTCTAATAAAAGAGATTTTCA
Organism: Gibbula magus; assembly: GCA_936450465.1. Lineage (NCBI taxonomy): Eukaryota > Metazoa > Mollusca > Gastropoda > Trochida > Trochidae > Gibbula > Gibbula magus. The sequence continues at coordinate 25,375,301 of OW388297.1, forward strand.
TGACATCCTTCCAAGAACAAGCACTCTATAATGCTCCTTCTCAGTCGCTTTGCTGGTTTCACAAGATTGATGACACCTTCACCACCATATAGCCATCATCTCCTACAACATCTCAACGCCAAGCATCCATGAACTCCTTCCTATCTGAGCATACTCTGAACAAGGATCACACTATTAATTGGGAGGCTACCACAGTCGTGTCAACAAACAACAACTGGCGCCAAAGAAAACTCAAATGAGCGATTGACACTACAAGGGAGCAACCTGCAATAAACCATTTTCCGCACGCATCGGGCCATATGCACTTTTCGAAAAATGCATACTGACCCTTGCGCCAAACTCGAAGGGATTTCTGATTTCGCCCAAAGAGAATTACGTTCCCACTGTTGACCAGTCAAATCGGTCGTTACCAACCCAGATGACCCAAAAGTTGGCAATGCACCGACAGCTTTACAAATTGCTTATAATACTTTGGGATTTTTCATCTCGGTTGTTAAGCTCATTTGCATAATATAAGTTTCAAAACGGATTTTAACTTCAATGGGAAAATTAAACAAGAGAGCTAGTATTAGATCTTGAATGAATTGTGGTTTGTTTCATTTACCCGCACGTTGTGATTTAGTTTTATCACTAAATAATCGAGCGTAATCAGCGTAGTACGGGTAATTCAAATTAAAAGAAGAAACGTTCACCCAACGTGTCTGTGCGTGATTTGTAAACGCGCATTTGATTGGTCTACACCATAGCTCAATAGTCGCGTTACTTCCTGTCTCAGAAATCCCTTCGAGTTGTCGCAAGGGTCAGTATGCATTTTCTAAAAGTGCATATGGCCCGATGCGTGCGGAAGATGGCAATAAACCGCGACAAAAGCATCTTCCTAACATTTACTTGGGGATTCACTCATCTCGAACATCTATATTCCGTCGGAGGCAAATTCGAGGAGCACCCACCCTACCATCCATTCACTCTTGTCAGAGGCTATACGAGGAGTCTACACCTATCAGAACCATTCACCGCCCAACCAGCGCACACCTCAGCCACAATCACTGGCCTCTTCTAATACTCTCAATCACCATGTCTTCTGCATTTCACATCCAATCGAATGTTCTTATATCTACAATAAAGGCAATTGTTTTTCCTCCTTTTGCCAATTTGTATTACTGTTGTCCAATCACTACTTCAATAAGGCCCACAGGCCATTGCTGATTTAACAATCAACTATTAATGCTCCTCATGTTTGTATCACAAATCATCAATGTATACCACTCTCATGCGTACTTTATCTTAAAACCTTAATTTAATCTTTCTGATGTAAATGTATACCATTTTGTTATATCTTACATTTCACCTGATGATGGAGTAAGTATATACCCCGAAACGTCTTTTATATTCACATTAAAGAAGTTGTTATCCAGAAAAACTCCTTTTTCTAATGTCAAGTAATCATAACTATGTTGGGTTACATGGAGGTCTTTTTTCAGAATTTATCAAAAGTAAATATATACTAGCTGAAACGTTATCACTATTTCTTTTGATTATGAATCAATAATCGTAATTATAATCAAAAGTAACATTATTACACTAACATTATTACATTAAATCCAATTTTACTGTAAGAAAACCAAATTTGCTCAGAAACCTCGTTTATCCAGACACATTATCATTATTTTGGCCTTTCGTTTTTTTTCAACCAAAAAAGTGTACTTATTTTCATAATAATAATAGACAACAGTTGGTATATAACTGCCTTATTAAGGATTCAGCATTTATGCTGAATCCTTATTGTTATTGGCGTGTTTTTTTTATTATTATTTGCACCGATTTTGTCTCCACCACTTTGGCAAGTAGGAATGCAGCTATTGCAACCAAACTTTACAGGCTGATAACCCTTACTATGTAGTTGTGCCGCGAAGCTTTTGGGCCCAATCAGTTCACCCATTAAAGGTCCAGTTCGAATCCAAATTCCGATTTTTAACATGGGAATTTTTTTCAAAATGCACCTAGAGACTTGAAACTTTTTCCAAAGGATCTGCAATGACCATGCGAGCAATAAAGTAAATCATGGCGAAGTCGTCAGTCACGTGGTTTAACCGCCATCTTGGATTTTTTAACTTTTTCCAAATTTCGGACCCCATGTACCTTTGCGGAAACACCACTCCGAAGATATAAGCACCAAAGAGCTGAAACGTTATTTATATATAGCTGACACAGTGGGGAATAACAAATTTTTTCTTGTTTGTGCGAAATCCTAATACTTTTTTCACAGTGACCTTTCAAAGTCAGGCAACTTTTGAAAACCGCGAACTTTCAGGGGCGATAATTCAAAAACCTGACAATCGAATTGAACGATTTTTTCAGGAGAGTGAGACAGTACTATGGTCTTTATGAATCAATAATAAAATCGCTCGCGTACAGTCATTTCCGGTCATAATAAAGAAAAACTTTTTACATAGGATTTTTTTTTAAAATGTACTTAGAGACTTGAAACTTTTTGCAATAGGTGCGCAAGAACAATACAAGCAAAAAAGTAAATCATGACCAATTCGTAGGTCACGTGGTTTAGCCGCCATCTTGATTTTCTTTAAATTCGTCTGATTTTGACATGTTAAAATTTAAATAATCCCAGTGACACACTAGAGACTCGCAACTTGTTTTAAAAGATGATTAATAACTAGACAAGCAAAATATGTTACCATTGCGGAGTCGTAGGTCAAGTGGTTTCGACGCCATATTTAAATTTTAACGTTTTCAAATGTTTTGACCCCGTGCATTTTTGCGGAAACACCACGCCGAAGATATTTGCATCTGAGAGCTGAAACTTAGATGTTTAAGCAGCTGAAGCATTGGGGAACAACAAGTTTCATATCTTATTAGCGAAATCCTATTAACTTTTTCACAATTATCTTTCAAAGTATGATAACTTTGAATGTTTACCTAGGTTCTTAAACAAATCGAATTTTCTTATTTCTCCAAAGATATACAATTTACAGAGCAATAAGTCATACCAGTTCGAGTTAAAATCTATTCTACGCGTAATGTGAGGTAAAACCTGTTCGAAATTCATATGATATTTATACAATAGTCGATTTAGAAGATTTTGCAAGTGTAAAGAATCATGCTAAGACACGAATAACCGGACACCAGTCTCAACACTGTCTAGTTCATCGTGGCCTTACTGGAATTCTTTAAAATTCTTATTTCTCTTAAGATACACATGCTATTAAGCTTTAAGTCATGCCAGTTCGAGTGGAAATGTATTCTACGCGAACTGAGATATACATACTGGAAGGAATTCATATGATATTTAAACACTAGTTCAATTAGATGATTTTGAAGTGAAAAGACTCATACTTAAACTCGAATAACCGGACAACAGTATTGACAATGTCCGGTTCATCGTGGCCTCCCGGAAACCTTTAAAATTCTAATTTCTCCACAGATATACATGCTACTATGTACTAAATCATACCAGTTCGAGTGAAAAGCTATTCTGCGCGAACTGAGAGATACATCCTGGAAAAAACCCATATGATATTTACACTGTAGTCGATTTAGATGCACCAAGTCACAAGTCAAGCTCAGAAACCGGCTCCAGATCCGACCTTTTCAGTTAAGATAAACTGTGACGTCAGTAATACGGCTCGAAACATCAAAGTTTTCCTTAAGTGAAATTGGTAATTTTGGATCCGCTTTTTGAGTGTTTTTCCATGTTTCAATTGAAGCCTCGGGGCCTTCTGTTTGAGGTATACCCCCACCCCCCAGTCCCCACCCCGAACCCCCAAGCCATGTCTCTTCACTTCTTATCTTTACTATAATTCATTATTAAAAAATTCTTGCTGTCTTTTGGACTCAAACATTTAATTTACTCACCACCTTTTTATATTTTATTATGGAGGTGTAATTACACTTTGAAATTATCTGTTTTTATGTTTTATAGCTTTCAGCTTAAGTAAGTACAACTTCCCTATGCAAGGCATAACTCTTGCAAGTCTCTATTACTGGCTGATTTAGGCCTTGCAGTATTTCCTTAAGAAGGCCCGCTATGCATTTCTGGTGCAGCTATTAACTGTCTTGACACAACAAAGCGAGGGAAATACAGCAAGGGTTAAATCAGCCAGTAATGCAGACTGGCAATAGTTATGCCTTGCGTTTGGAAGTTGAAGTAGATAACTTCCCGTCGGCGAAATCACCAAAGGTGGAAGCAGACGTTAAACTCCTATCCAACAGCTTTTTTTGCGTTATACCCTACACATTGTCAATGGGGGTGGTTCCCGATGGCAGGTGGGATGAGGATGTAGTGTCTTCATGTACACGTTGGTCTATGTCTTCCAAGTCAGACTTCGTAAGCCAAATGGATTTGTCTGTACTGGTTGAGTGAATGGTACATTCCATACGGGTAGTTTTTGTTCACTCTAAATGGGAGAATCATAATTATTACGCTAATAGGCCTATACTTAGACAAATCGTTACACCACTTTGAAGATATTTGCATCTCAGCGCTACAACTTAGATGTATCTGCAGCTGAAGCATTGGGGAATAACAAGTAACATTAAATAACTCCTAATGTTGAAGTTGAACATTTGAACAAGTTGGATATGATAACGATTTTATTGAAGCGTCATGTGGATGAGTTGCTTCCCCTTGACCATCCTACGATGCGGTGACAACACTATCTCATCAGAGAGACGAAATATCAACTGGGAAAAAAGGGCCATTAGCACGATAATTTATATGACTAATGAGTTTTAAACATAAATCATCAAATTTGACTTTCATTTTGATGTGTGAACAGGATATTCACACTTTCGTTTTGGCGTACATTGTGGGGGTCAGGCCTGTTATATATGGTGCTATTGTATCGAGAAGTACTGAATGTTGCCGAACATTACCAATTTGAAGACAGTCGACTCAGTATAGTGACGATATATGTCAAAGTACTTCTGGTCGAAAACAGGACACTTCATCCCGGTTAACACACATCTGTTAGCTGAAAGTAATTTTAGATGCTATTTTACAACACAGGAAAAAGACAAATTTAGGTTGATTATGCTTGAAAGGTCTGTGCATGTAAATCGGACTGTAGTTTCGGTTCTGCACAAGTATAACAATGTTGTTGATTTTATTTGGGAATTAGTAACAGCTGGAGGCGCATGGACTGTTAATGTATCAAATCTCCCTCTCATCCTAACACTTCACAAAGTAGACTTCAATTATTTTATATGGTTCGCATTGAGTGTAATGCACACAGACATTGGTATGCAATTTGTTATCTTACATAATAGAGAATTATTAAGGAACGTAGCACGAGTCAACGAATTAGCACTTCATTCATTCATAAACAAGATTTTACTATTGTCATAGTAAGCTACATCCATATAAGGCAAGATGGTATTTTACTGCGCCAAAAGAGTGCCCCTTCCATCATTCATACATTACGCATGTGACAATTGACTAACAAACTCATCAATGAAACTACCCTCGTTTTAAGCCAGTCTTTCTCACATTTTACTAACTGTAACCATTGAATGCGTATTTTAAAACCAGCCAAGGGTATCGAATTTGAGACATCATTGTCTCGTATCCACAAACATTTATTCTGCCGTTTCTAACTTTATAAAGCCCTGTTCTACATCTACATCGTCCTTGCATTTCTAAACTATTTCAATTCTATTCCTTCTCTTTTCTTTTTATTCAAACATTATTATCAAATCATATTCTACCGAGCAAGTAAGCCAATTAATCCCTTTTGAAAATAGGTCTGAAACAACCACTTCCGGTCTATTCAGTTAACGTAAGTACATGCTCATACTATTGTATAAAGTCACACAATTGTTCGATTTTAACATGTAAACTTTGGGTCTCACTACTCCTAGAGATATGCTAGAGACTTGAAACTTGCTTTTAATAAATACGCAGCAACATAGGAAAGATGTCTTAATTAAAACAATTGAAACTGCTGAATCCGTTTGTCGTCGCTTGCGACTATATTTTTATTTCAATTTTGTGAACACTAAAATATAATTACTTAATGTGTCTTGATAACTGAAATCACGAGTGTACCCTATCTAATTAAAACATTAATTATTCAAAATGTTCAATGATGACAAAGTGTCATCATTCAGTTTCCTATAGTATATACCCATAGGGTTCACCATGAACACAAATATTTTCTATGGACGCACTTTCCCGGTCACAAGGGCTGCCTGCCGGACTACACATTCCCTTGATGATTTTTCTTTAAGAATAAGAACTTTTTAAAAAGAGAACACTTTTCAGTTACAATTAAATGGACTTTTTATTTGTTTTCATCCATGGTCCATTTAAAATATAAATGTGAAAATTTATAATAAAAGTGTCAACAATGATTTATGTATTTCTTTTTTTTTTCCCCGCTAACGTTTACTTGCAATATCAAGGTTTTCTTATTCAAAACTTAGTATAACAATGGAAATTCATTCCTGAATTCAAGCGTTATATATTAAAAACATACTTTAATGTATACACGTAAACTTGAAGAATAAGAAATTAAAGTGAATATAATGATTGAACTGAGAGTACTAGCGAGATCACGTGTAAATGAACGCACATAAATTAATTTATTTGTTTAATTTTTCGGGCGTTGGATGTCTATATTATGGTTTGTAAATTTGCAGTTTTAGCGAAGAACATTTTTGATAACGGATCGGATACATTTATTATATATGATCAGTGCCAATCAATCTGCACGATCCCGTATGTCCGTCATCCCACATTCTTTTTCGTTGTAACAAAAATAATTGTTTGTCAAATGTCCTTAACCATTCTCTTCCCACAGAGGTTAGTCCCTACAGTTTTCCGGTTCTACCCTCTGTTACATTACGCTTGAAATCGAGAGCAGAACCAAAGTTCCCTAGCGGTGGAAAGAGAAATCTCATACCGTATCCCTGGTTCTTAACCAATGAAAACTCATCTTTAATTGGCCATGTCGACAGGGTAACTTAATAGATCGAGGCATTTTACTCTGAAGGGTCTTGCTCATTAGCATATGTCATTCGAATATGTCTGATGTAAATAACGCAAATGATATGAGTTTGGTATTTGTCTCTGATTTGGTCTTCTTTATTTATAAATATGTGTATGATCAATAATTTTCACAAAATCAAACAGCATAGTTCGAGGAAAACACAGAAAACACAGGAAAACGAGAAAACGTTGGCCTTACGTTTATTTTATCATTATGACGTGTCATTGGCAAATGTCACTTTTACAACGGCGCCGCTGATTGCACAACTAGATTCAATTGCAACCAATCAGGACATTCCCTTTTCGCTCCCGATTTCAAGCGTAATGTAACAGAGGGTAGCACCGGAAAACTGTAGGGACTAACCTCTGTGGGAAGAGAATAGTCCTTAACATGTATTGAAATAATAATTAGAATACCTAAGAATGAATTTACAATTGGTACTTTTTTTCGTTTGACATTCAAATACTAAGCGACACTATCACCGAAATGCAAATGACCGTAGCGCTCGGTGAACTGACAACGTGCGTTTGTTTGTCGAACATAACAAGAGTTACGTATACGTCCCTTTATTTCAGGTGGCTTGGTTTGGCGATAGGTTAATTGTGTCATCGATTGTATCGTCCCATTCCAGTTTGTTACTTTCAACTTCTTCAATTATTTGTGACAATGTAAGATTGTCAATCGTGTCGTCCCACTCGTGACTTGACATTGTGGCAGTATGAAACTGAATGATTTCAAATTCAAATATCCCGCGCAGAACTCGTGCAGATTTTGTGGGCGTGGTACAAAGCAGTTACTTCATCCAATCACTCGAGGTGGGTCCAGTTACACCACACCTGATCGCTGTTTGATTGACAGCTGAATTTGCGCCTCGGAATAGGTACCGTCCTCGACAAATTCAGCTGTCAATCAAACAGCGATCAGGTGTGGTGTGATTGGATGAAGTACCTGCTACTTTGAAACATAACTGATCTGAATGTAAACATCATGTCATGCCATTCTCTGATTTTTGCATATTTACATTGAGCATATAACTTTTCTCAATGTGTGACGCCACTAATGGCTGCAAAACTGCCGAAGCTGCGTTAAACAATAACTCACTCACTCACTTAATTTGTGAAGTGTGGAGATCATTATTAAATCATATACACATTTTATGATATTTTCATAATTTCACAACGTTTTATTCTTCTCCTCCAGAACTGCTGCATTCCCAACAGTGAAATTTTGTTTCGAAACCAGGGGATCCTTTTTAGCCCATGGGTTTATGGCATGGCGTCCGGCGTCCGCCCGCCCGTCCGTAAACTTTTCTCTTTTCGACTTCTTCTCCAGAGCCAATGACTCCAAACTTGGTCACAGGGGTCACAACCTTAAACACCTATTTTCATCTTCTTCTCCAGTTCCAAAAGGTCTAGAGAGCTGAAAAGTTGTGTGCAGACTCCTCGGGTAATGGGGATTCTTAATTGTATTTTCGTGACCCCATGACCCCAAATGAGGTCACAGGGGTCACAACCTTCAAAACCTAAAAACACCTTCTTCTCCAGTTCCAAAAGGTCTGGAGAGCTGAAAAGTTGTGTGCAGATTCCTTGGCCAGTTGGGATTCTAAATAGTAGATTTGGTGACCCCATGACCCCAAATGGGGTCACAAGAGTCACAACCTTAAAAACGTATTTTCATCTTCTTCTCCAGTTCCAATAGGTCTGGAGAGCTGAAAAGTTGTGTGCAGACTCCTTGGCCAGTTGGGATTCTAAATTGTAGATTTGGTGACCCCATGACCCCAAATGGGGTCACAAGAGTCACAACCTTAAAAACCTATTTTCATCTTCTTCTCCAGTTCCAATAGGTCTAGAGACCTGAAAAGTTGTGTGCAGACTCCTAATCCAAAAGCGATTCTAAATTGTATATCTGGTGACCCCTTATGACCCTATTTGGGGTCACAGGTCAAAACCTAAACAACACTATTTTTCATCTTTTTTCTCGAGTACTTCAAATTTGTTATATATGTGATAAATTCTTAGTTTATTGTTTTAAGCCTGATGAGCTACAGAGCCAATGGCTCTATTTTTATTATGTTTTTGCTCTTGATCCCCCTTCAAATTAGGTCTCGAGGGTAATACAGTCTGAATTACCATATTTGTACCCGTGTCTCTCGAACTTTGAGGCAAGGTATGATTATACACTGTTACAAATATGGTAATTCAGACTGTATTACCCTCGAGACCGTATTTGCAATGGTAACAACATTATGTTTGAAACCCTTTATTTGCAAAACCTTCAAAATCACGTTATTTAGTATATATATATATTTAGTAATCATATAAGTTGATTGCTTTTTTACAGTATGTTCGAGTGAAAACCTTGCCCTCAATAAACCAGTGATGACATCGGGCAATGTATATACTGATAAAAGAGTTGCTGTTGATGGAAATCCATCTCAAGATTGGTATTCGGGCAGCTGCATCAATGTCATAGGCGCTCAGTGGTACATGGTGGATCTCTCTGGAATTTACACTGCGCTGTCAGTTACTCTCATTAATGAAGATTTATCTGGCCCAGGTGTGTGTTATGAAGAACATTTTCCGTAATTAAGAAATGTGATGTAAATTTGAAGTAATCTTGAATTGATTCTTTAGTCTTCAACATCATTATACATCATCATTTTTTCTTGATCTGACCCACACTTTTATCTGTCCATGATTTGATTTACAATCCCTCGTTCCATGGTTTAAAATACAGTTCCATACTTTGATTTAGACTTCCATCCTTCCATGATTCGAACTAAAGTTCAAAACTTTCATGTTTTAAATTGCAGTTCCAATTATCTTCTTGTATGCCCATACTTTAAAGAAACTCGAGAAAACCTTATACCTAATTATTACTGGCTCTATCAAACTGATCAAAACTTTATAAATTGTTTTCATGTGAAAATTAAGTATTTTGAAATCACTTTAATTTTACTTGAAAAGAAACATGTAATATTGATATTATGCTTTGCACAATAGTTTATATCATTTAATATACATTTGTACTCTGGACCATGCGGCCTCCAATACATGAAATAAACTCTCTCTCTCTCTCTCTCTCTCTCTCTCTCTCTCTCTCTCTCTCTCTCTCTCTCTCTCTCTCTCTCTCTCTCTCTCTCTCTCTCTCTCTCTCTCTCTCTCTCTCTCTCTCTCTCTCTCTCTCTCTCTCTCTCTCTCTCTCTCTCTCTCTCTCTCTCCGACCTTCCATGTTTTGACTTACAGTTCCATCCTTTACATTATTTGACTTTAACAGTTCTATAGTTCTTTATTTTTTTTTTGGATACCCAAGGTTGGCTACGTTACTTTTTGATTGTTCGTCCATCCGTATGTATAAACAATATTTCTGAGAAACTTCAAATTTGGTTTGCTTTTAACCTATTTGGTGGTTCTGGACCTGTGCAGGGGGGGGGGGGGGGGACTTAAATATATATTGATATTTACAACAACAAAATCTGTCAAACTAAAAATCCACAGTGAAGTTACGAATATGTTGGTGTTGTGGTTTGCAGAGGTTCCAACTCCAAATTGCGGGTCAAACTAAAGGCGCAGGTATGTGAGCTGTGCTCACTGTTGCCTTGTATTTGTATGTACAGTTTGTATCTTGAATTATTTGACTACACTTCAATCCTTGAATGATTTCATTTACAGTGTGACACTTGCCTGATTTTTTTAAGTACAGATAAGACACTTGCATGCTTTGATGCACAATACCATACTTGCATGGTTTATTTACAATTCCATACGTGCATGATTTTATTTACTGTTCAACAAGTGCATGATTATATTAACAGTTCCATCCTTGCATGACTTCGTCATCGAAGTGTTTCTGTCCAATCCTGAAATCTTCAACCAGACTGGCAGCCCTTGCGCGACACATGCAGGCATCCTGCAGCAACCAACTAACTTCATCTGTCCTGTCGGGGTGATTGGACGCTTTGTCAGACTTCGCAAACTGGATCTGACAACATACATAACCTTTTCCCTTTGTGAGATAAAAGTGCATGGAAACACCGTTGGTAAGCTTTTAATTTGACAAAAAATTGTCTATTCAGTATAGTGTACAGATTACTCAATGCAGTTGAGTTGTGTTATATTTGTGTTGTGAATGGTTCTCGAATGAACTGAATTAGTACTTTCTCCCAATGTAAAATTCTACCTTGTAGAGCGATTTATTTTATCGACATTTTAGGAATTGGGATTCATTCACTTTATTGTTTAAAATCAAACCAAACGACACCAAATATTCACTTTTTCAAAAATACAAAATAATTCCAATAATTTTACTGAGCAAGACCTTGAGGTCTACTTAGTTGCACCAACTGATACAATGATACAATATATATAGCGGAGACTAACGGAGCAAGCATATATACAAATCTGGGTAACCGAGGATGATTAAATGAATAAAAAAATAGTAGAATAAAATGTATAGGTTAAATATGAACATCTAAAATTATGAAAACATTTACATACTAGCATATAATAGCATACATTTTCAATTAAAAAAATATCATTTGATATAAACTATAATCTGTTAAACCAGGGTTATTAATGTGAAGGGCGACATCAAATAACATTTTTAAAACAAGAATAAGTTGAATATTTAGGACCATTGAACCGTTTATTTTACAGTTGTTTTCCCATCTACCTGTGGCCGACTGACATTGAAGACGATTCAAGATGTCAAACTAACAAACGTCGTCCCTGCCTCCACCCTTATCGTCGCCTCCCGCGTGGCTTGTGTCGTGGAGTGTTATCGTCACGCTGGTTGTCAAGCCGTTAACTTTGGAGAAACCGGAAGTTGTGAACTATTCACTTTTGTAGACCAAAATGGCGAGATAACCCCAACTGCAGGATGGTCAGTGAGCGCGATTGTTAGCATGGCTTAGAAAGAAGATTTCAAACTCCCTGGCGATAAGTCTTGAGTATTGAGAGGGATAAAGTTTGTTTAACTTTCAGAAAGACATAAATGGGAAAACGAAACCATACAACAATTTAAAGGGAAAGTTTTATCACATATCTATCGGCAGCATCCACCATCTTGGTTTATTGGCGTTACGTGAAATGAAAACACCCAATATAATGTTACATTTTTTAAATAATAAAACATATACACTGATAGAATATTCCCATAGTAACACATAACATATAACAAAACTAATAAATAATATATTGTTAGACCGTAGCGAAATTTCCCCCACTCGATGCGCCACTGAATGGCTCCAGGTTCTGCTCCAGGTTCTGCTCCAGGTTCTGCTCCAGGTTCTTCTCGATTCTTTTTCAACAAATGTGCGCTTGTCTTTATCAAGTTGTGAAAAATAAAGTGATCAAAATATTAACTTCATTAATATCTTAGAATTTTTCTGTGTTTTAATCATGTAGTGGTAAGATATTTCATAGTGTAAACAGGAATATCCTCTCGAATTTCGTTTCCACAAAAAATACCCCGATAGAACCCTCCCCTTAACAGAGTAAAAAAAACACAAGTCCACATAAAGTCGATTAGAAATTTAATTGCAATTCATGTTTTGTTAAAATAAGTATGCATATTATTAGGGCATTTGGCATTGAAATGAAAATGTATAAACTATGGAAACTATGTAATCTACCCATCATTGCTGTTATCATTTCGTGTTAAGTCATTTCGATTGATGCTCTCGGTGAAGAAAACCCGACATTGACATGGATTAGCATATAAAGTGACGAAATTTATTAATAATAAGTCCTAAATTGACATAACTCTAAAACATCATGCACGCTTCAAAAATCATCTATGCTTTTTAGTGTTTCTGTTAGTGATACGGCTTCACCTGTCCTCGATGTAAACAATCGGCGAATCGCAAACTGTTAACATCAGCACCGTAACTACTCATTTTCATGACACTAACCTATATTCTTGTTGATTCCTTATACCTAGACGCATTCAACAAACGATTTTAACTTCGATTCATGTAAAGTACGGACTGTAATCAATCAAACCATTATTCACAGGAGAACATTCTTCGACGCCATTTTTTTATGTGCGCATTTCGATCAGCTGTTTGCGTCCATATACAAACATATTTCCCCAATATGCCCTGCTTTGTTGGGTAACAAACATCAAATGTCATTATTTGCACACTTAAATACACTAAGATTAACCGGTTTTAAAGCATTTTAAAGCTTGTAGTAATGTGCTAAACGACATTTAGATTTCAGCCGAGGCGGATGACGCCACTTTGTTTACTGTTAGGGTCAAGGTAATTCAAACGTTATAACTGCGATGATATATTAACAATTTTGAATGTTCAATTAGTTAATTAAATGAATTAAATAACGCATAGACTATTAATCATCTACATATCCTTAAACTCCTCAAAATTATGGCACTTAAAAAAGCAGAAACACAGTGCGTTCTTCCGGTTCGGGATGTATAGAAACATAACGGGTAATTATTCAACGAGGGTACCTATTCAATCCGTGTAAGGGTCATTTTTCAACAGCAGTCGGGTAATTATTCAACGTTGAAATAATACTAGAGGTGTTGAAAAGTGACCCCGGGTCATAATTCAATGTTGAAAAAGTACCCATCGGGTGTGTTTTCAACGCGGGTACGTTTTCAATCTTACACCGGCATCGACCGAGAATTCCCTGAAATGGCAGAGCTTTCTGATACCGATGTGGTTCCCCCCGACATCAGACTGTCTGTTTCTGTAATTACCATGGATTCACTTATATTCACCGATTTTTTTTCGAGAAAAGAAGCATTTTCTTCCGCAATGAGCGCGTTTCTTTCAAATTTGAATGGATTTTCTTACTTTATTTGGCTTCTGGAGACATGATGAAACTAAAAATGTATGTAAATGTATTTATCACATCTTGCCTTTTGCTGACATTGTTTCTTTTGACAGGTAGTATGTTTATTTCAAAAGGTTCCAGTCAGAACTTCATGATATGGCGTCACAGATAACGTATCGATGATTACCCAGCAGTTTTGTATGTTAAAGGGAACGAATTATGCTAATTTAAAAGGCTTTTCTTATATAAACTTTATGATACAGCGTCACAAATGTTTGTTGATGATGATCGAGTGAGTGTAAAAATAGACGTGGCATTTTCATATGAGCACATTTTCGGAAGCGTGAAAGAAATAAAAACAATCTGCAGCAAATATTTCTAAAAATAATGATGTTATAATGTACATAAACCTATTCAAATTGTTGGATTCTTATACGAAATTGATCAAAATGAGGTAATAATGTACGTGGTTTGCCGATGTTTTGTTGCAATCATCAACGGTTGTTGATAGTTTTCATACAAGAAGACACTTGGGTGAAATTTTATTTAACATTCTAAACAAATTTTAATCCCTTATCAGTAAAATATGCACATAAAACATAATACTTCTCTAACAGCGACGTCATTAAATTCAGCACATTGTAACGATATCCACTTTTAACATTCTCATATGAGTCATAGTGTGGATATTCAACATTAGTAATGTTTTTGCATTGATAATGTAATAATTTCTCAATTTGAAGTTTACACATATTCTAACGTTGGTTGGTTGATGGCACAGCTATGTCATCTAAATTTCTAGGTTCATTACGAAAGAATAAAACTGAATAAAACACTTGTTACTTAACCAAACTTTTTCTTCTTTGGAATGCTTTGGTACCCACAGTTGAGCATTCTCTCAATGAATCTCTTCCCACAGAGGTTACATCCTTCAGTTTCCGATCCTAACCTCTGTTCTACATGGATTGAATTTCAATGCTCCAGCAAAATCCCCTAGTGGGAAAATGGGGACCTCATTCTGTAACCCTGCTCCTTAACCATTGAGAAATCTGCTTTCAGCGGCCATGTCGACCTAGTCATTTCAAAGATTCGAGCATTTGACTCTTGAGGGTCTTGCTAATTAGCATATGTCCTTCGAATATGTCTGATGTAAATAACACACATGCACTGTTTTTGGTATTTGTCTCACTGATTGCACAACTAAATTCAATTGCAATCAATCAGGACACTCCATTTCTGCACTTGGATTCAGGCCATGTAAAATAGAGGTTAGGATGGGAAATCTGGAGGGAGTAACCTCTGTGGGAATTCATCTCCGATAACAAACGACATTATAATTACTTGTGTCCATTGAAAGTCGAGCAATATCATTATACATGCATAGAAACCGGAACTATACGTCCTATTTGCACGCACAATTATTGTATGACCTATTGCATATTACCAACCCAAAAATGCCTTCTTGTCTGTTGGAGGAAAGTTTCTGAAATATCGTTTAACTGATTGATGCACCCCAGTCGCTGTTCATTGTCCGATTTCACTACTTTAAACTTTATATCATCACTACACTGAATGGCTAGCATTAAAACGACAAGAAACAGTCAGTGACTTTCGATAAAATAGAACAATATGTTTTACATATGTGTCAGCCCCAAACGACACTGAATGGTCCTTTAACAAGGTCTTGCAAACACTTTACAAATTCAAATAATTGTTTTTATACCTATACGAGTATTTTATAATTGTGCAAATTATCCTTTGCTTTATAATAAAATGTTCACCTTGCTCTATAATCTCTTTAAAATGAATAATATTAAATTAGGACATTCCCTCTATACATTATATAATGAGTATTTTGTGTTTTATAAACGATCTCTTTCCCCTGGTAAAATGTTTTTATGTTTTATTCTTATCCAGTGCTCATTTACTGTGATAAATTATTTGTTTTAATTGTATTTCTGAAAGTTAACTAATGTGTGAATTACTGCATATGGCCTTTAAATATCATTTTGTTCTGCGTGGTTGATTATTATTATTTAAGATTGACTAAAATAGGAAAATGTTTTATACAGATTCGTTTATTGACACAACGATTGTTGAAAAATGCACTGATGACATGCTTTTTTAAGGCTTAATTCGATTCAGAAAACATTTTCTAAAAAATAATTACAATAAAGCAATTTTTAAAAATATTTGTCCCTTCAAAGAAATCATAATCCCTTGGTTGTTCTATGTTAATTCGTTTATTCATATATATATAGACAATACTTTCAAGTAAACAAAACACAAAAGCTTATTTCGAAGCGTTACCTACTTACCAAGATGTCAACGTTCAAAGTGAGTAAAATTGGCCTGAGTACTGTGCACCGATTTGGAGACTATATGGACACCGTGAAATCAGTAAGATACCAAACAGAGCTGGTCGTTCTTCTTAGGTGTACCTCGTAATACTCTAATATTGCTGTCCAGGGTGAACGCGGACGGAAGACATATTTCACTTAAGAGCCCACTAAGAGTTTTCGTATTTTGTAAACTGTATCATATGTGTAAGGTGTTTCGGTGGTCCATGAATCGAAAGGATTTGTTCGCTTTTAACCTAGTTAAGTTGAGTTAA
Source organism: Gibbula magus (assembly GCA_936450465.1). Taxonomy (NCBI): domain Eukaryota; kingdom Metazoa; phylum Mollusca; class Gastropoda; order Trochida; family Trochidae; genus Gibbula; species Gibbula magus. The sequence goes on from OW388297.1 coordinate 25,391,719, forward strand.
ACAGTTGAAGTTTGGCTGTCTGAACAGAAATTTAGCTGTTATTAATCAATGCCTAATATAGATTAGATGGGGAAAGGTGGTTCTTATAACTTTTGGAGACGTAGGCAAGGTTAACGGTAATACATAACGAACTTAAATGTTGTTTAAAACGGACTGTAGACCAGAACTTTATGTCAGAAATATTATGTCCAGGCTTATGCGTAGAAGCCTAACTAAGTTTTAAAAAAATGAACGCTGTGGTGTTTTACTGCTTCATATAGAAATGGGACGATATCGTAAACCCCAACACTCCTTAGTCATAGATTTTGCTCCTTTTGTGATACTATTGAGTCTTAAGCCTGATCAATTCGAGGGGGAAAAGAACAAGAACAAAAGAACATATACATCTATGTGAAAGGACTGGTGAAACGGCACACAAACGACACACCGATATCGATGCCTTTGTTACATTTTCCATTTCAAGTACTGTTTCGTGTGCGCAACTTGTACAACTTGCACAACTTGCACACTCTATTAGTCACATATCTGTTCAATGCTCAAACTTCTTTAGAGCTGATAATACATGATAGACATTTCAAGTACTGTTTCCAAAGTGTACAGCGTTATTAAAAGAGTACAATGTTTGTCAATGTGTAAACTACTATAGTGTTGAAAATAAAAGATCGAAATTGTCTTTGACCTCTGTATGTTGTTTATGCCATGGAATGAGTAAGTTATCTAAAATTTGAAACACAGCGAGTATATGTCTGCTAGAGAGTGTGCCACTAGTAGAGCAGGTCATGTGATTGTTCTCTATTCAATCTCAGATTTAAAAGGGAGGATATCCAAAATTTGATTTCACCTTCAATCTTTATTTCCCTACATTTTTTTTATCTATCTATGTCCAAAGTTGTAATAATATACCAAATCTATAAGCAAGATTTTCGTTATATATGTCTAAAATTCAAATAGTCTGATAGAGACACATAGCTTCTGGCTTTGTTAGTTTTCAGGTTGTAAATAGCGTAAACGCACTGAAACCCTTATATAAATGGACAACTTCCCAATGCAAGGCATAACTCTTGCCAGTCTCCATTACTGGCTGATTTAGGCCTTGCAGTATTTCCTTAAGAAATATGTGCTTAGAAATCCAGGCCCACTATGCATTTCTGGTGCAGCGATTCACTATCTCGGCACAACAAAGCGAGGAAAATACCGCAAGGGTTAAATCAGCCAGTAATGCAGACTGGCAAGAGTTATGCCTTGCGTTTGGAAGTTGTCCATTTATATAAGGGTTACAGTGCGTTTACGCATCACCATTCGAACATGAAACTTCTAGTACCTCATAACAAAGCACGTAATATATATGAAAAATAAATCAAACTCTTCCTCCTAAATTGACTTGTTGACTAGGGGCATTTATTATAGATAAGATGATGGTCTCCATGCATGACTGGGGCTAGCTACACATACGTTGGGCGAAGAATAGAGCTAGTCGAACACACTGACACAAGTCATGTCGATAAACATTGACAGCTTCTGACAGCGTTGTCAACAGTTCTTGTAAGGGAAGCAAATTAAGAATGTTTCCTAAGCTGTGATAAACTTAACCTACGTTGGACCTATGTGTAAGTAATGAATGCTATTAGCAAATGCTCTATTTAAAGAGCGGGACCACGTTGTCCTTAGTGGGTCAAAAGCTATCCCTTCTGTGGTCGCTGACAAAATAGCTTGTGCATGACTTCATATTATGGTAGAAATGGTACAACAGTCATTCTCTCTATATATACACAGTTTCTACTATCATTCCTGATTTCTTTATGTCTTATCTAAACATATCATTGTTTTCCAAAATGCTGGTATAAAATCCAAACATGTAAAATGGACCTATAATAATAAAATTCTTCAAACTGTATCTTAGTACAAAGTACCTAGGTATCGTATTTTCATCCAGACTGATATGGACAAAAGCATGTGAAACGTTAGCTATGCGAGCTCGTAAAGTAATGGAACCTGTGATGACTTTACTGAATAATAATAGACATGTTAATTTTCACACTGTCTTTAAAATATTCGATTCCAAGATATCTCCTATTTTGACATATGGTTCCGAAATATGGGGAGTAAAGTACCAAGAAGTTATAGAAAAAGTACAAATTTTTTATTTTTTTCTAAATCATGGTTTGGAAATAGGCTGCAAATAAGGCTACTCTTGGGGAAACTGGACGATATTATGTATTCATAAAAACACAGATTAAAGTTATTAAATATCTGATAAAACTGTTACGAATGAATGATTAACGTATCCCAATGCATCTTTATGATATGCTTAAGTTGCATGGTAAAATAAATTGGGTTTCACACGTTCGTGAGTTGTTTTTAATAAGTGGTTTTAGCTATGTATGGATTGTTCAAGATATTGGTGACGCCACTATTTTTGTTATCTTCATTTAAAATACGATTGATTGATATGAATATGCAATCATGTAAACAAAATATTGAATCCTCATCTTATTTGACACATTATTCTTATCCAATTATCGAATCTATTCCAATGTGAAGCATATACCTATAAACTTGAAAATAGAAACTTAATTAGATCAATATGTAAATTTCGCATTTCCCTTCGCGACTTTAGAGTCAATCATCAACGATTTATCTGATAAAGATTCGATTTGTTTACATTGTGACACTAATGCTGACAAATACCATGTTTTCTTTATATGCCAAAGATATTCTCCTCTTCGTAATGAATATGTTCTGTCCATCCAAAACTATTGTAAAACCAGATTGACATTACAGCAAATATTTAACACACAAGATGTAAATATACTTCGTTTAACATCTATATACCTCTATATAAGATACCTAAGGCAATAAAACACAGGCGGTCAATGGGACCGACAGCATGCTTGATTTTAGACGTAAATTAGAGCGTCGCTTAGCACATGACGTCATATTTACGTCACTTTGATTGTTCAATGCTAGAGAATGTGTTCTACGACGGGAGGCATTAATATTTTCAAAATATAGTTTATACAAATAACATAATATATCAACGTTTTTTATGGAAAAGCGAGTAATTATTTTAGGGCATCTCATATAAGAAATAGAAGACTCGTTGTTGTTCTTTATCGTGGAATAAAACATAGCAGAGAGCATAAAAATAAGTTTTATTCAACGATAAAGCAAACCAACTCGTCTTCTATTTCTTAATTAACATATTCAGGTTAAGATCGTCACAATAGCACAATATTGGTCATGTGACAACTATGTTTTTCTTCATATACAATTGTACCATGGGCCATGTGACTGATTGATAAATAAATGGACATCATGCTATATAGTTCTCATCGTCATTATTAGTCAAAACTTTCTTCCATTTAACATTTATAAAATGCTTAAAATAACGAACACTGACCTCGATAATATTTCAATCTCGAATTTATTGGAGATATTATATTGTATATAAACCCAATATCCTATGATATTTTCGTTTGTTTGAGATTATATATGATACTCTAATACTGATGAATAACCACCTATTGTCAACAATACCCTTTACGGTAGTTCTTTACTATTTTCTGTTTCTGTTCCCTCTATCCTAAATGGGAGTAGGGTCACTAATCCTTTGTTTTCAGCTTAATGAAGATTGGTAGGTTAATGAATATCGATTCATCGGACTCATTAATGATTCTTTTACCTTTCTGACCTGTAAAGTCGTGCATAGCTTTACATTTTGAGGTCATTGAGATCACTTAATATTTCACTTAACTTTTCACATAATTATTTTCAGAGTCTGCACCAACTGACTATACTACTGTTATATTTTGTTTTACAATTTATGTTTTAATTGTAACATATTTTGTGACACGTAAATCAAATATTTATATCTGTCCATCTGTCTGCTATTGCCATGGTCAAAAAGAACTCATCGGCAAAATTAACGTATTCGTTGGAAGTCTAATTAAAGGTACATCCATTGTGTTTCATAAAACAGTATTTGGTTTAAATACGCTTCAACTCACCATATGTACTGTTTATAATACAAACAATTTCACTCAGCTTGCGTATTCTTCCCCAATCGCCTAATATATCATAATTACTAGTTTACATGATTTTGCATGTGCAGAAACCGAAACTGCACGTTCCATTTACATGCACAGTAGTTATATGACCTATTCAACATTATCAAACCAAATGTGTTATCATGTTTGTTTAAATAAGAATCCAAAATAACGTTTGCATGATTGGCGCGCGCCACACGCGGTGCATTGTCCGGTTTTCGATCAGAAATCACTACTTTTACCTTTCTATCGTCAATTTACTAAGTCGACTATCATCAAAATGGTAGTTTTCGGTAACAGTCGGTACTTCTCGATAAAGTAACAGCATTTATAACGTTTGATATATGTGACCCCCTACAACACAATGGATGGACCTTTAAGATGTTTATTGGGTATCATTGGGCATTGTACCATTAACTTTTTTGAGAGAAGCAGTATATGTTTACTGAAATTATTCTGTTCTTTGAGTTTCTTTCAATTTGGATATATTCAATAAAATTATGTTTTCATTTGCGACGTTAACACTTATGGAACATCTACTCACATAAGGATAATTATGACTACATGATATATTTACTATATTTTCTTGAAACAACCAATATTCCGCAAAAAAATGGAATATGGTGATAAATAGAGGATATCTGTCTTTTTTTAATAATAACATGTTTATTTCATCGAGTGAGGTAGAAAGTTTATATAAAAATAGAATGAGTTCGTTTTGATGATAGCAGACAGAAGGACAGATATAAATAGTTTATTTATGTGTCACAAAATTACTATATAAGGTCCCTGGTGAAAGTCAAGGAGGTTTATGTCGTGGCGCAGCCCGTCTGTCCGTCCGTCCGTCCGCCCGTCCCGAAAAGGGTACTTGTGTTCTGAAATCAACTCCTCCTACAGTTTTGGACCAATCTTTCTAAAACGTTACACATGGTTTGGATAAACATCGGTGATACGCATGTCCTTTTAAAAGTTGATATTTAAGTATTCTTTGTAACCCCACTGCTGTTTAATAATTTGTTCTTGTTCAGCTGTAAAGTGAACATCTTGTAAACAAAAGATCTGTGCCTTTTTCTTTTTCAAGAACCTAAATACCTGATTTCTTTTTAACCACTGTTTATGCCTCTACAGTTCAAAGATAATATTTTCATTTTTTCTTATATTTTGATATACTGTCATGCAAGCTTATGCTCATTGATGAAGAATGCTATATGAAACATTTTGTTTCGTTTGAAAATTCAAATTCAATAGAATAAACAATGTATTTATGTACATTTCCGATTTAATAAACTGTAAAAATACAGAAACCAAAGAAGTAGTCTTCAGATGGTCTCCATCCATCCTTTAGAGATATTAATAACCTAGCAGCAAACATCATAATGTCTTATTCATCTAAACGTTTGTTTTGTTTGTTTTTTTTAAAAACCCCAAAACGAAGCTATTTTGATCTGTTCTCAGAAACAATGTGATCAGTATAAATAAATTCAGTCATGTGATGTAAGCAAACCGTAATCATGTATCGTGACGTGATGAGCATGTGACACGATATTTAAAGACGAGGGTACATATCCATGTAGAGATTTCTAGAATTGTTACACCTTCAGTCAAAACTACATTAATATTAACAAGAAAAGAATGCTGTCTTATATTCGAATCACGTATTTGGACACTTGTCACGTGAATAAAGAAAATAATATTTTTAATAACGAAAGATATATAGTGTTCTTGTCTCATGATAAAATCAGACGTAATCGAAGTAAAGACTACAATGATCATCATGATACAGTATGACATAATCTTTAAGTTTTGTTATGGGTAAATCTTAATAAGAGAGTACAAATTGAAAAACAGTTGCTGACAGTATTACATTCTTCAATTGAAAGTGTAATTTATAATAGATATTACCTATTGTAGGAATTCCAATAATAACTACAAATCCTAAAGAAATAAATATAGATTGAACACGAAACAAAGGGGACATAATCCATTGTTCGACGATTTATGTAAATTGTGGGTTCTTTTCAAGAAATAAATGTTGTAATATAATCCGTGAAATGTTAAGTCATCAATAGTAGTTAACAAGTATAACCCATTAAGTGTCACATATTGTCCCGCGTTGAAATTTAACACAAGAAATAAATCACATTTAAATAACATGTAGCTGTGGTAAATATCAACACCAATTAAATGTTTACATTTCATCCAGTATTTCTGGATTAGGTAACAATTGGATCCTCTTCAAGGCCAATGTCCACAATTTCATGTCAATATCCTTTTCCATTATTTTGGTCTGTACGCCATACTGCTTCCGAAACGAAACATCTTCATTTAAAAGGCAAGTCTGTACGAATACTTGTGTGATTTTCGAATACATGTAGTTTGTGTCGATTTAGGCCTATATCATTGAAAACTAGCTGCCTACCTGTCATCCGAACAAACTTGACCACTTTTTAATAGGTAGTGGCATGTGTGCTGATCTCTCAGTTGTTGAGAAGCAGGGAAGACGGTGAATACTGACAAAATCCATTTGCGCTGAATTTTCAATGTTCATTTTTGCGAATAATTTGTTACTTCAATTTCCGCGTTCTTTTCGTTTGGTATTCCGTACACCAACATATTTTGTTTCTTAGAATACATTTCGAACACAGTGTCTTTCTCTTCTCTCTCCTCTGCCATTTCTTTCAGTGCAAGTTTGCGTGTTTCTATTTCTTTACGGTTTTCGGCGAATGCGTTTGAATTAAAAGTAACTGTTCCCGTTACTTCTTTTATTTTCGTGTTTGTGTAACAGAAGTGATTACGAGATCACCTCCAGTGGCCGGGTGAAACTTGTTCGGCACTGGGCATGTGTTTGTCATGTCAAAAGTGAATTATTAGCAATTTCTTGAAATTTTTTAAATTGGTAAGGAACCTTCTTAAGTCTGAACGTGAAATAGAAATATATACATCTTTAATCTAAGACGTTATATATAATATAAAAAATACATAATTGGAGTTATACATACATGAAGACAGCATTGGTATTGAATTCGTGTATTTTGTATGTTATTCATTGTCACATTTATATATAGGAATCACCATGTCCGAAATCGTCTAATGCGTCTGGTTATTAATTCTTAATTCGATCTTATTTGTTGTTTATTAATTTATATAAGCATATATATGTACGCGCACATTTACACTAAAGTAGTACAGTCTTCATGTAAATTTCACCGAGTTTGTTGAATATTTCAGTTCATGTATTTGATCATAAAATAAATATACTTAAATAATGTAGGAGCGGTGATTATGTGTTGCATAAATTACATTACATAATATATAAAACGTTTAAATGGGGAAAATTAAATTAAAATAATAGTTTATATGACACAATGTCATGTATGAATATTTTTTTCAACCGATATCAAATGTGACAACAACAAATAAAAAACGCTGAATGAAATGTGAATGAATATTTCGTATGAGTTCCTTTTTATTACGAGTTCCCGATTGGGACAAGTTCTCTTTGGGTACGGATTTACTGATAGCTGCAGTCCAGCCAGCCCAGTACCCATTTCCGTCACGTGACCTCGCTTCCCGTCTCGTTCGGGCCTCGTCACGCTGCGGTCATGGCACACATAACTAAGCGTCGTAGTACCCCTTTAATGTAGCCACTTGTTATACTTGTTATACCCCGCTACGGAGTAAGCAGGATATATATATCAGATACTTGAAAAGACCGATATACTGGTCGAAATGAGCTCATCGTATTGTATTAAAGAAGATTGATCCAGTCAAAACCATCTGATGTTTACTATTTTCTATATATATATATATATATATATATATATATATATATATATATATATATATATATATATAGCAGCAATATCCTCCTACCGTTGTCGTCCTTCAATCTAGTCCATATACTAAAAAAACGTTAGCTCTACATCAACCAAATGTGTACAATTGTCAATCATGTTCTTCCTACTGCGGACAGCATATAGACTTACAGCAATAATTTCTTCCGTCATTCGTCATCCTTCCATCCAGTTGATTTTATCAAAAACCGTTATGCTTGGTTTACACTGCTCTCACGGTGCTCGCGTTTGTCTAGCTTGTCTAAACTATACTGGAACGTGAAATTATTGTTTGTGTTTTCGTATGGTTCAGGTTTTGTTCAGTTGTGATACGAATTAGCCAGTGACCGTGACAGAAGGGTTTTGATTTGAGCTCCTTCACCTTACGTCGAGCTAAGGACCAACCACGGATGTCATCACGTTTTTTCAGGTACATCCACGTTCTATCCAGTTCCCTCAAGCTTTCGCCAGTCAATCACGATTTACTCCAGTTCCCCTAAATTCAGTAAGTTATAATAAGGTTTAATTTATTACGGTTTATTACGAATAAAAGTAGGGATGTTTGTGGTCCCGGTCTGATGGGATAATCACATCATCCCACGTGATTTCTCTCAAAAACGTGTTTCTTACAAGTAGTTGCTACTTCATATTTCAATTTTTTTTTATTATAAATAGATTATTAGCATTTCATTAAAAAATTTGTTGTAGGAATCTAACGTAAATTATTTTAATATAGACTATCATAATCCATTAGCAATCTTTATAATTAAACAGTAGACATAGTAGCGTTACGTTTGATAGGACCCATTAGATGTTTTTTAAGTTCTTCCCGTTCCAATACACATTGTCGGGTTTCTGGTCATGCCGTTTTGGTTCAAACATGGGGACCGTGAAGAACGTGAGCATAGTGTAAACCTAGCATCAAACAAACGTTGTACAGTTTTTAATCATGTTCTTCCTATTCGGACAGCAATTTTTCAATCAATTTTTATAGAGTTCGAAAACCAATTCCGAGATAATATTTCTGGAGGGAGTTACGGCCTTTGAATTTGAAATAGAACTCAGTAATACAGTATACGAAAACCGCTTTGATGCTCCAATAGGGACCAGTTTTCTCAGAAATTATTACATCTTGGTAAATGAAATTTAGCATACAGCTATTCCTGATAATATTCTCCATCGGTTCGAAAGATCCAAAATCCAGTTTCAAAATATTAGTTTCGACAGAGTTATTGTCTTTGAATCTGTAATTGAACTGAGTACAATTACAGCTGTACTAATGAGAACGACTAAATAAAATTTTATGTATGTGAGCAAAATTTCTAAACGAAAGCCAGTTTTTAAAAAAGATACATTTTTAACACTTTTATAATGCTTCAATCTTTGTATTTAAACATAATGCTCAATGGACAGATAACGGATGGCTGGGTATGTGAGGCTTGCTCACTTTGTCTTGTTTTAACTGGAGAGTAACACATGCCTGTCCTGTCTGATCATGCTGCAATCGCTTTGTTAATCATACGGTCTCCTGCATTAACTATTATTTGTAAGGTTTTGTTAATGTCGTAAATGAAGAAATAAAAAAAGGATTGCAATAAATAAACATCACTGTAAATGATTGACTCGTGTCTACCCATTGGAGTTTGCTGTTAGAATCGTATACAACATCAGAATTGTATTGAATACTAATAAGCATCAAGGAAGTTTTCCCCATTGGATCTTCATTGTCCTGCTAAAGTTAGAGAATACATCACTGAATTATTCATACATTGGACTTACCAACCTCTTAATAGTTCATTTCAGTTCAGTTCAATTCATTTGTTAGCTTCTTTTATGCTTTTTGAAATAACTCAAACTGTCGTTTTCCCTTGGTGTTGCAAAGAAAATCATTAAACAAAGAGAACAGTTGAATTATTTATAGAAATGCAAAATACTGTAAAAGATAAACAAATCTAGTACCGTTGCATCTCATAAGTCTGTTCAGCTTTCAAACGTCGGCTGTGAAAGCCTGTAAGATTCGGATGCATTGCCAAAAGCATTGTGAGAGTTCACCAGCCAAAAATAACTTGGTCCCTTGATTTATCATGTTGCTCTATCAAGGTACTTGTATCCGCAAAGCTACTTCAATCATCCCCTGATCTCCTAAACAGCTCCTAGCTCGTACTATAAAGGATGGTTACCAATAGCACATAGCATGTTTATGAAATGTCGTTATGTGAAATTAGGCATTTGCTTATCGGTCTCTTCATCCGGAACTATTTCTCGATTTAAAGATTGGGGATTGAAATAACCTTGCAGAAACAAAAACCCTGATCGAGCAGGATGTTGATTTACTGATTTATTTTAAAATTTTATTCGCAAATACAGATTTGATATTGAATACTGTATACATAACATCAGATTAATGTATGAAAGATAAATAAATGGTACCTCGTTTACCCATTTAAGGTTTTACAGAAAAGAACAGTAAAGTATGCTTGGCCCTTCAGTCACTTCAATAAGCTGTTAAAGGATGGCCGAAATATATTATTTTCTATTGAATTTTTAACTGCAATTGGTTCATTAGACTATTTTGTGAAAAACGAGACCCCCAAAAAATCCATATGTTGTTCCTATATTAAACTAGAGTGACTTAAACAGTGGCTAAAAATCGTCTGCTTTCACCCAAAAGCAACAATCGAAAAATGGGGCGGGGCTTAGGAAGGCTTGAAGGTAACCGGAAGTGACGTACGTGAAGGAACGGGGTGTAAACATTCGCTTACTATTTACAACTGAAAACACTGGGGAATCGGTCAGTCAATCTATTATATCTACGTTTTGCAATAATGCCACATCCACTTCAAAATATATAAATAAATACAAGATAGGTGAAGAAATTTTGGTATTATCTTGAACTATGGATAGATCAACAACACAAAATAACCTTTTTGAAATACTTTATATGAGGTCTCCGATTTTTTGGGGTACGAGTTATCCGTTGGTACGAATTCCCGCTGGGGACGAGTTCGTTTTGGGTACGAGTTTTCTGCATTCCGATTCATAGAAGTTCGTAGACATGGGATACAACAAATGCTGATGAGATGACAAAATGAAACCAAGATATGATAATATGAACGAAGTATAGTTGAGACAACGAGAGTTTTCTGCATTCCGATTCATAGAAGTTCGTAGACATGGGATACAACAAATGCTGATGAGATGACAAAATGAAACCAAGATATGATAATATGAACGAAGTATAGTTGAGACAACGAAATCATATATTCGGTGGTGTTGTTATTATTTGTTGGAGAATGTTTGTTTTTAACGTCGCTAATCAACCGACAACCTAATTTACTAACTGTACATTACAACAATCAAAAGTAACTAACAACATATTTTAAAACATCAAAAGTAGTTTGTTATCAACGATAATAATAAGTCTACGAATTCACCATTTACGAATCCACCCACGAAACACCACATCCCAATGTTACATTTTACTATTTAGTTATCATTAATTAACTATAACATTAAATCACTTAGATGGTAGCATATCTGAGATCACAAAAATTTAGCAGCATGGCACTTATTTACATTGTCAGTAAAACAATTTGAGGAAACAAAACCGATGGCCAAACAAGCTAATAGTTAGCAATCGTCAATCACTTGGTTGTTGTTACCAAAGAGCTTAGTTGGTTGTCGGTTTCGGATTACATTCAGAATCTAGTAGATAATAAAATAATGTCTTCAATCAATTGTGTGATTAATCAAATCAAATTAAAAAAACATCGTATTAAAACAGAACTTTTTGCTAATGTAGACTTTCGCCACTTTGGCATTTCAGCAAGAGTGTCAATTAATGTAAGAAACTTACCTTATAAACGTATCCATACGGACAAAATGAATATCCAATTGCACATTAGACACAAATTGAAAAATCCATCAATGACAGTACATGGAAACAGAAGATGGTCAAATAATAACCCTCTTTCAGCAAAAGTCTTGTCGCATATGGCAAGATAGAAAACCAAATAGTTATGATGATTGTTATTTAATCCACAGTTTTTATTGGATAACTTGATAGATACAATAAGCGTTCATGTTGTTACAAGACAGGAACTGGATTGGCGCCGCTCTAATCACTGCTAGACAGACAATTGCGTAATTATCACCTGCTTGTGTTTACAGGTGTTTTGACACTGACTTATCTGTCCACGGTCCGACAGTGGCTTAATAACTTTGTCTTCAGGATCAAAGCTAAACCAAAGACAACTAAAAACATGTCATAGGGTGAAAATATATTTTGATAGCGATAGATAGAGAAATGTATATTCCGTTTGAACCATATGTTATGACAGCAGTCCCGCGGTTATTTGTTACAAACATACCGTAAATTAGCGCAAAATGCACTCAAATTAAACAGGGCACGGTCAGCGTGACCATATGAAATCATTAGTTGAATAGTAAGTTAATCGTTTAGCGAAAAGTTGGGTTGTTTTGATGAAGAGTTCTGTCTTATATGAGCAGTTAAAAAGTTGCTAAAACGCATTAAATTATGATTAGCAGCCATAATGAGATTACTCCACGTACGTCACAGCAGGATACGCTTCAGTGACTACAGCGCCGCCCACTTTCATTCCATTTGCCGGGGCTTGATAAGGCACTTTTTTAAAAAGCGTGAACATTTTATCAGCGAAGCATCCGTGACGCTTGGTGTTGTATTTTCAAATACATCAGTTCTCTTCTGGTATAACATGTCCAAATCTGAAGTTATTATGAGCAAAGAGGCGCTGTTCCTCTGGTCCATTCTGTTCTGGGTCGGGGTAAGTATACTGTTGTCATACCATATGGTTGAAATATAGCTGATGTGAGTGTCAACATGCTTTTCTCTGATATTGTTTTGCAGTGAACATATCACTTTTCTCATTTTTAGAGGTGTCTGAATATGAAACAATAACCATCTTGGAATAAAACGGAGCATGTTGCATACTAAGTATTCTTTTCAGGTTAAGATATGTTCAAATTATTTTTGAAATTGTTTAGTTTCGTTGTTGCTTCGCAATAAGATAATATATGTCTTTAAAGTTCCCCCTGAATATTTTATTTATATACAATGGATTTATCGTTATTCAAGATGTATAAGAATTAAAATGTACATAAATTTGTAACTATTAGTAGTAGGGAAAGTACTACTACTATTGACCAATTTTATTGTCTTTATTGTTGTGTAATATTTTGCTCTTAAGAATATATCACGTTGATTTGACTAAATCTAAATGTTATTGGGTTACACAAACTTGGTCATTAATAAGGTATATTTGAAGAATCATTGTACTAGACAATGATAACATTCGTTTCAGAATAACTGACTGAAGAGGTGAGGTGAGCTGGGGTTTTAACGCCGCTTTCAAGAATATCTCACTTATATCGCGGCTGCTAGTATTATGGCAGGGAGAAAGCCTGCAACGCGATATGTGGCTATGCATTGCGGTGAAACCTGCGAACATCGGCTGGAACTAGCGAACCATGGGTGGTACTACGCTGAAATTCAGTGTAGCATTGCACCGAAACCTTACTGTGTGTAGAACAGTTCTCTACTGCAGACAAAGTTTCCGTGCGGGATTCGAACCCCGAACCTCTTGATCCGAAGCCGAACGCGCTAACCACTGCGCTATACCGCCCCCACTGACTGAAGAAAATGTTTGTTTGAACGAAAATTCATTCAATATCCTTTTTGAACTAATTTATTAGAATTTGGTTCTGGTCATTGGAATCCAATTGAAGTAAACGTGCAATGCTTTAAAGGGGCACTAGCACGTTTTTTGCAAAATTTAATTTTTCAAATTTCCCATTTATAATGATAGTTTATGTCATTTAAATTAACTTTAGAGGTTAAAACATCTTATTACACAAACCAATTATCTGTAGTGGTAAAAACTATGTTCCGGATATAGCAAAAATTGCATGGCGGCCATTTTATTGTGAACACAATTTATTATTTTGTATTACAAAAACGATTCCCATGGCTTTACCGAAACATGTACACTCATTTTAAACTTTATTTTCACAAGAGAGAGGGATGTTTTACTATTGGTGAAATTATTTTTCAAATACATTTCTAGGGGTGTTAGACTGTAATATATTAGGAATTTGAAACTTTTCTAAAACCAGGTGATAAGTTATCTGTTGATGGATTCACTTGGATCGGAAACAATAGACAATCTATGAACACTAGAGCTAAACGCGGATCAGGGGATGTCGGTGCTTTAATTAATAATCATCTTTTAGAACGTTTTGATATTGACATTTTAGACGCAAGCGATGAGGACGTTATTTTGGTTTAAGTTAGTATCTCGCATTGATCCAGATTTTAAACTTGTTTTGTGTATATGTTATTTACCACCTGCTTGTTCAAGCAGAACAACGATGGAGAGAAGTTCTTTGAACAATTATTGGAAAAACTTTATCTTCAGAATGAAGGTGTTGTATGCATATGTGGTGATTGTAACGCCCGGGTGGGCTCAGATCAGGACTATATCGCAGGAGCAGACCAGATCTGTGATCGGGAAGTCATCGATTTTTCTGGGAACTCTTATGGAGAACTATTTTTAGCTCATCAGACCTGAAAGGCCCGATGGGCTTATGGCATGGCATGGCATGGCGTCCGGCGTCCGTCCGTCCGTCTGTAAACTTTTTGCTTTTTCGACTGGCCAATGGGGATTCTAAATTGTATATTTTGTGACCCCGTGACCCCAAATGGGGTCACAGGGGTCACATCCTTTAAAACCTATTTTCATCTTCTTCTCCAGTTCCAAAAGGTCTAGAGAGCTGAAAAGTTGTGTGCAGACTCCTTGGCCAATGGGGATTCTAAATTGTAGATTTCGTGACCCCATGACCCCAAATGGGGTCACAGGGGTCACATCCTTTAAAACCTATTTTCATCTTCTTCTCCAGTTCCAAAAGGTCTAGAGAGCTGAAAAGTTGTGTGCAGACTCCTTGGCCAATGGGGATTCTAAATTGTAGATTTCGTGACCCCGTGACCCCAAATGGGGTCACAGGGGTCACATCCTTAAAAACCTATTTTCATCTTCTTCTCCAGTTCCAAAAGGTCTAGAGAGCTGAAAGGTTGTGTGCAGACTCCTTGGCCAATGGGGATTCTAAATTATAGATTTTGTGACCCCGTGACCCTAAATTGGGTCACAGGGGTCACATCCTTAAAAACCTATTTTCATCTTCTCCAGTTCCAAAAGGTCTAGAGAGCTGAAAAGTTGTGTGCAGACTCCTTGGCCAATGGGGATTCTAAATTGTAGATTTCGTGACCCCATGACCCCAAATGGGGTCACAGGGGTCACATCCTTAAAAACCTATTTTCATCTTCCCCTCCAGTTCCAAAAGGTCTAGAGAGCTGAAAAGTTACGTGCAGACTCCTTGGCATATGGGGATTCTAAATTGTAGATTTCGTGACCCCATGACCCCCAATTGGGTCACAGGGGTCACATCCTTAAAAACCTATTTTCATCTTCTTCTCCAGTTCAAAAAGGTCTAGAGAGCTGAAAAGTTGTGTGCAGACTCATTGGCCAATGGGGATTCTAAATTGTAGATTGTGTGACCCTGTGACCCCAAATGGGGTCACAGTGGTCATGATCTAAGAACCTATCTTTTGCTTGTAAACAATAACTTAAATAACTTAAATATTCCACTTTAGATAATAAATCAATGAAATCCTGATGAGCTACAGAGCCCATGGCTCTATTTTTGAATTTTTTGACTGATTGTAATTTATGTTTGCTCAACAGACGCATTAGTAAACAAGATTTTACTTATGTAGAAAATGGCAGCTCCGTTGTTGACTATGTCATCACCCCTCACGAATGTTTGTCATCATTTTCTGACTTTAATGTAATGAAAATGTTTTCGATTATTGATGGTCAAAATATGCCAAATGTTATTCCCGATCATTCAGTTTTAGTCAGGGAAAAGCCAGCCCCACTTGTTGGTAATAACAGTTTCTGTAAACCTCATATGTCTGATAACTCAAGGCATAAGCAGTATCGTAAGGGTAAAATTGGCTCTGATTTTATGAATGACGACCATCATTAGAGTTAATTAGTGATGCTATTGATAAGATTGAATCTCACTTGTCTATTCAGAATGATGTAAATGGTACGATGAGTTTTTGTCATGTATGTATGTTGAACTCGACAAGAAGGCCGGTTGTGTATATAACAGGAAACCGAGTAATACGAGTAACTCGTTTTATAAGCCTTATTGGTGTGAGGAGCTCCAGGTTCAGTGGGATTGTGTTCGCTCATGTGAGAGAGATTGGTTAAAGTGTAAGTCTCCTTTTAGGAAAGGTGTTTTGCGTCAGAAATATATGGCAGAAAGGAAGTGTTTTGATAAGACTACTGCGTAGATTTAGACGCGCGCGGTTGTATCAAGCGTCGGAGCGGAAGAGGCTGTTATAGTATAGTAATAAAAATAGTAAGGAATTTTGAAAAGCTATTGGTGAAATTGGGATAGGGAGTGAAAGACGTGGTAATATTCCATGGGAGGTAACTCGCAATGGTGCATCTCTTACAGATAGGGAGGATTGGAAGGATGATTATGAATCATTGTATAATGTTGACAGTGCGTCGGAGTTTGATAATGATCATTTACGTCAGATTTCAACGGATGTTGCTAGTGGTGAGGTTGACTCTGGCCAGTTTGATATGTCTACTCTCGATACTCCTATTTCACGTGATGAAGTAATTCAGGCTGGTAATCGGGCAAAGTGTGGTAAAGCTGTTGGTTTTGATTTAATACCTGCAGAATCTCTTAAGAACAATGCTACTGTGGAAACTCTTCTTAAAATTTTTACTTTTTGCTTTGAACATAATGTATGTCCAGACATTTGGCGTAAGAGTATTATCTTCCCAATCAAAAAGGCGGACTCTGATCCAACTGATCCGTTGGGCTATCGTGGTATATCTTTATTATCTATTCCTTGCAAGGTCTATTCTGATATTTTAAATACAAGGTTTTCAAAGTGGTTAGAAAATAACGATCTATGAGCAGAGGATCAGAATGGTTTTCGCAGTAAGCGTAGTACAATTGAACACATCTATAGTCTGTATAATATTATTTATAACAGGAAGTCTTTGAAACGGTCAAAGGGCGGCTAATTTGAGTACAGATTTTTCTGATAAGGTTTCCCATGGGTGATATAGTGGAGAGTAACGGAGCATATATAAAACCATGGGTAACCGAGGATGAATGT
Source organism: Gibbula magus (assembly GCA_936450465.1). NCBI lineage: Eukaryota > Metazoa > Mollusca > Gastropoda > Trochida > Trochidae > Gibbula > Gibbula magus. The sequence goes on from OW388297.1 coordinate 25,408,839, forward strand.
TTATCGAGTTTACCAGTTCCGAGATATTATTTCTTACGAAGTTATCGCCCTTAAATTTGAAATTGACTGCTTTGTTCCAATAGGTAAAGTAGGTGAACGGAATTTATCTTGCGAGTATTCTTGGTGAATCTGTTCGAAAGCCAGTTCTGAAATATTATTGTTATTGCCTTTGAATATGAATTTGAACTTAGTAGAAATAACTGCTGTGATGCTCCAATGGGGACAAGCTTTACTGGCAAGAGTTAGATCTTGGTGAATGAAATTTTGCATACATGTAGTCCTCTTGACATTGACAATTGATAGTATATATAATATTATTTTTAGTTATTGCCCTTTAGAAACAAGCGATCAGGCAAGAAAACTTCTACAGCAAAAGAAGAAACTACGAGGTACGAAGGACTTCTCCCGTGTTTACTTTGACAAAGCGTTATCACAGGAGGACTTGATCTCGAGATCCAACATGCAAACGCTGATCCGTGAAATGGGCAAGGGTAACAAACTAAGATTCAGCGTCCAACGTCTCATCACAACCAAAGAATAGGATAAACGCGGATCAGGGGATGTCGGTGCTTTATTAATAATCATCTTTTAGAACGTTTTGATATTGACATTTTAGACGCAAGCGATGAGGACGTTATTTTGGTTTAAGTTAGTATCTCGCATTGATCCAGATTTTAAACTTGTTTTGTGTATATGTTATTTACCACCTGCTTGTTCAAGCAGAACAACGATGGAGAGAAGTTCTTTGAACAATTATTGGAAAAACTTTATCTTCAGAATGAAGGTGTTGTATGCATATGTGGTGATTGTAACGCCCGGGTGGGCTCAGATCAGGACTATATCGCAGGAGCAGACCAGATCTGTGATCGGGAAGTCATCGATTTTTCTGGGAACTCTTATGGAGAACTATTTTTAGCTCATCAGACCTGAAAGGCCCGATGGGCTTATGGCATGGCATGGCATGGCGTCCGGCGTCCGTCCGTCCGTCTGTTAACTTTTTGCTTTTTCGACTGGCCAATGGGGATTCTAAATTGTATATTTTGTGCCCCCGTGACCCCAAATGGGGTCACAGGGGTCACACCCTTTAAAACCTATTTTCATCTTCTTCTCCAGTTCCAAAAGGTCTAGAGAGCTGAAAAGTTGTGTGCAGACTCCTTGGCCAATGGGGATTCTAAATTGTAGATTCCGTGACCCCATGACCCCAAATGGGGTCACAGGGGTCACATCCTTTAAAACCTATTTTCATCTTCTTCTCCAGTTCCAAAAGGTCTAGAGAGCTGAAAAGTTGTGTGCAGACTCCTTGGCCAATGGGGATTCTAAATTGTAGATTCCGTGACCCCATGACCCCAAATGGGGTCACAGGGGTCACATCCTTTAAAACCTATTTTCATCTTCTTCTCCAGTTCCAAAAGGTCTAGAGAGCTGAAAAGTTGTGTGCAGACTCCTTGGCCAATGGGGATTCTAAATTGTAGATTTCGTGACCCCGTGACCCCAAATGGGGTCACAGGGGTCACATCCTTAAAAACCTATTTTCATCTTCTTCTCCAGTTCCAAAAGGTCTAGAGAGCTGAAAGGTTGTGTGCAGACTCCTTGGCCAATGGGGATTCTAAATTGTAGATTTTGTGACCCCGTGACCCTAAATTGGGTCACAGGGGTCACATCCTTAAAAACCTATTTTCATCTTCTCCAGTTCCAAAAGGTCTAGAGAGCTGAAAAGTTGTGTGCAGACTCCTTGGCCAATGGGGATTCTAAATTGTAGATTTCGTGACCCCATGACCCCAAATGGGGTCACAGGGGTCACATCCTTAAAAACCTATTTTCATCTTCCCCTCCAGTTCCAAAAGGTCTAGAGAGCTGAAAAGTTACGTGCAGACTCCTTGGCATATGGGGATTCTAAATTGTAGATTTCGTGACCCCATGACCCCCAATTGGGTCACAGGGGTCACATCCTTAAAAACCTATTTTCATCTTCTTCTCCAGTTCAAAAAGGTCTAGAGAGCTGAAAAGTTGTGTGCAGACTCATTGGCCAATGGGGATTCTAAATTGTAGATTGTGTGACCCTGTGACCCCAAATGGGGTCACAGTGGTCATGATCTAAGAACCTATCTTTTGCTTGTAAACAATAACTTAAATAACTTAAATATTCCACTTTAGATAATAAATCAATGAAATCCTGATGAGCTACAGAGCCCATGGCTCTATTTTTGAATTTTTTGACTGATTGTAATTTATGTTTGCTCAACAGACGCATTAGTAAACAAGATTTTACTTATGTAGAAAATGGCAGCTCCGTTGTTGACTATGTCATCACCCCTCACGAATGTTTGTCATCATTTTCTGACTTTAATGTAATGAAAATGTTTTCGATTATTGATGGTCAAAATATGCCAAATGTTATTCCCGATCATTCAGTTTTAGTCAGGGAAAAGCCAGCCCCACTTGTTGGTAATAACAGTTTCTGTAAACCTCATATGTCTGATAACTCAAGGCATAAGCAGTATCGTAAGGGTAAAATTGGCTCTGATTTTATGAATGACGACCATCATTAGAGTTAATTAGTGATGCTATTGATAAGATTGAATCTCACTTGTCTATTCAGAATGATGTAAATGGTACGATGAGTTTTTGTCATGTATGTATGTTGAACTCGACAAGAAGGCCGGTTGTGTATATAACAGGAAACCGAGTAATACGAGTAACTCGTTTTATAAGCCTTATTGGTGTGAGGAGCTCCAGGTTCAGTGGGATTGTGTTCGCTCATGTGAGAGAGATTGGTTAAAGTGTAAGTCTCCTTTTAGGAAAGGTGTTTTGCGTCAGAAATATATGGCAGAAAGGAAGTGTTTTGATAAGACTACTGCGTAGATTTAGACGCGCGCGGTTGTATCAAGCGTCGGAGCGGAAGAGGCTGTTATAGTATAGTAATAAAAATAGTAAGGAATTTTGAAAAGCTATTGGTGAAATTGGGATAGGGAGTGAAAGACGTGGTAATATTCCATGGGAGGTAACTCGCAATGGTGCATCTCTTACAGATAGGGAGGATTGGAAGGATGATTATGAATCATTGTATAATGTTGACAGTGCGTCGGAGTTTGATAATGATCATTTACGTCAGATTTCAACGGATGTTGCTAGTGGTGAGGTTGACTCTGGCCAGTTTGATATGTCTACTCTCGATACTCCTATTTCACGTGATGAAGTAATTCAGGCTGGTAATCGGGCAAAGTGTGGTAAAGCTGTTGGTTTTGATTTAATACCTGCAGAATCTCTTAAGAACAATGCTACTGTGGAAACTCTTCTTAAAATTTTTACTTTTTGCTTTGAACATAATGTATGTCCAGACATTTGGCGTAAGAGTATTATCTTCCCAATCAAAAAGGCGGACTCTGATCCAACTGATCCGTTGGGCTATCGTGGTATATCTTTATTATCTATTCCTTGCAAGGTCTATTCTGATATTTTAAATACAAGGTTTTCAAAGTGGTTAGAAAATAACGATCTATGAGCAGAGGATCAGAATGGTTTTCGCAGTAAGCGTAGTACAATTGAACACATCTATAGTCTGTATAATATTATTTATAACAGGAAGTCTTTGAAACGGTCAAAGGGCGGCTAATTTGAGTACAGATTTTTCTGATAAGGTTTCCCATGGGTGATATAGTGGAGAGTAACGGAGCATATATAAAACCATGGGTAACCGAGGATGAATGTTTATCGAGTTTACCAGTTCCGAGATATTATTTCTTACGAAGTTATCGCCCTTAAATTTGAAATTGACTGCTTTGTTCCAATAGGTAAAGTAGGTGAACGGAATTTATCTTGCGAGTATTCTTGGTGAATCTGTTCGAAAGCCAGTTCTGAAATATTATTGTTATTGCCTTTGAATATGAATTTGAACTTAGTAGAAATAACTGCTGTGATGCTCCAATGGGGACAAGCTTTACTGGCAAGAGTTAGATCTTGGTGAATGAAATTTTGCATACATGTAGTCCTCTTGACATTGACAATTGATAGTATATATAATATTATTTTTAGTTATTGCCCTTTAGAAACAAGCGATCAGGCAAGAAAACTTCTACAGCAAAAGAAGAAACTACGAGGTACGAAGGACTTCTCCCGTGTTTACTTTGACAAAGCGTTATCACAGGAGGACTTGATCTCGAGATCCAACATGCAAACGCTGATCCGTGAAATGGGCAAGGGTAACAAACTAAGATTCAGCGTCCAACGTCTCATCACAACCAAAGAATAGGATAAACGCGGATCAGGGGATGTCGGTGCTTTATTAATAATCATCTTTTAGAACGTTTTGATATTGACATTTTAGACGCAAGCGATGAGGACGTTATTTTGGTTTAAGTTAGTATCTCGCATTGATCCAGATTTTAAACTTGTTTTGTGTATATGTTATTTACCACCTGCTTGTTCAAGCAGAACAACGATGGAGAGAAGTTCTTTGAACAATTATTGGAAAAACTTTATCTTCAGAATGAAGGTGTTGTATGCATATGTGGTGATTGTAACGCCCGGGTGGGCTCAGATCAGGACTATATCGCAGGAGCAGACCAGATCTGTGATCGGGAAGTCATCGATTTTTCTGGGAACTCTTATGGAGAACTATTTTTAGCTCATCAGACCTGAAAGGCCCGATGGGCTTATGGCATGGCATGGCATGGCGTCCGGCGTCCGTCCGTCCGTCTGTTAACTTTTTGCTTTTTCGACTGGCCAATGGGGATTCTAAATTGTATATTTTGTGCCCCCGTGACCCCAAATGGGGTCACAGGGGTCACACCCTTTAAAACCTATTTTCATCTTCTTCTCCAGTTCCAAAAGGTCTAGAGAGCTGAAAAGTTGTGTGCAGACTCCTTGGCCAATGGGGATTCTAAATTGTAGATTCCGTGACCCCATGACCCCAAATGGGGTCACAGGGGTCACATCCTTTAAAACCTATTTTCATCTTCTTCTCCAGTTCCAAAAGGTCTAGAGAGCTGAAAAGTTGTGTGCAGACTCCTTGGCCAATGGGGATTCTAAATTGTAGATTCCGTGACCCCATGACCCCAAATGGGGTCACAGGGGTCACATCCTTTAAAACCTATTTTCATCTTCTTCTCCAGTTCCAAAAGGTCTAGAGAGCTGAAAAGTTGTGTGCAGACTCCTTGGCCAATGGGGATTCTAAATTGTAGATTTCGTGACCCCGTGACCCCATTTGGGGTCACAGGGGTCACATCCTTAAAAACCTATTTTCATCTTCTTCTCCAGTTCCAAAAGGTCTAGAGAGCTGAAAGGTTGTGTGCAGACTCCTTGGCCAATGGGGATTCTAAATTGTAGATTTTGTGACCCCGTGACCCTAAATTGGGTCACAGGGGTCACATCCTTAAAAACCTATTTTCATCTTCTCCAGTTCCAAAAGGTCTAGAGAGCTGAAAAGTTGTGTGCAGACTCCTTGGCCAATGGGGATTCTAAATTGTAGATTTCGTGACCCCATGACCCCAAATGGGGTCACAGGGGTCACATCCTTAAAAACCTATTTTCATCTTCCCCTCCAGTTCCAAAAGGTCTAGAGAGCTGAAAAGTTACGTGCAGACTCCTTGGCATATGGGGATTCTAAATTGTAGATTTCGTGACCCCATGACCCCCAATTGGGTCACAGGGGTCACATCCTTAAAAACCTATTTTCATCTTCTTCTCCAGTTCAAAAAGGTCTAGAGAGCTGAAAAGTTGTGTGCAGACTCATTGGCCAATGGGGATTCTAAATTGTAGATTGTGTGACCCTGTGACCCCAAATGGGGTCACAGTGGTCATGATCTAAGAACCTATCTTTTGCTTGTAAACAATAACTTAAATAACTTAAATATTCCACTTTAGATAATAAATCAATGAAATCCTGATGAGCTACAGAGCCCATGGCTCTATTTTTGAATTTTTTGACTGATTGTAATTTATGTTTGCTCAACAGACGCATTAGTAAACAAGATTTTACTTATGTAGAAAATGGCAGCTCCGTTGTTGACTATGTCATCACCCCTCACGAATGTTTGTCATCATTTTCTGACTTTAATGTAATGAAAATGTTTTCGATTATTGATGGTCAAAATATGCCAAATGTTATTCCCGATCATTCAGTTTTAGTCAGGGAAAAGCCAGCCCCACTTGTTGGTAATAACAGTTTCTGTAAACCTCATATGTCTGATAACTCAAGGCATAAGCAGTATCGTAAGGGTAAAATTGGCTCTGATTTTATGAATGACGACCATCATTAGAGTTAATTAGTGATGCTATTGATAAGATTGAATCTCACTTGTCTATTTAGAATGATGTAAATGGTACGATGAGTTTTTGTCATGTATGTATGTTGAACTCGACAAGAAGGCCGGTTGTGTATATAACAGGAAACCGAGTAATACGAGTAACTCGTTTTATAAGCCTTATTGGTGTGAGGAGCTCCAGGTTCAGTGGGATTGTGTTCGCTCATGTGAGAGAGATTGGTTAAAGTGTAAGTCTCCTTTTAGGAAAGGTGTTTTGCGTCAGAAATATATGGCAGAAAGGAAGTGTTTTGATAAGACTACTGCGTAGATTTAGACGCGCGCGGTTGTATCAAGCGTCGGAGCAGAAGAGGCTGTTATAGTATAGTAATAAAAATAGTAAGGAATTTTGAAAAGCTATTGGTGAAATTGGGATAGGGAGTGAAAGACGTGGCAATATTCCATGGGAGGTAACTCGCAATGGTGCATCTCTTACAGATAGGGAGGTTTGGAAGGATGATTATGAATCATTGTATAATGTTGACAGTGCGTCGGAGTTTGATAATGATCATTTACGTCAGATTTCAACGGATGTTGCTAGTGGTGAGGTTGACTCTGGCCAGTTTGATATGTCTACTCTCGATACTCCTATTTCACGTGATGAAGTAATTCAGGCTGGTAATCGGGCAAAGTGTGGTAAAGCTGTTGGTTTTGATTTAATACCTGCAGAATCTCTTAAGAACAATGCTACTGTGGAAACTCTTCTTAAAATTTTTACTTTTTGCTTTGAACATAATGTATGTCCAGACATTTGGCGTAAGAGTATTATCTTCCCAATCAAAAAGGCGGACTCTGATCCAACTGATCCGTTGGGCTATCGTGGTATATCTTTATTATCTATTCCTTGCAAGGTCTATTCTGATATTTTAAATACAAGGTTTTCAAAGTGGTTAGAAAATAACGATCTATGAGCAGAGGATCAGAATGGTTTTCGCAGTAAGCGTAGTACAATTGAACACATCTATAGTCTGTATAATATTATTTATAACAGGAAGTCTTTGAAACGGTCAAAGGGCGGCTAATTTGAGTACAGATTTTTCTGATAAGGTTTCCCATGGGTGATATAGTGGAGAGTAACGGAGCATATATAAAACCATGGGTAACCGAGGATGAATGTTTATCGAGTTTACCAGTTCCGAGATATTATTTCTTACGAAGTTATCGCCCTTAAATTTGAAATTGACTGCTTTGTTCCAATAGGTAAAGTAGGTGAACGGAATTTATCTTGCGAGTATTCTTGGTGAATCTGTTCGAAAGCCAGTTCTGAAATATTATTGTTATTGCCTTTGAATATGAATTTGAACTTAGTAGAAATAACTGCTGTGATGCTCCAATGGGGACAAGCTTTACTGGCAAGAGTTAGATCTTGGTGAATGAAATTTTGCATACATGTAGTCCTCTTGACATTGACAATTGATAGTATATATAATATTATTTTTAGTTATTGCCCTTTAGAAACAAGCGATCAGGCAAGAAAACTTCTACAGCAAAAGAAGAAACTACGAGGTACGAAGGACTTCTCCCGTGTTTACTTTGACAAAGCGTTATCACAGGAGGACTTGATCTCGAGATCCAACATGCAAACGCTGATCCGTGAAATGGGCAAGGGTAACAAACTAAGATTCAGCGTCCAACGTCTCATCACAACCAAAGAATAGGATAAACGCGGATCAGGGGATGTCGGTGCTTTATTAATAATCATCTTTTAGAACGTTTTGATATTGACATTTTAGACGCAAGCGATGAGGACGTTATTTTGGTTTAAGTTAGTATCTCGCATTGATCCAGATTTTAAACTTGTTTTGTGTATATGTTATTTACCACCTGCTTGTTCAAGCAGAACAACGATGGAGAGAAGTTCTTTGAACAATTATTGGAAAAACTTTATCTTCAGAATGAAGGTGTTGTATGCATATGTGGTGATTGTAACGCCCGGGTGGGCTCAGATCAGGACTATATCGCAGGAGCAGACCAGATCTGTGATCGGGAAGTCATCGATTTTTCTGGGAACTCTTATGGAGAACTATTTTTAGCTCATCAGACCTGAAAGGCCCGATGGGCTTATGGCATGGCATGGCATGGCGTCCGGCGTCCGTCCGTCCGTCTGTTAACTTTTTGCTTTTTCGACTGGCCAATGGGGATTCTAAATTGTATATTTTGTGCCCCCGTGACCCCAAATGGGGTCACAGGGGTCACACCCTTTAAAACCTATTTTCATCTTCTTCTCCAGTTCCAAAAGGTCTAGAGAGCTGAAAAGTTGTGTGCAGACTCCTTGGCCAATGGGGATTCTAAATTGTAGATTCCGTGACCCCATGACCCCAAATGGGGTCACAGGGGTCACATCCTTTAAAACCTATTTTCATCTTCTTCTCCAGTTCCAAAAGGTCTAGAGAGCTGAAAAGTTGTGTGCAGACTCCTTGGCCAATGGGGATTCTAAATTGTAGATTCCGTGACCCCATGACCCCAAATGGGGTCACAGGGGTCACATCCTTTAAAACCTATTTTCATCTTCTTCTCCAGTTCCAAAAGGTCTAGAGAGCTGAAAAGTTGTGTGCAGACTCCTTGGCCAATGGGGATTCTAAATTGTAGATTTCGTGACCCCGTGACCCCAAATGGGGTCACAGGGGTCACATCCTTAAAAACCTATTTTCATCTTCTTCTCCAGTTCCAAAAGGTCTAGAGAGCTGAAAGGTTGTGTGCAGACTCCTTGGCCAATGGGGATTCTAAATTGTAGATTTTGTGACCCCGTGACCCTAAATTGGGTCACAGGGGTCACATCCTTAAAAACCTATTTTCATCTTCTCCAGTTCCAAAAGGTCTAGAGAGCTGAAAAGTTGTGTGCAGACTCCTTGGCCAATGGGGATTCTAAATTGTAGATTCCGTGACCCCATGACCCCAAATGGGGTCACAGGGGTCACATCCTTTAAAACCTATTTTCATCTTCCCCTCCAGTTCCAAAAGGTCTAGAGAGCTGAAAAGTTACGTGCAGACTCCTTGGCATATGGGGATTCTAAATTGTAGATTTCGTGACCCCATGACCCCCAATTGGGTCACAGGGGTCACATCCTTAAAAACCTATTTTCATCTTCTTCTCCAGTTCAAAAAGGTCTAGAGAGCTGAAAAGTTGTGTGCAGACTCATTGGCCAATGGGGATTCTAAATTGTAGATTGTGTGACCCTGTGACCCCAAATGGGGTCACAGTGGTCATGATCTAAGAACCTATCTTTTGCTTGTAAACAATAACTTAAATAACTTAAATATTCCACTTTAGATAATAAATCAATGAAATCCTGATGAGCTACAGAGCCCATGGCTCTATTTTTGAATTTTTTGACTGATTGTAATTTATGTTTGCTCAACAGACGCATTAGTAAACAAGATTTTACTTATGTAGAAAATGGCAGCTCCGTTGTTGACTATGTCATCACCCCTCACGAATGTTTGTCATCATTTTCTGACTTTAATGTAATGAAAATGTTTTCGATTATTGATGGTCAAAATATGCCAAATGTTATTCCCGATCATTCAGTTTTAGTCAGGGAAAAGCCAGCCCCACTTGTTGGTAATAACAGTTTCTGTAAACCTCATATGTCTGATAACTCAAGGCATAAGCAGTATCGTAAGGGTAAAATTGGCTCTGATTTTATGAATGACGACCATCATTAGAGTTAATTAGTGATGCTATTGATAAGATTGAATCTCACTTGTCTATTTAGAATGATGTAAATGGTACGATGAGTTTTTGTCATGTATGTATGTTGAACTCGACAAGAAGGCCGGTTGTGTATATAACAGGAAACCGAGTAATACGAGTAACTCGTTTTATAAGCCTTATTGGTGTGAGGAGCTCCAGGTTCAGTGGGATTGTGTTCGCTCATGTGAGAGAGATTGGTTAAAGTGTAAGTCTCCTTTTAGGAAAGGTGTTTTGCGTCAGAAATATATGGCAGAAAGGAAGTGTTTTGATAAGACTACTGCGTAGATTTAGACGCGCGCGGTTGTATCAAGCGTCGGAGCAGAAGAGGCTGTTATAGTATAGTAATAAAAATAGTAAGGAATTTTGAAAAGCTATTGGTGAAATTGGGATAGGGAGTGAAAGACGTGGCAATATTCCATGGGAGGTAACTCGCAATGGTGCATCTCTTACAGATAGGGAGGTTTGGAAGGATGATTATGAATCATTGTATAATGTTGACAGTGCGTCGGAGTTTGATAATGATCATTTACGTCAGATTTCAACGGATGTTGCTAGTGGTGAGGTTGACTCTGGCCAGTTTGATATGTCTACTCTCGATACTCCTATTTCACGTGATGAAGTAATTCAGGCTGGTAATCGGGCAAAGTGTGGTAAAGCTGTTGGTTTTGATTTAATACCTGCAGAATCTCTTAAGAACAATGCTACTGTGGAAACTCTTCTTAAAATTTTTACTTTTTGCTTTGAACATAATGTATGTCCAGACATTTGGCGTAAGAGTATTATCTTCCCAATCAAAAAGGCGGACTCTGATCCAACTGATCCGTTGGGCTATCGTGGTATATCTTTATTATCTATTCCTTGCAAGGTCTATTCTGATATTTTAAATACAAGGTTTTCAAAGTGGTTAGAAAATAACGATCTATGAGCAGAGGATCAGAATGGTTTTCGCAGTAAGCGTAGTACAATTGAACACATCTATAGTCTGTATAATATTATTTATAACAGGAAGTCTTTGAAACGGTCAAAGGGCGGCTAATTTGAGTACAGATTTTTCTGATAAGGTTTCCCATGGGTGATATAGTGGAGAGTAACGGAGCATATATAAAACCATGGGTAACCGAGGATGAATGTTTATCGAGTTTACCAGTTCCGAGATATTATTTCTTACGAAGTTATCGCCCTTAAATTTGAAATTGACTGCTTTGTTCCAATAGGTAAAGTAGGTGAACGGAATTTATCTTGCGAGTATTCTTGGTGAATCTGTTCGAAAGCCAGTTCTGAAATATTATTGTTATTGCCTTTGAATATGAATTTGAACTTAGTAGAAATAACTGCTGTGATGCTCCAATGGGGACAAGCTTTACTGGCAAGAGTTAGATCTTGGTGAATGAAATTTTGCATACATGTAGTCCTCTTGACATTGACAATTGATAGTATATATAATATTATTTTTAGTTATTGCCCTTGAATCTGTAATTTAACTTGGTACAGATACCACTTTGATGATAAAATGGGAACAATTAATTTGAATTAATCTAGGTGAACCTCATTTTGTAATATAAAAGCCAGAAAAAAATGTTTTGGTCATTTTTATAATGCTTCAATCTTTGTATTTAAACATAATGCTCAATGGACAGATAACGGTTGGCTGGGTATGTGAGGCTTGCTCACTTTGTCTTGTTTTAACTGGAGACTGACACGTGCCCGTCATGTCTGATCATGCTGCAATCGCTTTGTTAGTTTCCTTTATTAACTATTAATTGTTAGATTGAATACGAGTCGGACGCGTGGCTGAGGCGCTCTCCCTATCCACGGATGATTTTGTTTCCAAGTTGTTGAAAATTGTTTGAAAAAGGTTATAAAGTAGTCAGTGACAAAACAACCCACAGCCGGACTGATATATAAACCTATCAGGCATAATTTGCTGTATTTCTGCCCACTATCTGGACTTTCTGGGATGTCCGAGTCGGCGAGGTCAACACGTGCTTCGGCAAACACGGAGTAGTTCATACAAAACTCCGAAAAAAGGTTAGCAGCACTAATTAGAAACTGTCAAAGCGAACTGCAAACATCTATTGACTCGTTAAAATCAGATATCAACGAAATAAAGCAAACTGTAGATGCAGTTGAACACGTGGTCTCAAAGCATGATGAAGAATTACAGTGTCTACGGAAAGAACTTGCTGCTCTGAAAGAATCTAAATCTACCTTAGAAAAGCAGGTAATATTGAAAGACATTCATGACCGCAAAACCAATCTTTTGTTTTACGGTATACCGGAGAATCCTCAGGAAAATACGGAACGAGTCCTCAGAGCGTATTTTGTCGACACACTCCAGTTCAGCGAGGACCAGGTAGATAACATGTATTTCAAAATCGTACACAGGCTACCTAAGTCTGAGTACCAACGGAAGCACAAGCCATCTGCTCCTCCATCGATAATTGCCACATTCATTCACATGGTAGACCGAGATGCAGTGTATGGGCTCGCAAACTTCTGAAGGGAACAGCAAAGAGCATACAGACTGACCTACCGGCTCTAATGAAGAAGAGACGAGCAATCCTTGGACGCCAAGCCACTGCTATTAGAGAACAGGAGAAGCTCTGGACAAGGGTGCGAGTAGTTGGCACTGAAGTTGTCCTGGAAACCAGAGACCCGAGTGTTCCATCTTCTTTGTGGAAAACTCATGATTGAGAACTCCATTGTTGTGTATCACCATGTTGTTGTGTTGCTTTTTAAAAATCATTTCCAAACAACTAATAATCACATCTTTGATGGGCATTCTAGAAGTTGAGATGATGAAGAATGAAGAACAATTTTATGGATACACAACTTCTGTATTCTGTATAGGCGACGTTTCGACATAGATACTAATGTCGTTGTCAAGCAGGTGGTACAGTTGAACAAATTCCCAGGGTTTATATACAAGTAGTGTTGATACAATAGAGGAGGATGAGAAGATTTTGAGTTGTTATTACAGTAGATAGGCTTGATGTACACATATTGAGTAGAAGCCAGAGAGAATGAATTACAGTGTTTATACAGCAGATGAGGTTGATGTACACAGCTTGTTAAGGAGATTAAGAACAGAGCTTGTTTAAGGATATAGATGATTTAACAACATGATTATTGATAATTAAGGGTTATTAGGAGATGTACACAGCAATATGGTGATTAAAGATGAGGTAAATATGAATATGAGTGATTAACGTAGCAAGTGATGGTAGGCGTTTGGGATGTAGTATCCTTCGTCTCTGTTCAGGGCTGGTGCTATTTTCTTAATGTGGATGGCTTCGAGATATTTCCTTACTTTGTAGTTGGCCTGGTTCTTTTCTAGGACCTTGATGTTGCTCCAGTTGATGTTGTGGTCTGGGTTGGTTTTGGTGTGGTCAGAGATGGCTGACTTGGAGTCATTTTTTCTGACGGATGCTTGGTGTTCCTTGATTCTGAGGGTCAATGGTCTGGATGTTTCACCGACGTAGGTGTCGCCACACTCACAATCTATCTGGTATACAACTCCGGAGGGATCTGACTTCTTTGATGATGTAGGTCTGCCAGTGGCCTGCAATAGGTTCTGGATAGTCTGGCCCTTTTGGAAGGTGACATCAATGTTTGCTTGTTGCTTGAGGAGTCGTTGAATGTTGTGGCTGGTGGGTCCTATGTAGGGTAGACTGATGGAGAAGGGGGCTGCTTCTTGTCGTGGGGGCTTGGTGACTGGGTCGAGGGTGTTCTTGATGGTCTGGTCGACAAAGGAGGCAGGGTAATTGTTGTAGTTGTGGAAGACGTGTCTGAGGTGGTTGAGTTCAGTAGCCAGGGAGTGAGGTGTTGAGCAAATGTTCTTAGCGCGTCTTGTCAGGGTTGCGATGATTCCTCTCTTGACTTGGACAGGATGGCTGGAGGAGAAGTGGATATACTGGTCAGTGTGGGTAGGTTTTCGATAGACGCTGGTGTTGAGTTTGTTGTCAATTCTGTGGATGAGGACATCTAAAAAGGGTAGTTTGTTGTCTCTTTCTGATTCCATAGTGAACTGCATTCTGGGATGTTGAACTACTGAACTCAACCACCTCAGACACGTCTTCCACAACTACAACAATTACCCTGCCTCCTTTGTCGACCAGACCATCAAGAACACCCTCGACCCAGTCACCAAGCCCCCACGACAAGAAGCAGCCCCCTTCTCCATCAGTCTACCCTACATAGGACCCACCAGCCACAACATTCAACGACTCCTCAAGCAACAAGCAAACATTGATGTCACCTTCCAAAAGGGCCAGACTATCCAGAACCTATTGCAGGCCACTGGCAGACCTACATCATCAAAGAAGTCAGATCCCTCCGGAGTTGTATACCAGATAGATTGTGAGTGTGGCGACACCTACGTCGGTGAAACATCCAGACCATTGACCCTCAGAATCAAGGAACACCAAGCATCCGTCAGAAAAAATGACTCCAAGTCAGCCATCTCTGACCACACCAAAACCAACCCAGACCACAACATCAACTGGAGCAACATCAAGGTCCTAGAAAAGAACTAGGCCAACTACAAAGTAAGGAAATATCTCGAAGCCATCCACATTAAGAAAATAGCACCAGCCCTGAACAGAGACGAAGGATACTACATCCCAAACGCCTACCATCACTTGCTACGTTAATCACTCATATTCATATTTACCTCATCTTTAATCACCATATTGCTGTGTACATCTCCTAATAACCCTTAATTATCAATAATCATGTTGTTAAATCATCTATATCCTTAAACAAGCTCTGTTCTTAATCTCCTTAACAAGCTGTGTACATCAACCTCATCTGCTGTATAAACACTGTAATTCATTCTCTCTGGCTTCTACTCAATATGTGTACATCAAGCCTATCTACTGTAATAACAACTCAAAATCTTCTCATCCTCCTCTATTGTATCAACACTACTTGTATATAAACCCTGGGAATTTGTTCAACTGTACCACCTGCTTGACAACGACATTAGTATCTATGTCGAAACGTCGCCTATACAGAATACAGAAGTTGTGTATCCATAAAATTGTTCTTCATTCTTTAACTAATAATCATCTCAGCAAAAATCAGCGTGTTACCGCTATTTTCGTTTTCCCGCCAAAAGTGTTTTTGAGTTCTGTTTTTATGTTATATACCTCTATTTCAATGTCCTTTAATGTTTCATGATATACCTACTTTTATCTCACTTTGAGAAGTTGATATTATATCGTCAAAGACACAAACAACAATAAGTTTTTGAGAAAACATACTCGGGTACACCCGACGAACTGCACGTGCTTCCCGGACACACGAGAGACGAAACACGTGGTCACAGTGTACCCAGAGGTGTAGTGATGTGTTTTACTGTGATGTGATGTGATGTGTTGTCTTGTGCTATGCTTAGGGTATTTCTCGTTTTGGATTTCTTTTCTTTGGGATTTGGAATTAACTTCACAGACATTATGCGAACGTGTGAGTATGAACTTTGACACTAATGTTAATTCTTTTTACTTGTTTCATCCGTGGATATTCGACTCCATGAGTATCCGTGTCGGTCAACCAAGCTTTTCTCAGTTGTTATGTTATTTTATTTCATTCTTTGTGTTTTTTTCATTGAAACTCTTTTTGATATGGCGATGTTTTCAACAAAAGGCAATATTACACTCAATCGTATTTACTATCTAACTATTCTTTCGTACCCTTTGGCAATATATTTCTTTCCATGTAACATGTTTCCGGTTGCTAACCAGAACCAATCAGAATATGACTGAGGTAAAAATAACATCTTTGAACTGCAGAGGTTTGAATAATAAGAAAAAAAGAATAGAGATGTTTAGATTTCTGAAAAAGAAACGCTCCTCGCTCCTCGATATATTATTGTTTGCAAGATGTACATTTTACCAAAGAAATGGAAAAGACGGTAACTGAAGACTGGGGTTGTAAGAATTGTTATTTTAGTTCTTATAGCAGAAACTCGAGGGCCGTTGCTATACTTTTTTCTAAATACATAGATTATACCCTTGATAATGTTATAAAAGCAATTCTGTAATCGTAGAAATCACTTTAGACAAATATAAACTAGCGATCATCAATATTTATGGCCCAAACGCTGACGACCCAAACTTCTATGATAAGCTTGAAGAGTGATCACATACTCATCTGTGGAGATTGGAATGTAGTTCAAAATTATTATATCGATACCTTCAACTACAAACACCAAAACAATCCAAACACTAGAGATAGAATAATAAAATTGAAAGACGAACTTGACTTGATCGATCCTTGGCGAGAGAGATATCCGAATGACAAACGTTATACTTGGCGTCAACCATCTCCATTAAAACAGGCTAGACTTGATTACTTCCTTGTATCGCACAATATGATCCCATCTACAACAGATGTAACAGTAGAGCCAAGCTTTATGTCGGACCACTCTCCAATATCAATATCCTTTACACTGACTGAATTAGACAGGGGGAAAGGATTTTGGAAATTCAACAATTCATTTTTAAGAGACAAAGACTATGTCGCACTTGTCAAGAATACTATTTCGGAAACTATTTCGCAATATAAAAAGCATGACAGCACTGATAGCGAATTTACTATAGATGATCAGGTGTTTTTTTAGGTATTATTGCTTCAAATAAGAGGCCAAACAATAAGATATTCTTCGTATATAAAGAAACAAAGAGAAAAAGATGAAACTGAACTTACATTTAAAATTAACCACATTACAAAGGAAATGGACCAGACTGATGACATTGAAGTTAAATCAGGAAAACTTAAAGAAATCGAAGAATTGAACGAACGACTTGAAAATATAAATAACATAAACACGCAAGGACTTATGATTAGATCTAAGGTCAACAATTTAGCAAAAAGTGAAAAACCAACAAAATATTTTCTTGGATTAGAATCTCGAAACTTTTTAAATAAATCTTGTTCATCTCTTCAAAGTGATGATGGACTCATATTGACAAACCAACAGCACATTCAAGATGAAGTAAAAAAGTTTTATTCCAAACTCTATAATAAAAAGCATGATGTAAGCGACATAGATCTTGGTCATCTATTGTAAGAATACAATGTACCTAACGTCCTAAGCTAGATCAAAACGTGTCGACATCACTAGAAGGCAAACTTGAATACGAAGAATTACTTGCAGCATTAAAGTGCCAAAAAAATGACAAAAGCCCTGGACCCGATGGTTTTACTGCAGAATTCTTAAAGTTCTTTTGGTCAGATCTCAATAAATTCTTAATCAGATCATTAAATCAATCATACAATAAAGGGGAACTTTCTATTAGTCTAAAACGGGGACTTATTACCTGCATACCAAAAGGTAACAAACCAAAGATGTTTATGAAAAATTGGCGACCGATCTCTCTCCTATCTGTGTTTTATAAAATAGCTTCAGCTGCAATCTCTAAACGAATCAAATCTGTGCTCCCTACTTTGATTAGTGATGACTAAAAAGGTTTCATGTCCGGTAGATACATCGGTGAGATAACGCGGTTAATATATGATCTTATGGAATATACAGATTCTCACCAGATTCCTGGACTCCTTTTGCTTATAGATTTCGAAAAGGCATTTGATACTGTCGACTGGTCATTTATAGATAAGACACTCGCTTTTTTAACTTTGGGCAATCGATACGTAAGTGGTTCAAAACGTTATATCATGGGATAGAATCAAATGTATTAGTAAATGGTCATGGTTCGCCTATGTTTGTGATACAAAGGGGATGCCGTCAGGGCGATCCACTTTCGCCCTATATATTCATATTATGTGCAGAAATACTTGCGATAATGATCAAGAATAATAAAAACATCAAGGGGATAACAATAGGTAATATGGAATTTTTACTTAATCAATTTGCAGACGATACATCTTGCATCTTAGATGGTTCTGAACGCTGTCTTTTCGCTGTTTTTACTGTACTTAATTTATTTGCCAGATTCTCAGGGTTAAAGGTTAACATTGAAAAAACGCGTCTCATATGGATTGGATCAAAAAAGCGATCAAAAATGAAGTTATGTCCACAACTTAATCTTAATTGGGACAAAGCTGACTTTGACCTTCTTGGCATAACGTTTACAGATGATCTTGAAGAAATAGTAGACAGAAACTATAAAGAAAAACTTAGAACGTGTGAACGGTTAATGTCTATTTGGTCAACACATAATCTTACCCCGTTCGGAAGAAACACTGTTTTAAAATCATTAATTATTCCAAAATTACACCACCTTTTTAGCTCATTACCAAGCCCGGATCTTGAATGTATTAATGAATTTCAAAAAAAATGTTTCAAATTTATTTGGAAAAATAAACCTGATAAAATAAAAAGAAGTCAATTAATTTGTGACAAAAAGAATGGGGGATTCAATGTTCCAAATATCAAAACAACAATACAGGCGCAGAAATTATCAATGCTACGGCGTTTCGTCACCTCAGACTCAAAATGGTGTTTTCTTTTCGACCTTAATCTCCCAAAGTTAGGTTCGGGTAGCTTTTTGGAACATAACTGTGACTACTTGAGACATAAGCTACTTCCGCTTACACCTAACAAATACTACAGAGATATTTTGACCGCCTGGTGGGACTTCAACTCTGGAACAGAACATAAAGGGAACAGCATACTATCAAAAACTATTTGGCTTAATAGTAATATACGCATTGCACGTACCCCTGTGTACTATAAAGATTGGAATCAAAAGGGAGTACACTTCATTAATGATCTCATTGATAAGGACGGACAATTCTTTACTTATGAGAAATTCACTAAACACTTTGAGATAAAAACAAATTTTCTTACCTATAATGGCATTATCGCTGCTATTAAACAATGTTTCCAAGAAAAACATGTGGAGATAACTCATTTAGAAAAATTGCAAATTCCGATTCTTCCTCAAACCCTGTCAAATCTGCTTAATTGTTTGAAAGGATCTAAATATTTCTACAACATACTGATCGCACCCATCATCACACAAAACTTACACAGCATTAAATGGGAACGAAACATATTCAATGAGACCACATTTGATAACTGGTCTCAATA